>CM034152.1:176099765-177299765 GCA_019776745.2 Taxus chinensis | reverse complement strand
TACAAGTCTTGTGAAGGATACAACTTTATATTTTCCAATAAATCAGATTGTAAAGATTATTTACTCATTTGTATAAATAAAGGTAATGCAAATTTTTATTTTAAATTAATAATAGATAACTTGGAAACAAATTTTTGACTTAGTGAGGAAGGAGGTATGATCACACCTAATTCACTAGTCTAATTATTTTGTTAAGTTAACAAGGAAAGAGAGTAAAAATTATTTTATTCCAGTAACTAATGTTGCAATAATTTACAAGAACCGATGTATTAAAAGAATGGTAATTATTTCCATTGAATATTCAACCTTAAGCTCTATATTACAACTAACTTTCCTTTCAAAATGTAATAGCCAAATAATGCAAGATATTTCTACCATGAAGTAGATCCCACTAAATATCACATTTTCTCCTTAATCATCTACCATACTACAAGAAATGCAAGAGTAGCCTTTTTTTTTTTGCACTTCATATAATAATTATTTCTTTTTTTTTTAGAGGAAGGTTTGAACCAAAAATATAAGATCTTTAACAAGAAATGACTCTTATAAAAAATACTTACATTACTTTCCAAGTTACAAGGTGTTCTTACAACTTTCTTAATGCAAGAATGGTTTACACTAAAATGAATCTTCAGCTCTCTAAAATAAAATAATTTCAAAACACTTAAGATACATAAGGAATCAAAATTACAAATCTTCTTTCCAAGATTTAAGGAAGTTTACACATACAAATGTGACACTAATTTACAAGCAATCCCAAATCACAAAATGGAAAATTTATAGTACAAAAAAAACCCACATATCCATATCCATATCCATAACATTACAATGAGAGTAGTGTTGAAAAAAATGGGAGAAAACAATGAGAAACCACAATGTCAAGAAACTCCAACCATCTTCCAAACTTGAGCCCTGAAATTGAGTGTTTTTCAAAGAAACCGTCACATAGAGAAAGACTTGTTTTACCACCCAACCTATATGAATCATTACATGCCTTTCCAAAGTTTGGAAGACATACAAGCCTCCCCCAAGCCCATGGGAGAGAGAGCTAGCCTCCACAAATCTACATAGGATTTAGGGAGACATAAACAACAAACACAATCACATACAATACAAAACCGTACATTAAAAAAGCACACAATATTTATCAACCAAATAAAAGAAGAGAAAATGATATTCATCCTCAAAATGGGAAAGAGTAGATGAGACTTCAAAAATTCCAAAGAGTGTGGTCTAGCCTTAGGATACACACTAATAATATTCTTCACAAAACCTTTGTATCCCTCCAAGACAACAATCCCTCCTTATTGCTCTAGCCATTCACTTAAAATCCTCCTTGGGAGGATTTTCAAATCCATTGGGTTTCCTCTCCAAGGATGGGGAAGGGGGTTCAAACCATATGAACCAACTTCCCCACCTTAAAACATATGAGAGGAATAGAAAAAACCAAAATGGATTTCCCATCAAGCGATGAGGTTTAACAGGAAAAATCCCTCCCTCTTCCCCAATAAAACTCCAAAATGCATCAAGCCATATGATAGATGGGGAAAATAAAAAATAACATACACAAGCAATGAACAACACATGCAACAAGACACATTTAAACTATAAGAAAATCCAAGATCTAACATGCAAAATAACACAAAATGAGATCAAAGAGCTTATCTCTACAAGCCCTCCAAATATCTAAGCTTTTGCCAGCTTTTTGTCGAAGCAAAATTTAACTCCACAAAGTCTTCAAGTACCAAGAAAATGCTAAAATAAAAATATTTCCCCGATGAGGGAGTATTTGAAGAAAAACAAACAAAAAAAATCATGAATGAGGAGGTGACATGTGTCACCCTCTCTTCACTCCAAGTCAAATATTCCCAAAACAAAAAGAAGAAAAGATAAAATCACATTTAAACACACTTCTCCCAAATTGCCCAAAAAGAAATGAGATAACTTTGTGCAAATTTTGACAACACACATATTCCAATTCATCTTATATGGATGGTGATAAACAACAAGATAAATGGAACTTAAAATCCCTTATGCCTTGAAATTAGGACACCTACCTAATAGGTTGGGTCGAAGGGCATATTTTCATGCTAAGTGAACTCCTAAAACTAAAAGCGGTCACTTAAAATGTCATAAATAGCTGAATTTCGCGTTTGCTACATTTGGGCACAAGTGTAGAGGATGCGGGCCCACTCAAGGGTGCACATGTTTACTTAACAAAATAAAACAACCTAAAAAAATTAATTTTACATGACATACAAAATTACAACTAGTGGGTCACTGATGGTGTCCAAATAATACAAGAAAACAATAAGGCCTCATACAACTAACATGGTTAGGAATTAGCCCCATTGACTGCTTGTGCACAATTTTTGTAGCCGCCCTGAAACCCACATTCTGCTGTGCCCTTCACCTACACACATTAAACACATTTGTCCAATACAAGTTTAACTCAAACTACTAAATAAATTATCATGTCTAAACATGAATTCTATGCCAACAAAACATCAACATGAAATCATAACTAAGAAACATGCACAATTTAACACAATTCATGATGAGTTAGTCATAGAGATGAATATAAATGACATACATCCATGCTATCATATGTTCTCATCAAAAATTGAATAATCCATATCATCAAAACGTGTGACCAAACTATGTATCCATCATATCTCAATTGGGTCCAAATAACATAAAAATATGTTAGTATCCACAACATCTAATGAAATGTGTCAACATGCTAATTAAAGGTAAATTGGCACTACGCACCCAAATCACCATACATGTAAATGAAGATCAAATATCATAACATAGTTTCAAAAATATATCAAATCCCTGTTAAATCATAGTTATGAATAAAGAAGTTAGTAGATAACTTAGGCTATAAAATATCGGCACTACATCCCCCTCTCATATAATTAAACTTCCTCCTGGAATTCATTGAAAGAGATAGGGACATCTAGCCCTCTATGGTTTAGCATTCTCCCAGGTAGATATTGTCTCATCATATTTGACCCACTACACTCTAACCTGGTCCAAGTCATGACCTCGAAGGGCCAACCTCTGGTGCTCTAGTATAATGCCTCCACTATCATCCATCCTCTACTTATAATACCGACCAATCCAGACATGAGAGACATCAGGTGCATAACTATGTAGTACAAAAAGATGAAATAAATCATGGGTCCATGTAAGGTGTAATGACAAAGCTAGGTGATAGGCAACTAGACCGATACCCTAAAAACCTCAAAATTGATATCTATTTTTGTATTTCATATTATATTCATTTAAAAAAAAAATTGTATACTTCTATTATCCTTACGTAGTTTGATAGGTTCTTTGTGATTGATATTTCTCAATATATTTTGGATCAATGTATATAAGATATTTATACTAGATAATTTTATGCTATTAATGGATTAAATAATATTAATTGTTTAATAATTCTTCACTAATGTAGTGCACACTTCTTCTTGCATCAATTCATTTATCAACTCATTGATTTTATTATATTTTAGACATGAATTTTAGCACTATTTAGATACTATGTAGTTTCCTTTTGGATCATTTGATGACACTTGTGGCGAATAGGGTGTGTAGTGCTAAGCTAGCATTATGGGTCATTATTTTAGTTTTTACATTGTATGGTTTTGGATATTAGCAAGTTGTAGCACATTTTTTTTATTTAATATATGATGGATGGATGTATGATTGTTACATATACTTTATATCATTGGTTTATAATGGATAATTGTATATTGGTATGTATGATCTTAGATAGATATTTTAGCATGAGTTAATATGAATGTACATTGTTATTCCTTAACCATTCCATACTGATAATGATTGTGGTATAGCTGGAGTAATTATACATGATTGAATTATTGATGTTATTTAATTAATATATTTTATGCAACAACTATGTTTAATGTTTAAATTGAGTCTTCATATTATAGGGCATAGAGGAGAACATGGATTTCAGAGTTGCACCTCAATTTGCACAATTGGATGACTAGGTCGAGTCCTTTAGCCATGCATGATTGTTGTGTGGATTTGTTTCTTTGTAGTTTGTTCATGTTTCGATACCATGGATGATTCCTAATTGTAAATATGTTAATTGTAATTTTTTAAGCCTTGTGATAATCTAGTTTAGGGAACTATTTTTCCATACATGTGTTAGTTGTATTTTCAGTTATTTGATCTTGTTTTTAGTGGTTTGGGACCACCTAATTATCATTTGGGTGGGCCCCACCACCTCTACCCTTGATCCACTTTACCCAATCTCGAATTTTTACTAAATGTGGCATTTGTAAGGGCCTCTTTTCACTTTAGGGGTCTCACTTATATGGAAATGAGCCCCTTGGACCCTATATATGGATAGGGTGGTCTGTTTTCAAGGTCAAATGGGATTTTCCCTCCCATACAACCCCTCTCATGTAACCATATTGTTTTTTAATTAGATAAAGTAAGAAAGAATGGATTGTGGCTGCCTAGTGGCCTTACAGAAACAAATGCATCATGAGAGACACAATGGAGGAAAATATGAAGCTATGAAGAACAAAGAGAAGACCTCTAGTAGCTGTCATTAGATCCACAAACCAAACTAGTGGAAATAAAATCCTAAGGACCAAGTCAAGAATACTTGACTCAAATTAAAAAATAAGGCTCACCACCAAAAGTCGCAATAGAGTGACTACATGTTACATAGGTTTTTTATGGTGAACTTTCATCTAGCCCAAATCATCAGAAATAGAAGAAGAAAACCCCAAACAATGATCCACGTCAGGATCGAGGAGAAATTCAAGATTCCCATTAATTTAATCCACCACCCTACCACTACATAGCAGATTAAGGTCAAACATTTCATGCCGAACCACCCCCAAATAGTGGTCATTAACTGCATCCAAAAAATGAACTTGGAAATATTCAAAACCTAGAGTCTCCTGCCCATCCAACTAGTTCTCCCAGTCACTCCTACTGGCACCACCCATCTCCATAGCAAATAATTCATTATTCATAGTTCAATCCTCCTCCCTGATCTCAAAAATATCCAACAAATTAGTGCAGATATGGACTTCACTGTACCACCATTATAAGCTCCAATCAACCCCCTTCAATTTGTAAACAACTCCTAAGACTGGATTCTCCCATCCTTCTCCATTCTTCCCTCAATTATTAGCAACATAGGGCTCTGCACACAAAAAAAGAAATGACTCCTCAACTCGAGGTAGACCCAAAACAATTAAATCATGAGTTAATTTCTCAACTCAACACCCAGGCGTAAGATAGATAAGGGTATCTATATGTACCCAAAATTATACAGTACTGCACCGTCGGAACAACAATACACGTGAACCAATGATGATACAAGTCTCCTCGCAAGGTGTTTAGGATCTAGAAAAGCTCTCCAAGTATGTGTTAACATCCCGCATGCCCCCCTTAGCCCCCGCGTTCTTTGCTTTTTCCTTCCCTCTCTTTTCCTTTACTTTTCGGTCTTCAGTGACGAAACCGCCGCCTAGGCAGGGCGGTGGTCCTATAACCACCGCCCTGCTCAGGGTGGCGGTTCTTCACGTGTTTTCAAGAATGTTCATTTTAACGCGACTCACATAAATTTCAACATTTACCAACTTTTTTTCACCACCTTTGCTTGTATTTATGATTTTGGTTCCCTGGAATAGTGCTTTTGCATTGTTTATGGTTAAAGAGATCAATTTGGTTTTCACCTTTGGGTAAATGGGAATTCTATAAATAGTTGGCTTGTGCTCAAGAAAATGGCCCCTCAAATTTTCCTCTCATCTTCTCATTTCATAGTTTTAGTCTTTCAATTCTTAGGAGTTCATAGTTTTTAAGTTGTTTCATGCATAGTTAAGTTGTTTTGCTGTTTGGAAGCCACACATTCTCCTTGTGCAAGTGCTGTTATTGTTTCATATAATCAGTTGGAGTAGGATAGTTTAATTTTCAGTAGGAAGCCATTAAAGTTGCAGGTTTTATTCGTTGAACAGAATTAGTTTCAGGTTTTGGATGTTTTATGTTGTATGATTTGCAATAAATCCCGCTAGGAATTGCATAAGCCAAGCTCTGTTCTCTTGCGCTATCTGTCTCCTACTCATATTATATTCAATCTACATTCTAAGTTACCATTGTCCCAATATCTACTTCTGCTGATGTTAACATCACACGATTTTCTGGATCCACGTGAGCACGAAGGAATGTGGAGATCATACTGAGGGGACAAAGCCACACACAACCGGATTCGCCACTGTTCTACAAAATACAGGTTCAAGATTTCAAAGTTCTAGTTAAAATATTTCAAATAGAGTATTCAATCATTTGATTTTAGTTAATCTCATTTTTGATATTTCTGGGGAAGCTGTGGGGATTGATAGTTTCTGAAAAACTATGATTCACTCCTCGCTTCTGAGGTAGGTTCGAGAGTCTTTCAAATAGATTAGATCAATTATCTGGTTATTTAGAATAGATTCACAACTACATAGGAAAGTATCTATACTTGGCTACTTTGTTTGTTTTAATTTTGTTATTAGTTTAGTTATCAATTTCTAGATATCTTAAATAGTTGGTCTTCCAAGTTCATTCAAATAGTTCATCAGAAAAACAAAAAAATAGAGAAATTATATATGTTGTAAACATACTTTACATAGTTAATTTTTCTTTGCTACAGTTAGAACTATATCATTTCCTTTTGCATGACAATCACGGGACATAGGGAGCCCAGAGAATACGTATTCAAGACAATAGTGCCTTAGCCCAATCTCGTTACGGCAATAACTAATATAGATCAGAATCTTAGGATCTAAGTCTTCCGAACAAAAGTAGACTTACAACAGATCAACTCACATTTAAGAGGGTTAAACATAGAAGACGACCAAGCATACACGTTTTGGTCAAACTAGCCAAACTACAAATTACCCTAGATAAATATCCACATGACTGTAGAAGGGCTTGAAAGAGAGAAAACGTTTGATTGTGACCCTTTGGTCCCACAGCCAGATGCAGGAGATATTTTCACTGACATAGACACTAGCTTAAGAATTCATGTTGCCAGAACACCTGTAAGGTACTCTGAGAAGATTGCATAACTTGCAGTTCTAAATATAGAGGCTGAAAAGGCATATGACTACTAGATATTAGGGATTAGAGATTGATTCTACATATGACCATAGCAGGTCCACAACAACCACGAATCTATGGTTGTGATCCACAAATCCCACAACCCAATGAGTCCATAGGTCAATCAGACATAGATGCTAGCTTACACACATTAGTATTTAGATCCACTCCACTTCCACGAACCATTATCACACATTTATCTTTGTTCGATATAACAACTAACGAAGCTAAGGATTTCTGGACTAGACTGGAGAATCGACCATAGAATCCACTATACCCGTAATCTATCATATGAATCTGTTTGGAGAAATACACGAAACAATTCTATTTCATTTTCCCCGTATCCCACAACCTATAGATTGGATCATGCCATAGCTTGATATTGATTGGAGCCTTCAAGCAGTCATCCTCGCCGAACGATCTATCATGCTAGTTTAGGTTAAGAGGGCCCTCTTTACCTTAGATTCATAGATTCCATTAGTGCATGTCAAAGATATAAGATTACCTGACTAGTTTTCCTATACCCCATATACATTCCATCTCCACCAGCTATCTCGGCACGAACTCGGGAGGTTGGGCATGAGGAAAGGTTACTTGTAGATTCCCATGCTCGCTTGTCACTTTTCCATCGTACAAAATTGGTGAACCTGACGTGAACTTCCTACTTTCTATTTCGGAGTCAGATTTCTACTTGTTCTTCAAATTGGTACTTTTCATCTTTTGCACCTCATTAGCCTTCACATCAACTTCACCAACAAAATTGGTGAACCCGACATGAAAGGAATAGTTGCTTCCCTTTTACCTTTCCCCTTTTAGTGTTTCATATTTATTCCATCCACCTTCGCTCTTTCCCATTATTTTGCTGGTATTCATATACCCCCCAAATATGTTGGGATTCAATGCATACGGAAAACCTTTCCTAGGTCTTCAAGCATATTACGATTAACTGAATAGATAGCCATCACCCTCGCTCTCAGCATGGGGTGATAACTATTCAACTAACCGATTATCAACAAAAACTCCACCTCCAAGGACTAGATATATTTCTTCTTTCCAAATAAAGGAATTGGGCCAGCTCACTCAAGCACAACAACCAGAGCCTTCAGGCTCGAACAACATGACATTTATAGGAGAATCTGGTCTGTCTCCTCATGTGTTGTTTAGACCAAAAATTAGCAGATAATCTGATTTATACCTATTTTTAGATGATGAACATTCAGTGCATTATACCAGGAATGAACAACACTCTCAGAGTATATACCCACCTATAGGAAGTTTACAAACATGGCTTGAGGTCTTGTTTCAAGAAAACACCTCCATGCCGCTACCTATGGGAAATGCCCTCACTGAAAATTGGCAGGGCAATGATCAGTTCATAGTGAGGTACCACATGCCGATACAACCTCAAGATATACAAAAAATTCCACTCAAGGAAAAATACTGTGACTTCACCAAATGAAGTCATCTCAACTTTAGTAGAAAAAGTTAGAGGGTTAGAACTTGCTCAAGCGAGTCAAAATTATCAACTCATGTAGGTAGGAATTTTCAATCCTCCACATCATCCTAGCCAAGTATAACTCCTCACAGGAATAGGCACGTTGGGAATTCCTACTCATTACTCATAACAAACACCAACTAGAACTGCCATTTCTAACACCATTCTAGTGGAAAATATGATACCTCCCGGTCTAGTACAAAATAATCCATTCCTAGGAAACACTCCTCCATATTTAAACATGTATTCCAAATCACCACAAGGAGATATGTTCTCTTCTCCTCACATGTTCACTCAGCCACAGGGATTTCCTTATACCCCTGCAAATGCATATGCCACGCCATACCAACAACCCATCCCACCTCCACCCCCTCAGCAGGCACCATCGATGGTCGTAACCTATGAGATATGGACTTATTCATAATATTTGAAATAACCCTTAGACTTCACTATACGAAGCATCATGCTTCCAGGACCTCTTCCCAATTTACCCAAATACAAAGGGGAAGGAGACCCGAATGCACATATCAAGGCCTACGCCACAGCTATTCGAGAGCTGATCCCTTGGGATGTGGTTGTTGCTAAAATATTTCCCAAAACATTAGAGGGCATTTCCCTTGATTGGTATTATAGAATACTGAAGCTTCCATACATTTGTTTAAACAACTCATTTTAGAGTTCATCAAGGTGTTTGACATGAACAAATTGTTGAGAATAGGAATCAGGGAGTTCTTGCACATTAAACAAGAACACAATGAATTTTTTACTCACTTCATCCAAAGATGGCATACAGTCCTTTAATCTTTGGTAAGTGCTCCAAATATGGACCAAATGGAACTATGTGATTTATTCCTTCATTCTCTCAGCAAAGAGGTAAAGGAAGAAGTCCAGAAGTTCCCACTTAGGACTTATGATGAAGTACTTGAGAGCGCTCTCTAAATAGATCAAGCAATAATAGATAGTGGTCGCAAGACGTATGGAACAAATGGGAGGTTAATCACCCCTAGCCAGAATACTACAACTTATCCTACTACCGCAAACATCAATTAAAGACCTAAAATCCTTAACAAAAATCACAGTGTAACAACAGATGGAGTAACTGAGCAAGCTGAAAAGGAAAATGTTGTAAATACTCCACCACTGATTAACAATCAATGAAACAACAATTTTACCCCAACAATCAATACAGTGGATTTTAATCATCCACAACAACAACAACAACAAAGGAAGACCCAGACACATGGTCCAAGTCAAAATCCAATTGGATATCAAAACCAAATCCAAAGACAAAAAGCACAAAACTTTAATAGTCAACGGTTTAATAAGAGTTTTGGAGCACAATACGTGCCAAGCCAACAATCAAGGAATTACAATCCCAACTCGTATTGTGGCTTCCAAAAAATTTGAGGCCACGATACTAGGACTTGCCATGATTACAATAAATTCATGCAACATTTTCCAAAGAAACAAAGACAACTTTTCATAGATATGTTCTCGGCAGATCCTGCAACACCTGCACCAAATACTTTCACGGGAGCAGTCTCCCCTCAAAATGCTCCACTCGAGATCTTCAACGATCCATTCCCAAATCACAATAACAACAAATTAAATCCAAATGGGATGAACAAGGGTGTAATGACAGGAAACAATGATCATGAAGCCTTGAATTCACTAAATCCACCAGTTGCACTACAATTAGGAAGTCAGCCCCGACCCAAGATATTCGGTTTAGTGGAGTTAGACACCAAACTACACATAAAAGTTGTAACACAGACATTTAATTAACATCACTCTTTTAGAAGCATTAGGTTTAGGTCATTTAATTAACATCACTCCACCTCCCGAAACATAGGTAAACCATATAGACTTTGATATCCACCCTCCGAGGCAGTTGGATAGGGATACTGAGTTTATATTCGAAATAAACAAAATGCCAACAAACGTTGAGATTGCATGCAGAGGTGATCCAGCCTTACATTTACAAGTGTGGGTTTATAACAATTACATTAAACACGTAATGGTTGACGATGGGGCAGCAGTTAACATATTCCCCTTCTCTTTCCTTCAAAAGCCAGGGTATGGAGAAACAAATTGTTCCACGACTCGAAATATGCTAAGAGGCTATGATAGCCTTAAAGCCACGTCGATTGGGACTATAATACTACCAGTCACCTTAGGAGCCAAAAAAATCCTCACCGAGTTTTATATTATAGATCGGGAAACCAACTATAATATGATCCTCAGCCAACCATGGATACACCATATGAAGGCAATCCCTTCTACGTTATTTCAGGAAATAAGATTCCTACACTTGGGAAAGGTATTCATAGAAAAGAGAGATCCAAAACCATTTGATATACACCTAGTAGACTTGAAGAAAAGGAAAGGCATTCACTCTGAGTTTGAACTCCCAGCAAACCAACTTAATAAACCAACTGACGCAAAACCGGAAGAAAAGTTGATACCTACAACCGAGTTAGAAGTTACAAACATAATCAAGACTATCCCTACCCTCAAGGATAAGGCTAATGTTGTCAAAACAGTATCATTAGGAACTACTGCAAATATTTTTGAATTGCAAGAACAGGATCTATCAATCTTCATTCCATTCGATTCTGTAGGTATGGGATATACCCTAGGAGTTGGTTCTCTTCCAGCAGAGGAACTCTGCATGGTAGAAGTAACCAAAGCGGACGAAATAGATGAAACAAATGTCCTAACGGCCAAATTCACAATTAAATATTGGACCCTTCATTTTGATGGAGCTAGATGTCGTTATGGGGTTGGGGCAGGTGTGATCTTTACTTCACCCAAAGGAAAAATTATACCATTCACCTTTAAACTAAATTTAGAATGTACAAACAATGGCGCTGAGTACGAATCCATCCTCCTTGGCCTCATCCTATCTAAGAGGCTTGGGGTTGATAACATCAGGTTGTTAGGAGACTCTAGCAAACCAATTCGCTGAGGTGTATGAGACTAGAGCCGAACACTTACAGCTCTACAAAACAGTAGTATTAGACTTAAGTAGAGAGTTTGACTTCGTATCAATTGAAGCAATCCTGCGAGAACAAAATCTTCTCAAAAATTTGATAGCAACCTTAGCTTCACGTTTCACTCCAAGCAGTGAGTTAGAGGATACCCGTTTCATGGTGTCCCTTCGTACTGAACCATTAGTAAAGAAAATGTCAATTCCTCTCTTAACAAACGTAGCTGAGAATAAATCTACTATCTTAGATCACGTTGATAGTGATAGAGCCACTCTTGATTACTTAAATGCCTATGCAGTGTTACATCTCACCCATCACGTGATAGATTTTTCTTTAATCACACATTCATCTTCTTACTTCAGAAATCCCATGATAAAGTTTCTCCCACAAAAGGAACTCGACATATACGCGGTAGAGAATGGATAAGATATGGAACTAACTCCAGCCCTGCATGAGATTGAAGAAGGAAATGCTTCTTTAATCGAAGAAATGATTGATATTAACATTGGAATGGAGGAAGAACCGAAGATCTTGAAACTAGGATCTTCGTTAGCTCCAGAAGAAATAGAAATACACACTCGAATCCTCAAAGAACATCAGAAGGCTTTTGCATTTAATTATAAATAAATGACAGGGGTTGCACCACACATATTGGTACATAATCTCATCACCAAATCAGATGCAAAGCCAGTTAAACAAAAATCAAGGCCAATGCAACCCAAGGTAGCTCTCATGGTGAAGGAAGAAGTAATGAAACTCCTCCAAGTAGGATTCATCAATCCAGTGGATTATTCTCAGTGGGTATCTAATATCATTCCCATTCTCAAAAAGAATGGGAAGATATGCATTTTCATAGATTTCTGAGACATTAACAAGGTGTGCACTAAGGATGACTTCCCGTTACCATCCTTAGACAACATCATTGACGCAACAACTAGATTTGAGATTTTTTCTCTCATGGATGGATTCTTGGGATACAATCAAATCAGAATATCTGAACAAGACCAAGCCAAAACCACATTTATAACTCCTTGGGGAACCTATTGCTACGTTGTTATGCCATTCGATCTCAAGAACGCTAGTGCTACATACCAGCGGGCATTGACATACATATTTCATGATCTTATACACAAAATTGTGGAATCCTATGTAGATGAATTATTGGCCAAAGCTAGGAAGCACTGTGATCACCCGGAAGTGCTCTGCATCATTCTTTCATGTTTGATAGAATACGGAGTCACACTAAACCTAGAAAAATGCGTATTTGGTGTGATAGGAGGGAAGCTCCTAGGTTACATTATATCGTCATGAGGGATCAATGTAGACCCAGCCAAAATCCAGGCTGTTCTTGAAATGACCCCACTGTTAGATGAATCTAGAATTAGGTCATTTCTTGGGAAACTCGGTGTAATCCGAAGATTCATCCCAGATTTAAGCTTTTCCATCCATCCAATCAACAATCTACTTAAGAAAGATTATAGTATTGATTGGACTGAAGACTACAATGAAGCTTTCGAAGCAGTTAAGCGTTTCTTGTTGTCACCACCTATGCTAATGCCTCCTAAGGCAGACCACCCTTTAATCTTATATTCGCAAGCTACCAATGTCTCGCTAGCCTACATGCTGGCCCAAGAAGACGATGACAAGAGAGAACGCATGATCTATTTCATTAGCCGAATGTTGCTCGACTATGAAAAATGTTATACGCAAGTCGAATGAGAATGCCTCGCCACAGTCTTCGCAACCAAACACTTAAGACATTACATGCTAAACCAAGAAACAAGGGTCATTATAAAAATAGACCATTTACAAACTTTCCTCACGCAAGGGTCCTTGTCTAATTAGGATGGATGCTTTATAACCTTAATGGGTGAATTTGAATTAAATTTTGTAAACTAGAAGTGTGTTAAGGGACAAATAATTGCATATTGGTTAGTTGATAACCCATTAGATGGAGCTGATCTAGTAGATCTGGACTTTCCTGATGAATGCATGTATTACGTCGAAACTAGACCTCCCATCTCTGAATGTCCTTGGTATACTAATATTATTAATTATATCATTGACCATACATATCCAGAAGGTGGTTACATATTATCATAGCTAAACACGTTATTATAGAATAAGTTCTCTATCGTAAGGATTTTGATGGAATGCTTCTAAGGTGTGTTGACATAGAAAAATCCAAGAAGATACTCCATGAATCTCACAGTGGAATATGTGGAGGCCACTTCGGTGGTCATGCCACCGCTCACAAAATACATCGGATGGGCTATTTCTGGCCCACTCTAGAGCACGATGTAGTAGACTTTATATGCAAGTGTCATAAATGCCAAGAAATTTCTCAATCTCTACAAACAATCGCTACTCCATGGCCCTTTTCTACGTGGGGCCTAGATTTGATAGGGAAATTCTCTCCCTCGTCAACAGATGGCTATAACTTCATAATCATGGCCATTGAGTATTTTACCAAATGGGTAGAGGATATGCCTCTGACCACTGTACTAGGTGTCATGATCACCAAGTTCATTTTAAACCAGATCATTTGCAGGTATGGTTTCCCATAAATCATTATCTCAAATAATGGTACTTCCTTTAAGAATGACGAAGTCTATGAGCTATGCAGTAAATTTAAAATAAATCATCAAACAGCCTCCCTGTATTACCCTCAAGCCAATGGATAGGCTGAAGCAACAAACAAAACATTGAAATCTATTCTCCTTAAAACGGTAAAAGAAAACAAACAAGATTGGAATTTAAAGTTATACCTGGCCTTGTGGGCCCACCAAACCTCAATAAGAACACCAATAGGAGAAACTCCTTTCTCATTGGTATTCGGAGCAGAAGAAGTTCTCCCACTTGAGGTTGAGATACCCAGTCTCTTCATCTCACTACAAGGGATTCTGGATGAAGAAGCTTATAGAGAAGCACGTCTCTCCCAACTAGAAAGCCTAGAAGAGGCCAGATTAGATGATGAATAGTGGCATAGAATCTATGCTGACCGGATGTGCCGAAAGTATAACAAAAAGGTCTATGAACAAGAAATATATGAAGGAGTTCTAGTTCTAAGGCTAAACATACAGATCGATAAAAAGACTGGCGAAGGAAGGAAATTCTGGCCAAAATGGTTGGGCCCATATCGAGTCACGAAAGACTATGGAAATGGTGCATATCTCTTATGTACACTGGAAGGTGAGGAATTCAATGAAACAGTCAATTCCTTGCATTTTAAATGATTCTATACATAAGCAACCAACACTATTTGTATAAGTATATCTACATCGCATCCTCATGTAGTTAGGTTCATTTTGTCTACTCGTTTTGTACAATTTTTTGATCAAGAAACTTATTCTCAAGGTAATTCATTAAAATCTTCTGATGGTATTGGCATAACCCTTCCATTTATAATTCTTCATTTTCATAACATCATCAACCATTTCAGAATCATTTCATCAAAAAAACCTAGATATGACAAAGTATTAACGGTAACCATACCAAGGTCTGCATGCTTGTTCTCACTTTTGGTTTCTTCCTAGGATAGGTGTCTTGCCTATGGTCTATTCTAGAAGCTTCATAGTGTCACATCTATCCAATATGTATATCTCTTTGGAAGTAAGAACATACTAACATTTTTCTCAAATAAACAAGTCAAATATAGATCAAACAGAAAATTTTTATTTTACACATTTCCTTGCCCTACCAACCTTCAGTGATGAGCTTGCGTCTCTTACTAGTGACGTAGGGTTGGGAAAGGATGGGAATGCCCTTACTCACCTATACCTTGTCCATGGTGATAAGCCCACACTTCTTACTAGTAGCATGGGGCAAGGTGTAGGGGGCCCTCTTGAAAAATAAACGTTGAAGGTCATAAGAAAATGGTTCAAATAAACCTTTGCAATCTTAAGTCAAAAACAAATGAACCAGATGTTCAAAATTCTAAGAGAGCTCAAAACCCCGAAAACCATATTTTGTCTACCATGTGGCCATCTACGGATCTAAGTCTAGATAAACCACAAAGTAAGTAGAATTCTAAATTATGGAGTCACTCGAGTAGAGTAGGTTTGTAGCATCCTAATTTGGTTCCACCAAATATTTTTCTATCTCTCATCACTACCATTCAACAAATTTCATAGCTAGTTCCCTTTCTAGCTCTTGGTGATGAGCCCTCGCATCTTACTAGTTGTGTGGAGTTAGGAGTGGGGTAGGTTCTTCTGCTCATCATACCGGTTTATCATCTCATTTTGTCAAAACACATATGAAGTATCGAAAAATTGCTTTTAGAAACTAAAGTGCAAGATCACATTGTGTCTACATTATCATATATCAACATCACGAAATACAAAAAGAAAACAAGTATTTGTATCATTTTTCCTTCATTGCATACATTTTAAAAAGCATACAAAAACACCATTATAGTTTACATGTGGAAATGAATCACAAAATCATAGATACCAAGAGTCTGATCCAAAAAGAATATATATATATATATATATATATATATAAAATCAAGTTTCCTATACAATGCCATCATGCGCTAAGCATGGTCAAAACGCTCAAAGAGCCCGGGAAATACAAAGTACATCATACAAAGAATCTAAGAGAGCCACGAGGCCTCTCAACCCCTATGAGATCCCTCTGAAGGTGCACGCCCATGTCTAGAACTCTAGCTATGCCGGCGCTCTGAGTGCATGGAGGGTTCACGGTCCCAAGGAGCAGATGTGGCCTCACCATGAGAGTGACTCCTCATCAGGCGCTCTGCTATCCTGTATCCTACCAACTTGGTACAGAGGGTAGTCACCATCTTGGCCACATGCCAGACATGGGAAAAATCCTCAGTATGCCTACCAACTGCTGAAGGCTCCCCTGCATCCACGAATAGCTCCATGTGAAACCTCTCCATGGGGATCATCAGCATATTAGTGCATACCCGACGAATCAGGTCTCGTCACTGGTCAGCAGTCTCTGCAAGTAAAGGAGAAAACAAATTAGAAATACTCAAAATATATAAACAAAAGTAAACAAGAGGAGAGATAGCAACTAAGACAATCATAGCTAAAAACAAACATTACAGAGAAGGATGATAACTCACTCAGATCTCCAGGCCTCCAAGATGGATCCCTAGGGTCAGCACCTGCCATAGATGCCGTCATTGATTGACATGCTCCTCTTGTGCCTAGAGCCACATAACGTCCTACTACGGACTCATCCTCTCCACCCAAACCTTGAGAAAGTGGCTCCTTTAAAGATAAGGTCACCCTCTCCGTACTCTACTCTGCCTTCTCCACTTGTAAGATATCCTTAGTGTCATGCCACTCAAGATTGCTATCCTCCTCTCTGCCCGACTCACTAACCTCAGCCTCGGTCTCCTCCTCCGTCTCTCCCCCTGTGAACTCCTCGGACTCAGAATCTATATCAATGGGGTCGTCACTGCTATGGGTGGGATCAGTGGAAATCTGAAGTAAGGGTGCTTGAGGAGCACCGAATCTCCCTTGAGCACGTACCACTCACTTGGCTGCAATAGGAATGCTAGGAGTAACAACAGTCTAACCCCGGCCTCTAGGACCTCCTCTAGCCTCCCAAACTGATCTAAACACTGCAACCAATGGGGGGAGCATATCGACATAAGGAAGGCAAAAATGCTGAGGCACTCGACCAAAAATGGTGTGTCTCCACCTTCCTCGTCCTGTCCACAAGTTGCCTTGTGGTAGAGAAAGTGATCAAAGTAAGAGCCTCCTCGCCCCATAACCCTTCCATGGCCTGATAGGGTGTGGCCTCCATATCATTAGTAGTCAAGGAGGCGACTGGCTGGTGGGGTTCTCTAAGCACCGACATATTTTTCCATCTGGCTGACCTAACTACTCCGGGATCTACCACCTCTACACCTATCCCATAAGGGATGAAACACTCGTAGACCCAACTCATAACTAGGGTTAGATGACTCAATAACTACCCCTATAAATGAACCACCCGGTATAGATCATTATAAGTGGTCCCAATAATGTCGGCTCCCAAGGCATAAATCCGGCCATGTCCCTCAATCTATGCAATAATAGGGGACTAGCAATAAAGTAAGGTGTCTCCTCCCTTGTCCCTGATCAATCTCGAAGCAAGGATCTGTCATCACCAATCTGACACTATGATAATTCTTCACCAGGAACTCCTCGTACTATGATTATTTACTAATGCACAGTCTTTAGTTTCGTGGATGTAATCTGGAAACAAAACAAAAACATAACACAAGAATACCATCGACTATGATAAGACGGAATGATGACAAATCTGAAATATCAAAATAAATGATAATATTAACATGAAATTGTTACAATCTCCCCCATGAGGTACTTCAAGTGTTATTGACTTCACTTGCCTTACAGCAAGACTATGGGAGAAACTTTACAATTACACTTCTTAATGGCTTCTTCAACACACCTTTAAACTGATGGCTTCCTTCTCACACTTCCTACAATATTTCTCACTACTTCCTTCTATGCTAAATGAGGGGGGTGGCCTCTCTATTTATAGAACTTCCAGGCTTATCCATCTTATCTCTAAGATAGGATAAGAAATCCACTCTGACGAATCATATTCCATACCTTAACTCTTATCTGTAAATGTAAGCTTATCTCTTAAGATAAGATAAACCTTATCATTTTACATGGGTTCCACATTTTTAGACTTTTTACAAATAAAATACACAAAATATTTATGACCTCACTCCTTGTCCTTATTACCAATATAATATTTCTAATTCCTAATCATGTAGACCCTACTTCTCTAATTACCCAAAATTTGACATTTTAACATTACCGGACCACTTACGACAAATATTTACTTTTTACAACATTCCTATTGTACTTTGACTATTACCGTACTCCACATTATTGGCGGAACTGTACTGACGACACCGTTATCTTCTATCAGATGCTACTACTAATTATACTTAACAACATCCTATACATTAATGAAATAGAAATAACGGAGGAAAATTTTAGTGTCGACATCTTCACCCTTCCTAGCTTCTACTCCGTCCTCGGAGTAGACTATTCTGGTGCTTGGAAAATCTTCAACTTGTCGTGTTTGACCCATTTCGCAATGGGAGTGCCATCCAATTCCTCCAGTCGGTACATACCATTTTCATGCATAGCTGCTATTTTGTAGGGCCCCATCCATTTTGGAAGAAATTTTCTGTCTTCTTTTTTTGTATCTAGAATCATATACTAGAACCAAGTCATTCACATGAAATGGAGACCACCGGATCTTTTGATCAAAGTATTCCTTCTGCTTCATTTTCTTCTTATAGCTTGTATCCTTAGCTATTTCCCTCATTTCCTCTAGCAAATGAAGATGTACCAACCTTTCTTTTACTAAATCACTTTCATCCATTCTTTCATTTTTCATTACTCTGACCATGGGAATATCAAACTCAATAGGAAGAACTAGATCAATGCCATAAGCCAACTGAAATGGGGAGTATCCTATTGTTGACTTTGATGTTTCCCTATATGCCCACAATGCTGCATGAATCCTCTTATCCCATTTATGTACCTGCAAGGCTGCATCTTTTGCTAGAATTTGACACAACATAAAAATTTTTCGTTCCACCTGTCCATTTGTGCTTGGCTTGTATGTTGTTGCCTTCCTCTGCTTAATAGTAAAATTATTGACTAGGTCTTCTACCACCTCATTAATGAAGTGGCTTCCTTGATCTGTTACAGTTTCTAATGGAAAACCAAATCTGGTGACAATGCATTCATATATGAACCTTGCCACTTCATCCATGGAAGCTGTTTTCAATGGCCTAGCTTCAACCCACTTGGTTAAATAATCTGTGGTAACTACAATATACTTATTTTAGCGTGAGGTAGTTGGAAGTGGACCTAAAATGTCTATTCCCCACTTTTCAAAGGGACCAAGTGGAAGAATAGGACATAATGGAGCTGATGAAGTCTTACGGTTACCATGTGTTTGACAAATATCACATGTCTTACAATAATTATAACAATCTTTAAAAAGAGTGGGCCAGTGATAACCTGCATCCAAGATCCTTCTTGCTGTAAGTTGTCCAGAGAAGTGCCCTCCACATGTACCATTGTGGAATTCTTCTAGCAGCTCCTTCCCTTGATCACGTCCAACTGCCCTCTTGTACTGTCCATCAGGTCCTATTCGAAATAATAATCCATGTAGAATAGAATATGGACGACTGGCTTGAGTAATCTTTCTCTTAGTCTTTGCATTGGCACCATCAGGAAACTTAAATTCATTCAGATAATTCCAAATATCTATGTATTCACTAGGGATTGTGTCAAGGGATAACAATGTTGCATCGGGGAAATCATCATCATCACAAGATGATCCTAAACCATCATAGGCTCGAGAGAGTGCATCTGCATTGGCATGCTTCTTTCCTGGCCTATCTATAATATCAAATTCAAATTCTTGTCGTAAAATTATCCATCTTGCTATCCTCCCTAATGGGTTAGGCTTATTTACAATATATTTTAAAGCCTGATGATCTGTTACAACTAGAAATTTTTTCCCTAGCAAGTAATTTCTAAACTTCTTTACAGCAAAAATGATAGCCAGAGCCTCTTTTTCAGTTACAGTATAATTTACCTCAGCACTGCTCATTTGTCTGCTCCCAAAGTAAATTGGATGTTCATTCCCATTTTCATCCTTTTGGCTCAAAGTACTTCCTAGTGCTGCATCTGAGGCATTAGTGTACATAATGAATGGCTTGCTCCAATCTAGATTCTTCAAAACAGGTGAAGACACTAAGGCTTCCTTCAGTTGTCCAAATGCTTCATGCACCTTATTTCCTGGTTCATAAGTAACATCCTTCTTCAAGAACTGGGTTAGTGGCTGTGTAATCTTTGAGAAATTCTTGATGAACCTTCTATAGTAACCCACATGGCCTAAAAATGATCTCAACTTACTTCTATTCATAGGAAATGGTAAATCTTTGATTTTTGAAACTTTATCAGGATCAGTACCAATACCATCTCTGGATACAACATGCCCTAACAAAACACCTTTAGAACATCCAAAGACACACTTTGTAGGGTTTAATGAGGCTTGTGCTTCATCTAACCTTTGAAATGTCGTCTCCATCTGGTGCAGGTGGTCCAACTTGCTCCCATAGATGCAAAAATCATCCAGAAATACTATTATGAAGGTCCCACTGTAGGGTTCGAACACCCTATTCATCAAGCACTGGAATGTTGCTGGAGCATTACACAACCCAAAAGGCATAACTCTATAAGCAAATGTTCCCCAAGGAGTGGTGAACATGGTCTTCAACTGATCTTTCTCTGCTATACGAACTTGGTTGTAGCCACTATATCCATCAGCAAAACTATAGCACTCCTGGCCAGCTACTTCGTCCAAGATCTGATCTGAAAATGGAAGAGGGTAATGATCCTTCTTTGTTGCCTTATTGAGCTTCCTGTAATCAACACAAATGTGTAGCTTCCCATTATTTTTTATTGAGATCACAATGGGAGAAAGCCATTCTGAATTCTCCATAGCAAATATGAATCTTGCATCAAGCAACTTATCTATTTCTTCTTTTACAGTCTTAGAAAATTTAGGATTCATTCTATATGGCATTTGCTTTATGGGCTTAGCACCATCTACCAGCTCAATAGAATGTTCTACCCAACTTACTTGACAGAGTTCCTTGTAATCAAAAGTTAATAGGTGTATGTACCTTCAAAAGAGCTGGAGGTAGGATTCCTTCTCACTCTCCATCACAGCATCACCAATCCTTATTTGTTGGAGACGATCATCAACTTCTTCTTCAGATAATTTTATGGGGTCATGAGTTGGTGTGACTGGAAGGATATCCATGATTGAAACATCAACCTCACTTTCTTCATCTTCAGTGTCCACTTCACTGGTACTAGAGTAATCAGAGGATGTCCAATCATCAGTTTCATCACTTGAATCCACAGGTTCTTCTTTATGATGTCAAGGGATCACGTTTATCTTCACCCTCTCTCTACCACGTCCAAGTGTCATGAAACCTTCATTCCAGTAGTTTCTTGCATGAACTCTCCTTAGCCATGGTCTTCCCAGCAGCATTGGGTACACAATAGTACCATTTTTCATGACCTGAAAGTCTACCACACATACAACACCCATAACAGATATTGCCACATTTGAAACTACACCTTCTGGTTTAGTTTTTCCCTTATTTAATGACCTTAACATAAGTGTTGAAGGGCGATCAATTTTTAAACCCAACATATTCATTACAGACTCGGTCATTACATTAACTGTAGCACCTCCATCAACTAAGACATCATGAATTGAAATACCATTACATAATACCTCAGCTTGTGGAGCATAGGGATCCGCCTCTACCTCCAAAACAGGGACCTCAACCTCCTTCCTTCATCGAGCATTGAATCCACTTCGCAACTCCCACCTTTTCTCAGAAGACATAGCCAAGAGTTGACCATATGTAATATTTGCAGGCCTTTTAGATAGATCTTCTAAGATGGAGTATGGTCCTTGCCCCTGTGAAATCAGAAAATCCTGCACACCCAACTTTCTTCTCCTATGTTTCTTACTAGTTTCTTCTTTCATCTTCTTAGGATCATTTCCATCTTGATTATCTTTTTCTTTCTTTCTTTTTGTTACAAACACATCTACTTCATTATTTCTGCTCTTATCTACTACATCAAAAGAATTCACAGGTGCTTTTCCTTTATCATTATCTCCTTTACCAAATGTAGAAGCTCTATCTGGACAATTATACTTATAATGACCCTTTTTATAACAACCATAACATACAACTTTAGAAATATTTCTTTTTGGACCTCTATCTCCTCCCTGAGAACTAAATTCCTTTCCTTGAAGAAGATTAATAGTTAACTGACCCATCTTTTTGAGCAAATCTTCATACTCAGTAGATGTACTAGGAGAAATATTTGTGCTCACCGGGAGTGGTTGTGGATTTTGGACCAAAGGTGTTGGTGTAGGCTCTACTTTAGCAACAATTTCTTTGGGCTCCTCCTCCATGCTTTTTTATTGCCTTCTTGCAATCTCCTTTGCTTGTTCAATGGTAGCTGGGTGGTCATACTTCACTCATTGTCTGATCTCTGGCTTCATCCCAAGAATGAAGTGCTTACATAAGAGATTATCCACGCCATTCATCAACCCATCCGCTAATCCTTCCTTCCGGATCTAGGCATTGAGCTTCCTCCTTAGCTCTAGAACACGAGCATGATAATCCCTTATCTTCTCCTTCTCTCCTTGGGATAGCTTTGTGATATCGATCATGAGATTTGCATATTTCTGTTGTTCACCAAATTCTTCAAGAAAACTTTCAGTTAATAAATCCCATGAATTTTTCACATTATCACCTAGTGTTTCAAACCACCTAAGTGTTGAACCATCCAAAAAGGTAGGAAAAAATTCAGTCCATTGTTCCCTTCTTATAAGGCCATTACAAATACAAGATCGTTTAAACTCTTGAATGAAAGAAGAAGCATCTTCATTAGATTGCGCTGAAAAAACATGAATCTTTCCCATTTTCAAAAGTGACCACCATGAAATACCAACCCACAAGCACAATCAACAAGATTTATGTGCACAAATAATTGGAATCACTGTAATAGAAAGTGACTTTACACCTTTCTACAGTAAAATAGAAATGACCACGGTAACTATGGTAAAACTTGAGTTACTGCGGTAAAAACTGACTTGACTGTGGTAAACACTATTCACGGTAAAAAGTGAAGTTACTGTAGTAAATACTATTCACGGTAAAAAGTGACTTTACTGCAGTAAATACTATTCCCAGCAAAAATGACTTTACCATGGTAACTACTATTCATGGCATAAATGACTTTACCGTTGCAACTACTATGCACAGTAAAAACAAGGTTACCCTCTAATTGATTTTTGACTAAGTGGGAATATCTCTCTAGAAAATCCACCAACGAGGAATGGTCCTGGCAATGGAACCAAAATTTCATCACCAATGCGGCACTATGATAATTCTTCACTGAGAACTCCTCGTGCTATGATTATTTACTAATGCACAATCTTTAGTTTGGTGGATGTAATCTGGAAACAAAACAACATAACACAAGAATACCATCGACTATGATAAGACAGAATGATGACAAATCTGAAATATCAAAGTAAATGATAATATTAACATGAAATTGTTACAATCTCACCCATAAGGTACTTCAAGTGTTATTGACTTCACTTGCCTTACACCAAGACTATGGGAGAAACTTTACAATTACACCTCTTAATGGCTTCTTCAACACACCTTTAAATTGATGGCTTCCTTCGCACACTTCCTACAATATTTCTCACTACTTCCTTCTATGCTAAATGAGGGGGGTGGCCTCTCTATTTATAGAACTTCCAGGCTTATCCATCTTATCTCTAAGATACGATAAGAAATCCACTCTGACGAATCATATTCCATACCTTAACTCTTATCTGTACATGTAAGCTTATCTCTTAAGATAAGATAAACCTTATCATTTTACATGGGTTCCACATTTTTAGACTTTTTACAAATAAAATACACAAAATATTTATGACCTCACTCCTTGTCCTTATTACCAATATAATATTTCTAATTCCTAATCATGTAGACCCTACTTCTCTAATTACCCAAACTTTGACATTTTAACAAGTCAAGACCTATTTGTGTGACAACAACACCAGATTGGCACCATTTTTAGGGACTATTTGAACAAATTTTTACACATACCAATCCTGGTAATGTTTCTTACATGATCTAAGTGTAAATATTTTGTTTAAATGTCATCCTTTATTGAGATCTGTAAGATTTATGAAGTTACAAGTTTTGCATGCAATATTTCTAGTTTCTATTGGTTTTTTGCACTAAGTTTACATCATCAATGTTAAATATGTGTAAAGGAAGGTCAGATATTTGAAGCTTTGCATGAATTTAGTGTTGACATACATTTGATAGACCAATGTTAGTGCATTTGCATAACTAAGGTGAAAATCCTTTGTGGAGACTCCATGTTGAATTAATTTTTGATAAATGCCAGTGTCTTAACCTCTTTCAATTGAAATTTATCACTAATATTTGCAAAGCAGGTTGGAAGAAGATATTTCTTCACTAAAGACCCTACCAAAAAGTTGTTTCTAGAACCAGGAAAAATAAATTCTGAAGGAAGAAGAATCTGGAAAGTTTTTCGAGATCAGAAATGAAGAAAGGAGTTTTCAATTGTGGAAACTTATCATCCTGTCATTGAAGATTGCCATACTTCCTCAAGTGATTCTTAATCAAGTATTTTTTTGTAGATGTGAATTCTCCAATTGGAGAGGTTCCTTCATTTTCCTCTAATAACTATGCTTCTAAGTTCATCCCTGTATTTTCCAAAGTTGATAGGATCTTCCAAGAAAAAGAGTTTTTAGAGAACATTCATTCTAAGAATTACATTCCTGTGCCCCATAGACCCCTCACTCCTCATCAATCTGGTTGTCCTATAAGATCACCTCCCCAAAACAATATGGCCCATCCCCCACCAAGACCTTCATTTGTTGTGAACAATTTTTGTCCTATAGATTTTAGAGGTATGACTGGATATCCAAATGTTGTGCCCCAAGATGTTAGAAATAGACTACCTAAATTTCAAGGAAATAATGTGATTACTGGTGATCAACACTTAAATATTTTTTTCAATATGATGGAAGACTTTGAAATAAAATTTGAGGATGTGTACATAAATTTTTTTATTCATACTCTAGAGGAGGATGCATGTGACTGTTATAATTCTTTTCCAAATAAGTCAATAGATTCATGGATAGAAATGAAAAATGATTTTATATTGCAATATGGGGATAAGATAGATCCTAGGTTCCTTTTGTATGAATTAGAGAATATCAAGAAGAATCCTAATGAATCTATTCATGACTTCAATACTAGGTTCAATAAGACCTTGAATAGGCTACCTGTAATCCTTAGGCCAAATGATATTTCTTGTTTAATAAAATACTCTGATGTTTTGACAAAAAGGCTGCCTATTATTTAAGGGACAAGAACCTAGGAACATTTTGGCAAGATTTCACCTTAGCTTTGTAGATTGAAACTAACATCAAGGTAGTTGGAAATCCTCCTAAGAGGGAAGGTATCAAGTTCATCAATTCAAAGAATCCTCAGTCGAGTAAGTCTATTGATCTGGAAGAGGTTGTAAAAAATCTGGCTGGAGCTATTAAAGAAATATCTTACGAGTTTCCCAGAGTAGAGAATGGAATTGGACAAAGTTCCCAACATCATCATAAAGTAGAAGGTCAAGAAATATTTGAAAATCATCCTAGAGGTGATCATAGATCTAGTGACAGAGGCGAAGGACCTGTGGGATCAGGAAATAGATAGCCCCAACCCAGGGAAAACAAATTGGTGCCAGATCCTTTAGCTATCAGAGTTGTTGTTGTTGATGAAGCTAATGAAATTGAGTGATGTGATAGTTGTTTCTTTCCACATGATCCATGTGATTTTGAAAATGGAGTTGAGGAAGAAACTGATGATGATGAGACAAATGATGATGCATGCACGATGGATTGCTCTACAAGTTCACAGTAGGGAACAACCTTAAATAACATGATGAGTGCCAGAACTATTAAAGATTAATGGGATTACATTCATTGAGTATTACCTCTTCCTCCCACTCATAATTATTAAATTGATATGGTATAAGATTTTGAGTTTCCTAACAATGATTTTGAGTACTTAAGGGCATTAATTATCAAGAACTATGATGGAGGAATCCCTTCCGAGGAGGATAGGCAATTGTTAATGAATGATGTTGTTGGCCACGAAAAATAATATAATACCAAAAATTCCAAACCAAAACATTCCAGTGCTTACCATTATCCCTGAGGAAACCAAAAATAAAGATGCATCTAGAAAAGGCTTTGTCACCCGAAATAAAACTTGTGTTCCTCCCCACGCTCAGACTATAAAAATTCCTGTGCCATCGGATGAATTTGTAAACCTTCCTCCTAACATTGCCTTACCCAAATATGTTCCTTGTGACATGGCACAAATCTTGAGTTAGATCAAGATTTTTGTTCCTATTATTAAATTTCTTAGAATCCCTAAGCATAGGAACAAAGCATTTGAATATTTTTTATTTAAAAAAGAAAAGGTCACCCAGGGTAAAAATGTAAATAGTGTAGAGGTTCCTCCTGCCTTTGTAGAGTTGGAAAAACCCCAAGTACTGGAAGAACTAGGTCAACCACCTGAAGTATATTTGAGAACTTCCTTGGTTGAGTCTCAGCTGAAGGTGGATCCATTTTTCACTACTCTAATTATTAAGGATAAGTTGTTACACAACTGTATGTTTGATTCTGGAGCATAATAAGATGTTATGCCTCTTGAGGTCATGAATTATTTGGATCTTAAAGTAAAATTGGCTTACGGGAAGTCCACTACCATGGATTCAAGAGAGGTGTCATTGGTTAGATGTGTCAAGTGTTTGATGGTATAACTTGCAGCCTACCCAAGTAAGAACTTAAGGCTAGATGTTGTTATTTTTGATTTCCCTGCCAAATGGGGAATGTTGTTATCAAGAAAATGGGCTGCTAGTGTGTGTTAAAGTGTGTGAATGGAAATGTTTTATGCCACAATACCAATTGAGGGAAGCCTTGTGAAGTTACCAGGTGAACAGAAGATGTTATATCTCATTGAGGACCCCAACAATGCTTCTTATGGAATTGCATGTAGACATTGGTTTCGATAACTCTGTGAGCTATGTTTTTTTCAAGGATTATGAAATTGATCGATGTAGATATCCTGAGAAGGTTTATTTTCCTAGGACTTTGATGTTTGAGGTAGCTTTGAGAGATGTTGAAAAACTTTACATAGGCATAAAGGATAAGACTGAAAAAATGTGGTCAAATAGCAACTTAGATGGAGAAGAGAAAAAATCATATGACCAGTTGTTAAAGATGTATCAGAACTACTTAGCATGGTCATATCCATAATAGAAGCCACTTGAACATTTTCCTTGATTGTTATCTCTGAATCAGGGTACACACCATTGTACAATGTATATTCTTCTAGTTTTGTTTTGCTTTCGTGTTTTTCTGTTTCAGTTCAGCCTGATCCTTGGCAGCCATTTTTGTTAGTTTCTCAGTTTGTTCCTAAAAGGTTGGCTCATGACTCCATTTCCTAATGGTTTATTTTTGGCACTTAGTCTTCTATTTGTTCTTGTGGCACTCGCTAGGAGTGCCCATCCCTAAGTCAGAGCTAATGTTGGTGCTCAATTTGATCGTGCCCTAGTTTTCCCTCAAAATTCTTCAATCTTTGGGCTCTGTCATATTTTCTATTTCCCTGAATAGATGTGTGACAACTATTTTCTTCATTTGGTTGCCATGATCAGTCCTTTCCTTTGGTTGAGGATCACATTAAGTTAGGATGTTGTTTTCCATTTGTCTGTCCATGGGAATGAATTTGTAATTTGGGAATAAAATTTGGTTTTTTCCCTTCCTTCCATTTTTCCACAGTCATGTTTTGTTTTCCCTGTCAATTTTTGTCCCAACATCTGTGAAAACGTGGTCCTTTCTGATTGGATGCGGCTCGACGAGGCATTTTTAAACTATAAGGCCCACTTCAACTCAAGTCTTGTCCATGTGGAGGGCCTGTTCTCATCTAAAAATTTGCCTCTTGGTTTGACCTTTAGAACTGCACCAAGGAGACACATGGAGGTTTCCACTGACCTTGCCCAGACTTAGACCATTTTTGCATGTGACTGGTGCAACTTTATTAGACCATGGAAATGTGGAGGGCCGACACTCATTTCAGGATCTACCTTTATGTCCTACCTTAGTAGTTTTGCCATGGAGACACGTGGAGGCTTCCGTTGGCTCGACTCTATACTTAAACTTTTCAAGCAAATTTCTAAGGCCTAGGAGACGTGCAGGACTCGTGCCTGTTTTGAGACCTACCCCTATACTTTATTTTTGAAGAAGTTCCATAGGGACACTTGGATGTTTCTGCTTAATCTTCCCATGCTTAGACTTTTCAACAGCTGAAGAAACTTTCTTGGACCCTGGGCACGTGATGCCTTCCACTTGTCCTTAAAATCTTTTAAAAAATTTGTTGGGCTGAGACACGTGGTGAGCCCACGTTTGTTTAGGGTCTCTGCCTTTGGGCACCATATCAAAATTGTGCCAGTGAGACAAGTGGAGGCTTCCGCTAGCTCCTATTATACTGAGACTTTTCAAAGGAGAAAAGGCAATTTTCTTTGGCCCAGGGAATGTAGAAGACCCGTGCTTGTTTGGGAACTTTCCCTTGTACCTCACCTTTTTAGTTGTGCAGAGGAAACATGAGGAGGTTTTTGCTAACTTCTCTTTATACTTGGCATACTTGGAATTGCAACGGACGTATGTGGAATAATCCATTCACAGAAACTCATTTGTGAGAGGCACGAATGCAAGAATCCATGTCGGGCCACTCATTTCTTAAAGTGTTTCCTTGAGGGTGAAAAGGATTGTTTGTCAAACCCAACTATACAGAGCCACCTAAAAATGATTGAAAAGAGGATTTATCGCATGAAAAAAAAATGATTAGAAGAAGTGTCAAAAATTTGGGGCATGACATCCCAGTCATTAGTCGAGGTTCTGAGAAACGTGATCAGTTCATGATTTTTCCACCTAGTAGCTTCAGGTGTAAATTTGATAAACATCACTTTCAGAGACAAATTGGTAACAAGAAAAGGATTCCTTGAATATTATTCTTTTTAGGAGGAAAATTTGGGATGAGGGAGTGATTTAATTGTATAAATTCAATGAGAATAATCTTGCATAGGGTTATAGGTTAACTTTTCTGAGAAAATTCTTAGAGAAATAATTTTACCGAGAGGTTGTTTGAGAGACCAGTTAATTTCCTAGTGTTGTTTAGATTCAATTGCGTCAAGGTGGTTGCAAGTGTACAACCATGAATCTGATGAACTTTGAATGACTCTGTGTTGATCATGTGCATTGTTGTGTCTTCTTTGATCTCAAAATGTTTTCAAATAGTTCTTCTTGTTCCAATGTTATGTTAACATCTCTGTGAGTCACACAAGATCTCGTCTCTGTGTCAATATTGTGGCATTTGCAATTTCATTATGAGAAGAGCCTTCATCTGGTAATGAAATAAACATTTTAAAATGAATTTACTCTCACTATGTTGATAAAGATTATTTGTAAGCCTATGAGTGTACGTTAGGCGTGAAGAACCAGGGGTTTTTAATGTTTAATTGATTCTTTAGCTCTAGCCTTCTTGTTGAATTTTTAAAGATTGTGTGAAATTGTGTAGATTTGGGCCTCCATTGACGCACACCTTCTGGTTGAAGGAATATTTTGGTTGTTTTGAAAAAATTTGTCTGTGATTCTGCCAATTTTTATAAATTCTCTCAAAGATTTGGTATAATGAAATTTATCCTACTTAGATTCCCACCAATAAATTTCAAATAATTATGAATCCTACTTGAAGTACTCCTATTTGCGCTGTGTATCCACAAATGAAGAAATTCTACTGCCAAAATATACAAAAGCATATAGGTTTTAAGTGTCTCTAGTAACCTGAACCTTGTTTCAAAAAATATCTCCATTCTTTAGAAGTGACAACTCGTGAGAGTTTAATTCTGGCATATTGATCATAATTTCTCAAGGTTCCACTGAAAATTGTGCAAAAGAAGGATCTCTTCATGTCCTTCACCAACAGAGGTTACAAAATGGGTCCTCTCACCCTGGTCAAAAGTTATGACCTGAAGTAGTGAGGATATATCAAATCCTTAATGGAGGTGCTATCTATTTCTCTAACTCCCAAGTGACAAAGAGCCAGATGAATCCCATCGCCGGCTACAAAACGACTCATAATATGATCTGTCTATCTCTAAGTGTCTTGCTAAATATGTGATGTTGCTCAGATCCTAAGGGAGAATCAATTTGGATACCAACATCAGATTGGCACCACTTCTGGGGGATATTTGAACTCTGGGACATATTTGTGCGGTAGCAACACCCAGATTGGTGTTGTTGCCTAGGATTATTTAAACAATGGGACCTATTTGTGCTGCAACAACACTAGATTAGCGTCATTAATAGGGATTATTTGAACATAGGGACCTATTTTTGTGGAAACAAAACCAAATTACAACCATTGCCAGGGATTATTTTAACATCGAGACCTATTTTTGTGGAAACAACACCTAGATTGGCACTATTTCTGGGGATTATTTTACAAGGACCTATTTATGCTGAAACAACACCAGATTGGCACTATTGCTAGGGACTATTTGAAGAAAGGTGTACATATACCGACCCTGGTAATTTTTCTTACATGATCTAAGTGTAAATATGTTGTTTAAATGTCATCCATTGTTGAGATCTGTAAGATTTGCGAAGTTACAAGTTCTACATGCAATATTTCCAGTTTATGTTAGTTTTTTACACTAATTTTACATCATCAATGTTAAATATTGGTAAAGGAAGGTCAGATCTATGAAGCTTTGCATGAATTTAGTGTTGACATACATTTGACAGACCAATGTTAGTGCATTTTAACAACTAAGGTGAAAATCCTTAGTGGCGACTTCATGTTGAATTAATTTTTGATAAATGTCGGTGTCTTAACCTATATCAATTGAAATTTATCACTAATCTTTGCAAATATGGAAGGAAGAAGATATTTATTCACTAAAGACCCTACCAAAAAGTTGTTTCTAGAACTTGGTAAGATAAATTCTGAAGGAAGAAGAATTTGGAAATTTTTTGGAGATCAGAAATCAAGAAACGAGTTGTCAATTATGGAAATCGATCAACTTGTCATTAAATATTGTCATACTTCCTCAATTTCTTTTGAATCAGGTAGTATTTTTGTAGATCTGATTTCTCTAACTGAAGAGGGTTCTTCATTTATGTCTAATAAGTTTTCTTCTCAGTGTGTTCCTATATTCTTCAAAGTTGTTAGGATCTCTTAAGAAAAATATTTTTCAGAGAACATTCATTCTGAGAATTACATTCATGTGCCTGTACACACCCAAAATTTTATAGTATTGCACCGCCAGAAAGAGGTTACACATATCCCAATGACGACACAGGTCTCCTCGCAAGGTTTTTGGAATCCATAAAAGCTCGCCAGGTATATGTTTGTGTCCCATGTGCCTTATCTAGCCTCCACGTACTGTGTTTCTATCCTCTACCCTCTTTTTCCTTGCATTTTGGTCATAAGTGACGAGACTGCCACCCTACCTGGGTGGTGGTCCCGTGACTACCACCCAAGATAGGGTGACAGTCCTCTAACCGCCACCCTGCACAAGGCGGTGGTCTTCTGTGCATTTTCCATAATTATCAAACGATCTCGTCAAATGTAAAATTCAAATTTCTATCCACATTCTTCACCCACTTCAGCTTGCATTTATGTTTTGGCCACCTAGCAAATAGTGTTTTCCCTTTGTTTATAGTAAAAGAGATCAATTGGGAGTTACCTTCTAGTGAATCCAAATGCTATAAATATCCATCTTGTATTCAAACAAATGGCCCCTCTCCTTCTCTATTTAATCATTCAGTTTGTTTGAGTCTCTTGCTTAGAGTTCCACTAATTTCATGTTTTGCATCAATTGTTAGCTTTCCTATGTTGTTTAGAGGTCATTTGATTTTCTTGTTTCATCTTACTTCATTGTTGTTCCATACAATCAGCTTAGCATAGAATAGCTTCATTTCTAGATTAGAATCCATTTAGAGTTACAGGTTTTGTTTTGTCACAAGAGTAGATTCTAGAATTCTTGGTAGATTTGTGTTATATTCCCACAATAAATCTCGCTAGGAATTGCATAGTCAAGTTCAGTTCACTTGCACTATCCCTCTCTTACCCACATTGTATTCGGTCTATAACTAAATCTATCATTGTTCAAGTACCTTCTTTTGCTGATACTATCATATACATGCTTTTCTAGATTCATGAGAACACGAAGGAATGAGGAGATCACACTGAGGGGACAAAGTCACACACAACTAGATTTACCACTATTCTGTAGATTCCAAGTTTGAGCTATCAAAGTTCTAGTTAAAATCTATCAAAGAGAGAAGTAAATTATTTCATTTTAGCTAAAGCTAACTTTCAATATTGGCAGGGAAGCTATGGGGAATGATAGTTTCTGAGAAACCATGTTTCATTCCTCACTTCTAAGGTAGGATTGAGAGTCTTTCCATTAAACTAGTTAAGTTATTTAGATATTTAGGATAAACTCACAACTGCATAGGTAGATAGCTACACCAGGCTACTTTGATTGTTTTAATTCTGTTACTAGATTAAATTGTCCATTTTCTGAGTATATTAGAATAACTGCTCTTTTAATTTCATTAAAATACTTCATCAAAAATGTAAAAATACATGCATAGTGTAGATATATCTTTCTTAATTAGCTTATTCATTTCAGTTAAAGTTGAATCATCCTTTGCATGACAATCATGGGACCTAGAGAGCCTAGGGAATATGCGTTTGAACCGATAGTGCCTTAGCCAAATCTTCCCACAACACTAGCTGATATAGATCAAGACCTTAGGATTAAGGTTTTTCAAACAACAATAAACCTACAAGCAATTAGCAAATAGCTGAGAGAGTTGAATATTGAAGATGACAAGGCATACATATTCTAGTCAAATCACCCTAACTATAGATTGCCTTGATAGGATATCCGCATGACCATACGAGAAATCAAAAGAGAACAAATATTTGGTTGCGATCCTTTAGTTCCACAGCCTAATACAGGAGACCTCCTCATTGACATAGATACTAGCTTACGCATTCAGGTTGTTAGAACACCTGTAAGGTATTCTGAGAAGATTACACAACTTCTAGTTCTAAACATAGATGCTGAAAAGGCTTTGAATTATTGGATAATCGGGAGAAGAGATTGACTCCTTGTATAAACATAGGAGGTCCGTCACAACAATGAACTTATGGTTGTTATCCAAAGGTCCCATAACCCAATGGGCCTACAGATCAATTTGACATTGACGCTGGTTTATGAATACTAATATTTATATCCTCACCACTTCCGCCAGACATCATTCCACAATTCTCCGTATTAAACGTAGCAGCCAATCGGGCTAGGGATTTTTGGACTAGACCAAAGAACATCCATAGAGCTCTAATAGATCCACTACGCATCTCATTACTATTTTCCATGACCTTGTCCAGAAGTATATACAAATCACCTTCAGGCCACTTTCCACGTATACAACAGCTAATAGATAGGATCTCAATAGAGCTCGAAATCGATAGGATCCTCTGAGAAGCTATTATATCTAAACAATCCATTACCCTAATCCAGATTAGGAGAGCCTTCTTTGTCTTATATTTGCAGATTCCATTATTGCGCATTGAGGATATAAGATTTCCCAATTAGCTTGGCCATATCTCCACATACTCCATCCCCACCGACTGTCTTGGCACGACCTTAGGAAGTCGAGTACGAAGAAAGGCTACTTGTAGATTCTAGTGCTCACATGTCACTTTTCTATCATACAAAATTGATGAACCTGATGTGAAATTTCATTCTTATGATTCAGATTCAGATTTCTACTCGTTCTTCTAATTAATATTGTTTTCATATTCTCCACTTCATTAGCCTTCACATCAGCTTCACCACAAAATTGATGAACCTGATGTGAACTAACAACAGTTCCCCTTTTATTTTCCTTTCTTTCATCCACCTTTTTTCTTTCTCATTATTCTATGGGTATTTATATACCCCTTGAATATGTTGGGATACGATGCATATGGCAGACCTATTTCAGGTCTCGAATCACATTACAGTCAGACAAGTAGGCAACAGTCACCATCGCTTTCAATATGGGCTGATAACTACTCAAATAACTACTTTTTGTCACAAAATCCACCCCAAATAATTGTCTCTAGTTCTTCATTCTGAATTGAGGAGTTGGATCAACTCAAACAAATGCAACAACCAGAGCCCTCAGGCTCTAATAATATGACAATTACTGGAGAATCCATTTCATCTCCTCAGGTGTTGTTTAGACCACATATCAGTAGATAGTCAGATCCACTCCCATTCTTGGATGAAGAGTATTTAGCGCACCACGGTAGAAGTGAACAATGCTTTCAGAACATTTATCCACCTATAGGAAGTCTACAAACACAACCCGATACCTTGCTCCAAGAAAATACCCCCATTCCTCCACCTATGGGAAATATTCTTGGTGGAGCTTGGTAGGGTAATGATCAATTCATAGCAGGATACCATACCCCTCTACAAGCTCAAGGTTTTCAACAACCACCATTAAGGAAAAACATGGTGCCATCACTGATTGAGGTCATCTCAAATTTGGTCGAGAAGGTTAGAGGATTAGAACTTACCCAAGAAAACCAAAACTCACATTTTGAGCAAGCAGGAATTCCCAATCCTCAGCACCATCCTAGCCAAGTCAACCTCCTCATAGGAACAGGCATGTTAGGCATGCCTCCTCAGCATTCATATAACTACCCACAACAAACACCAACTAGAAACGTGTTCTCAAATTCCGCTCCAATTGAAGGTATGATACCTCTCAGCTTAGCACCAAGCAATCCATACCAGAAAAATGTTCCTCCCTATCTAAACATTTATTCAAAATCACCACAGGGAGACATGTTCTCCTCTCCTAGGATGTTCACTCAACCACAAGGATTTCCTTATATGCCCACAAATACATATGCTATGCCGTACCAACAACCCATTCCGCCTCCACCTCCTCAATAGGTACCATCGATGGTCGAAACCTTTGCAGTAGGAACCTATTCAGAATATTTATAAAAGCCCCTAGACTTTACCATACAAAGTGTTATGCTTCCAAGACCTCTTCCTGATCTACATAAATACAGAGGAGAAGGAGATCCAAATGCACACATTAAGGCCTATGCCACGGCCATACGGGAGTTACTCCCTTGGGATGGCATTGTTGCTAAGATTTTCCCTAAAACATTAGAGGGTATTGCCCTTGATTGGTATTAAAGAATACCTAAAGCCTCGATACACTCATTTAAACAACTCGAGTTAGATTTCATCAAAGATTTTGACATGAACAAATTGTTAAGAACAGGAATCAGGGAATTCTTGCATATTAAACAGGAACATAATGAATCTGTTTCTCATTTTATTCAAAGGTGTTGTGCGGTTCTCTACTCATCAGTAAGTGCTCCAAACATGGATCATATGGAACTATGTGATTTATTCCTTCATTCTCTCAATAGAGAGATAAAGGAAGAAGTCCAGAAGTTCCCACTAAGAACTTATGATGAAGTACTCAAGAGTGCTCTTCTAATCGACCAAGCGATGATAGATAGTGGTCGTAAGACATATGGAACAAACAGGAAATTAATCACTCCCAATCAAAACACCATGGCCTATTCTAATACCGGGAATGCCAATCAAGGACCTAAGATCCCTAACAAGAACCGCAGGGTTATAACAGATGGAGTAACTGACCAAGTTAAAACAACAAACGTTGTAAACATTTTGCCACCCTTTAATAATTGGTGAAATAACAATTTTACTCCAATAATTAGCGCGGTGGATTTCAATCATCCACCACGACCATAACAACAACAACGAAAAATCCAAACACAAGGTCCAAATCGAAACCCAACTAAATATCAGAGTCTAAACCAAAGGCAACAGCCTCAAAATTTTAATTCTAACAACCAACAACCTTATCAGAATTTTGGGTCATAGTAGGTTTCGAATCAACAACCCCAAAATTATAATCCCAATTTGTATTGTGGTTTCCACAAGATTCAAGGCCATCATACGAGGACTTATCGTGACTACATTAAATTTATGCAGTGTTTGCCAGAAGATCAAAAACAACTCTTTATAGACATGTTCTTAGAAAATTCTATAGTACCCACGCCAAACACTTACATAGGGGAAATTTCCCCTCAAATTACACCCCTCGAGATCTTTAATGATCCACTCCCAAACTATTCTGAGAATAACAGGTTATATCCAAGTGGAACAAACAAGGGTATTATAACAGGAAACAATGATCATGAAGCTTCAACTTCATTAAATCCACCAGTCACATACCAATTAGGAACTCGACCACAATCCAAGATAGTTGGTCTAGTAGAGTTAGACATCGAGTTACCTGTAGAAACCATAACAAGAACATGAGATTATTATTCTCAACCAACTCCAAGTTATCCATTGGAACTAGACAACATTCAACAAACATTGGTAAAACCCATAGGTGCTTATGATTTAATTAATGATTTAACGAAGACCTTCTCTCACATCTCTTTTTTGGATTTGTTAAAGAACTCTCCCACCCATAGGGCTGCTCTCTTAGAGGCATTAAGCCTCAGTCATCTAATTAACATCACTCCTCCTCCAGAAACACAAGTAAACCATGTAGAATTTGAAATCTACCCTCGAGGGTAACCGGATAAGGATACTAAGTTTATATTTGATTTAAGAAAAATTCCAATAGATGCTAAAATTGTGTGAAGAGGCAAACCATTTTTACATTTACAAGTATGGGTTTACAATAATTATGTTAAACGCGTAATGATTGATGATGGGGCAATAGTTAACATATTCCCCTTTGCTTTTCTTCAAAAGTTAGGATATGGAGAAACAAAATTTTCCACAACACAAAATATGCTAAGGGGTTATGATAGTCTTAAGGCCACTTCAATTGGAACCATATTTTTACCAATCACCTTAGGAACCAAGACAGTCCTCACCAAATTTTATATTATAGATAAGGAAACCAACTATAATATGATCCTCAGTCGGCCATTGATACACTGCATGAAGGAAATCCCTTCCACATTATTCCAAGAAATAAGATTTTTGCACTTAGGGAAAATATTTGTGGCACAAGGTGACCCAAAACCCTTCAATATACACCTAGCTGATTTGAAGAAAAGACTAGGCGTTCACTCTGAGTATGAACTCCCAACAAACCAACTTAGCAAACCAATTAATTCAAAACCAGAAGAGAATTTGATACCTACCACAGAATTGGAAATTACAAGTTTGGTCAAAGGCATTCTAGCACTTAAAAATGAGAGTAACGTCATAGAAATAGTGTCATCAGGGACTACCAAAAAAATTCTCGAGTTGCTAGAGAAATATTTACCTATTCTCCTACCATTTGATTCCATGGGTATGGGATACACCCTTGGAATTGCTTCTCTTCCACCAAACAAAGTTTGTATGGTAGAATTAACCAAGATAGAAGAAACAGATACGATGAATATCCCAACATCCATTTTTCCAAGAAAATATTGGACTCTCCACTTCGATGGAGCTAGATGTCACTTTGGAGCTGGGGCAGGAGTGATCTTTACTTCACCTAAGGGAGAGATCCTACCTTTTGCCTTTAAACTAAACTTTGAGTGTTCAAACAATGGGTCTAAGTATGAAGCCCTCCTCCTTGGCCTCATCCTAGATAAAAGAATGGGTGTCGATAACATTAGAATGCTAGGAGACTTGCAACTAGTTTTAAACCAAGTCTATGAGGTATATTAAACTAGGGCTAAACATTTACAACTCTACAAAACAACGGTATTAGATCTAAGAAAGGGATTCAACTTAATATCCATTGAAGCAATCCCACAAGAGCAGAACCTTCTCGCAGATTCAATAACAACCTCAGCTTCCTATTTCACTCCAAACAGTGAGTTGAAAGATACGAATTTCATGGTATCACTTCATACTGAACCATTAGTGCGTAAAATATCAACAAACCCACTCTTGAATCATGGAGAATCTGAGAATAAGTTTCCTATCCGGGATCACTTTGACAGTGATAGAGTCACTCTCAAATATCTAAACACCTATGCGGAGCTACATCTTGCTCACTGCATAATAGATCTTTCCCTAATACCACATTCCTCTTCCTATTTTGGAAATCCCACAATAGAGTCTCCTCCACAAAAGGATCTCAATATCTACGAGTTAGAAGATGGAGAAAATTTGGAACTACCTCTAGCCCCACCTGAATTTGAAGAAGGCAACACTTCTTTAATAGAAGAAACCATTGACATAAACATCGAAACGAAGGAAGAACCAAAAATTTTTAAGTTGGGATCCTTGTTAACTCTAGAGGAGATAGAAATACACACCCAGGTCCTCAAATAACATCAAAAGGCTTTCACATTTAGGTACAAAGAAATGACAGGAATTGCACCACATATCACGGTACATTGTCACAAAACTAGATGCAAATCTAATTAAACAAAAGTCAAGACCAATGAATCCAAAAGTGGCTCTCATGGTGAAAGAGGAAGTAATGAAACTTCTCCAAGTAGGATTCATCAAACCTGTTGACTATTCACAATGGGTATCTAATATCGTCCATGTTCTAAAAAAGAACGAGAAGATATGCATTTGCATAGAATTTTGGGATATTAATAAAGCTTGTCCCAAAGATGACATCCTGTTACCATCCATTGACGTTATTGTTGATGCAGCAGCTGGATTTGAACTGTTGTCCTTCATGGAAGGATTCTTAGGGTATAATCAGATTAGAATATCTGAACAAGATCAAGCCAAAACCACGTTTATAACTCCTTGGGGACCTTATTGTTACGATGTCATGCCATTCGGTCTTAAGAATGCCGATGCTACATATCAGTGGGCAATGACATACATATTCCATGATCTTATCCATAAAATTATGGAATCCTATGTGGATAGCTTGTTGTCCAAGGCCAAGAAGCGCTATGATCATACAAAAGTACTTTGTATCATCCTCTCACAATTGATTGAATATGACGTCACATTAAACCTAGAGAAGTGCATGTTTGGTGTGATAGGAGGAAAACTTATGGGTTACATTATGTCTTCATGAGGGATTGATGTTGATCCATCCAAAATCCGGGCTGTTCTTGAAATGATTCCACCATTAGATGAGTTTGGCATCAAATCATTTCTTGGGAAACTCGATGCAATCCAAAGGTTCATCCCGGATTTAAGTTTTTCTATTCATCCAATCAAATATCTATTAAAGAAAGATTATAGCATTGATTAGACTAAAGAATGCAATGAGGCATTCGAAGTAGTTAAATGCTTCTTATTGTCTCCACCCACGCTAATTCCTCCTAGACCAGACCACCCTTTGATCCTGTACTCACGGGCTGTTGATGTCTTGCTAACCTGTATGCTGGCTCAAGAAGACAATGATAAAAGAGAACGTGAAGTCTATTTCATTAGCCAAAAATTGTTTGATTATGAAACATGTTACACACAGGCAGAAAGAGAATGCCTAGCCATAGTCTTTGCAACAAATCGTTTAAGACATTACATGCTAAACCAAGAAACAAGGGTCATTGTAAAGACATATCATTTATGAAATTTCCTCACACAAGGGTCTTTATTTAAAAAGGTTGGACATTTCATAACCTTAATGGGTGAGTTTGAGTTAACATTTGTAAACCAGAAATCCGTTAAGGGAAAAATCATTGTGGATTGGTTAGCAGATAATCCATTAGATGGAGGCAATATGGTAGACCTAGACTTTCCTAATGAGTGCATATACTTTATCGAAACTAAACCCCCCATCTCTACATGTCCCTGGTACACTGACATCATAAATTTTATCATGGACCATACATACCCATAAGGTGCCACATCACAACAAAGAAGGAGGTTAAGCATTATCATTTCTAAATATGTTATTTGAGAACAAGTAATTTATCATAAAGCCTTCAATGGCATGCTTTTAAGATGTGTCGACACAGAAGAATCCAAGAAGATTCTTTATGAATCCAACAGTGGGATATGTGGAGGCCACTTTGGTGGTCACGCCACTACTTGCAAAATACATCGGATGGGCTGTTTCTGGCCCACTCTTGCACATGACGCAGTAGAGTTTGTGTGAAAATGCCATAAATTTCAAGAATTCTCCCACGAGATTCACATGCGAGAAAAAAATCTACAATTAATCATGACCCCGTGGCCTTTCTCCACATGGAGCCTAGATTTGATAGGGAATTTCTCTCCCTTGTCAACTAATTTCCATAGCTTTATAATCATGGCCACAGAATATTTTACTAAATGGGTAGAGCCCATGCCTCTCACCACCGTGCCAGGTTCTGTAATCGCTAAGTTCATTCTGAACCAAATCATTTGTAGGTACAGTGTCCCGCAAGTCATTATATCAGATAATGGCACATCCTTTAAGAATGAAGAGGTCCGTGAATTATGTATCAAATTAAAAGTAAACCATCATATGGACTCTCTTTACTACCCCCAAGCCAATGGACAAGTTGAAGCCACAAACAAAACATTAAAGGCTATTCTCCTCAAAACAGTTAAGGAAAACAAACGAGATTGACATCTAAAGTTATATCCGGCCTTGTGGGCCCATCCAACCTCAATAAGAACTCCAACAGGAGCAACCCCTTTCTCATTAGTATTCAGGACAGAAGCAGTACTCCCACTTGAGGTTGAAATACCCAGTCACCACATCTCATTACAAGGGATTCTAGATGAAGAATCTTACAGGGAAGCACGCCTCTCTCAACTAGAAAGCCTTGATGAGGCCAGCCTAAATGTCAAACAATGACACAGATCCTATACTGACTAGATGTGCCGGCAGTATAACAAAAAGGTCTACGAACGAGAAATATATGAGGGATATCTAGTTCTAAGACTAAACAACCAGATTGATGAGAAAACCTGCGAAGGAAGTTCCGGCCCAAGTGGTTGGACCCATATCGAGTCATGAAAGACTACGAAAATGGTGTGTATCTCTTGTGCACTCTAGAAGGTGATGAATTCAATGAAAATGTCAATTCCTTACATCCTAAACGGTTTTACGCATAAGGCATCAAAATCACTATTTGTACATTATATCTTCCTACATTGCATTAGTCACTTAGTTGTTTCATTTTGTTCACTCGTTCCGTAAAATTTTAGTCAAGGAACTTATTCTTAAGCAATTTATTACAAGTTTCTGAAAATATTGACAAAAACATTCAAATCACATCTCTTCAACTTTCATAACATCATCAGTTAGTTTCAAAATCTTTTCATCAAATTCGACAAACAATCATCGATGAAAACCATACTAAGGTCTACATACATAGTTTTTCTCTTTCCTTCTACTAGGTGAGGTTGTTCTTACCTATGGTCTATTCTAGAAGCTTCTTGGTGTCACATCTATCCCTCTTACATCTCTTTGAAACAAGGATATTCCAAAATCACATATCAGAAGTATCAAAATCAAATAGAATCAAAAATACCAAGCAAACAAAATATTTTATTTTTCACACTTTTTTTGCCCCACAAACCTTCGGTGATAAGCCCGCATCTATTACCAGTGGTGCGAGGTTGGGAAAGGAAAGAAGTGCCCTTACTCGCCTATATCTTGCCTTCGGTGAAAAACCCATGCTTCTTACTAGTAGCATGACGCAGAGTGTAGGGGATCCATTCACACAAATTAACAAATCTTGGTATTCTAAAACACAAAGCAAGGTGTATTAAGTAAGCTTAAATGTCCAAAGATATCAAATCCTCAAAACCATATTTTGTCAACTAGGTTGCCATTTATAGATTTAAGTCTAGATAAACTAGAAAGTAAGTTGCCTTCTGAACTGTGTGGTAGTTTCGAGTAGAGTAAGTGTGTAGGTCTAAGTTCGGTTTCTGTATAATGGTTTGTCTTTCTCTCATCATTCCATTCAATCAAACTCATATAATTTGTGTCATTCCCAACTCTTGGTGATGAGCCCTCGCATCTTACTAGTTGTGTGGAGTTAGGATTGGGGTAGGTTAATCTCTTTATCACTATATGCTCATCACATTTTGCCAAAATAAGAAGAAACAACCAACATTTCCCAAAGAAACCAAAAGTTCAGTGCTAAAATAGTTTACATCATTACATGTCAACAATTAAAAAACAAACAAAAGGAAAGGCATTATGTTTAGTACTTGTTATCATTTTTCATCCATTCCATACATACTGAAAAGGAATATAAAAAAAAATATTCTCAAAAACATCTAGTGTACACATGGGAAACGAATCACAAAATTCTAGACACAAGAAGATATAGATCGAAAGATATATATATACGTATAATAGGTGTTCTATATACAATGCCATCATGCACTAGGCATGGTCAAAACGCTCAATGAGCCTGAAAATTACAAAAACACTATGAAGAGACACCATGATCTCTCAATCTCTGTGAGATCCCTCAGAAGGTGTATGAATGCACCTAGGATTCCTGCTGTGACAACAATCTGAATGGACGGAGGGCTCACGATCATGACTAGTAGCTGTTGTCTCACTATGAGAGTGACTCCTCATCAAGCAGTCAATAGTCCTATATCCAGCCAACTTGGTCCTGAGGGAAGTAATGATCTTTGCCACCTTCCAGACAGGGGAAAAAACATCAATGTGCCTACCAGCTACTAAAGGCTCTCCCTCGTCCACGGTAAGCTCAGCCCTAGTACTATGTGAGGGGAGCAACAGAGTGTCTGTGCACACTCGGCGAATCAAGTCTCGCCATCCCTCAGCAGTCACTATAAACAAATTAAAAAATAAGTTAGAAATTTGTCCAAGATAAGATCAAAGATCAACTAAACAAAGTTCTAACTAAAACAAAATCAAGAAAAGAGTAGTAACTCACTCAGATTTCCAAGCCTTCAGGTGGGATCTCTAGGATCTATGCCTGCTACTGACACTGTCACCAACTATTGAGCCTCTCCCACATCTAGAATGAAGTGACATCCTGCTACAGACTCATCATCTCCCCCAATGTCCCTAGAAGGAAAATCCTCTGAGATCAAAGTCACCTTCTCTACTCTCTCCTTCACCCTCTCGACCCTCAAGATACTCTGAGTATCATGCCACTTCATGTCACTGTCATCCTCATCACCTGTCCCGCCAGCTCCAATCTCATCCTCCTCTGTCTCCCCCGAGTGAACTCCTCAGACTCATAGTTCATGTCAATGCGCTCATCTCCACTATGAGCAGGACCGACACCAATATGAAGTAAAGGTGCTCAAGGAGCACTAGCTACCCCTCGGGCACGAACCACCCTCCTGGCTGCAATAGGAATTCCTAGAGTAACCATAGTCCAGCCTCGGCCTCTAGGACCTCCCTAAGCCTCGTGAACAGATCTATACACTAGCCCCGTTGGGGAAAACATATCAATGTAGGGGAGGCCAAACTATTGTGGTACTCTATTAAAGGGATGAGTCTCTAACTTCCCCACCCTGTCTACCAGCTGACCCATGGAAGAGCAGGAAATTATTGTGTGTATCTAGACTCCCCTTAACCCTACCATAGCCTGATAAGGGGTGGCCTCCATATCTGTAGTAGTCAAAGAAGCCACTGGCTGGTGTGACACCCTGAGTATAGTCATCCCCATCTAGCTACCCTGACATCCCTGGGGTCCTCTGCCTGTACACCTCTCCCATAAGGGATGATGCACTCATACACCCAACTCATGACAAGAGTAGGGTGGCTCAGTGACTGTCCCTGTAACCTAACCACCCTATATAAATCATGGTAGGTGTTCTCGAGGATGTCTACTCCCTAAGAATAAATAGGGCCATGGGCCTAAATCTATGCAATGATATGAGCCTAGCAGTATAAAAGAGTGTTCCCTCCCTTATCCCTAGTCATTTGTAAAGCAAGGATGCCCATAATAGCCTTGCGGAGCATAGGGATATCTGAACTAACAATAGAGTAGACCTTCACCCCATTCTTTGACCCCATGGAAACAATAGCATCTCCCATAGAGGTGGCCCACTAAACCAACTGAGATCTAGATACTGTTGTCTTAAGAGACAGCCACCTCCCAAGAATCGGGACCCCCAATATATGATAAACATCCTCAAGGGTGATTGTCCACTCACCCCTAACTTCTGGAAATTGGAAAGTGTTCCGATCTGCATCCCAATATGAAAATAAGTCACATAGTATGTGACTAGAAGGAGCAACATGAGGAACTTGTGTAATCCTCTAAATTCCAGCCCTCTGTAGAGTATCTCTCTCTACCTGAGACAGTGCATCTAACAATACTGGGAGCCAATCAAACTCCCTCTATCTACTCCATCTAATATACTCATCCTTCTTTTGTATCCACCCAAAACACAAAAAAAGAGTAAGTTAGTAACAAAATATGACTAGAAAAAGTATCAGGAACATATTAAAATTCTAAAAATGCAAAGACAATAAAAAATAATATCTTTTTTTACATTTTGCTCAAAACCACTGCCCTGTGTAGAGTGGCGGTTTCCTAACCACCACCTTTTATGGCAGTGGTCTTGCAACCACTTCCTTATGAAGTGACGGTCCCGTAACCACCACCTTCATAGGGTGGCGATCCCATGACTGCTGCCCTGTGTAGGGCGACAGTCCTGTCCTAAATTGTCAAACGGCTCGAAAGCCCTAAAAACACTTTTAAAATGCTAGAAAACATCATTTTAGATAAAATAAAGTCCTACCCTATGGCCCCCCCTAGAGACTCATTTAAAACTATCATTTTTGAAAATAATCCCCCCATGACAAAGATTTCAACATTTCTATATTTTGGATTTAAAAGTGATAAATTGAGAAGAACTAACCTGAAACTTCACAGGCCGATGTTCTACTCTCGGGGGCATGATCACGATCTCAAAATGGATGTTTGTATTGTACTCTCATTGAAAATGGTCAATGTGGGTCCCAGAGCTCAAAAACCACCAAATCGACATGCGTAAATGAATAGTAAAATGAGTTTGTTTTATATATATAGTTTTCTAATTTTTGGATGTCTTTCATAGGGTTGGAGCATCGACAGAGGTAAGTTTTAAATCCTCGCACAAATGGTAAGTCCCCATTTCATTTTAATTTAGTGATTATTTTCGATTTATTTTATCTATCTACAATTAAGTCCCCTTTTCATTTTGTAGATAGTGGGAATTTGGATGGCAACATTTTGACACACGAACGTGTCAGGTATATCTTCTAACTCCCCATTTTGGGACTGCCATACTCAGATCCACTATTTTACACCTCTTCATGGCTAAGATGCTTCTCCGAGGGGGCAATATGTATGCACCCAAAATTTTAGGGTACTGCACCACCAAAAAGAGGTTACACATACCCCAATGATGACAGAGGTCTCCTCGTAAGGTGTTCAAAATCTAGAAAAGCTTGTCAGGCATACATTTGCGTCCCATGTTCCTTATCTGGCCTCCGCGTACTTTATTTATGTCCTCTTCCCCCCTTTTCCTTGAATTTTGGTCATAAGTGACGAGACCGCCACCCAGGATAGGGTGGCGGTCCTGTAACTGCCACCCTGCATAAGGTGGCAGTCCTGTGCGCATTTTCCATAATGTTCTGACGATCTCATCAAATGTATAATTTAAATATCTATCCGCATTCTTCGCCCACTTCAACTTGCATTTATGTTTTGGCCACCCAATAAATAGTGTTTTCCCTTTGTTTATAGTAAAAGGGATTAATTGGGAGTTATTTTCTAATGAATCCAAATGCTATAAATAGCCAGCTTGTTTTCAAAAATATGGCCCCTCTCCTTCTTTTTTTAATCATTTAGTTTGTTTGAGTCTCTTGTTTAGAGTTCCACTAGTTTCATGTTTTGCATCAATTGTTAGCTTTCCTATGTTGTTTAGAGGTCATTTGATTTTCTTGTTTCATCTTACTTCATTGTTGTTCCATACAATCAGCTTAGCATAGAATAACTTCATTTCCAGATTAGAATCTATTTAGAGTTGGAGGTTTTGTTTTTTCACAAGAGTAGATTCCAGAATTCTCAGTAGATTTGTGTTACATTCCCGTAATAAATCCCGCTAGGAATTACATAGTCAAGCTCAGTTCACTTGCACTATCCCTCTCTTACTCACATTGTATTCGGTCTATATCCAAAGTTGTCACTGTTCAAGTACCTTCTTTTACTGATACTATCATAAACACACTTTTCTGGATTCATGAGAACACGAAGGAACGAGGAGATCAAACTAAGGGGACAAAGTCACACACAACTAGATTTACCACTGTTTTGTAGAGTCCAGGTTTGAGATATCAAAGTTCTCGTTAAAATCTACAAATAGAGTACTAAATTATTTCATTTTAGCTAAAGCTCACTTTTGATATTGGTGGGGAAGCTGTGGGGAATGATAGTTTCTGAGAAACCATGATTCATTCCTCACTTCTGAGGTAGGATTGAGAGTCTTTCGATTAAACTAGTTAAGTTATTTAGATATTTAGGATAAACTCACAACTGCACATGCAGATAGCTACACCAGGCTACTTTGCTTGTTTTAATTTTGTTACTAGATTAAATTGTCCATTTTCTGAGTATATTAGAATAACTGCTCTTTTAATTTCATTAAAATACTTCATCAAAAATGCAAAAATACATGTATAGTATAGATATATCTTTCTTAATAAGCTTATTCATTTCAGTTAAAGTTGAATCATCCTTTGCATGACAATCACGGGACCTAGAGAGCCTAGGGAATATGTGTTTGAACTGATAGTGCCTCAACCAAATCTCCACACAACACTAGCTGATATAGATCAAGACCTTAGGATTTAGGTTTTTCGAACAACAATAAACCTACAAACAATTAGTGAACATTTTAGAGAGTTAAATATTGAAGACGACAAGGCATACACATTCTAGTCAAATCACCCTAACTATAGATTGCCTTGACAGGATATCTGCATGACCATACAAGAACTCGAAAGAGAACAAATATTTGGTTGCGATCCTTTAGTTCCATAGCCTAACGCAGGAGACCTCCTCATTGACATAGATACTAGCTTACACATTCAGGTTGCCAGAACACCTGTAAGGTATTCCAAGGAGATTACACAACTTCTAGCTCTAAACATAGAGTCAGAAAAGGATTACAATTATTGGATAATTAGGAGAAGATATTGACTCCTCATATGACCATAAGAGGTCCGCCACAACCACGAAATTACGATTGTGATCCACAAGTCCCACAACCCAACGGGCCTACGGATCAATCTGAAATTGATGTTGGTTTACGTATACTAATATTTAGATCCTCACCACTTCCACCAACTATCATTACATAATTATCCGTATTAAACATAGCATTCAATCAGGCTAGGGAGTTTTGAACTAGACCAAAGAACCGTCCATAGAGCTCTAATAGATCCACTACGCCTCTCTTTACTATTTTCCATGATCTTGTCCAGAAATATATATGAATCACCTACAGGCCACTTTCCACATATACCACAGCCAATAAATAGGATCTCGGCAGAGCTCGACATCGATTGGAGCCTCTGAGTAGCTATTATGTCCAAACGATCCATCACCCCGATCCAAGTTAGGAGATCCTTCTTTTCCTTAGATTCGTAGATTCCATTATTATGCGTAGAGGATATAAGATTTCCCAATTAGCTTGGCCATATCTCCACATACTCCATCCCCACTGGCTGTCTCGGCATGACCTTGGGATGTCGTGTAAGAAGAAAGGCTACTTGTATATTCTCATGCTCGTATGTCACTTTTCTATCGTACAGTGCCTCACAGACCCCTCACTCCTCATCATTTTGTTTCTCCTGTAAGATCACCTCCCAAAAAAATATGGCCCAGCCCCCACTAAAACCTCCATTTGTTGTGAGCACTTTTGGTCCTATAGATTTCAGAGGTATGGATGGATATCCAAATGTTGTGCCCCGGATGTTAGAAATAGACTGCCTAAATTTCAAGATAATAATGCTAGTAGCTATGATGAGAACTTAAAGGTTTTTGTCAATATGATGGAAGAATTTGAAATCAAATTTGAGGATGTGTACATAAAATTGTTTATTCATACTCTAGAGGGAGGATGCACGTGACTGTTATAATTCTTTGTCAGATAACTCAATAGATTCATGGATACAAATGAAAAATTCTTTTAGATTGTAATATGGGGATAAGACAAATCCCAAGTTCCTTTTGTCTGAATTAGAGAATATCAAGAAGAATCCTAGTGAATATGTTCATGACTTCAATACTAGGTTCAATAATACATTGAATAGGCTACTGGTTATCCTGAGGCCAAGTGATGTTTCTTGTTTAATAAAATACTTTGATTCTTTTGACAAAAGGCTACCTATTATTTAAGGGACAAGAACCTAAGAACATTGAGGTACAATTTCACCATGGCTTTGCAGATTGAAAATAACATCGAGGTAGCTGGCAAGCATCCTAAGAGGGAAGGTATCAATTTGATCAATCTAGAGAAGCCTCAGTCGAGTGAGTCTGTATATATGGAAAAGGTTGTAAAAACTTTTGTCGGAGTTAAAGAAATATCTTACGAGTTACCCAAAGTAGAGAAAGGAATTAGATAAAGTTCCCAACGTCGTCATAAAGTAGAAGGTCAAGAAATATTTACAAATCATCCTATAGGTGATCAGAGATCTATTGACAGAGGCAAAGGACCTATGGGATCAGGAAATAGATAGCCCCAACCCAAGGAAAACAAATTGGTGCCTGATCCTTTAGTTGCTAGAGTTGTTGTTGTTGATGAAGCTAATGAAATTGAGTGATGTGATAGTTGTTTCTTTCCACATGCTCCATGTGATGTTGAAAAGGCAGTTGAGGAAGAAACTGATGATGATGAGACAGATGATGATGCATGCACGATGGATTGCTCTACAAGTTCACAGCAGGGAGAAAACACAACTAAGCTGATGAGTGCTAGAATAGTTAAACATTTATGGGATTGCATTCACTAGGTATTACCTCTTCCTCCCAATCACACTTCTTAAATTGATATGGTACAAGCTTTTGAGTTTCCTAACAATGATTTTGAGTACTTAAGGGAATTAATGATTAAGAAGTATGATGGAGGAATTCCTTCTGAGGAGGATAGGTAATTGTTAATGAATGATTTGGTTGGCCATGAAAAAGAATATAATACCAAAAATTCTAGTGCTTACCAGTATCCCTAAGGAAACCCCAAATAAATATGCATATGGCAAATCCTTTGTCACCCCAAATAAAACTTTTGATGCTCTCCATGCTTAGACTGCAAAAAATCCTTTGCCATCAGATCAATTTTTACACCTTCCTCCTAACACTGCCTTACCCATATATGTTCCTTGTGACATAGCAAAAATCTTGAGTCAAATCAAGATTTATGTTCCTTTTATTGAATTTCTTAGAATCCCTGAGCATAGAAACAGAGCATTCAAATATTAGGGACTTAAAAAAGAAAAGGTCACCCAGGGTAAAAATGTAAATAGTGTAGAGGTTCCTCCTTCCATTGTAGAGTTGGAAAAACCCCAAGTATTGGAAGAACTAGGTGAGCCACCTAAAGTATATTTGGGAGCTTCATTGGTTGAGTCTCAGCTAAAGGTGGATCCATTTTTCACTACTCTAATTATTAATTAATGGCTGTTACACAAGTGTATGTTTGATTCTGGAGCATAATAAGATGTTTTACCTCTTGCGGTCATGAATGATTTGGATCTTAAAGTAAAAGTGGCTTATAAGAAGTGCACTACCATGGATTCTAGAGAGGTGTCATTTGTTATATGTGTCAAGGGTTTGATGGTGTAACTTGCAGCCTACCCAGGCAAGAACTTAAAGCTAGATATTGTTATTTTTTATTGCCCTGCCAAATGGGGAATGTTGTTATCAATAAAATGGGATGCTAGTCTATGTTGAAGTGTGTGAATGGACATGTCTTATGCCACCATAACAATTGATGGCAGCCTTGTGAAGTTACCTAGTGAAAAGAAGATATTATATCTCATTGAGGACCCGAACAATGCTTCTTATGAAAAATTTCATGTAGACATTGGTGTTGATAACTCTGTGAGCTATGTTGTTTTCAAGGATTACGAAATTGATCAATGAAGATATCCTGAGTAGGATGATTTTCTTGGGACTTTGATGTTTGAGGCAGCCTTGAGATATGTTGAAAAACTTGACATAGACACAAAGGTTAAGCCTGAAAAAATTTGGTCAGATAGCAACTTGGATGGAGATGAAAAAAAATCATATGACCAGTTGTTAAAGATGTATTAGAACTGCATAGGATGGTCATATCAAGAATCGAAGGCATTTGAAAATTTTCCATGATTGTTTTCTCTGAATTAGGGCACACACCATTATACAGTGTATATTCTTCTGGTTTCGTTTTTCTTTCTTGTTTTTCTGTTTCATTTCATCCTGGTCCTTAGCGGCTATTTTTGTTGGTTTCTCAGTTTGTTCCTGGAAGGTTGTCTTGTGAATTCATTTCCCAATGGTTTATTTTTGGCACTTAGCCTGCTATTTGTTCTTGTGGAAATCACTAGGAGTTCCCATCCCTAAGTCGAAGCCAATGTTGGTGCTCAATTTGATCCTGCCCTAGTTTTCCCTTGAAATTCTTCATTCTACAGGCTCTTTCATATTTTTTATTTCCCCGAATGGATGCGTGACAACTCTTTTCTTCATTTGGTTTCCATGAACAGTCCTTTCCTTTGGTTGAGGATCACATTAAGTCAAGATGTTGTTTTCTGGTCCTCTTTCCATGAGAATGAATTTGTAATTTGGGCGTAAAATTGGGTTTTTTCCCTTCCTTCCATTTTTCCACAGTCATGTTTTATTTTCCCTATCAATTTTTGTCCCAAGATCTGTGGAAACATGGTCCTTTCTAATTGGATGTGGCTTGGTAAGAAACTTTGAAACTATAAGGCCCACTTCAACTCAAGTCTTGTCCACGTGGAGGGCCTGAGCTCATCTAAAAATTTGCTTCTTGGTTTGACCTTTTGAATTGCGCCAAGGAGACACGTGGAGGTTTCCGTTGGTGCTTCCCAGACTTAGAAATTTTTTTCATGTGGCCGGTGTAGCTTTATCGGTTCATGGAAATGCGGAGGGTCAGAACTCATCTGAGGATCCACCTCTATGTCCTACCTTATTAGTTTTTCCAGGGAGACACGTGGAGGCTTTCGTTGGCTCCACTCTATACTTAAACTTTTCAAGAAAATTTCTAAGGCCTGGGACACGTGGAGGACCTGCTCCTATTTTGGGACCTGTGTCTATAATTTATTTTTGAAGAAGTGCCAAAGGGAAACTTGGATGTTTTCGCTGAATCTTCCAATACGTAAACTTTTCAATGGACAAATAAACTTTCTCGGACCCTGGGCACATGGTTCCTTCCACTGGTCCTTAAACTCTTTCAACAAATTTTTCAGGCTGAGACACATGGTGATCCCGTGCTTGTTTAGGGTCTTTGCCTTTGGGAACCATATCAAAAGTGCACTAGTGAGACATGTGGAGGCTTCTTCTAGCTCCTTTTATACTGAGGATTTTCAAAGGCCAAAATGAAATTTTATTGGGTCCATGGCACATGTAAGGCCCATGCTTGTTCGGGAACTTTCTTCTATACCTCTCCTTTTTCAATTGCGCAGAGGAAACACGTGGGGGTTTCCACTAACTCCTCTTTACACTTGGCCAACTTGGACTCAAAATGTAGGTATGTGGAATAATCCATGCATAGACACTCATTTTTGAGAGGAACGAATGCAGGCATCCATGCGAGGAACTCATTTCCCAAGGTGTGTCCTTGAGGGTGAAAAGGATTACTTGTCAGACCCAGCTATACAGAGCCACTTGAAAATGATTGAAAAGGGGATTTCTCACACAATAGAATAAAATGATTAGAAGAAATATCAAAAATTTGGGGCATGTCTTCCCAATAATTAGTTGAGGTTCTGAGAAATGTGATCAGTTCACGATTTTTCCACCTGGCAACTTCGGGTGTAAATTTGTTAAACATCACTTTCTGAGACAAATTGGTAACAAGTAAAGGATTCCTCGAATATTTTTTTTTTTTTTTGGGGGGGGGAGGGAATTTGGGATGAGGGAGTGACTAAATTGTATAAATGCAATGAGAATACTCTTGCATAGTGTCTGAGGTTAACTTTTCTAAGAAAAGTTTGAGAGAAAACATTTTCCCGAGAGGTCGTTTGAGAGACAAGTTATTTCCTAATGTTTTTTAGTTTCAATCGCATGAAGGTGGTTACAAGTGTATAGCCATTGACAGGCTCTGAGATTATTTGAGAAACTTTCCCCTGCTGATGAATTTGATGAACTTTGAATGGCTCTATGTTGCTCATGTGCAATGTTGTGTCTGTTTTGATTTCATAATGTTTTCTAATATTTTTTCTTGTTCCTATTGCAATCTTATGTTTACATCTCTCTGAGTCACACAAGATCTTTTCCGTGTGTCAATATTGTGGCATTTGCAATTTCATTATGAGAAGAGCCTTCATCTAGTAAAGAAATAAACAATTTGAAATCACTTTACTCTCACTATGTTGATAAAGATTATTTTTAATCCGATGAGTGTATCTTAGGCGTGACAAACTAGGGGTTGTTAATGTTTAATTGAGTCTTTATCTCGACCCTTCGTGTTGAATTCTTAAAGATTTTGTGAAACCATGTAGATCTAGGCCTCCATTGATGCACACCTTCTGGTTAAAGGAATATTTTTGTTGTTCTGAAGCATTATGTCTGTGAGTCTCTGAATTTTTGTAAAGGCTCTCAAAGATTTGGTATAATCAACTTTATCATGCTTAACTTCCCACCAATAAATTTCAAATAACTATGAATCCTACTTGAAGTACCCCTGTTTACACTATGTATCCACAAATGAACAAATTCTACTACCAAAATATATAGAAACAGGAAGGTTTTAAGTGTCTCTAGTAACCTGAACCTTGTTTCAGAAAATATCTCCATTCTTTAGAAGTGATAACTCGTGAGAGTTAGATTGTGGCGTATTGATCATATTTTCTCAAGGTTCCCCTAAAAATTGTGTAAAAGAAGGATCTCTTCATGTCCTTCACTAATAGATGTTACAAAACGAGTCCTCTCACTCTGGTCAAAAGGCACGACCTGAAGTAGTGAGGATGGATAAAATCCTGAGTGAAGGTGCTATCCATTTCTCCAACGCCTGAGTGACAAAGAGCCAAAAGAATCCCACCCCCAGCTATAAAACGACTCATAATATGATCTGTCTATCTCTAAGTGTCTTGCTAAATCTGTGATGTTGCTCAGCTCCCAAGGGATAATTAATTTGGATACCAACATGTTCCATGCATGAATAAACTTTGTAACTCTTGATAGTCACCATTACTTTTGAAGGTGATATTTCGTTTCTAAATCATTTTGAACCTATCACATACTTATCTTTGTCATTTTTCTTCCAAACATGTATTAATACCTATCTTTTTGTGCATTTCTTTGTATCCCTTGGAACCTGAGTTCAAAACTCGTTCTGGGATATTATTATTTATCTACCACTAAAGATTCTTCATGGTTTTCAAAAGTTTGATTACCAATGGTGAGTTCTTTATCTTTTCTTCAATCCTTAGTTAAATTTGATAGAAACCATAATGGACAAAAAACACAACAAACTTTTTGATAAAAAATATAGTATAATTTTATCGTTTCTTTCTTTACATTGTAATGGTTTGGTCTTGATTTACTTATCCTTTTAACGATATGTAAAAATATTGAACTATTTTTTATTGCAAAAGCATATTCCTACTTTTTTCTCAAAATATTTCTCCAAATTTCGGGGAGACTTCCCATTCATTATCTTCTCGATCTTTGATCATTTTCATTGTATGATCTTTTGATCTCAATAGTGTATTTTGTATATATATCCATAAACTTGAACTAGATTTATCATTCCTGATTGAAAGCTTTGGATATTCATTTGTTACCTTGTCAAAAAAAATTACATATTTACATCTTTACTGAGAACAAGTTTCATTTGTTGATGCTCACTAGGTTGCATTTCTACCCTTCCTTCACTACATTTGATAGAGTTCTTACTTTTAGTCTAAAACTCTACAATTTTTATAGACCCTTAGTCATTCAAATAAATTTCCTCTTCAATCATGAGTGCATTCTTTTAAAAGAATTATTGATAATTTCATTTGACTGTTTAAAAGATGATCAGTAGACTTAATTTTCTAAGGAAATGGTCAACTCTATTTTTGAAATTTTATATTGAGGGTTTGTTAAAGCTTTTGCTACTTTTTACTTCTTGCAATAAAGTAATAAGCAACCTATTTTTGCACTTCCGTGATCCATACGTTTACTCTTAATTTCCAAATGTATTGATGAGTTATGAAGAAATACTTTTGATTTAAAATACATTTTATATTAAGGCAGTTAAATTTTCCATTGATATAGTGTGTGCTTAAGAATTTTACAAACCTAACTGTAATTTTATTGACTTCAGATAGATTTGGAGTCTTATTTTCTTCTTGATTAGTTTTTAGCATTTTTGTAACTGTTGTTTGACAATTCTAGTTGCTTCAAGTATGATGGCTTTGCAATACTTGAATATAAATACTCTTTCTTTCTTGATACAAGTATGATTTGGAACTGTAATTTTTATCTCCATTCTATACTTGTACTTTTCTTGTAATGGGAAATTGAAATAAGTTACTGAGGGAACATTGTAAAATATATTTTAATTTGTACTTTGCTTAGATGTTACTCATTCAGACTACCTCCTTTGTCTTCAAGATTAGTATTTGTATGTGTTATGCAGCATTGTAGTTCCCTGATTTGGAAATTCTATAGAATTAGATTTTGTTTGATGTGTTTGTAGTTGATGATCTCCTTTCTAAGGGATCCTTAAATTCACATTGTTAGCAAAATATTCTAGATCTTTACCTCTGTTAGTTATATCTTTGACTATTCAAAGTTTCCTTCATTATTATTTATAGCTTTATTAAAATTATGACATGCCTCTATGGATTATGAGAGCATGTATTAATAAACTCTTCTTGGAGATAATGAAGGAAAAGCACTATTTTTGGCTCTGAAAACTTGTTATATAAATTTTATTTTGTACCTTGTTACTATGATTTGAATTTTGTGACCATATGTTATCTAGTTTTTTTGAAAGAAAAAATTTTATTCATTACTTGATAATTTGAGTCCAATCCTAGTGTCATAATGAAAATGAAACCCAAAACTCTAACTATTACTTGCAAAAATTCATTTTGATGTCTTTGATTTTATGGAAGTGAACTTTGTACTTGGTTTTTTGTTAATCCACCAAGATAGTTGCATTACGTATTTTATTTCTTCATCATGAATTGCCTTCTACATCCTTCAATTGGTCACCTTGACTTAGATTGAATTTTGGAAACTGCATTTAATCATGTCAACAACTTGCTTGCAAGAAGTTGCAATATGCATGGATGATTTGAAAGATGAAAGATAGTGCTCTATACTTTATGATTTTGTAACTCAAATAAGTTTCTTTTGTCTGTTTCATAACTCATTTCACATTAGTGCTAGGAAATTCATGATCTTTGAATCTAAATATGTAACTGATTTGAATTGTGGCATTCATTTGCACTTGTGATGTATAGAACCCTCCTTGATGTGTGATCAAAACTATTGCAAAAGAAGTATGGAAGTTATATGTCATCATTGATAAGATTGTGTTATGATTTTTTTCCATTGAGGCATATCTGGTGTGTATAAGTACTCTTCCACATCTATGAGTTGCCAATATTCTTTTAATGGATGTTCTTGATGAATCATTTCTTCTTCCTTTCAAACAATCCTTGTACTTTAATTGCATCATCATACATGAATGAAGTTTTCTTCTGATGCAACATATACCTACACACTTAAGAAAAATGATAAAAAAAGAAATAGACTTTCACCTCTCTTATTTTCCATATTGATTTTCTTTTCTTTCTTTTATGCTATGATTTTGAGAATCATGTGAGATTTTGCAAGACAATACTTTCTCAATTTTGTATCATCTACTTTGATGTACCTTATACCTCTTGATTTTAGTAGTTTCAATTGCCTAGAGCTAGTAGCACATGCATGTAGATTTAACCCTGAGCTCAAAATTCGGCAATCTTATGTTTCTCTTTCGAGTACACTAATGCAATGGAAAGATGCAGAGAAGATGAAGATATGGAGATTTAGCTAGAACAATGAAGACCAATAGGAAACCCTAAATCAATGATGGGTTCCTTTTACATTCCCTTGCTTTTAGCTTTATACACATGTATCTCTTATTTTAGTAGTTAGAAGCTACATTGAATTTCCTCAGGAATGAATGATATTACTTCTGTAATTGATTTGTGTACATCATTTTACTTTCAGCTCTTATGATATGTAATGATTGTATAATGAATTCAACATCTCAAAAAAATACTTAATAACACTTAATCATAGGAAATGATCAAACTAACAATACTTGTAACTTAAAAATTAACAACTGCAACTTGTAATCAGCAACTTTGTTTGTTACTATGGGATGTAAAATCCCACATATTCGGTGATGCTCATCTTCATCAAGGCAATGCATTGGTCCTTTGGGAATTTTGTGGTTCCTTACTTAAGTCAAACATTGAATGAAAACATATATGAGGTGTTACATTCTGTAACGACACACATAGCTGTAGATTGCATGTTGTTAATTAATTACTGGCACTGAAAACACAATGAAAATTGTATGAATTCCCGCTAGTTAGGTCCATCTCGAGAATGCCTTCTATTGAACACAAAGTTTCAAGTTTCCCTTTTCGCAATAGTGTAAAAATGTCTACATTTTTGGTGATCATGTGGGGAAAGCTTCCTACTAGCTTATAAGACCAATTCCTTGCTCTAGTCCATTGGGCATGAAGTCAAAAGCATAAAACCAAAATATGAATATTTTGAAAAAACCAACCTTATGAAAAAAAAACTAAATATGGGAAAGGATATGGTAAACCAGATCATGTGCATAAATGCACTTATTGAAATTGTAAGTTACAATGTGCATGAACTGCACTTATTGAAAGGGAAATCCTACTCTAACCAGTACTTAAATGATATTAAAAAAATTCTTGAGAATCAAACCATTCACAGGAATAGGAAGTTCCTCTGTATTCAGCCTTGTAAGATGAAATTCATTGTTCTCTTTACAAGATGAAATCATGTAAGGAACACTCCAGATTATATAAAACTTTGTGTGGTTTCCTAGTTTTGTAGGATTAACATCCCACTTCAACACAATGTCTCCTTCATTTAATATTCTGAACTTAGGTTTTTTATCAAATGTACTCTTGATCTATTTTTGATTCTTCTCCATATTAAAGTGAGCACGATCTCTTAGCTCTTGTATTCCTATAAGTTCTACATAATGAACCTTCATTGGTTGATTCTCAATTACCTCCAACTAATGTAGTAAATCCAATGCATGTAGCTCAATTGAAATATTCATTCTTTCCTCATGAACATAAAAAAACTTGTATGGTGAGTTGTAAAATGATATTTTACAATTCACTCTATCATCCCAAAGTGTTGAATTTAATATTAGATACCAAGTTGTTTGGTTGTCCTTGAGTGTTCTTATAATAATCTTGAGTAAATTTTTATTAGTAGATTCAGCTAATTCCTTACCTTGTGGGTAATAATTAGATGAAGTACTCAAATAAATACCATGCTTGACAACTAATATGTCACTTTTTTATCCAGGAAAAGTGAAGGCATTATCTTAAATGATAGTAGCTACAACACAAAATCTACAAACTATACCTTTATAAAAGGAAAAAATTGAAGTCTCATTAGCTTCATTGAAGGCCGCTGCTTTAGTGCAACATGTGAAATAATCTATGGCAGTCAATATACACTTGTGTCCTTGAGACAAAAGTGGATTTATCATGTCAATGAAGTCAAGACCCCACTGCATGAATTACTAATCCACTGAAATAGGCTACAAAGGCAGTGAAGCTAATCCTTCTTTTCGAAAAAGAATGCACACTTATTAGATTTTTTAATCCATTCGAAACAATCCTTGAATATGTTGGGCAAACAATAACCAAATTTTATGATCTTAAGAGATGTAGTACATGATAAGAAGTGATCTCCTGTAGGTCCTTCATGCAATTTAGATAATAATTTCTACACTCTATCATAATCAACACAACGTAACAAAATTCCATTGATATCCTTTTTAAACAACACACCATCAATAAAATCATAAAGTATGGAATGTAATCTGAAATACCTTCATTTTTTCTTGTCCATACCTTTTGGTTAAGTACTATGATGTAATTAATTAATAAAATCAATCATCCAAATTGATCCTAGAACCTCCAAATTGAGTTCTTGTTGCTAATTTTCAGGCTGTAATAAAATTTCAGGTTGACGATATAAAACTGCAGCATGTTGTAATGACTGCAATGAGTCTGTATCGTACTGATTTTCCATATCAGCAATCAAATGTTCACATAATCCTTTTCCCCATAATTTTATAGAAACACATATGTCAAAATCATACTCCATAACCTTTGTAATCCAAATTACTCATTTCTCATTCAATTCCTTATTTAACGGTAATGCTTTAAGACTTGGGTGAAAAACTAGAATATGAATCTTATTATTTGAAAGCATATACTTGAATTTCTTCAAACCTCTAACTACAACAAGTACTTACTTTGCAATAAAATTTTACCTTGTCTCGTAGTCATGTAAACACTACCCAAAGAAAGTAATGAGTTTTTACGTATTCTCATCATTAACGCTGAGTTAATGTGGCTGAAATAGTTTTAGCTCCTACAAGTGTATATATCGTGAAATATTTATCAAAATTGGGATTTTCCAAAGTAGGAAATTGTGAAATATCTGATTTAATAGCTTCAAATAATTTTCTTCCTTTTTTGGTCTAAGAGAATTTTTTTCCTCTCTTCAACATAGTTGTTAATGGCTTGAATAATGATACAAAATATGGAACAAATCTTCTAACAAAGTTGATTTTTCTGAGAAAAATTGTAATGCCTTCATATGATGAGGTAGAGATAACTAAAAAATTGCTTCAATTTTGAAAGGATCAATAGCTAAGCCTTTCTTAGAAATAATATGTCCAAGTAATTTACCTTTGTGCATTGAAACAATGGAATTTTTGGGATTCAAAGAGATTCCAAACTGTCTACAAAGCTGAAAAGTCTTTCTTAAATGCATAAGATGATCATAAAAATTCTTTGAAAAAATAGTAACATCATCTAAATAAAATAATATGCATTTATTTAAGAGGAAGTAGAAAACCATTTTCATTGCATGTTGAAACATTGTACCAGCATTAGAAAAACCAAAAGGCATTCTCTTGTACGCATAAGTACCCCACTTTTTTGTGAAGGTTGTTCTGTATATATCTTTTTCACACACAAGAATCTGATTGTATCCATTGTAACCATCAAATAAGAACAACCTATGTGAACCTAAAACTATTCTCAAAATCTAATCCATGTTGGGAAATAGATAGTGATATTTTAATGATGTTTTATTAAGATCTCTAAAATCCACACACAACTGAATCTCACCATTATGTTTCCTAATAGAAATAAGATTGGATACCCATCTTGAATGCTTAACTTGAAAGATGACACCTAATTTAATTAAAGTTATCAGTTATTTTCTCATTAATGGCTCAATCTTGGTATTTATAGGTCTTTGATTCAACCTAACTGATTTTGAATTTGGTTGTAATTCCATACTATGTTGTGCCAAAATAGGATAAAAACCTTTAAGATCTTGGTATTTCTAAGCCAAAATGTCTTTGAATTATTTTCATAAATTAATAAAATATTATTTTTAAGCTACAGAACATACCTTTCCAATGTGTAAATTTTTTCCTTCATCAATTGATATCTCTTCATAATTATTAGCATGTTTTGAGATCTTTCCTTTTTCTTTTCTGAGATGATCATTTGAACCAAAAACGTCTTCTAAAGTGACAAGTCCTTGAGAAAATTTATTTGTCTTCAGCTGTACAATCTAGTCAATGTATCAATTTTACAATTTTTCTTGGCTAACTGCAGAAAATTCAGCTTCTTGCTGCAGAAATATGCAAATTTTTCTTGATTATCAGGAACTGAAGGTCTAATTATCAACTTTATATGTGGATTTATTTTCTCCATTTCCAATTTGTTCTAGCACTTCAAAGCTAGCACTAATTGTTGCAAGTCTATCTGCATGCTTATTTTTCAACTCTTGGGACTGATTGGATATTCAAAACCTAAAAATAATCAATCAAGTATAAAACTTTATGCTTGTAATATTTCAACAATGAATTCTTACAGATGTTATAGTTTTTGAATTGGTTAATAACTAGCTCAGAATTACCATAAACTCGTAACATAACTATTCCTCTCTTTTTGGCCCATTGTAGACCATGAATTAATGCTTAGTATTTCGCTATGTTACAAGTACATGAAAATTACATACTTAGAGCTGAAAAATACCTTTCATTTGAAGGGGAACTAAGCATCAAACCCGCACCTTTTCCTTTCTTGTTCTTTTCTCCATTAAAATGAAGCTTCCATAAGCCTTCTGCTATATTTTCTATTTTGGATAATAAGAGAATAGGTGTATTTTCTTCATGTAAATAGTAAACATTGAATAATCCTTCTTCTACTTCCTTGTAAGGATCATAAGCATGTTCTTCTCAAATTTTTCACCCTTAAAAAAGTTTGAAACACCATCTAATGCATAAATCTTTGTTGTGACATCAAAATCAATATGGTCTATGCTTGTACAATTTGCTACAACATTTTAAGCACGAGTCTTGATATGAAATCTAGCCAAAATCTTTGAATTAACTGTAACTTTAGTTCGATACCTCGAAGTGAAGAAAAAAATGATCATTTAGAAGATAGATAACCTCCTATATTTGTTGTAAAATCTCTTGATAAGAAAAGAGTATAGTAGGGAGATAGGTCTACAACAGTTACATCTTGTAAAATTGAAACATTGGGACAAACATGTAATTTTACCTATAAATTTTTTTATGATACCAACTATGTTGGTTGTTGTTCCATCTAGCTGCAATACACTCTTTTCTATTAGTTCATATTACATGTCTAATTTTTCCACAAATACTTTAGGCATTACTGTGCTACTTGCACCACTCTTAACCATGCAGTTGTGAACTAAATGGTCACTAATAAGTAGAGCAAGATATAAAGGAGGTGGATTTTTAGTATCATGAGCATTCATTAATTTGTGTACCATCCACTTAACCTCTTACATATGACCTTGCTCAATTGCACCAATAACCATATCAATTTTCTGAGCTTCTTTTTCTGATGGTTTTGAAGAAATAGGCAACTTAGCAAGCTCATGAGCAAGTAACTCTTTTTATCCTGAAATACTTAAACCATCCAATAATGAAATATGAATTTTGTGATTTTTCATAGCCTCGACAAAATTAAAAGAAGACGAAATAGTTTTGGAATAAGCTTTAGCAAAAAATTGACTTTGTTTCTGCAAATTTATAAATTTGAGGTATGAATAACTATCTAGGATCAGTTTGCAACATTTTTTGTTGATCTTTAAGGGATGAATTGCTTGCTATTTTTTGAGTTGTAACAAGACTTCTTGTTATTTTCTCAGTAACTATGGGAAAAACACATCTTTTTGGCTGTTTATCTTCATCTTGAGAATTTTTATAAGACCTAGTTGTAACCGCAATAAAATATTCCTCTCAAAAAATTACTAAGTTTTGTTCAGGTATTTTTTGTCTCTGAGTGTCTTGCTTCCCATCCTTCATTTTTGGCATGAATAATGTTTCAAATTAAGGTTGTTTAATAAGGATTAAATTCAATAATGCATTTGGAAAATTAGCAGTCAAATGAGGCTAATTGCAAGGTGAACACCATTGTTTTGAATCCATGTAGACCGGTACAAGGGCACTAGATGTGCTAGCAGCTTCAATATCAATTTGTCTTTGTTGATAATGCTTCCTATAGTTCCGATTTTATTGGTATGGTTTCCTTTTCTACTAAGAACATGCTTCAGAAGTCTTAAAAGGTTGAGCTAACTCTTTCTTTAATGTTGTAATATCATTTCCATAAGTCTAAAAAGTCTTATATATGTCATCTTGAGGATCCAAAATAACAGGATATATTATTGTAAAAGGTTGTGGAATCAGTGCTAGATCTGTAATAATAGGCATTAAGGGCCTAAGATCCAATTTACCAACTTGAATGAGGTTTTTTTCAGCTCTAATAGTGATATCATAAGATGATGGAATTGTAGTTCCTCCCGTGGACTGTATCATGGCTGAAATATCACTTTTTAAGTCTCTAAGATAGTATCAAAATGCATGATCAACTTGAGGCTTAGCAGTGGCTGGAATTATGTCCCATGTTCTTGGAAAATTGATGTTAAAACTAGCCATAAATTCATGAGGAGCACACTTAATCGTTCTAATAGTTGTTGTATGAGAGATATATGATCTAAATTATCTTGAAATTATTTAAGTAACTAATTTCCTAATTCATCCCAAGTTTTTATAGTTCCTACTGGTAGGGTTTTATACCATTTCAAGGCTTTTCCTTTAAATGATGTACCTAAAAGTATTAAAGCTACTTTTTCAGGAGTAATATTATGAATTAAACAAAGGGTTACAATGTCTTTAATATGTTAAACAAGGGTAACATGATTTTCACTAATAAATGAGGGTAAACCTTTTAGGGTAGCAACAGGTATGTCATGATAAACAAGAATTACTAAGGGCATACCAGTACTAAAAGGTACAAAAATTCTCGGTGGTTTTTAATGGGAATCACTGGGATTTTAACAACAAGATTGATACATGGTGAAGCAAGGGGAAGAGCATTGCCAATACTGGGTCTTTTATAGGGTAAGGTATTTCCAAATCTTCTTCTTCTTATTGAATTTAAAGGAAAAGAAACAAATCTACAAGGAATTCCTCTTACTATTGATCTTGTAGTCACCTTCGGCATGGAACATGCTACAAAACTAGTCTGAAATCAACCTTACGAAGTCACCAAATAATTTATTTTGATTTTCAATGTATTTTTGAAGATTTGTCCTTCAAAAAGTGTTGTTTCTTTGCTTTAAATTTATTTCAAATCACTACAAATACAATGTAATTTTTATTCGTGGTCCCACATTACGTGCCAAAAAATGTTATCTCTTAGAAGTGCACCCTGGTTAAGGGATAAAAATAGGGTTTCTAATCTTGTTCTTCCATCCTTCTGTAGATACAATGGAAACACCTCAGGGATATGGGTATCCCTATCTTTTGGTGAATCTATGAGATTAAAATGAAGGTTCCTTATTGATTTATCCTAAACTATTTTTTTGGAGGGTTTTTCAGGGTAAAAGATGGTTGTAACTGAAATTAAAATGAGGTGATACACCAAAATTATTGAGGTCTTTAACTAAGTACATGCACAATATTCTGAGAAAAAATTAAAGGAGCATGAACCAATGGGTCTAAGCTAAATCCCAAGGAAAAATACTTATGTTTTGATGAATAAATCACAACAACACAATAAGTTAACATGCACAATAAGACTATATAAAAAACACCAAATTTGCAGCAAGGTAAAATAATTAATTTAGGGAATTAAAATTCATGAGATATAATAGAAAGATATACACCACTAAAAATAATTGGAAAGGCATTAACATGTTCTCATTCAAGGGGTAAAACCTGCAATAAATTGCTTCAACACTCCTACATCAAAAATTACTCATTGTGCTTTACCAATGCACACAATACATAGAAAAAATAATTCACCCAACCCTTCCAAAAATAGGCTGCAAGTATGAAATCGCCCATGCATGAAAATTTTAGCCTTTATCATGAATAAATAAAGGAATAAAATAGACATGATGTTTACAATGAGACAATAATAGCCATTAGTTCCAAAAATACACTTTACTCAAAGTGTAGTTGACTGCTTTAATTATGAAAATAATAGAGAAACTTGGGTGAATATTTTGGCTAATAATAGCCCTTGCTTGATGTGCAAGTCTTATTTTGAAAGTGCATGATCTTTTTCTTCTTCTCTATTATTTCCTCTTGTGATGACAAGAAAAAATTACATTTTTTGCAAAAATAATGCCTTTAATTTCTTTTACTTAGTAAAATCATTCAACTCCACCTATGGGGACCACTTATGCACATGTGTAAAATAATATCCTCTCCTTTTGTGAAAAAAGGTAATGTTTGTAAAAGATAAGGTAAGGTGATCCTCTATTGACTCGACATAGATACTTGATTCAATAATCATGGGGCTTCATTAGATAGTGATCACCTTAAATTTTGACCCTTGGCATACATGGATAAGACCTTAGTCTAAGGCTATCAAATATTTATCATTCAGTTAGTCTTGCCCCTTTGTTGACTAACACATGATTTGGGCTTCCTTTTATTTATCATTACATAACTATGATGGTGTCAGCGTTTGAATAATCTTTGGCATAATAATACTTAGACCTTAGTAAGGTCTATGTAATGATAAATAGTTTATTGGGGCTTGCCTCCCTCCCACGATGACTCAACCCTTTTCTTCTGTTGGTGGCATTGTAACCATGGTGGTTTGTATCAAAGTTAGCGATTTGATTTTGATCATTAATCTTTTTATTTTCTTGATCTACAACATTAATTTTTTAACTTTGTATGAGTTATGCTAACTATGGTAGTTGTGTTTGCATTGAATAGGAAAATTTGATCATGGTCGTCGATCACTATACTTTCTTGATCTCCATCATCAATTCTTTAACTTTGTCTACGAGCTGGGCTAGAAGGTAGTTGAAATCTTGATGGTTTGATTTTTTACTATTTCAATCTTTGCCATTGAAACCTAACCCATTTGTGAGGATAGGTTTATGGTTGATTTTAGTTGTGGTAAAATAATTCAAACCCTATCGGTTTTCTTTATTCGGACTTGAAATTTTTTGGGTGAAGCCCTAGAAAAAAATTTAGTGGCCTCTATTTTTTCTCCTCGTGATCTCTAATCTGTGCATGTTTTGGTCACTTTGATGCTCTACGAGGTTAGATATTCAGTCTTCCTGGCATTTTTACTCTTAATTTGATCTCTATGTAATATTTTTGGTTGTGGCTGCCACTATTACTGATATTGAAGCTCAAAACTTTGTTATTTTTCTTTGTGGCTTCCTTATGGGCATAAATCTAGGTTCACTATTATTTTTAAAGTCATTAGGCTCTTTGAGAATTTATGTCTTCCATTGTCTTATTTATTTTGAGGTTAAAGCTCCGTCAAAACTACCTCCGAGAGGTTCCATGCATGAATCAACTCTGTAAGTCTTAATAGTTGCCATTACTTTTGAAGGTGAGATTTCATTCCTAAATCATTTTAAACCTGTCACATACTTATATTTGCTATTTTTCTTCTAAACATGCAATGATACTTGTTGTTTTCCGCATTTCTTTGTTTCCCTTGCAACCTGAGTTCATAACTCGTTCTTGGCTCTTATTATTTCTCTTCCACTAAAGATTCTTCGTGGGTTTTGAAATCTCGATCACCAATGGTGAGTTTTTCATTTAATCTTCAGTACTTAGTGAAATTTGATAGAAACCATAATGATCAGAAAAAAGAGAATTTCTTGATGAAAAATATATTTTAAAGGCTTTCTTTGTCATTTCATGCTTTACATTGTGATTGTTTGGTCTTATTTTACTTATCCTTTTAAGGATACATAAAAATATGGAACTGTTGTTGACTATAAAAGCATATTCCTACTACTCAAAATATATCTACAAAACTTGGAGAAACGTTTGAGTCATTATCTTGTTGAACTTATATGAGATTGGAAAAACTTGGAGAAACTTTCTACAAAAAAATTCTTTATATGATCTTGTGAGCCTTAAAATTGATCTGGGTAGTGTATTTTGTAGATATCTCCATAAATGGGAACTAGGTTTATTATTGTTGATTGAAATCTTTGGAGATTCATCTGTTATGTTGCCAAAACTATTTACATCTTTACTAAGAAAAAGTTTCAGTTGTTAATGCTCACTAGGTTGCATTTGTACCCTGCCTTCACTACATTTGATAGAAGTATTGCTTCTATTTTGAAACTTTGTAGTTTTGATAGACACTTAGTCATCCAAAAAAAATGCCTCTTCAATCATGAATGCATTCTTTTAAAATAATGAATGATAATTTCATTTGAATGTTTGAAAGAATATCTGTAGACTTAAGTTGATAAGGAAATAGTCAAATCTATTTATGAAATTCTATATTGAGGGTTTGGATAAGCTTCTGCTACTTTTTCCTTCTTGCAATACTACAATAAGCAACCTACTTTTTTAATTCCTTGATCCATACCTGTACTCCTAATTTCAAATGTATTGATGAGTTATTATGAAGCATTTCTTTTGATTTAAAATAAATTTATGGTATGGCACTTAAAGCTTCAATTGATATAGTGTGTTCTACAGAATTTTGCAATTCTAATTGCACTTTTACTAACTTTTGATAGATTTGGAGTTTTATCTACTTCTTGAGTAGTTTTTACAATTGTTGCAACTCTTGTTTGACAATGTTGGTTACTTCTTATGATGGCTTTAGAATAATTTAATATACACACTTTTTCTTTCTTAATACAGGTATGATTTGTAACTGTATTTTTCATCTCCATTTGGTACCTGTACATTATTTATAAGGGCAAAGTGAAACAAGTTTCATGAGGGAACATTGTAAACTATATTTGATTTTGTAATCTATTTATATGCTACTCATTCAGAGTGTCTCCTTTGTCTTCAAGATCGGTAATTGAATGTGCCATGAAAAAATGTAGGTCCCTGATTTGGAAAGTCTATAGAAGTAGATTTTGTTTGAAGTGTCTGTAATTAATGATCTGATTTCTAAGGGATCTTTAAATTCACATTGTTCGTAAAATATTATGGAGCATTACCTATGTTAGTTGTATCTTTGACTATTTAAAGTTTCCTTCATTCTTCTTTGTAACTTTATTAAACTTATACCATGCCTCTATGGATTTTGAGAGCATGTATTAATACACTCCTCTTGGAGATAATGAAGGAGAAACACTCTTTTTGGCTCTGACAACTTGTTGTTATATAAGTTTTATTTTGTTCCTTTGTTGTCATGATTTGAATTTTCTGACCACATGTTATCTACTTTATTTCAAAGACAAAAGTGTCTTCATTACTTGATACTTTGCATCTGGTCCTAGTTTCACAATGAAAATGAAACCTAAAAATCTTACTTTTACTTACAAAAGTTCATTTTGATCTCTTTGCTTTTGTGGAAGTGAACTCTGTACTTGATATTTTGTTCATCCACCACGATAGTTGCATTTTGTACTTTATTTTTTCATCTTGAATCACCTTTTATATCCTTCACTTGGTCACCTTGACTTGGATTGAAGTTTTCATTCTGCATTTATTCATGTCAATAACTTGTGTGTAAGAATTTGCAATATGTATGGATGATTTAAAAGATGAAAGATAGTGCTCTGTACTTTATGATTGTGTAACTCAAATAAGTTTCTTTTTTTGTTACATAACTCCTTTCAAATTAGTGCTTGGTAGTTCCTGAGCTTTGAATCTAAATATGTAATTGGTTTTCATTGTGGCATTCACTGGCACTTGTGATGTATTCATGCCTCCTTGATGTGTGATAAAAAAAATTTCAAAAGAAGTTTGAAAGCTATACCTCATCATTGATAAGCTTACACTATGTTGTTTTTCCTTTGAGACATATCTGATCTGTGTAAGTACTTTTCCACATCAATGAGTTTCCAATATTCTTTTAATGGATGTTATTAATGAATCATTTCTTTATATTTTCAAAAATTCCTTGTACTTGGATTTCATCATAGTGCATGAATGATGTTTACTTCTACTACAACATATACGTGCACACTTAAGATAAATGTTAGAAAATAAATAGGCCTTATCTTCTCTTGTTTTCCATAGTGATTTTCGTTTCTTTCTTTTCTTTGTTGATTTTGAGTATCATATGTGATTCTGCAAGACAATAATTTATCAATTTTGTATCATCTAATTTTATGTACCTTATGTCTCTTGATTTTAGGAGATTCATTTGACTCAAGCTAGTAGCACAGGCATGTAGATTTAACCCTGAGCTCAAAATTTTGCAATCTTATCTTTCTCTTTTAGGTACACTGATGAAATGGAAAGATATAGAGAAGATGAAGATATGAAGCTGAGGGTTGAACAATGAAGACCAAGAGGAAACCCGAAGGCAATGATGGGTTCTTTCTACATTCCCTTTCTTTAAGCTTTACAAACATGTATCTCTTATTCCAGTAGTTATAATTTACATCACACGGATTATGTGGAAAGCATTGAATTTCCCCATGAATAAATGGTATTACTTCTATAACTTAGTTGTGTACTTCCTTTTACTTTCATCTCTTATGATATGTAATGATTATAAAATGAATTAAAAAACTCAATAACATACTTAATAACACTTAATCATAGGAAATGATCAAATTTACAATACCTGTAACTTAAAAATTAACATCTGCAACCTCCTGTGATTCATTCCTTCATCAAGGAAATGCATTGGTCCTTCGGGGATTTTGTGTTTCCTTGCTAAATATGAACATAGAATGGAATTATATGTGAGGTGTTACATTTTGTAACAGCACACATAGCTATAGATTGCATGTTGTTAATCAACTACTGCAACTAAAAACACAAAGAAAACTATACGACTTCCCACTAGCTAGGTCCATCTTATCAATGCCTTCCATCAAAAAAAAAGTTTGGATTTTCCCTTTTTTCAAGGGTGAAAAAATGTCAACAGGTTGTAGTGTGTGTTTATTTATTTATTTCTCTTACAAAGATCCAACCATAATCTGGTTGTGGGTGTTAGTTTGATCACATTTTCTTGAGTTGAATCATTTGGTTAAATCCATTTTGGAGTGATATAGGGTGTAAATGAACTTGTATACAAACACGCACACACACACGCACGCATGCGCGTGCGTGCACGCGCGCACACACACACACACACGTGTGTGTGTGTGTGTGTTTCTAAAGAGATCATGCATAGGTGACTGATGTTGGTCATTTAACCAGTTGCAATTCTTTCTATGCTACCATCGTTGGTTACAGCGCCAACACTAATTTCTCTAAACCTGGTGAATTTAATATAAACATATATACAAATATATATTATCAAATATATACATTTGCATACATTTTTATCAAATTTCACATATTCTACATCCTCAGTTACATTGGTTTCATGTGATTTTAATGTGACTAACTTTAAAAATCTGAAATTATGAAACTGTAACCATGTTTCACTACCGATGTCGGTTTTTGTTCTACCGACAGTTGTTGACCGACCGTCATCGGTCACTGTGGAAAATATTTTTTTTTAATGGATATGTATAAACATATATATTATGCAATATATATATATATATATATATATATATATATATATATATATATATATATATCTAAACAAATTTGTAACCTATTGGTTAAATTTAACATAATACATAAATGGATATAACTTCTTTATTTATTAAGAGAACCAAATGTATATATTTTCCTTATAACTTTGTTGTATCAACTATATCAACAACGCTAAATCACACCATTTTACATACTTAGTTGAAAGAGAAGGAAAAGTATAAACATAACTCAATGTAAGTTTATTTTTCTTGTACCACCAAGATTGAAAAGCTTACTTTAAAAGAGAAATAAACATATATTTCCAATGTAAGAAAAATGTTTACAAAATGAAGTCACAACACAACTTTTGATTTAATTCTAGATTTGAAAAGAGCTACAGTTCCATTTAAAATACAACTTATAACTTCTTCTTTCAACCATTTACGTTACATGGTTTGGAAATCAATTTACAAGAAATCATTTTAAAATACAAGAGTACAAAATCCCTCAACTTAAAGGTGGAGACAACATGATAAAATTTTACAAAAAAAAACTATTTCATTTACATCAACTCAAAGTCTTCATCCCAAGAACTACATGCAACTGCAAATATTTTCCTCATCTTCAAATCACAACCACAAGGAAGAGAGCATAGGAAACACTCACCTCCAATCCTTATTCCAATGAGAAGGTGAAGTGATCCTTCTCATTGGCCCCCGAGCCCCAACAATGGAGAAAAAGGGAATGTTTACAACCATGGAAACTCTTTACAAATGCTTCCACAATACATACATTCATTCCAATAAAAATTGAACACATACAAGTATAACAATGATAATAACAACAATATATAATTTTGGATCAGATAGGCTTAAAATCTAAGCCAATGGAGAAGAGAAATATGGGAACCATCTCCATTTACCTCCAAAGTGAAATAGGAGGTCCACTCAAATCTCCTCCAAGTGCACATCACAAACACTTAAACATATCCTTATCCCTCCTATTTTCAAAGTATACAAAATGTAACAATATTGTCATTTTCTCTCCCCATATGTGGAACACCCTACTCAAACTCCCTCCATAATACCTCACAACTCCATTTTCCCTTCCCAATGGTCTTATTTTCCTTCTCCCCGCACCTTTCTTAAGGTCATACTAACCCAAATTCAAAACAACAAAAACATTCATTCATTTTACAATACAACACACAACAAGTAATATAAAATGTAAAGGTATAGACCATACCTTGCCATTGCAAGAAAATTCAATCCTCGAGCATCAAAATTCAAGATTCTTACAATTCCAAGCCATTCCTAAAAAAAATCCTAAGCTCCAAACAAGTAACCGAAGCCAAAATCCAAAAATATTCAAGTGTGCAACTAAACCAAGTAAGCCTCAAAACTCCAAAATAACTCACATAAATAGAAAATGAGGAGATAATGGTGAGTTAGGTCCATGTAGGATGCCACATCACTTCTCGTCCAATCCACCTCACCAAGTCAAACACAAAGACCAAGACTCATAAATGGGTGGGTGAGGATATGAAAATTTTCCTTCAAGACACAAGCCACTACTCCATACTTCCAAGGAAAAAATTAAGAGTGTTTGTAAGAAAGTGCAATTAATCACCTCTTTTTCCTTTAAAAACACATAATGAGGGCTAAAATTAACCACTCACATCTTAGGTATGGTTGGTAGGAAATTTTAAGAGGTATGGGAAAAATTTAACTTTTCCCTGAAGCCTCCAAAAGTGGCTCCAAAGCAAAAATTCGAGATTTGAAGGATGTGGTTGAGTACAAAACTCAAAATGAAATGAAATTCATCAAAAATTAATAAGATAACAAGTAATATCTACCAAAATTAATTCCCACATAGTCACATCCCAACTTAGGATAATCTACATGATTAATTAGCTAAACAAGAGCACATCAATAAGTAATAATAAAGTGAATATAGATTACAATAAAATAAATCACATACTCAAAAAAATAAATAAAATGAAAGAGGTTAAAGCAACACACAATGCCATGGTCACATTTGAGGTCACCCCCATGGGAACCTCTTAACAAGATCAAAAATAACACAACAATATACAGGAACACAAAGTTGCGAAAGTGAACCTTGTTACAAACATCTTATATTCTTCCATGGTTAGCCTCCTAGCCCCTTCTTGTTTATTGTGATATAATTTTCCTCCAAGCAACCAAAACAATACCTTTTTATCCCTCATGGACATATCAATTACATCAAGAAATAAAAGACATTCATGTCTATCAGTTAACATCGCCATATAACGTAGCTAAATCATCGTTAAAGCTAAGAAAATCTATTAATTGTTTATGATTTCTAAACATACCAATTCTAACATTTCATCAACATCAATCATATCACAACACTAGCTCGATCATCTAAACAAAATCAATACATCAAGAATCCAAAGTGTCAATATATGATAAAGTAACAATGCTTGGCCATCATTAGTAAAGAAATATCTATCAATGCCTATAGGAGTCCATACAATCTACAAAATGAGTCACAACATATCGATAATATAAAATTCCACACTTTCTATCGAAATGCTAACAAAAATATAATAATAATTTCCATGTCTCTAATAAAAAATAATCAAAATCATAGTCCAATAAGTGTCGAAGAGAAGTGGGCATTACAAACAATTATCAGAGTTAATATTTTGGAATACATAGCAATCAATCACAAAGACTTATAATTTGATTAGATATATTGCTCTGATTTTTTGTGTTCTAGTAAAGTGAATGGGCATATTAGTTTAACATATTATAATATTACGTGTCCAAACATTAGGGAGATGGTAAACTGGAATGAACCATTACACCAGAAATTCGAGGCATTAGTTAAATCTTCACATGATGATCATAACATCCCACAACGCTTTCGTAGCCTAAACCTCGATCTAAGTTTACACATGTATAGCAGGACCACACCATGCCCTATATGAGACCTAAGAAAACACTGCAATGTTGGTGTATCCACCCGTGTTAGGACTCAAACCTGGGTGGTTTCTGTAACGACCACAAACCAAACACACAAGACAACATAGAAAAATACAGGATAATTTTTTTTTGACTTGTTCGAAGTATAAAATGACACTACAAGTGGTCACAATGGCTACAAATAAATCTTTGAATAGCTTGAGATAATGATGACCACATAGACAACAAGAAAACAACCAACACCAATCAAGAACAAATCACTTTTCTCTTTGACAAGGCACCATGAAAAAGTCCACCCACAATACATAGTCACGGTTAAGTACACCCCACAGTGTAAAATCCTTTAAGGTTATGTATTCACTGAAAACATATTTCAAGACCATACTTTACGACCTAGAAGATTCATGTTTTATTCAAGCAATCTTCCTAACAAAGGTGAACTTCTTTCTTTTATACTGAAGACTAGTTATCTTAAGATCAATTTTCTTGAATGAGGATCATCTTAAAGACTGGAAAAACTAGCTTAATTCGCTTGATCAAAAGGGACACCTTCCATCTCTCACAAGGTTGCTTATTCATACCCAAGCTGCTGAATCTTGATTCATACCTCCATTGCACAAGGTGAAGAGCATAAGCTCTAACTGAAGTGGTGTGCCATTAAGGTTTGGAACCACAACTTCCTTGAGTAAGGATCAACAACTAACCACGCTTAAAAAAAGATAACAATGTGAAAATCCAATGGTTAGGTTGATAAATTCAAATTTATTTCATCATCCTGATCTCTTTAGTTATTAACCAATATTTTAGCGAGACTTATGTGTTCAACTGGATTGTATAAAATCTTCATTTAGCATTCTCTTGATTAAATTTGTCAAAGGATACACATGGGGTTCCCATAATGGAAGCATAAGAATTAATGCATTCTTATTCAAACTCCCCTACTAACTAAGATCTAACTATATCCCCAAAGCCAACAATGATCTTACTTTTGTTTTAAATTACTTAACGTTTCAAAATAGTGAGGATAAATTTTAATCCGTAACTTAAGGTTTGTGAGGGTAAATTCTTTTACATCAGTAGATAACTCCTATTTTTCCAATTAAAGACTCTTAATTTTATCTACAAACTCAAAACTTCATTATTATATTATTTATTTATTCACCTATGTATTCATTTTATCGTATTTTTGATTAACTTTAGAAAACGGATTTCCAACCCACTAAAATATACCTAGAATAGCACTGATGCGAAGACCATGGAGGGTTATTAAACAAGAAAGTTTTATGACTCGAAAGAAGAAATTACCATTACTTATCGAGAAAACTAAACACGGGTATAAATTTCTATTCAACATGGCACACAAACCAAAGGTGACAAAAGATTCGATTGAACTTTGGCTGAGAGAAAGGAGGTAACAAAATTGGTCAAGCCACGCTACAACATTTTCATGACTGATATATTATCACAAAAAGAATACTCATAACACGGTGGTGATTAAATTTTATTCCTCATAATAATTTTTCCAAGTTTTGTTACAAATGGTTAAACAACCTTTCATCATAAAAAGATAGAAAAATCCAAGGCAAGAGGTCTTATAAACCCCTCTACAAGAACCAATCCAATATTTACATTACATTAAACATTCATACAAGGGACTTCATAAATCAATCCGCTGCAACCTTTATCAATCTTTCCTTTTATCTACTCGCAAAATCCATCCGCACAAGTAGTAACTTGAGACAGTTCATGAGAACTGAGCATGATAAGGCTACACATTGAAATAGTATGCTAACATTTAACAATATCATGACAGGAATGTTCTATTTCAAGAAATGGATCAAAGCACAAACCACAAATCAAAATTCTTCACATGAGATAACAATTTTCACCAGCCAACAAGAAGGAAGTCAAATATTCCAGTTAAGAACAATATCTCAACTAACCAAGGCAAGACCGTAGATTTATAAGTTAGGAACACAATTCAAGATTATTGGGATTTTAATCATGTAATCCTATAGATAACATAACTGAAATATAATACTCGAACCATCCATCACTAAAAATATTAGAGAAGCCAAAAACATATTACTTACAATCAAAGACACAAAACAAAAATAAATAAGTCAATCCTTCTAGGAGGGAGGTTTCATTGGCCTTAAAGCTAGAGAAACCAAACAAGTGTATGAATGGAAAACCATCATGTGATCAAAGGAGATGAAAAATAAAGTTCAACCCAAAAACTATATTCTCTCATTGAAAAGAGACTCCACAAGGTCAGGATAAAATAAGAATGGTAGCTGATAAAACCCAAAATGGGCATTACTCAACATCCAAGTTACTTAATAAACAAAGCACGGGGCAGTGAAAATCCCCGTAGATTTAAGGTTTGTTTAAGCCGAGATTAGCATTTAAACATCCTTCCGGGTTTCATAGCATTATGGGTTTGTAGCCATCCTTAAAAAAAACAATCTATAGTTTCAGTCGAAACAAGAAGTTTACCACCTCCTCCTTACAAGATCTTATAAAACTAATACTTGTCAACATAATCAAAACAACTCTTCAAATGCATTTAAATGAGTCACAAAATCCATTATTATAGTAACAAACCCCTTCATAATCGTTAACTTATCTAATTAATATAAAGGAAAAGTAAACCCAAATGTCATTAATAATTTTTTAAAATTTTCCGACATAGGCCAACAATGTATTTATATAAATATATTCCATTCATAACCTCATGACTATCCTCATAACGTATCATCAAATGTCATGAATTAACAAGATTCCTATTTCAATAATGACTATAGCCATCGAACACACATTTCGAATTCTAAATCCAACACAATGGTTTGGTCATAAACTTATGACCATTAATAATACGTTCACTAATGATTCACATATTATCAATAACCACTAAGCAAGGAATAATTTGACCAAGTTAAGGTAAGAGTAATTATAACAGGGCCAGGGTCACGAAGCTCCCCTTCCAAAGACATCAATCCAATCTAATAGAGGAGACCACTCAAAGCAAAGAAAACCCAAGTACCCCGTCTATCCAATCGTGGTTCCCAAAATAAATATGACATCACATTCAAGATCAGAAACTTAGAAAAGTTTTAGAATGAAAATATTAATTGATCAAAGAGGCTACAAAAGTCATACAGGTTACATGATGTAAATTTTAAGGCACCCACAGCCAATTCAAAGATTCAGGTATGCAAACATATGAAATGAAAACCTTAAAAGAATAAACATATCGACAGATCTTCCCAAATGATTTTGGGTTTAGATCATAATAAATATCTCCAAGGTAGAGATAAGGGTCCATAAATATCCCCAATAAAAGTATCATAATAGAGATTTGGGGACGAAATCCAAAACTGACAATATCATATATATCTGCAATTTGATTAGATTAAACGAAGTCATAATAAAGAAAAATTTAGTAAACAAGTCTGATAATATATGTCATTCGAGTTCAAATCCAAGGGATTAGATACATGTTAGATAATACACCATCTATACCGCAGTCTCTATAATGCCTTACCATGAGTTGTATTCCACTGTTAAATAAATAGTGTCGAAAACCAAATACCAGCAGATGTAACCTATATTCATGAATATATATTTTATATTATTATGCATTAGCTTCCTACGACCTCATTGAGACCCAGACTAGAAGCCTTTGACCATCCAAAATATGAAGAAGACTAAGAAATGATGGCATAATGATAATATCGTGGTAGGAGTGGGCATAATAAGCTACCACCGGTTAAATTCCCATTACTTTTGGATCCGTGAAAATACAAAACCACGAAGTCTCCTTCCCATTGATAACGAAACCCACTTCACAGTTGACATCGTCACCTTGCATTGTTATTATAACCATGAAGTGTATAAGATTTCAACAACAAACTGAGCAACCGAATACCAATCAAATAAGGATCTCATTTATAGACGACATATTTGGTACATAAATCTGGATTAACCATAACAATTATGTTCTTACAAAATAGGCTTACAAAATTTCCCACAAATTCTTACCAGTTGGGCCTTATATTTGGCATGACTTCCAAAACCCAAAACGGGGTTCAAATCCATGTCATTTGGCCAGATCGAGTTTTCCATAGATCAAAAAGATGATACAACTGTAACTTGTTTAGCGAGAAAGGAGGATAGAAGAGAAAATATATAAGATTTTCCTTCTTCCTGTAGTAGGTAGCAAAGATACCCACAATCATTTTCAAGAGTTTGAACCCCAAATACAAGCCAACCAACAATACCCACAAAGCATAGTAACAGAAGATAGGCTATCAATATAACTTGATTGAATTAGGGGCGGTAGCCTAAAGCTTACTAATAGAAACCCTTTTCTAGATGCCATTTTAGGGAGGAGAACCATTCATTTTATGGAATTATAAAAAGTAGCAAAACATTGCAAGGGTTAGACTTAACATGCCTGATTTCTAGTTTCTACCAGCCACAAGGACACCTCCTAAACTAGCAACAACTACCTACAGGTCCAAATTCCTCTCTTCTACTGGCTGAGCGTCCCCACTTCATTCCAAGATCATCTGGGAGGCATAGGCACAGAGGACAAGCCAACAGAAGGCTAAGAAAACAACGATGACTTAATTTTAGGGAGCTCCACACATTCTTCCACAATAACACCTGCGGCCAGGACCAACAAAGGCCTATGCAGTCAAACAAAAGCCAGGGCAGAGATAATTAATAGAACAACTAATACAAGCTACGCCACCACCAAAGTTTATTTTTCGTGAGCAGGTCAAAAACAAGGAGCTAGAGCAGAACATTTAATAAAAAAAAAAATCAATTTAAGAGCAGATGGACATCACTCACCCACTTTCCAGCAAAAGCATTAATTTTATTAAATACGGAGCATGCAAGGATAGGCGCTGGTGGAAGGGATTAATAAAAATAATAATTCAACATTACTTTTAGCATGTTAGAGAACAAAATCATCACCCAACAACAAATTAATGGGTAGGGATCGGTGCCTTGGATTAGAGAATTTAATATTAACTTGCTACTAAATGGGGCATTACATTCACCTCCCCTTAAGAAAGTATAGTCCTCGATGCGACACAACATTGAAGGAAGGAAAGGCGGTAAGCATCAAGAAACAGATAAAGGCGAAAGTGGCTGTATGGTTAAAATTTCAGTCGTTAAAGCACAGCCATGAGGTAGCCTTAAAAACGTTTTGGCAAAAAATTTAACTTTCAAAGATCTGTGAAGATCATAACATAAAAGCTATTGTGAATTCTGTAGTCGCCAGCGAAAAAAGGCTGGGAGCATCATTGCTCCGTCTTCACTTTAACGACTTCTTTGTGAACGTACTTTTGTTTTAGCTCTATAATTATACGCCATTTTGTTTCTTTCATTCTTAACTAGTTCAAGCATTTTGTAATGGTGATTTTGATTTGCATGGGTGTAATGGATCAATATTGTTGGAAGAACCGTTGACCATAACGACAGAGAAAACAACAGCTCCCAACAACAATTCTGTAAGAGGGTTTGACGTGGTCGATACCATCAAATCAAAAGTAGAAGCAATATGCAGCGGAGTTCTTTCATGTGCGGACATTCTGGTCATTTTCACTCGTGACTTTGTTGTTCAAGTAACTGCTTAAATTCTCAAAATGCCCCGAAATTACTGTCATTTTTTGTGAATCAGTTATATAGAGGAAAGGTGGCATGCGTTTGACCTGTACTTTTTAGGTCGTATATGGTTGTGATCAAAATAAAATAAGAGAAGGAACACTGCAAAAGTATAGAGCATAGAATAGATAAAGTCACTATTCTTTTTTATTTATAAAAATTGAGGCTATTGATTCAGTTGTCCTTTCTGTTTTTATTATTTCTTAGGCTATCGATGTTAGGTTAGTTGGATTCTATTGGTTGTGGGTTCGACTCTTAACTTATTTGTGTTCGTGGTTAGTAAACCATTAATGTATTCATTATAAAGGTTATAAGGAGATAGCTTATGTTAAAGTTGTGTTACTTTGGATTGTTAAAAGAAGTTTAATTTCTTTTGAATTATAAATAAAATAAAATCTATACACAATTTAAGATGGGAGTTTTTATCATTTTTATGACTATTAGTGTTTTGTAAGGTTGTTATGTTAATTAAGTTATTATTGTGTTACTATTCTCCTTTATTTCTCAACTTATAATTGTATTACTTTTATACTCTACTATTAAAGTAGTATTGAGTGTGGGTTATTTTCTTCCAACAAATGAGTACAGAAAAAAAGCTACACTCAGATGTTAAATAGGCTCACACTTTCATTTATTTGAATTATATTTTATGTTATAAATTAGCATATTGTAGATAGGCTAAGAGACCAAACAATAACTAATAATTATTTAATGGACTCACCTATATATATATATATATATAAACCCTAGCTCTTGCCCATCTCAAAATCGATTTCATATACTAACTCCAGTATCAAAAATGGTTATAAGTATAATAATTAAAGAATTATTGTTATAGATTGTATCTACAACAATAATTTTACTATAATCAAATGTTTATGTATAAATTCAAAATCCATGAAAGTTATAATATTTATGAGTGAATTATACACACACACACACACACACACACACACGAGATATATATAAAGTAGTATACGGCTCGCTCATATTTATATATGTTGGAGTTAAAATATAGATATAAATTAGGATGGAAGGTAAAGTATTTAGTCCATTTATATTAAAATGTTATAAGTTTGTTCGAATGTAGGTAAATTGATGAATAAATTTGTACATTGACTCTATTCTTCAACCTTTTTATGATAGTTTCAATAGTAGAATTTGAAATATCAAACTCAAAATATTCTCATATAATAATTTTCAAAAACAATTATTCAATTTTATTAAGAAAGAGTATAATTTATTTATATTTTGGCAAGAAAAAATATATAGATCTATATTATATAAATAATTTCATACTTAATTACCATATATATGTACGTATATACATGTATATATGTGCATGTGTTTCTATATCTATATATAGGTATACGTACATACACATGTATTTATATAATTTAAAAAAATATTATATATAATATTTAAATTTAAAAAAAGAGAGGATAAAATGATATATACCATATTAGTGAAATTTATCTAATCTTTTGATAATATTGTTATCCCAATTTTTCCCCTAGTAAAATTGATCAAACGCAACCCCGTGCAAGAAGAAATTTGAGAAATGGCTCCGTCAAACGAACCCACGCTTCAAATCCAACAAACAGGTTGTAAGCGGGCTCTAAAATGGAATTGCATGGTCGGGGAAGAGAAGACAATGTCAAAGAAACTAGAGGCTCAAAGGAAAAGAAACAGCAAAGGCTCGAAGTCTTCGGCTCTGCAAATGATTCAGAATGAGCCCCAAAATTTTCTAAGTATGGTGGACACAATGGAAGTTGCCAAGTGTCCAAATGGGACACCATCAAAGGTAAAATCCTGAACCAGAGACCCAAACAAGCACCAAGCCTCCACGTGTCCAAAACCCCAAAAGTTACACCGGCTGTAGAAAAGTATTCAACTCAACGGGAGGTGCCAACTGTCAGCTAGGCACAATTTCAAGATGGGAGCCCAAGGCAGGAACTCAAACTTGTGCCAGCCCTCCACATTGCCCAGAGTCAATAGCTAAAATTCAAAAGGTGGACAGGGCAGGCCCAAAATCGACTAAGTATAGAGAACTAGTCGATAATGCCACGTGTTGCACTAGCACAATTTTAAAGACACGGCCCAAAGTGCAGACTCAAAGGAGCACGAGGCTTACACGTGTCAACTTGATGCTCCTTCAAAATAAATTCCAAAGGAAGTTCACAAATGAACACAGGCTCAACACATGTCCCAGGTCCAAAAAAGGGATAGAGTCGGGGCTTGAATAGTCAAAACAGAGTAAGGCCAGTGAAGGGAGCCAAGTGTCAGCACGACGCTACTTAAAAAGTAAAATTTGGGGTGGGTTTCCAAACAAGCACCAACCCTCCATGTTTCTAAGGTCAGAATTTTGGCCCCACCAATCAAGGAGACTTTGAAAAAATGCAAAGGAGCCCAACGAGCCCGTAGAAGCCACCACGTGTCAATCGGACGCAATTTTAGCAATGAAAGGTAGGGGAAAAATCTTCAAGGTGCGCAACGCTGCTACGTGGATCCTGTATGGACAGAATCTTTAAATATTGTGCTCCCACGACCTGAAACTTCAAATGGCCATATCTTTTGATTGGAAACTCATATTTGGGAGGGAAAAGACTTTTTGGAAACATCTCAACACCCTCTATGCCATGGAACCATAAAACATCATTTTGAATAGGATTTAGTGGGTAAAAATAGAAAAAATGTTTTCCAAACCATTAATGTAGAATCTAATTTCTTCAACTACCAGACTAGATTTAATTTGATCCACCGGGGAACCAGAATCAACAGATTGTGAATGGATTTGAAAGGGGCATTGATTGATAGTGGTTGATATTTTAAAGCATGATTAAATGAATATCTCAAGGTGGTTGAAGTAGGATTCATATTTTTCCCTCTTCTCCCTCATTCTTATATATATTGTACAGGAGGGGCATATTGAAATGGTTGGTCATTGTTTCTCCTCTACCCCCCTCTCTCTTTCTTCCTTAGGGTAGAATGTGAGGTCTAAGGCTCCTCCCATGGCTCTATAATGGTGTTTTCTTGCCTCTCTCCCACTGATGGTTTACTCTGTAGCATTTTGGAGCATTAAAATTTGTTTCATGATGCATTTGTCCATATTTGGCTTATTTTGTTATCTCTTCTTACCTCTCATCGTCGTAAGGTATATTATGCATACTTTGATGTTTATTCCAGGTTCTGGGAGCTATTTTTAATGGGTTTCAAAGTTGTGCTTTGTGTGAAATCTATCTCTGGTCCAGATGCATTCTGTCCACCCTCTCCTCTGATCACCTCTCTCGAATTCAAGCAGTCAAATCTATGATTCAACCACTTCCTTTCCTGGTGTATCACTGCTTAGTGTAGGATCTTTCACCCTCTCTCTCTCTCTCTATCCCCTTGGAATGGTTAGATTAGGATAGAATAGGTTATACCTACACTGGAGTAGCTTAAGGCACATAGATTAGGAAGTAAGAACCGGCTTTCTTCGGAGGTCCATCTCAAGTTTTGTAAGTCCCACATCGTGAGAGATGGTTGCATGTTGTGCAATCACACCGAATGCCCCACTTCACACCTGGGCCATTCGGGGGTGCTGTGATTTTGCACTAAAAATTTTGGCATGCCAGCTGGGAGAGGTCTGAAGAACCTTACAACTTCATCTTAGCAGGTTGGTGTGTTCCTGTTAAGGTTCAACATTTTGAGGCACATGCAAACACATCTGGTGACTCCATCTAGTCAACAACCCCATCTCTGAAGTTGCAGACCTTTTCCATCCATTCCCCCCATCTTCATTCACTTTTCTTTCCATATCTCCCATTTTTCATCCATTTCATGAATTTGTGCAATCATGACTTCATTCCCTTCATGGAATTCACACCTACAACAGTGTATTTTGCCTCTAATGTTTTTCCCAGCTCCACCAAATCAACATTATGATTAGATCCATAACCATTATTCTTACCCATATGAGTAGGGTCAAAATCAGTTTGTCCATGGAGCTTATCAAGAACAAGGGGATGCATACAATGGTGACAGCTATGTGGAGAGTGTTGGTTTACTGTAGAAGATTCAAGAGATCGAGGCTAACATGGTGTAGTCCAGGGCTACAACACATATGAAGGAATTTAGGATTGGTTTCAAGGCACATTGTCCACAAGGAGGTCCTTTTCCAAGATAATACAACCCTCAGAAGAAGATTGACTTCATGGTTGAAATGTTACCTCGACTTGCACAATGGATTGAGAAGATTGAGAACTATGTGCTAGACACAAGAAAACCTTTTCAATGGGTAAATCCACCACCTCCTAGCTCTTCATAAACTCTTCCTCAAACTTTATCATTTCAACATGATCAAGTGTCAAACCCCTCATCTTCTACCCCAAGTGTTAATTTCTTTTGTCCATCTCGTGATCTCCCATCCCACCTCAGTTCCTCTTCCCTTTTCCCTTCCAAACAATCATCCCCTCCAAACAAACAAGAAGTTCAACCTCCCTCCCCAGCAAAAACAATTGCAAAGCTAGTTGAACCCCAACCTGCCACTCCCCTTACCTTCCCAATTCCATATGGGGAAAGGATTCCAAAAACTAGCCAAGGAGAACATCAAGCAGAAGAACCTAAAAGAGAAGAAATGATAAAACATATAAAGAGTTGGGCTGCTATATTTGAGTTTAAAATGATTCCCTTGATGGTTAATCCAACAGAGGAGGTCAAGGTTGAAGAACCAGTGGTGGATGAGGCTGAGTTTGTAGTAGAGGAGCAGGACCATATATTTTTAGAGGCTCTAAGTGTGGAGAAGGCTACATAATAACCTTCATTTCTTCCTCCCACTTCATCCCCTTCAATATATGTTGAAGAGGAGTTTAAAATTTCAAACTTCATGTTGGAGGATGAAGGGAACCATGGTGAGTGAGTTGTAAATCAGGAGGACACCATGGAGGAGGTAGAGCACATGCAGCATGACAAAAAGGACATAGATTATATGTCTGACTCGAAAGATTCCTTTGATGGAGAGGAGCCCATAGAGATCACATCATTTACTCCTTTATCATCCACATTCCAAGTATATGAGTCTACTGCCATGAAGGATAACATTCAAGAGTAGCAGCCTATGTCTCACAACATCCCTCTGGAACCAAGGTTGGAGGACCATAGTCTTCCATGTTCTTCATAGGAGAAGGAAGAGAAAAGTCAGGAAGATGTCAACGTCCCTATCACACCATCCATCCAAGAAGGTCCACAAAACACTATGTTTTTGGAGTTAAATTTCATAGCAAAGGGCACATTTGAAGGGTTAGACAGTGCCCAATCAAGTTCTTGGCTTCATTGGAGTCAAGAGAAAAGCCACAACCAATCATGCCCACTTTTGGGCATGAGGATGAGTTTCAAAGCACCAAGGGTCACCATCAACACCTCCAAGATTCTAATACTAATCAACTTGATGAGGTATTTTTGGTTGATGTAGATACCTTGATGATTTGGGTGGAGGACCAGCTTACTGTTAGTTTTTCATTCATACAAACAACCATATTTAGTGTCAAATCATTTGCATGGCTGCCCCTCTTTAGAAAGGGAAGCTACTTCTCCCTACTTGTAGCAGGCTTTGTTTAGCTTCTTTCTCTCTGATTAGTGTAGGAGTAGGAGTAGACTTTGTTTTCAATAGAAGAAGTTCTTGTGCACACTTTGCATGTCTCATTTGAGGCATGTATGATTTTGTCTTTGTACACAAGTTTTGTTTGTATTGCTTCGAAGGTGCATGAGGCCAAGCCCTTTAGTATTCATGGTAAAAGCACCTATAGCTTTATATAACAGTTGCTAGTTCCAAAAAGAAACGAATGCAAACCAACTAAACCCATTTCGAAATAGTCCATTCAGGAACAAATGAAAGCCTCAGGTCAAAATAATTTTCTACTCTCAGAGGCCTTGCTTCAGGATTTCTTATGAAAATTGAGAGTGTAGATGCACAGGCAGGGTCAAGGTCAGGTAGGGGTCAGAAAAGCAGGTAATCCGAGAGTCCATTTTGAAAGAAGGGTCAATACAAGGCCATTAATTGTGACTCCATGCCCAATGGATGAAACAAGGCTACTGGTCCATTAATCTAGCAGGCAAATGTCCCCGAGAGTTACCAAATTGTTATCCCAATTTTGCCCCCAAAAAAATTGATCAAACTCGACCACATGCAAGAATAAATTCATGAAACGGCTCCATCGAACAAACCCATGCATCAAATCCAACAAAGAGGTTGTGGGCAGGCTCTAAAATGGAATTGTAGTGTCAAGGAAGAGAAGACAGTGCCAAAGAAACCATAGCATAAAAGGAAAAGAAACGACAAAGGCTTGAAGTCTTTAGCTCTGTAAATGATTCGGAACAAGACCGAAAATTAGCTAAGTATGGAGGAGACAACGAAAGCTGCCAAGTGTCCAAACGACACACCTTCAAAGTTAAAATCCTCATCTGGACACCCAAACAAGCGCCAAGCCTCCACGTGTCCAAAACCCCAAAATTTTCATTGACCGTTGAAAATTCTTCGACTCAGCGGAAGGTGCCAAGTGTCAGATAGGCACAATTTGAAGATGCAAGCCCAAGACAGGAACTCAAACTTGTGCCATCCCTCCACGACGCCTAGAGTCAATAGCTAAAATTCAAAAGGTAGATAGGGTGGGCCCAAAATTGACCAAGTATAGAGAACTAGCAGACGGCGCCACATGTTGAACTAGTGTATTTTCAAAGGCGTGGCCCAAATTGTAGACTCAAAGGAGCACGAGGCTTCCATGTGTCAACCTGACACTCTTTCAAAGGAAAGTCTCGAGGCAATCCCTAACTGAGCACAAGCTCAACACGTGTCCTAGGTCGAAAAAAGGGACATAATCGGGGGTTAAATAGTCAAAGCAGAGGCAGGCCAGTGGAGGGAGCCAAGAGTCAGCATGGTGCTACTTCAAAAGTAAAATGTAGGGTGGGTTTCTAAACAAGCGTCAAGCCTCCACATGTCCAGGGTCAGACTTTTGGCTCCACCAAGCAACGAGACTTTGGGAAAATACAAAGGAGCCCAAGGAGCCTGTGGAAGCCGCCACGCATCAATCCAGTGCAATTTCATTAGTGAAAGGCAGGGGCCGAATCTTCAAGGTGCACAAGGCTACCACGTGGACCCTATATGGATAGACTCTTTAAATATTAAACTCCCACAACCTGAAATTTCAAATGGCCATATCTTTTGACTGGAAACTCATATTTCGGTGGGAAAATATTTTTTGGAAACGTCTTGACACCCTAAACTCCATGGAAACATAAAATATCATTCGTAACAGGATTTAGCGGGTGAAAATGGAAAAAATGTTTTCCAGACCATTAATGCAGAATCTGATTTCTTCAACTACCAGACTAGATTTAATTTGATCCACTGGGGAACCAGAATCGACATATTGTGGGTGGATTTGAAAGGGTCATTGATTGATAGTGGTTGAGATTTTAAAGCAGGATTCAAAATTTTCCCTCTTCTCCCTCATTCTTCTATATATTATACAGGAGGGCCATATTAAAAGGGTTGGTCATTGTTTCTCCTTTCCCCGCCCCCCTCTCTCTTTCTTCCTTAGCGTAGAATGTGGATTCTAAGCCTCCTCCCATGGCTCTATAATGGCATTTTCTTGCCTCTTTCCCACTAATGATGTACCGTGTAACATTTTGGAGTAATAAAATTTGTTTCGTGATGCATCTGTCCATCTTTGGCTTATTTTGTCTTCTTCTTACCTCTCATCGTCGCAAGGTATACTATGCATACTCTGATGTTTGTTGCAGGTTTCTGGGAGTTGTGCTTAATGAGTTTCAAAGTGGTGTTGTGTGTGAAATCTATCTCTAGTCTGTGGTGCATTCTATTGACCCTCTCCTCTACTCACCTCTCTCCACTTTAGGTTGTCGGATTTTTGATTCAAGCACTTCCTTTTCTGGTGTATCACCGCTTAGTGTAGGCTCTTTTACCCTCTCTCTCTCTCTCTATCCCCGTGGAATGGTTAGATTTGGATAGAATAGGTTCTTCCTGCACTAGAGTAGCTTGTGGCTGGTAGATTAGGAAGCAAGAAATGGCTTTCTTCTAAGGTCCATCTCAAGTTTTGCAAGTCCCATGGCTTGAGAGATGGTCCCAGGTTATGCAATGACACTGAATGCCCCACTTCACACCTGGGCCATTTGGGGGTGTTGTGATTCTGCACTAACAAATATTTTATATTGAATTTAAGTATAATGTTTAAAATCATATGTTAAAAAATTTGACATCGATTTAAATTAGAATTAATGTGAAAGTTATTTCATTCTTGTTAGATTAGGTAATTATTTGGTTTTGAGTGGACCAAAAAAACCAGTAGTACAATTGCACAAAATATATAACAATGATAGAGCTAAGACAAGGCCTCTACCACCGGTGAAAAGGGACAAAGAAAGAAAATAGCAAGAAAGGACAAGAAATAGGCCATAAGACATCAGAAGAAAAGTAAGGTTAAGGAAGCTTAACCCATCGACAATCTAGTTCTAACATTAGGGGCCCCTTAATAAGAACTCTATGTTACATGCACGAAATGCACATTTTTATGTGGGTGAACCATAGTCCATCTGCTCCTATCCAGCACAAGGTTAACTTAAAAAATTCCCTCCACATGACCTCACCCAACATTAGTACCCACCGCCAAAAGTTCATTTTGAATGAGATTATCAACAAAATTAAATCTTGGTTCCAAAGACTTCATAGGGAAACAAGTACCACTTGACCTGCCACTAATTTTTCTACCATTGCGAGACACCGCCAGTGCTAGTCCACAACTCCCAAGATTGCATTTATTAATTCCTTAACCTCCCACTTTAACATTCTTTTTTAATTTGAATTTTTCCTTCCTTACAGGTCCACACTATTGTTATCCACAACCCCCACATTGCCATTATGAACCCGTCCTTCCCACACAATGATGGCCTCCAGATGCATCACAACACTGACATTCTTTTGCTCCTCATCCATTGGTTTTGTCACCTCCAAGGAGCATTCCATTGTATCATTCAAATCCTCCCCTTCATATTCACCACCCCACAAATCATCATCCTTTGATTCATCATCCATCTAGGGGACAGGCTTCCCACAACCATCACTAAACATCTCTGAGGGATACTATCAAACACCCCTACAACACACCTTGGCCTCGCATCCCACCTTCTGGAACTGGTCACAGATGATGAATGACTTCTCAAATTCAACAACCTTCTCATGTTCTCCATCTGAATAATAAAAGCATATTTTAGGAGGCACTTTTGTTCCATCATGGATGTCGATGCACATCTTGGTATACAAAAATCTAGAATGTGCCTTCATAGCAGGATCAATGGCTATGAGAACACCAATAGATCTAAATATATTGAAGAAAACCTTAGCTTCCCAGAGTTCTAAGGGAAAACCTGGGGGATGAATCCAAACATGGAGTTCCTATAAAGAATAGTCTGAGGAAAAACATGTTCTCCATCTACAAATGAAAAGACCAACTCTATCATGAAACCACGACACTCCCAATAGAACCCTTCACATGTCCAACTCTTCCTAGAAGAATGAAAGGAAACCATGATTTTCCAGAGGTTTAACCTCTAACGACCATGCCCAGATTTTCTTACACCACTCTCTAACATACTCAATATTTGGTCTCATCCTTGAAAAATTTCCCACCACAGTAAATTTGCATCTTCTCCTAGCCCTATCAAGCATGACCTACAAAATTTGCAGCTACATGACATCCTCATGCCATGAATTTGCATCTTGGTATACAAAAATCTAGAATGTGCCTTCATAGCAGGATCAATGGCTATGAGAACACCAATAGATCTAAATATATTGAAGAAAACCTCAGGTTCCCAGAGTTCTAAGGGCAAACCTAGGGGATGAATCCAAACATGGAGTTCCTATAAAGAATAGTCTGAGGACAAACATGTTCTCCATCTACAAATGAAAAGACCAACTCTATCATGAAACCACGACACTCCCAATAGAACCCTTCACATGTCCAACTCTTCCTAGAAGAATGAAAGGAAACCACGATTTGCCAGAGCTTTAACCTCTAACGACCATGCCCAGATTTTCTTACACCACTCTCTAACGTACTCAATATTTGGTCTCATCCTTGAAAACTTGCCCACCACAGTAAGGCATCTTCTCCTAGCCCTATCAAGCACGACCTACAAAATTTGCAGCTACATGACATCCTCACGCCATGAGGGACTGAGTTTTAGAGGTTCTCTATGCTCCCTCCCTAAAGATCTTAAATACTCAATAAAGGGGAGGCGAATAAGTAGCAGCCAAACATGTAACCATCGAGTAATTTTCTGATTAAAAAACACAAGCGTGAAAGTTATTTCGTGAAATATGTCATAATAAAATAATATTAACATCTAGCATATAAGTGTTTTAGATTAGGTAAAAAAAAATTGTTTTGAGGGGACCAAAAAACCTCATATAAAACTAGAGAAAAGATAAATCAATAAATATCACATGGGGAGGCCTCTACCAATGGCTAACATAACTAGCAAACAAGTAAGGTCACAATTGACCAACAAACAAACCAGGGAAGAACCTACGTAATTCGGGTCAAAAATTTAGAAGATAATAAAGAATCATGACCCAAAGACAAAGAATGGAAGACTCTCGACACACCGCTAGACGTGTTGTGACTACAAGTCACCCGTTCTATGTGCATAAATTTAGGTTTCTTGGGTTGGATTAAAGTCCACCATCCCCATCTGCTTGAAATTGAGAGGCCCCGCAACTAAGATCATCCGACCCTAACCCAAGAACCACCTTGAACATTCCATCCATATCCACTGATTGTCCATGTTGGCTCGCAACGATACCACTCTGAACAACAATAAAGTTATTCCCCTCGATCTTTCCCACATCACTACTTTCTCTGTTTGAATTTGGAATGTGTTACGACGTACCCACTGTCCCACCCCTAATAGCATGCTGGTCAAAATGGACCTCCAACACAGCCACCACATCGCCACGATGGTCAGAGACGGTACGAGAGAGTTAAAACTTTAATGTTGTTTTCAAAATTTGAAATTTGAACCGGAACTCGCCTCCCAATGTTCTCATCTGGCCTATCACTCTTCCAACAGTCTTCTCCCTCCTTTGGCACCACCATCTCCCTGCCACTGCAATCTCCATTAGCTACCTCCATGCTAGCCGCTATGTTAGCCATCTCAACCGCATCCTCCACTTTATCTCCGGTCTCGCTTTCCACCTATGTATCAGCTATTGAATCATCCGACTCCTCTGCTTCGGTATCATCCTCCTAGAACACTGCTCTCTGATTACTCCTGGGTTCATTAGAATCTAACTTATTCAAATTCTCACCATGGTGACATTTCATAATATCATAACTGACCCTCTAACATTTTTCACAAATGATTGGCGATTTCTTGATTTGCATCGTTTGTTTCCATTTCATGCATGGTCATTCCAAAGTAATTATTTTGGGCACTATGCAATCCTCGAGAACATTGATGCACATCTTAGCAAAGGCTAACCTGGATCTATATTTCATAGCTGAATCGATAGCTATTGACACATCCATGGATTCAACAATCTTGATAAACACTTTGGGCTCCCAGAACTCAAAGGGGAGTTTCGGAAGCCGAATCCAAATGGGAAAAGTCTAAAATGTAAATTTTTGAAGCAGTCGAGACCTCCATCTATAGTGGGCAAGGCCAGCATTTCTATAAAACCACAGTCTCTCTTGCAACACCCTAATAAGATTTTCTTCATTTTAAAAACAGAAAAGGAGCCTTCTCCTGCAAGAGGCCGTACCTCTCCCTTGAATCCCTGTTTCCTTCTACACCAATCCTTTACAAAATTGATGTTTGGCCTAATACCTGCGAAACCTCCTAAAGCCGTAAACTAGAATCTTTCGTTAGCCGTGTTGACCACCATCTGTGGCACCATCCAGTGAGGCCCATTGTCGGGCCATGTCAGAATAATTTTTATTGGTTCCTATGGCGCCGACCCAAATAGATTGGCATCCCATAATGAAGGGACTCCAACGGGAGCCCCTGCCACATTCTCTATTCTTGTCCACTACCCCTCACTCGCCCGGAGTCCTCTCTCTTCGTCCATGCCTGCTTATTCTTTGTTTGAACAAAGGATTTTTGAAACCATGATGAGAGTTGAACCAAAGATGTAGCACCGAGATCATAAGCCTAACACCATGGCTCACAATGCCTCACAACACACTTTTGTCACTGACTTGGCTATCTGACACCCTTTAAAGGGTTTTGGTAACCATGGTGAGAGTCAAACCATAGACATAGCACCGAGATCATAAGCCTAACACTATGCCTCACAACACGCCTTCGTCACCGACTCGGCTATCTAGCATAGAATTATTGTATATTTATATTTTAAAATTATTACTAACATTTAAAAAATACAATTTAAAATTCTTTTCACTATTATTTTTATAAATATTAAATTTTAAATATGTATTTATGAAAATAACAACCATTTAAATTAGAAATTATGTGAAAGATATATGATAGGATGTGTAATGACTAGCAATCGCATGTGTACAATGCAATGTGAACGCCAAACGATATATGTTATTTAATCTAGAGGGATAGTTATTATTTGTGTAGTTGATGTTGATAATGGGTGTGGTTGAATTTGTTAAGTGTAGGAATATAGATGAACCACCTCATTTAAAGGTTCCATCTCTACATTTCAAACTTGTTACAAATTCGTACGTATACATTTGCAATTCTCATATCATGAGTGGTAGCACTTTTCTGTCAATTTTATTTGTACTAAACATGTTACATGAAGACTTTTGTACATGTGCAGATTGTTATCATGAGTGGTAGCCTTTTGTGGCCTTTTTTTTTGCACCAAACATATATACATTTGATATTTTTTTGGATAGTTAATTACTTTTATAGTTGATGTGGTTTGTAAGTATTTCGGGGAAATTATGCTAGTGTTGCATCAGTTGTTCGGTTGCCCTCCACTACTGGCAGCTCCTTAGTTTATCCAGATGAAACATTGAAAATACCTCCAGCTAAGGAAATGCTCCACTCTCGCCAAATTCCTCTGGTAACTTCTCTATATTTGGGCAAGCAAGGATCTCTAGGTGCTTAAGACTCACAAGTTTGTGCAAGGCAGGCAGTTGTTTCAACGCGTCACATTTGCACAAATTAATGTAGCTCAGATGTTGAAATCCACAAAATGAATCATCTGTTGAAAGTAATTGAGGTCGTACTAAGCATATTTTCCTTACATTTGACATGGTAATCATGTCAGGAAGCAGGGTTTCCATTTGTGTGAGTTTCAAGGTCAAAGTATCCATTTCCTTCATGCTTTCTAACATTCCTTGTCGAATTGTTTCGCCACTGTTTTCAAGCTCCAAGCTTTTGAGTTGTTTTAAGGTGCCCAAATCATTTATTGAGAGTAGCCCTCCTCTGCACTTATTCCTTCATGTCTCTACACCAAAACCATTCGGACAACCATTGACACTCAGGTATTCCAGAGATGAAAGCTGTGAAATCCCATAAGGTATGGACTGCAGATGCTCACAATCATTGATGTCCAAAATTTTTAGGGAAGTCAACTTAGAAATGTTGGATGGGAGTTCTATAATATGGGAGCTATTAAGATCGAGTATTTGAAGGTTTGTAAGAGTAGGGCTAGAGTTGGGGAGTCTCTTAATAGTGGTAGAGCCTAACCTGAGGAAAACTAAATGCTTCAAACATCGTATGCTTTTTGGCAATGACGGGATGATAGTCTTGGAAAAATCCAGAACCCTCAGAGAGATCATACTCCCAATCACCTATTGGGGAATTTTGGTCAAATCAGGATTGTTATGCATTAACCAAGAGCGGTTATGAGAAGATTCAAAAGTATTTGGAACATTAGTTAAACTATTACCCATCCAAGAAACAGAGCGAACATATTCTCGATCAACCTCTCATTTAACCATATTTTCACCTCATCTTCCTCTTTACCGTCCAATCTTTTATTTATTCGAAGAGCTATTTGTTTGACAAGATCAATTCTGAGATCATTGAAAGAGGGAGTTTTTGAAATAGTAAGCCAAAGCATTAAGATGTCACTGGAAAAGAGAGTTTGTACGGATCTTGCTAGAGTTCAAAGCCTTACGGTATTCCTGCATTTCCATGTTGATGGAGTAAATTCTCTCCAGCATATATTTGAGGGCATCTAATTCTTTCATGCACCAGACAGTAATGTTGATGTGAGCAATAATCTGGTTTGCTACAACCTGAATGGTGTATCCAACCATTCCAGAGATGATATCAGGATCCACCATTATTACAGCACACATTACTCAAAAATATAATTTCATTTTTTATTCACAAACAATGAAGAGTTGTAATATTCTTCACCACGTTATTCTCAAACTCCGCAGGCTCTAAGCCCTTTGGATCTCATCTATACGAACATTCCAACGGGCTCAACTATGAAGTTTCTCACAATTTTCTGACATGTACTTAATAATAATAATTTAACCACAGCTGCTTCAATATCCCCACGTGAGGAGGCATCGGAGGATTGTATGTCGCCATATTCCTATCAATCTCTGGCTCCGTCTCTTTCTGGCACCTGGCCCATTTCACATTTTAGTCGCAGATTTCTTCACCCATTTCCTTAAATAGGGATCAGAAGCATTTTTTAGGAACAACCCTAGAATTTTTTATATTTGGGTGTGGGGGAAAGAGTGTCATTCATGTTCGCAAGTATATATCAAATTTTGAATAAGGTCTGAGTTAGATTTCAAATGAAATTCTCAAGGAAGAAGAGGAGCAAAAACCCCCGAAAAATGGTTACAATGGGCAACAAGAACAGAAAATAGGGAACCCACGATGAAGAAAATTTAAGGCCTAAAACATAAGTAAAAACAACAACAATTAGGCTTGCTTCTTTTAATACAACATTGTTTTCCATGGCTCCTGCCCTTCCCATAAACATTGCAGAACTGTCTCCTAAGAAGAATCCCTTGGGAGAGCGTGAGGGTGCTCAAAACTAGGTTGAAATGGATGCAAAAGGAAAGTTAGTAATTGGGCCTTCTTTGTCTCAGGTGCTCAGGAGTATTCTGAAGCAGTTTCCTAGCTCAAAAGACACTGCAAGCAATTTTGTGATGTACCCAATGAAGAAATTGAAGTATGGCGAAGCTTCTGGCTCTAAATCCAGATTAAGGGTGACCATAAACCTTCCTGAAAATGAAATTTCATTGAAGTATGAGCGAACCTTCTGCTTTCCACTCGATTGGCAAATGAATGAAAACTCTTATCACCGAAATAGACAAGTTGAGTGGCAAACAAATCCACCCTGGAAAGAGTTCTACGGCTCATTGTTGTGGCGGCGTTATTACACCAGCCTGGCCTTCAGCTACAGCTAGAATATAAGTAGGTTACTTACGCATCACACGCAATTGCTTTCCCAGGATTCACATCCAATTGTGCCTTGTTTTCTGCGATTGCAATCCACAGAAACACGTCCCATCCCTCGTCGAGGAAACAACGCTCCAGTTCCACTCTGCACACCTTGCCCACTTTCCTCCTCCAGGCTCTTCGCAAAAAAAAACTATTAAAAACGCGAAGACGTCCAGACGGCCGTCAAACCGTCAACTTTAAGACAGTCGCAGAAACGTCCGGATGCCCTCTACCATAGGGGGAACGCCTTCGGCGTAATTAACAAAAACAAATTTATTAGAATATAAATTGTCATAATAGAATTAGAACTTGAAATTCGTCTTATTATTCATAATCGACAAGAACAATTTTTTTATTTATAAATGTGAAAATAATATTTTTTAATTTTTTATTTGAAATAGTTAGATTTGCAAAATAATTATTTTATATTATTGATCGATTGAGTAATATAAATTCTTTAGTAATGTTTAGGTAAGAAGAAGAAGATTTCTATAATATTATGAGTTTATATTTTCAATTGTATTACAATACACTTACATTTATATAATGTAGATTATTTATAAAAGATATTATCGAATATATGTAACCTCAATTCTTAAATAATTTAGTAGTAAATAATAATATGTAATTAAATGAAAAGTAACACATACAAATCACGTAATATGAGGTCGTCCCATATATTTTGTATTACCTTAAATACTCAACAAAAATATTCAATTCTAGGGACCATAAAAGACTTCTTTTTCATTTTTCTAATCAGTAGACACAAAAGAAAAATATGTTAATAGAATATGCGAAATATGCGATAGTGGCGAGAAGTATACAACAGGCAAACAAGATATTAAATAGCCCAAACTCCACACCGTGAAGATAAAAAACAGTCCTGAGCTCCTACGTCTTGTTCGTAATTTAATAATAATGGACCCTGATTATGACAAGCATATATTTATCCCATGCTTTTGCAGGCGGTGGTCCAGACGTGTGGACGTGGGCCAAAACACGTTGAATTGTGTTACCTATACTGTTTGTCGACACTAGCAGCCCGCCACAACTAAAGTAAAAACTAGCAAGTTAATGCCAATCATTATCAGCTACTGTAACCAAAGTATTAATATCTTTTGCCACTATAAGTAGTCAATCCTCCGCAGAAGTCTCTGAGTGAGTTTAATATTGTGGAATGCATAGCAATCAATCATGAAGACTGATAATCTGACAGGATGTATTGCTTTGATTTTGTTGTGTTTGAGTAAAGTGAATGGGCAGCTCAGTCCGACATATTATAAGAGTACGTGTCCAAACGTTTTAGCGACGGTAAAAGCTGCTGTGAAATCTGCAGTCGCCAGCGAAAAAAGGATGGGAGCATCGTTGCTCCGTCTTCACTTTCACGACTGCTTTGTTAATGTAAGAATTTTAGCTCTTAGATATATGTCATTTCGTTTCTTCCCTTGTTAACTCGTTTAAGCGTGTTCTGTAATGGTGATTTGGATTTGCAGGGGTGCGATGGGTCATTACTATTGGACGACTCGTCGACCATAACCGGAGAGAAGACTGCGACTCCTAACAACAATTCTGTAAGAGGATTCGACGTGGTCGACACGATCAAATCAAAAGTCGAAGCAATATGCAGTGGAATTGTTTCATGCGCGGACATTCTGGCCATTGTTGCTCGTGACTCTGTTGTTCAAGTAACTACTTCTCAAAATGCCTGGATCGTTAAAGTAAACTTTAGTTTCCTTTGAATTATAAAAGAAAATTAAAAAATAATAAATAAATCTATAGACCATTTAATATTGGAATATATAACATTTTTATGACTTAGTGTTTTGTTAGGTTCTACTAATTAGATAATTATTGTATTGTTATTAAACTTAATATTGTATTACTATTATACTATACTATTTAAGTAGTACTGAGTGCGGATTATTTTCGTCCAACCAATATCTACAAGAAATGTACACTCAATGTTAAATAGGCTCACATTTTTATAAGGTTTTATATTTGAATCATATTTTATCATAGAAATTAGTATACTATAGTAATTAGGTTAAGAGACTAACAACAACTTAATTGTTAATTAAAATCACAATTGTAATTTTTTTGTTAAATGATAGAAATTAACATAATAGTTTTGTTAAATAACAAAAATTAACACGGTAAGAGTTCAAAGACAATATTCTTTTAGGGTGTGTTCAGAGAAAATTCACTAATCAACATCTGATAGAGATTAGTTATTCAAGTAGATTAGTATTGAGTGCGGAACCAAATTTGATTTATATTAGTGAATTAGTAAAAAAAATTGAATCACATCTTGATTAAGCTTCGACTTATTTTGTATATCATTAATTTTCAATCTAACTACACAAAAATAAATTAGATGTGAATATAGAACTCTCATATGTTCTAGCAACTATACCAGTAAATAAGAAGCAACTTAATATAAACCAAATTTGGTTCCTCACTAATACATATCCTAGTATCTCAAATCGACTATACTTTCATCTCGATATTACTTACAATTCTAACATCTTCACTGCGCATTTATAAGTAAAGTATAGCTTAGTATATCTCTACGTGCCCTTCAGATAAGGGCAACTTAAAAGTATTGCTGAGGTCATTGGTTAAGTCGGAAGGTGGTTCATAAGTTAAAAGTCCCAAGTGATCAATATAAAATATTCAATAATGCAAAGCCAATCACACTAATTACTATTCCAAATATGCTTTAAAAAGCCCAAACAAATAACACACAAGGCATGGTACAAGCAACGATACTATTCTCTAAACAGTAAAATGCCGAATGGTATGGTCTGTCAAGTTTTAGGCCTGACGATCTGTATTTTTTAAAGTTATTTTCCTTTTTGTTGTTATTGCAGTCATTATTAGTAAAAAATGAGTAAATTAACAGTAAGTTTTGTGTGTGCAATTGTTAGCTGGGAGGGCCAACATGGACAGTGCAGCTGGGAAGGAGGGACTCCAAAACTGCAAGCCGAAGCGATGCAAACGCAAAGATACCTGGTCCCAGATTGAACCTCAGCGGACTCATCTCATCTTTTAGTGGTGTGGGTCTTTCTACGCGGGACATGATTGCCCTCTCAGGTAATTTTTAGACATTGAAAATGAATATCCATATTCTAAGTTAAATAATTATGTAGATTTAATGGAGTTGAGTGTGCAATGATGTATAGGTGCTCATACAATTGGTCAGGCGAGATGTACCAACTTCAGAACTCACATCTACAATGAAACCAATATCAACACTGCTTTTGCCACTTCTCTCAAGGCTAATTGTCCGACCAGTGGCGGTGACAATAATCTCTCGCCCTTTGATGTCCAAACTGCAAATGTTTTTGACAACGACTACTACAAAAATCTCAGAAGCCAGAAAGGACTTCTCCACTCTGACCAGGAGCTTTTCAACGGAGGATCTACTGATTCTCAGGTCACAACCTATTCTAGCAGTCAAAAGACCTTCTTCACTAATTTTGGATCTGCCATGGTAAATATGGGAAACATCAGCCCTCTCACTGGTACTAGTGGAGAAGTCCGAACCAACTGCAGGAAGCCTAATTGAATGTATTCTCCGATTAGTTCTTCCCTGTAATTATTAGATTGTTTATACGTGGTGCGTAGTGTTTGACAGTGTACGTCAAATATGAGAATTATGTTACAGAACACTGTTCTCTGTGGGGAATTCGTCAAACTCCACGTATCTGTGATTGGCATGGACGTCGCTAATCAGAAGTGGGATATGACTAGACTCCCATCATTATCATCAACTAAAGAAGATTTGTTAAATTCGGATTGCTCGCCGACAAGAAATAATATATTTCCCTTTATCTGTGAAAGAAAATATTCAGTTTCCTCTCTACGATGTGATTGCGTGTGTAGTTTCTCGATTTTATTTTGTCAATGTTAACGTATAAATTTTCTGCCAGTTAAAACTGGCATGAGTGGTTTGACAGGTCGCTCGTAAAACACATGTCGACCGGATGCGTTGTAATTTTGGGGTATAATTTGGCAGACGATCATTTCTACAAAAGAGGAGAAACTGAAATGGGTTTGGATTTACTCAGCTTCAGTTTAAGTTGTCGGTTGAACTTTCTATGTATGGGTAGAGATGGTGAGTGGTCTATTATATTTTATTTGTGAGTTGGATTTGATATATGTTGGAATTATGTGATTTTAAATTGTTAATAAATAATTGTTTTTTAATTATTTAAATAAAAAAAATATATTATTGAAAAAAATAGTTTTTAAATTTGATATAAAATAATTATATTTATTATTTAATTATTATATTAATAGAATGGAGGACATCAAACTGAGAATTGTTAATGGAGGACAATAAATAGCGAACTACGAATAAGGTGGAGGAATAGTGAATAGCAATAAGAAAGTCTCATAATGATATGACGACACCCACATTTAGAAATTCTGGAGTCAGAGTTGGTTATTGATAGAGCCACAAACATATTCAAACATACAGTTTTAGCAAGTTTTGCAGGATTTAGACCAACCATAGATTTTGTAAGACACTAGTGCAGGAGGAAATGGGCCTGCAAGATCAATCAGATGTGCAAAAGGTGTTATATGGGGCATCGTGGTTTTATGGAAAATTTTCCCTCAGCCTCATCCGTTGGCGACCTGGTGGGTTACGAGAGATCAAATTTCAGGAACTATCGGTTTGAATTTGCCTCCTGGCTCTACCCTTGGAGTTTTTGGAGCCAGACGTTTTTCTAGGAATTGCAAGATCCATGAGGGTTTTGATTGCATTCGATTTGCAACTAAAGCATGTTCCATGTTAATTTTTGCTCGTCTATGTATTAATGTTCCTATGGGCTATAAGGTGCCTAAAAGAATTGTTTTAGATTCTTCATTTGACTATTGGGAGCAAAGGAATGATATTGAGAGCTCGCCAATAATTTGTAACAAGTGTAGAATGGTAGGCTATGAGATAAAGAATTGTTGTGGTGAGGCTTCGACGGCTCAGGGGAAGATTGAGGAAGGCTATGGCCCACGTATGCCCATATCCCAGATCGATGATGAGACAAATTCTCAGGGCACGGTCGATGATGGTGTTGCAGTTAAAGACATTGGCGAAGAGATGCTTGGGAAGACTCTGAAGAATGGTGCTAGTTGTCAGGTTGTGGTTGGTGTCGGCTCCAACGAAGCTGCGAAGGAAGGCCCGAGCAACTATTTGGATGGTGACCGATTGGGTGAGTTTGCTGAAAAGGAAGGGACCGGTGATTCAAATTCAAAATTGAAATTTTGCTTTAAGGCGGTTGTGAATAATTCAAACTCTGCTCCTTGCCATGTGGTGTTAGATGGGAAGCGAGTAGTTGTTAACAGTATTGTTATGGACGGAAAGCAGGATGATTCCTTGCAAGGCTATTTAGAAGTGTGCCTCAGATTGGATGTGGGCACGTCTCACGATGAATTTTTTGTCGGATCATCTGATTTTGACGTTGATGGGGACAAGTGGACAACGGTCCAGCCTAAGAAACTTTAATTTGTGAGGACCAATTGCGTTACGCGGAGTCGCTCTCATGCCGTTCCCAAGCATGGGTCTTAATGTAATTTTCTCTCTTTGTTATGGGTTAAGTCCCTTTGACCTGAATGTGAGTGTAGATTACATTAGTTGTTTTTTTGTTTCTGTTTCGGGTTACTTTCTCAGTCTCTTTTGACGTGTTGTAAAGAGTTTTTTTATCCCTTCAAAATCAAATCCTTTTTACCTTATCTACAAAAATATTAATACAATGGTTTTTTCATTATAATTTAATATTTGTGAATCGATTAGATGGTAAATTATAGAAAAATATCCTTGTAAAAATCTAGAAATAATGCTAGGTCGGAGACAATTGAAAGCGAATTATTAAATATTCTGTATATAAAATTACAGAGGTGAAAAATTAAAGACAAAGCAAACAATTTTATTATTCCTACGGCTAATTAACAATTATCTTAAAACTCAAATCATGACTGTACACTCGAAAAGAAAAGATTTAAATGATCACGCACTAGTGAATCGATTAGGAAAACGAGACTCATCCTTTCTCTTGCTTGCATGATGTGTGCAGTTGCGTAGTACACTTGCACCCTGCTAATATTTTATTTTATTCTTTGTAGCTTTTAACATTCTTTTCGTTGGGTAATTACTGCAACAATTTAAAGTGTTCATTGGGATACTATTGTAACTCCTTATTAACGATTGCAAATTGTGATATTAGTTGTGATTTTCAAGTGAACCGGGTAATAATATAGACAAAAGATGAAGTGTGCGAGTACACTTGAATTTTATATCTAACCAATGAAATATAATATAGAAAATAAATAATGCAAATCTATTGGAAATGTATTTAAATATTGATGCACATAATCAACAAGAGAATGCGGCAAGTTTCATATGATACGTGCAACATCAACTGGATTGCACTGAAATGTGATATTGAAAAGACAATTATCATAATTAGCTGCTTTTAATATAAGATTTTTATAATTATTTTATTAAAACAAATTGTCAAGTTTGACATAATATAATTTATTGTATTGAATGCATGTTTAAATAAAATCTCTTTTATATAAAAAAAAATAGTCTCAAACGACTGGTTTGTAATTTTGTAAATTGTAAATGTGGCGTTATAAAAAATGAAGATTCAAGATTCGAAGATGTACAAAAACAAAATATGTAAATAAAATTACACTTGGTAATTTGTAAGTTCTTAAGAGTTGGGTAAGAGCTATGCATGTTATCAAGGACAAGGATCTCACCGTCACTTATATTTGTAAGCGGCACAAGAAAAATACAACATTACAAAGATAAGTGAATTATTGGTAATTATTATAAATAGCTTATATTATTTAGCATTATATGGTGTGCCTGGAAACGTAAATACATAACAAATTATTTTACTAAAACTTCATTAATGTTATAAGTAAATTGTTGAAGTTGTGGAGCCTGTTTACAAGCTAAAGTGGAAGTTTGGTTTTCTTTGTTCTATTTTTGGGGATATAATCATGGCCATGGATAAAAATAGAATTATCTTATTAATAGACCAAAGTTGTTATTATTAGACTAGAGTTGTTTTTTAATAAGCATGTGATATTTAAGTTGCTTATGGTTGAACAAAACTTTAATAAGCATGTGATATTTAGGTTTCTTGTGGTTGAAGCATACTTTTACAAAAAGGTGAAAAAACTATATATATGTGCATTGATTCACTCTTTGGGGTATGAAAAAGAGAGAGAATTGTATTGTATTCCTCAGGAATGGCTTGTTTCTTATGGATGTAGCCCAAATTGGGTGAACCACGTTAAATCTTGGGTTTATCTTGTGATTGCATGATTCTTTTATTTTTGTTTTAATTTTGTTTTATTGCTGATTTGTGTTTCAATCCTAACAACTGGTATCAGAGAAGGATTTTGTTTTGGCAGAAAAAGCTCATAGGACTTTTTTTGTTTGAGCGGGAGAAATGGCAGAAGATAACAAGTTCAGGGTTGAGAAGTTTAACAGCCAGAGCTTTCAGTTATGGAAGATGCAAGTGGAGGACTACATATATCAGAAGGATCTTTATCTACCATTGAAAGGGAAAGTGTTGAATTTGTTAGCTATGAAAGATGAAGAATGGAATGTTCTTGATGGGAAGGCACTGAGAACGATACGGTTGTGCCTGACACTTATGCTAGATTTTAATATTTCTACGGAAAAGACAACAGTAGATCTAATGGAAAAATAGGGTAAATTGTATAAAAAATCCTCAGCCTCCAATATGGTATTTCTTATGAAAAGCTTGTTTAATACGAAGATGTCTGAAGGTGATTTAGTAAATGATCATTTGAATGAATTCAACAATGTTACTAATTTATCAAGCTCTGTATGAGTAATTTTTGATAATGAATTTAGGACTCTTTTAATATTGTTGTCATTACTTAAAAGTTGAAATACTTGTGTTATGGCTGTGAGTAATTTTTTTTTTGGTTCAAACACCTTCAAGTTTGATGATGTTATTGGTGTGATTCTTAGTGAAGAGATGAGAAGAAAAAGTACATGTGAGTCATATGGGAATGTGTTGATCATAGAGAACAAGAGATGCCAAAAGGAAAATACAAAGATTCGTAGACACTGTGGAAGGTCTAAGAAGGGAAAATATAAATCTAGAAGAAGGATGATATGCAGGAATTTTGGAAAAGAAGGAAGTGCAAAGAAATATTGTTGGTCTTTAAAATCTAGGAAATATCAACAAGAAGGGAAAAAAGAGGAAAACATAGTAGGTGATGTGTTACAAGATGCTCTTATTATTTATTTGGATAGTAAATTAAAATCTTGGGATTTAGATTTTGGTGCTTTATTTCATGCAACTCCTCATAGAAAATATTTTCAAGATTATGTTTAAGGGAATTTCGGACAAGTATATCTTGGTGATGACGAGCCATGTAACATTGTTGGAAAAGGTAGTGTTCATATTAAATTATAGAATGCTAACACTTGGGCATTGAAGAATTTTAGGCATGTTCCTAGCCTGAGGAGGAATCTAATTTCTTCAGGGTAATTAGGATATGAGGGTTGTATGGTTATATTTATAGTAGGTTGTTGGAAAGTTACCAATGGGGTTCTTGTGGTTGGAAGGGGTAGAAAAGTAGGTACTTTGTATTTATCCACTGTTAGTAGGATTCCCTCTTCTAGTTTAAGTACTACGGGTTTAGACACAACTCTATGGCATCACATACTTAGCGATATGAGTAAGAACGGGATAAAGATTTTACATTGAGAGGTAAAGTTGTCAAATTTGAAAAACATAGACCTGCACTTTTGTGAGAATTGTGTGTATGGGAAACAAAAGCACGTGATATTTCTCAAGGTTGGATCAACCAAGAAGGATCACAAGTTAGAGCTTCTTCATATGGATGTGTGGGGGTTGGCTCAGGTATCTTCTCTTGGTGGTTCATGGTATTATTTTACTTCTATTGATGATCCTACTAGGAAGGTTTGGGTTTTCTATATACAGAAGAAAGCATATGTATTTCATACTTCCAAGAAATGGAAAGCTTTGGTTGAGAATGAAACAAGTTTGAAGTTGAAGTGTCTCAGATTAGATCATAGTGGAGAGTACTTTAGCAAAGAATTTAATAACTATTATTCACATAATGGAATCCGTAGGGTGAAGATAGTTCCTAGAACACCACAGCAAAATGGTGTGTCAAAAGGAATGAACAAGAGTACCATGGAACGTGCAAGGAGTATGAGATTGCATGCTATATTTCCCTTAAATCTTTGGGAAGATGCTATAGATATTATTTTTTACTTGATAAATAGAGGACCTTCAAGTGCTTTGGAAAGTGAAGTACCACAAGAGGCTTGGAAAAGTAAGGAGGTAAACTATTCTTTTCTGAAAGTTTTTGGTTTTGAAACAATTTGTTCACATTGATAAGGAGAATAGGACCAAGCTATAAGCTAAGTCAAAGAAATGTACTTTCATTGGGTATGACACTAATGCTTTTGGATTCTAGTTGTGGATTTTTGTTGATAATAAAGTCATTAGGAGTGGGAATATTATTTTCAATGAAAGGGTTATGTACATGGAATAGCTATAGGATACAAAGCTGGAAAAGTCTTAGTATGTATCACTTGATGAGATAAAAGATAGAGAAGTGTTGAAAGTGCTAGAAAATCAACAAGTTGGCATCAATCCTGGCACAACGATTGTTTATTTTGTAGATCAAAATCAACAATAACAACAAGAGCCTCGCAATATAAAAAATATTGTGAGACATTCAACTAGGGTAAGTAGACCTCGTACAAGATTATCTTTGTATGAGATTTACTATTATTTATTGATGGATGGTGGAGAACTAGAATTTTTTTAAGAAGCAATGCAGGTAGAAACACAAAAACAGTCAGAGTATGGCATGGTCGAGGAGATGAACTCCTTGGAACAAAACCAAACTTGGGATTCAGTTCAGTTACCTTTAGGAAAGAGAGCATTACAAAATAAGTGGGTTTACAAATTGAAGGAATAAGAAGGTGGAAAAAAGAGGTACAAGGAAAGAATTATTGTGATGGGATTTGCATAGGAAAAAGGTATAAACTTTGATGAATTTTTCTCTCCTTTTATTAAAATGACTTCCATTAGAACTCTTTTAAGTTTGGTAGTTGTGGAAGATTTTCATCTTGAATAATTAGATGTAAAAACTACTTTTATTCATGGTGATTTGGAGGAAGAAATTTATGTGGAGCAGCCACAAGGATATGAAGGTAAGGGGAAGGAGAAATTTGTGTGAAGATTTAAGAAGAGATTGTATGGCCTTAAGAAATCTCCAAGATAGTGGTATTTGTGATTTGACAGGTTTATGATAGAACAATGTTACTCTAGATGTCATTCTAATCACTATGTTTATTTTAAGAGACTATATAATGGAACATATATTATCTTTTTGTTGTATCTGGATGACATGCTTGTGGCAGGGTCAAACATGCAGGCTATAAATGAGATAAAGAAATAATCACCCAATACATTTTCCATGAAGGAGTTAGGTACTACAAAGAAAATTCATGGCATAAGAATCAATAGAGATGAGAAGATTAGAATATTGAATTTGTCTCAAGAAGAGTATGTGAAAAAGGTTTTTGACAAGTTTAGGATGTAGGATGTAAAACCAATAAGTAAACCACTGGGAGGGAACTTCAAGTTGAGTAAAGAATAATTTCCTAAAACACATGAAGAGATTGAATATATGTCAAGAGTTCCATATACATCAGCAGTTGGAAGTATTATGTATGATATAGAATGCACAAGAAAAGACATTGCCCATGTAGTGGGAGTTGTCCATAGATACTTGAGTAATCTAGGAAAGGAGCATTGGAATGTAGTCCAATGGATTCTCAGATACTTGAGAGGGACAAGTCAGTATAAAATTGTGCTATGGAGGGTAATAGGTTTCCTTACACGGATATGTTAATGTAGACATGGCTGGAGATTTGGATGGAAGGAGGAGGACCACAGGTTATGTATTCACTATTGGTGGCATGACAACTAGTTGGATTTCTAAAATGCAGAAGATTTTTGCTTTGTCTACTACAAATACAAAGTATGTTGCTGATACAAAAGAAAGTAAGGAGATGATATGGATGTAGAGGTTCATGAAGAGTTGGGAAAGACACAGGAGCATTATAGGTTATTCAATGATAACAAGAGTGTAATTCATCTTGTAAAGAACTCAACATTCCATTAGAGAACCAAACATATAAAACTCAGGTATCACTTTATTAGTTCGGTTTTGGAGGATGGACAGCTAAAGTTGGAGAAGATCCATGCAATTCAGAATCATGTTGATATGTTGACAAGTGAGGTGAAAAAAGAGAATATGGAAGGTTTTTCGGCTTTGGTAGGTCTTCAATATTGATCTTGAAGAGGAGAAACAAGTCAAAGAAGAGTCTAAGGGTGAGCTATAAAATTGGGCTGCAACAATCTTTCTCCAAGTGGGAGATTATTAAATCTGTGCAGCTTGATTGCAAGTTAAAGTGGGAGTTTCATTTTCTTTGTTCATTTTTTTGGGAGGAAATCATGGCCATGGATAAATATAACATTATCTTATTAATAGAATGGAGTTGTTATTAATAGACTAGAGTTGTTATTTTTATAAACATGTGATATTTAGGCTTCTTGTGGTTGAAGAAAACTTTTATAAGCATGTGGTATTTAGGTTTCTTGTGGTTGAAGAAAACTTTTACAAAGAGGTGCATAAGCTATATCTATGTGAATGGATTTACTCTTAGGAGTAGGAAAAACAGAAAGAATTGTATTGTATTCCTCAATACTGAATAAGGGAAAATTTTGGCTTGTTTTTGGTGGATGTACCACAAATTGGGTGAACCACGTTAAATCTTGGTTTTTTCTTGTGATTTCATGCTTCTTTTATTTTTGTTTTAATGATGTTTTATTGTTCATTTGTGTTTCGATCATATCGTAAATATCTAAAGAATTCATTAATGATGGTGATGAATGTGAAGTAACTCTAGCTTATATGTATAGAATTGAAGTAGTGGGATTATTAATGTGGTGGTCCCTTTTGTAGAGGAATATGTATTAGTTTTAGAATTTAATTTTTTTTTTACATCAATATAAATCAATCATATTATCGCTACTCATAAGCATTAGTACATGTGTCAATTATTAAATTTATGACTAAAAAAATGGACCCTAAGAAGACCTCTACATTTTCTAATACATTAGAAATAATCAATAGCAAGTTAAATACCACAAAAATTTTAAATTTTAAATATTTGAAAATTGGTAAATTAACATCTTAACATTACAAATATTACATGTGTCAATTTTTTAATTTATGTCTTCAAAAATAATAAAAATGTTGTAACATTATAACATCTATAAATTGTGTAATACATAAAAAACAAGAGCAGACACGCGACAAAGTACTGCCACAAGAAAAATTAGAATGCATATGTTGGTAGTATGTTGGAAAAGGTGAACTAATTGGGAAGGACACCTATTTCTCATGGTTGGTGAAATAATGTCAACGTGTAAAGAGTAAATCCATGTTTTTGGAAATCTTTGACATCTTGTTTATTCATATTCTGTTAAACGGTTTGTGTGGATACATTAGATTTCCATATCAACCAATGTCACAAATTAGAATTATTTGCTGAGACGACATAAAAAATGAAGATGAAGTAATAATTGCGCCTTAGAAAATACAAAAAATTACATTCTAAAAATTTCAAGAACAAATTAGAATATGTATATGGGAAATGAAAATATGCCAATCAAGACTGAATATCCAGAAGCAGCCACCATATGCTTTACAGTTACAGAAATATCGTAACGGTAATTTTTAAGTAGTGAGAAATTATTTATTTTAGAATGATGCATCTTCTGGTTTTAATGGATTTTTTAAGCCCCCCAAAAATATTTGGAATGAGATTTTAGATAGTCCTCCTTAAATGATTTTCTGCATTACCTTTAAAAACACCAAAGAAACAAATTAATGTAAAATTTGAACCTTAGAAATTACAAAATTGACTTCAATTACATTCACAGATTAAGAACTAGATGAAGGGTGCATAGAGGCAATTATTGTTTGTGTTATTCATTTCATTTGATGAAACTTCTGACGATTTCAAATTTCATTTGATTTTAATATTACAATAATGAGTCAACAATTTGATATATTGATATGTAAAATTTGATTTACCTTCCTATAGTGCCCAACAATAAGATAAAGAAACATATATTATAAAAAAGATAAAAAAAAGAAGTGGGATGCATGGATTGGCAATGAATGGAGTAGGTGATACCCCCCATGTGAAGGCACATGGTCAACTTAATGGCACCCTCAGACCTATATTTTTCTCTGCATAATAATTCAAACACGTTATTTCAATCCAAAGGCACTAACCATGTGAAACCTGGGCCAACATTTAAAAAATTAGCAGTAGTTGGATGGTGGGCAGTTGGAAGTATGGAAATTAAAACTTTTTGTCACATGTCCTAGATATGAGTTCCCTGCAAGATATTTCTACAAATATGGATGTAGGCGTAAGGCATGTAGACAGTTTTCCAAAATCCCAAGGTTGCAGGATATGAAAAAATCAGAGCAACAAAAAGATTGGATGGGCTGTTGTCTAAAAGTGAGACTTTGAAATGGAATTTGTCTCCAAGGAAGCAAAGGAGTCTCATCCATAGGAACTAGAAGACCTATGATAGAGAGGGCTCATGGGGATGCATTTTCCTGCTGACATGACATAGCCCCAACCTCATTCAAGCCAAACAATATTTTGTGAAATCACCTCACCAAATATCACAAATGAATTCCATCACAAGTGCTTCTTGTGCTCCCTGTAATATTCTCTATTATTTTGTTTGACCGATTTATGCATAGGTTGGAGCTATTGTAGCTCCTCTTTTTGACTAAACACAGTGTTGGATTTTTATTTTATGCTTAGAGTGGCTCGTTATGGGTCGAGCTATGTATATATGGGGGATTGAGAATGAGATATTGATGTATTTATTTGTTTACCATGGATCACATTCTGCCTCAGTGGCTCGACCATTTATACATTGGCTCAGCTAGGATATTTATTATGTCTTCTTATGTAGCCCTTCTCTTTTATTTTGCTGAGTGCTCGAGATTTATATGTGTATCACGTGTTAGTTATCTAGATGAACCATGTTGGATTATATTTTTTGGGTCTATTTATGGATTTCACATGACACTTGGTCTTTTTATGGATATGCATTATGAATATTAAGGTCGTGCATTTGTTTTTTTTTTCCCCTATTCACTCTTCCCATTCTTTTCTCCGCGAGCCCTTCCCTCTTTGCTCAAGACTTCATTGTTAACTTTGGGTTTGACTTCCTTGAATTGTTCAGGTTTGAGATGTATCTCAAATTATTATCACATTTTGAGACTTGAAGAACCTGCACAATCTTATTTTCCTACTGCTACTTTTTCCAAGCTAGGAGTTTGACCTGGGCATTGGATGACCTTGGCGTTGTATGGCTATCTTGTTAATTTTACCCAAAATATGGAAGAATGCAAATTTTTTTGACAGAAATGATGAAAGAAATGTGGCCCCATGGATTACAAAGGACTACCAACATGCCTAATATCTTGAGGAAATGATAAATTGTTCATCGACATGTCAGTCATAAGTGTGGTGGATTTTGTGTGCATACAAAATGCTCGATGAAATGCCTTGCGGAGCTGCAGAATTGAGCTCCACAACTTTTTTCAATTTTTTTTTCTGCTGAGGCATGGTTCATCTCTCCTCATTTCTCATAATTTTTGGTCTTTAGTTTTCTTTTGAAAACAGAGTAAAATTTTAAACCAAAGGATTTTCTTATATTTGATTATATTAAATACACTGTGTTGGTATCCAAATTGATTCTCCCTCAAAGTATGAGCATGTTCACTAGTTTGATAGGAAATTTGGAGACAAATTAGATTATGATAAGTCATTTTGTAGCCGGGGATGAGATATAACTGGCCCTTTGTCACTCAAATGTGGAGAAATTGATAGCACCCTCAAGAGGATTTGATCTATCCTCGCTATTTTAGGTTGTGCATTTCAACCAAGGTAGGAGAAGTTAATTTGTAACCTCTGTTTATTGAAGAATAATGATAAATCCTTCTTTTGCATAAATTTTATAGACAATGCCTTAGGAAAATAATGATCAACACATCAGATTTGACTCTCATGAGTTGTCACTTCCATATCATGGAGATGTTTTCACAATAAGGGAAAGGTTACCAAAGACATTTAAGACCCTAATATCTGCTATATGTTTTAGTAACAGAGATTATGCATTTGTGTGCACACAGGACAAACAGGGGGTAGTACAGGTAGGATTGGTTGTTTTTGAATGAATTTTTTGTGAGAGGTGGGGCAGGGTGGACTTTGATTCACCAGATCCTTGAGGAACCTTACAAAATGGAGAGTTAAACCAATAGAATGCCACAGAATAGTTAAAATGTTTCTTTAAGTAGAATATGTGCTTCAATGGAGGCCCAGATTAACACTCTTTCACACAATCTTTGGGATTCTATCATGAAGGATCGAGTTAGAAAACCCAACAAAGCATCAAGATATGAGTCAAATCACGCCTAAGGTACACCCAAAGGCTTACAGACTACCTCTGTCAATAGATGAATGAAGAGTGATTTTAAATCATTTATTCTAATCCAAGATGAAAGATATTTTGAGAAACGAAATTGCAGGTGCCACTAGACTGTGACAAGGATTGAGGTCTATGTGATTGAATCATATTTTAATACAAGATTACAACATAAACAAGAAAAACCACTTACATACATTAAGAAATAAAACAAACACATTTTGTTCAAGACAACACAGAAAAAACTCGAATTTGATGAAGTCTATCAGCAGGGAAAAGTTTTTAGAATAGTCTTAGAGATTGTCAATGGCTGTACACTTGCAACCACCTTGACACAATAAAACTTAATAGAAAAAGAGATAACCAAGTTTCTCAGATGGATTCTCAAAAGACAAGCTTTGTCAAATTTTCCTCTTGGGAATTTTCTTCGACCTCTAGCTCTCCCACCTCTAACAATCCTTTGCATGAAAAAATTCATGCCATTTATAAAATTTACAATATACCCCCTTCCCCCTCAAAAAAGCCAGAAATTGAGTGCACCATTATCACAATTGCGATTTCCAGGATTAGATGTGCAAAATTCGCCATGTGCTCGAGGGGGAAAATCTCTTAGAATACCTCTCACATTTAACTCATTCCTTTGGTAGATCACTCTTTCTTCAATTTGCTAACCAATTCCACCCCAAATCTATCAAATTTGGTTCCTTGCGTGATTGGGAGAAGAATAATGAAAAATACTATCGAGCATGATAGTGAGACCATTTTAATGGTGAAAGACATCTTCCAGGATCCCCCACTAAACTCAGATATCAATATTAACTCTCCTCTCTACTTGGCATGTAGAAAAGACTAAGAAATCATGGAGACTCACACTTCTAGGTGTGTTTCAGAGAAATGGGGGGAAAAATCAGATTTAGACTCTCAGTTTCCGTTGATCTTTACTTTGAATTTGGGCCGTCCACATGGAAGATTCAAACTTACAAACAGACCCGAGGGCTCCCTCTAACTTTTTACAACATTTGGAGAAATAGAAAATTTTCACATTTTGCTTCGCACCTCTACGCTCAGGAAATGAGCCTAACACATGTCTTAAGGTGGGCCCCAATGGAACCGCAGCCAAATTCTTTTATTTTTCTTCCTTTTTCGAAAAGGGAAATTTTTCCAATTTTTCCCCGTGGCTCTGTCCTAGGGAAACAAGCCTGAAACATGTCCCAATGTGGGTCTTAGCGAAACCGTGCTTCCCTTTTTCACTTTTAACTATTTTCTCTCAAAAGGAAAATTTTCCAACTTGCCTCTGCGGGTCTGCACCTCCGTCTTATAATGGAGCAAGCTTTGACTTTTCCCTTTATCGGGCCTGTAGGCCATTTTGATGTTTTTAGTCATTTTCATATCAAGGGACCAAAAATCCAAATTGCCCCTAATGGTCCGTCTCCCCACCCCTTTGACTTTTTAACCTGGCACGTGTCACCATGGCACACCTTTAAAAAATGTTAAGGCTTTTAAAATGATTTAGCAGGGGGGCGCTTCCACTTTAGAATTTTAATCCATTTTGCCAAAGGGGAAAAATATCCAACTTACCTCTGAAGGCCCACATCTCTGCCTTTAACTTTCCTAGGTGTCCTTCTGTGGGGTTAAAGTAAGAATTTTTCTTGCCACTTAAATTTTCTCCAATCATAGCCTTATGAGGCCGCGAGGCAGGTTCAATTTTTTTGCCAAAGTAGCAAAAAAAAACAAGTTCAAAAATATACCTGGCACGCCCCATCAAATTGGAAGAAGCCATGTAAGCACCAAAAGAACCAACCAGACTTGAGCCAGGCTATGTGACCAAATTTTCCTTTTTTGCCAAAAAGTAAAAAGCAATAAGTTAAAGCATTTGGCCGCTGTCCCCTAACCAACCAAAGGGAGCCACGTGACCACTGAACATTGAGGAATAATTTTAACGGGAAAAAGACACCCGTCAGACTGTCAAAACACAAAAATTCACCATTCACACTTAGAACCCAATTTTTGCTAAGGATGAAAACCTTTTTTTCGAAAAAAAACCATGTGGATCTGAGCATATTTCGACCGTGGATTTGGATTTTCAAAGACATACAAATATAAATCGATCATTTCAAGCTTCCATGTTTGAGGAAAAATAGGAAAGACAACAAAGCCCGTAGATTGTGAAGAAATTAGGGAAAAAACATGGCAAACTCAAAGACTCCTTCAAGGAGAATCATGAGAATGGATTCTGCAAACAACTTGAGGCATTCAAATGGAAATAAAATATTTCAAAGCATCCACATCAAGAAATGGAACATTTCAGAACATGCAAATCAGAGGAAAATTAGGGAAAAATGGTGAGAGGTCAAAACAAGCACCAACATCGGCTCTGACTCGGGGATGGGTACTCCCTGCGAGTGCCATGAGAACAAAGGTAGACCAAGTGCCAAATACATCCATTGGGCAACAGAGTTAGCTTGTAGAGCAGAGACATAGACCCATTTCCCAAAAATTGAAACATAGAAACCAACAAAAATAGGTCACCAAGGACCAGAACAGGCAAAAACACAAAATACAAGGAACATACAACAAACTATACACTATACACAAGATGTTTTCTTGATTCTAAGCGATCAATCCAAGAAATGCTTTAAATTCCTAGAATTGACAGGTAGTTCAAACAATTCACCATCCAAATCCTTCAAAAAGAAGGTATGTTCACCAATCCTAATATCAATGGAGTAAGGGCCCATCCATAGTGAGTAAAAATTGGCATGCTTACCCTTATCTTCATGCATGTTATCCCATAGCAGCACAAGATCTCCAACATTGAAAGCATTGGGAGTGGCCTTCTTGTCAAATAACTTCTTCAGTTTATCTCTAAACTTTACATGCCTCTGGTGGGATGCCCTCCTCTCCTCGTCATGCTCAATAATCTGGTTAATGCGAGCATTATAAGGACCTACCTCTTGATCTCCTAGCTGTTGGATAAACTGGTATGAAGAAATTTGCATATGCAGAGGTAGTAGGGCCTGAGTCCCATATACCCCCTCAAATGGACTCTTTCCAATGACCCTCTTAAAAGTGATCCTATCGGCCCAAACAAAAAACTTCAACTGTTCACCCCACTTTCTCTTGTTCTGCTCAAATGTTCTTCTGATAATCTTCAACAAATTTTTATTACTGGACTCAACTTTTCCATTTCCCTGGGGATTGTAATTAGAGGCATATGTCAAGTTGATCCCATACTCCTTCCACATTACCACTAAAGGTTTAGCTCTAAAGCTCATGAAATTTTCAGTAATAATCTTGACTGGTACCCTAAACCTGCAGATGATGTTATTTAGCACAAAATCCATGCCAACTTGGTGTGTTTCCTTCTTGGTGGGGATTGCCTCCACCCACTTAGTAAAATAACTAGTTGCTACAAGAATCCACTTATGGCCAGCACTTGAAGGGTTTGAGATCTCACCAATGAAATCCATTCCCCATTACTTGAATGGGGCTTCAATTGATGCAAGTTGCAAAGGAAGGGAGCCTAAAGATTTCAGTCTTCCAGAGAAGCACCAGAAGCTTTCAAATTTTCTAACCAACAAGGTTTTATCCTTGAAGAGAGTTGGCCACCAATAACCAGCCCTCAGGATCTTGTGTGCTGTGACTCTTGTAGAAAAATTATCCCCACAAACTCCTCCATAGAGATATGTAATTATCTTGGGGGCTTCTTCTTTAGTATGCATCTTAATAGGACTCCCTTTGGGTTCTTCCAAGCTAACCCATAATCAGTGATAACATATTTTTGGTAAGCCAACTTAAGAGCTCTTTTCTGGTTCTTACTTAAATGCTCAGGGCAGCTTATATTTGTGAGATAAAATATTACATCTTTATACTACTCAGAATTCATCAATGTTTGAAAAACATCTACCCTACCTTCTTTTACCTCATTTACCTCAATAGTTTGCAAATTGATCTCAACCATAAGCTTAGCTAAGCCCAAACCTCTCACCAACTTTGTGGTCTAGATATCCCTATCATATTCTTCCAATTTGGTCACCCACCTGCATCGTTTTCTTGAGACTTCCATCTCTAACAAAATGTCCTTCACCATGGTGTGGTAAACATAAACAACCACTTTATAAATTAGAATGTAATGTCTAAAAACCTTTGTTTCTTTTACCAAGGAAAATGCTTACTTTTCCATGATAGTGTACTTCATATCATCCTCCTGTAAGGCCTTACTGAAAAAAGCAATGGGCCTCTCATCCCATTCATCATCCTTCTGCAGCAGGATAGAAGCAATAGTATTCTCTGAAGCAAAAGAGAACAATTGGAAAGGCTTATTATAGTCTGGAGCTACCAAAATAAGAGCATGCTTTAATTCCTCCTTGATCCCATTGAAAGTTTGGATGGTAGCCTCCTTCCATTTGATGATCTAGTCTTTCTTCACCATGGAAGTGATTGGAATGGTCAACTCAAAAAAGTTTGATATGAATCTTCTAATGAAGTTTATTTTCCCAAAGAAGGATTGAATTCCTTTCTTAGTCCTTGGGATTGGGACCCTATTGATGGCCTCTACTCTTTCTAAATCAATCATCACCCCTTCTTGTGACACTATGTGACCAATAAACTTTGCCTTCTGCACTCCAACATGGCATTTCTTTAGATTGAGTGAGATGCCATATTCTCTACATCTTATCAACATCTTCTCCAAGTACAGCAAGTGGTCACTTCTCTTTCTAGGAAACATAGTCACATCATCCTGGTAGACAACAATAAACTCGTTGATGTAACGAGAAAAAGAAGAATCCATTTCTCTTTGAAAGGTGGCTATAACATTCATCAAACCAAAGGGCATCTTGACATAAACATAGGTCCCCCAAGGAGTAGTAAAGGCTGTTTTGATCCTTTCTGATTCTTTCACCACAACTTGGTTATAACTTGAGAAATCATCCAAGGTGGAAAGAAACTCAGAACCAGTCACTAACTGCTGCATGTTTTCCATATTTGGTAAAGGATAATTATCCTTCATAGATGCTCTATTCAGATTCTTTAAATCCACACAAAACCTAATGTCACCATTCTTCTTTCTTATTGGTACTAGGTTTGCAACCCAAGAAGAATACCTTGTGGGTTGAATAATCCCTCCATCTCTTAACTTCTTCAGTTCCTATTGCATCTTAGGAGTGGATTGATTAGCCTCTGGTTTTTCCTGAAAGGTTCGCATTAGATCCCAAAGGAATCTCATGTTGAAACAGGTCCTCTCTGTATACTTTTAGTTCATAATAGGTCTAAGCCATGCAATCCTGATACCTATTCAACAATTGGATGTTTGACTACTTCTCCTCTTTGCTGAGAATTACTGCCTAACCAAATTTTCCTTGGCCTCTCCTTTGTTCCGAGTTCATGCTCCTGAATATCCCTTGAGGCTACCATGCATCTGTTAATAATGCGGTCAACATTATTAAAATTGGACTTCAGAGCAACCAACTCTTTAGGAATGGTGTAAGTATTTAGCTGGATTATGCCCTTGCCAAACAAGGTTTCCTTTCCTTCTGTGGCAGATACCATTGGCTTCTAATCAATATTTTAATCAAAAAAATCTCCCTTATTTTGTAGAAATCTTCTTATTTGAGCATCATCATCAAATACCTGCCAGTGTTTAATGTTGTCAGGGACAGAAGGTCTTGTTAATACCTCAACATCATACTCACAATATAGGGGCATTGTACAATTGTCAAACCGAGACCCCAACACTACAAGATTTTCTGCCAAATTTCCTATCATGGTGCACAATGTTGAATGAATCAAACATCTCAATGAAATCCCAAACTGCATGCTTGTAATATTTCATTCATTTATTTTTTATGGCATACAACTTTCTGACTTGTTTCACTATCAATTATGAGTCTTCTTTGACAATGATGTCCTTGAAACCATATTTCCAAGCAATTCTTAAACCCAACAATAGTTCCTCATACTCAACAATGTTGTTGGTGCAATCAAAATTGAGTTTGAAGGAAAAAATAAATTTTTCCTGAGCAGGAGAAAGTAGACCCAAACTTAGAGCAAGCTCCATTAAACAATAGAGTACAAAGAGAGCCCACTTGTTCAAGACACCTACATTCCTCAATCTTATGATCCTTTCTTTTAGCAAATCCCACAAAGTTATCTGCATCAACACTTGTGTACAGTACCTCATAGGATGCATTGTTGGGATCCTCAATAAGATGCAACATTTTCTTTTCCCCATACAACCTAACAAGGCTGCCCTCAATTGGAATGGTAGCATAGGAAATATCCATTTAGACACTCCCACCAACACTTGCAGTGACTTTCCTTGATAGTAGCATGCCCCACTTGGCTAGGTAGTCAACAATGACAACGTCAAGTTTTAAGTTTTACTTGGGTAAGCTGCAAGGTGCACCACCAAACCCTTCACACATCCCACTATTGGCACTTCTCTGGAGTCCATAGTAGTGCACTTCCCTTATTTTGATGTCACTTTGATGTTTATCTCATTCATGATCTTCAATGGCATGACATTGCATGAAGCTCCAGAATCAAACATAAAGTTATGTATCAATCGCTCCTTAATAATCAAAGTGGTGAAGAATGGATCCACATTCATTTGATAGTCCACCAAGGATGTCCCTAGATACACCTCAAGTGGTTCATTAGGCTCTTCTGATACTAGTGGTGCTTCTGGTTCTTCAATGATTAGAGGAGTCTCGACAATGTTTATATTTCTACCTAGGGCAGTCTTCTCTTCTTTCAACCCCAAGTATTTGAATGATCTTTTTTTGTGCTAAGGAATCCTAAGAAACTCAAAAATTGGAACAGAGACTTTGATTTGACTTAAAACTTGGGCAATATCATATGGGACATTACCTGGTAAAGCAGTGTTGGAAGGAAAGCCAATACACTCATTAGGTGGTACAAGATTTTTGGCAACTTAGGCATGAGGAGGGGTATGATTTTTACGTGGAACTATAGGGATTTTGGTAGATGTCTCTTTCGTAGGAGCCTCTTTAGGAATGTTTAAAAGTAAGGGAGATTTAGGCTTGGCTTGAGGCCCTGCCCCTTTGACAACCTTACTTCTTGTGTTATATTCCTTTTCTTGTGCCACAATAACATTCATCAGTAACTTCCTGTCTTCCTTAGATGTGATTCCTCCATCATAATTTTTTATCATTAAAGCCCTTAAATATTCAAAGTCATTATTGGGAAATTCAAAAGCTTGTACATCTACTTCTAAAGTATGAGAGAGAGAAAGAATGGGTTCCCTATGAAAGCAGTCCCAAAAAGTGTCAGCAGTCTGGGAACTTATCACCTCAGTTAAAGTTTCCCCTTGTGTTAAGCTCGTGGAGCAACCCATCATGCAAACATCATCATCATTATCATCAGCTTCTTCCTCTTCTTTTTTATCTTCCTCACAAGTAGAATAAGACATGAAACATTTGTCACACCAATCAATGACATATGTCTCCTCCACAACAATAAATCTGGTAGCCAAAGGATCATGTACCATTCTATTATCCCTAGCTTGAGACTGTTTATTTCCAAATCCAATAGGTCCCTTCCCTCTATCATCAGATCTTTGGTGATTTGTGAACCTGTCTTGGACTTGCTGCTTGTGTTCTCCTTGTGAGCTCTACCCAATTCCTTTCTCATCCTGGGCTAGTTTGTGGAAAATTTCTTTGACAGCCCCTACCAAAGTCTTCACAACTTCTTCCAAATCAACAACCTTTCTTGTTTGGGGTTTTTCTGGGTTAACCAAATTTACACCCTCCATTTTTGGAGGATTTCCAATTGCCTTGATATTATTTTCAATTTGCAAGGCCCTAGTGAAGGCCTGCCTCAAATTTGTGGGGTTTTTGTCTCTTAAATAATATGTAACCTTTTTATCAAATGCATCAATATATTTGATCAAACATGACTCATCACATGGTCTTATCCTAATAGGAAATATCCTTAAGGTCTTATTAACCCTTGTGTTGAAATCATGTACTAACTCATTAGCTTATTTTTAATGTTTTTAAATTCTATCAAGAGAAACCTAGGGTTAGTTCTATCACCATACTGCAATCTAAATGCATTTCTCATCTCATTCTAAGAATCAATAGAGTTATCTAGCAATCATTTATACCAATCCCTAGCATTCTCTTCCAAGTTATGGATAAACAGCTTGATGTATACATCCACATGTTTAATCTCAAAATCTTCCATCATGTTGATAAAAATCTTTAGATGTTGATCACCAGTGATAGCATTGTTTCCTTGGAACTTTGGCATTATGTTCTGTACATCTTGAGGGACTGCATTTGGATATCCACCCATTCCCACAAAATTTATAGGCCTAAGGGTGTTTACAATAAAAGGGGGTTTGGGTGGGGGCTGGGCCATGTTGATTTGAGAAGGTGACCCTAGAGGGGTGAAAAATTGATAAGGGTTTGAGGGTCCTTGGAACATAGGAGTATAATTTTCAAAACACGTATCCCCCAAAGGCCTTGCTTCTTGGAAATCCCTATCAACCTTAGAAAAGATAGGTGCAAAATGTGAAGCAAACCTTTCAAAATCAAATGAGGACCCCTCTCCAGTTGGAGAGTTCAATTCCAAAAAGAGGCTACCTGATTCAGAGTCACTTGAATGGCATTCGTCAATGATGGGCTGATCACTTTCATTAATGGAGATCCCTCTTCTTGTCTGCTTGTTAGGTTGTGGAGCCTGTTTTTGTGTGTGAAAGTGTTGAAGACTGTACACTAAGATTACTATACACTTTTCATGTATCCTCGTTGAAGTTCGGGGGCGTAGCCCCCGATTTTTTTTTAGGCGTAAATTTTTTGGCCTCGAAAAATTACACCCGAAATATCGAGAAACGTGCTTTTCTCATATGGGTGAGTTTTTTGACCCATAGGTTTATGGGAAGGGTTTTACCCATGGTTTTGATACCCATGGTTTTTAAAAACTGCTTAAGCAGTTGTCTATTTATATGGTCTTATGCATATGATAGATGTATAAGCAAATGTATTACAGATGTGTTTTGAATTTGGCTGTGAATTCTGTAGAGTTTTTTGAGCATAGCTCCAAATGGATCTGGGTATTGTATTGAGAGCGGTGGCTTGTAAAAAAATCTGAGCAAGTGATTCTTGGTGGACGTAGCCCAAATTGGGTGAACCACGTTAAATATTGTCTCTTAGTGTTGTGTTATTTTATTCTGTAATTTTATTTGAGATCTGTAATAATTTCTGCATATTAGTTTCTACTGTTGTGATTTTGTGAGGGATTATTTCACATATTTTATCCCTTATTTCCTAACAATTGGTATCAGAGCTTGGTTTGGTTTGCTGAAGTGTTGAATCACAGGGAAAGTTTCTAGCTTGAGTGGGAGCTATGGCAGATGAAGGAAGATCTAGGGTTGATAAATTCAACGGGCAGAATTTCAATTTTTGGAAGATGTAGATGGAAGATTACCTTTATCAGAAGGATATTTATACTCCATTGTCTGAGAAGGTGAACAAAACCTAGAGTATGACAGATGCGGAATGGGATTTTTTGGATCAGAAGGCACTTGGAACGATCCGGCTGAGTCTTGCATCTTCGGTATTATTTAATGTTTCAAAGGAAAAGACTATAAAAGATCTAATGGATGCATTAGGGAAGTTGTATGAAAAACCCTCTGCCTCTAATAAGATATTTTTAATGAAAAAGTTGTTTAATATGAAGATGTCTGAGAATAGTTCAGTAGCAGATCATTTAAATGATTTCAATACGGTAGTGAATATGCTAGCTTCGGTTACAATAGAATTTGATGAAGAAGTTAGGGCTTTATTAATTCTGTGCTCTTTACTTGAGATTTGGAATAGCCTGGTAATGGCGGTAAGTAACTCGGTTCCAGCTAACTCGAAGTTGAAGTTTGAGGATGTTGTAGGGGTGATTCCAAGTGAGGAAATGCGAAGAAAAAGCTTCGGGGAATCTTCTACTTCAGGGAATGCTTTGATAGTGGAAACTAGAGGGAGACAGAAGAATAGAGGAAACCGTGGAAAATCTAAAGATCGGGCAAGGTCAAAATCCAAGAACAAGATTGTATGCTGGAATTGTGGAAAGCCTGGGCATGCAAAGAAGGACTGTTGGGAGCTTCGGGATAAGAAGAAACAACAGGAAGAAAACAAGGAGGCAAATGTGGCAATGGGTAATGTATGTCAGGATGCTTTGATTCTTTCTTTGCACAATATTAATGAATCTTGGGTTTTAGATTCAGGGGCTTCTTTCCATGCTTCTCCACATAGGCATTATTTTGTTGATTATGTTCAAGGAGATTTTGGGCATGTTTTTCTTGGTGATGATGAGCCTTGCAGAATAGTTGGAAAAGGTTCTGTTCGGGTTAAGATGTAGAATGGGAATACTTGGCTATTGAAGGATGTTAGACATGTGCCTGCATTAAGATGAAATTTGATATCGGCAGGGCAGTTGGGAAGTGATGGTTATACTGTGATATTTACAGCAGACTCTTGGAAGGTCACCAAGGGTGCTCTTATGGTGGCAAGAGGTAAGAAGGTTGGAACCTTGTATTTAACCATTGATAGTACTAATGATTGTAATATTGTGGCTTCAGATGCAGATACAACATTATGGCACTATAGGTTCGGTCATATGAGCCATAAGGGCATGAACATCATAAAGAAGAATTTTCCTGGATATACAGAAACATGTTTGGATTTCTATGAGAACTGCATATATGGGAAACAGAAGTGAGTAAGGTTTCTCAAGGTTGGACTTACAAAGAAAGAGAGTAAGTTAGAGCTGGTGCATTCTGATGTGTTGGGGCCAGCTCAGGTATCATCTCTTGGGGGTTCAAGTTATTATGTTACTTTTATTGATGATGCAACAAGGAAAGTTTGGGTTTATTGTATTAGAAACAAATTTTATGTATTTTACACTTTTGTTAAATGGAAAGCCTTGGTAGAGAATGAAACAGGTCTTAAGCTAAAATGTCTCAGTTTAGATAATGGAGGGGAGTATTGCAGCAATGAATTTAATGATTATTGTTCTAAGAATGGAATCTGCAGGAAAAAGACGGCTCTAGGAACTCCACAGTAGAATGGGGTATCAGAAAGGATGAACAGAACAATAATCGAACATGCTAGGAGCATGAGGTTACATGCAGGACTGCCTCTTTCTTTTTGGGCAGAAGCGGTGAGCACAACTGTGTACTTGATAAACAGAGGACCCTCAAGTGCCTTGGATGGAGGCATACCTAAGGAGGTATGGTATGGTAAGAAAGTTGATTATTCATTTCTTAGAGTCTTTGGATGTGAAGTGTTTGTTCATATAGACAAAGATGATAGGACCAAGCTAGAGGCTAAATCAGAAAAATTTACTTTCATTGGTTATGGTGGTGATGACTTTGGGTTTAAATGTTGGAGTATTAAGGACAAGAAAATCATTCGGTCTAGGGATGTGGTCTTTAATGATAAAGTCATGTATAAGCAATAGTTGCAGGAAAATAGGGAAGAATCCAAGAAAGAATATGTAGTGGTAGAGGATCTTCCAGATGGGAAAGTGACCCATGAATCAGTTTAGGAACCTATTCAACAGGAACCCCAAACTCCTATAGTGAGGAGGTCTTCTAGGGTAAGAAAAGAACCTGAACGGTTTTCTCCTTCTCTTTATTATTTATTACTCACTGATAGTGGAGAGCCAGAGAGCTTTGATGAAGCAATGTAGGTAGATGCCAGTAAGAAGTGGGAGCAAGCCATGGATGAGGAGCATAAGTCTCTCATGGAGAACCAGACTTGGGATTTGGTGAAGCTACCGGAAGGCAAAAGAGCATTGCAGAACAAGTGGGTGTACAGAGTTAAAGATGAAGAAGGAGGAAAGAAAAGATATAAGGCCCGGTCGGTGGTCAATGGGTTTGCACATAAACAAGGTATAGATTTTGATGAGATTTTTTCTCCTGTAGTAAAATGACTTCTATAAGAATTGTTCTTGGAATAGTGGTAGTAGAAGACTTGCACTTAGAACAGTTAGATATAAAGACTACATTTCTCCATGGTGATTTGGAGGAGGAGCTATATATGCAGCAGCCAAAAGTATATGAAGTTATAGGTAAAGAGGAGATGGTGTGCAAACTGAAGAAGAGCTTGTATGGCATGAAACAAGCTCCACATTAATGGTATAAGAAGTTTGATAGCTTCATGATAGAGCAAGGTTATATTAGATGTCATTTTGACCATTGTGTGTATACAAAGAAATTTGAGGATGGAAGTTATATTATCCTGTGTTTGTATGTTGATGACATGTTGGTTGCAGGTAAAAACATACAGGAAATAAAAGTACTCAAGAAAAAGCTAAGTGAATCCTTTGATATGAAGGATTTGGGGGCAGCCAGACAAATCCTTGGTATGAGGATAACTCGGGATAGGAAGGAATGGAAGTTGACTTTATCTCAGGAAGAGTACATTAAGAAGGTATTAAACAGGTTTAATATGCAGGATGCTAAACCGGTTGGGACTCCTTTGGCAAGCCATTTATAGTTATCAAAGGAGCAGTGTACCATGACAGAGCAGAAAAGAAACCAGATGTCCAAGGTATCTTACTCATCAGCAGTTAGCAGTTTGATGTATGCTATGGTATGCACTAGGCCTGAGATTGCCCATGCAGTGGGAGCTGTGAGTAGATTTATGAGTGATCCAGGTAAAGAGCATTGGCAAGCAGTAAAGTGGATCCTTTGGTATTTGAGAGGGACCATGGGGACAGTTTTGTGCTACAGTGGATCAAACACCACTTTACGTGGTTATGTAGATTCAGATATGGTTGGAGATGTAGACAGCAGGAGGATCACGACAGGTTATATTTACACTGTAGGTGGGACATCAGTGAGCTAGATTTCAAGACTAAAGAAGCTGGTGGCTTTGTCAACCATAGAGGCTGAGTATGTTGCTACCACAAAGGCAAGCAAAGAGATGATTTGGTTACAAAAATTGCTTGAGGAGTTGGGGCATAAGCAGGAGGAATGTAAGTTGCATAGTGATAGTCAGAGTGCTATACACCTAGCTAAGAACTCTGCTTTCCACTCTACGATGAAGCATATACAGTTAAGGTACCATTTCATCAGGACAGCTTTAGAGGAAGAGAAGTTGAAGTTGGAGAAGATTCATACTAGTCAGAATCCTACAGACATGATGACCAAGGTGGTCACAAGGGAAAAACTAAAGTTGTGTTCAGCTTTGGTTGGTCTTCACAGAAACTAGTGAAGGGTTGAGAAGCTTGCTCAGAGGAAAACTAGTCTCCAAGTGGGAGATTGTTAGGTTGTGTAGCCTATTTTCATGTGTGAAAGTGTTGAAGACTGTACACTTTTCATGTATCCTCACCGGGGTTCGAGGCCAGGCCGGGCCCTGAGCGGGGGTCCGGGGGCGCAGCCCCCGAAATTTTTTTTTTAGGCGTAAATGTTTTGGCCTAAAAAAATTGCACCCGAAATATCGGGAAACGTGCTTTTCTCATATGGGTGAGTTTTTTGACCCATAGGTTTATGGGATGGGTTTTGCCCATGGTTTTGATACCCATGGTTTTGTAAAACTGCTTCAGCAGTTGTCTATTTATATGGTCTTATGCATATGATAGATGTACAAGCAAATGTATTGCAGATGTGTTTTGAATTCGGCTGTGAATTCTGTAGAGTTTGTTGAGCATAGCTCCAAATGGATCTGGGTATTGTATTAAGAGCGGTGGCTTGTAATAAAATCTGAGCAAGTGATTCTTGGTGGACGTAGCCCAAATTGGGTGAACCACGTTAAATACTGTCTCTTAGTGTTGTGTTATTTTATTCTGTAATTTTATTTGAGATCTGTAATAATTTATGCATATTAGTTTCTACTGTTGCGATTCTGTGAGGGATTATTTCACATATTTTATCCCTTATTTCCTAACACTACTGACCTCCAACAGCTCTCTAGGCTTTTCTTCCTTCTAATTTTACTTTTCCTAGCTTTGGAAATAATTTCCTACTGGGATCCCTAGCAAAGAAATATCTTCTTCCCTCTGGGTTTGCATATATTAGTAAAAAATATAACTTTGACAGAGTTTTAGGACATTGGTACTCATTAAAATCAAATCAACAAGGAGTCTCCACTAATTATTTCCACCTTATTTTTGCTTATGCACTCAATATGATCTGTCAAAGGTCTATCAATGCTACAAAAACTGGAAATGGAAAAATTCTAAACACTTCTTTACCCGGATTTTATCAAATGAAAGATAGTGAAATAGGTGTGAAGACCGAAGGAATTACACACAGCACTTAGAGCATACAAAAAGTGTTTTACCAGAATCTTGATTTTGAACTGAAATCCCCAACAATGGCGACACTTAGGTGTTGGAATCCAAATTGATTCCCCCTCAAATTTTGAGCAGCATCACTAGGTTGATCGGAAAACTGGAGATAGATTAAATCATGATGAGTTGTTTTGTAGCCAGGGATGAGATCTAGCTGGCCCTTTGTCACTCAAATGTGGAGAAATGGATAGCACCCTCAAGAGTATTTGATCTATCCTCACTGTTTTACATTGTGCCTTTCACCCAAGGTAAGAGAACCTATTTTGTAACCTTTGTTTATTGAAGAGTAATGATAAATCCTTCTTTTACATAAATTTTATAGACAAGACCTTGGGAAAATAATGATCAACACACCATATCTAACTCTCACAAGTTGTCACTTCTAGATCATGGAGATATTTTCACAAGAAGAGAAAGGTTACTGAAGACATTTAAGACCCTAATTGTTGCTACATGTTTTGGTAACATATATTATGCATTTGTGTGCAAATAGGACAAATACAAGTAGTACATGTAGTATGGGTTGTTTTTGAATGAATTTTTTGTGGGAGGTGGGGCAGGGTGGACTTTTTATTCACTAGATCCTTGAGGAACCTTACAAAATAGAGAGTTAGACCAATAAAATGCCACAGAATAGCTAAAATGTTTCTTTAACTAGAATATGTGCTTCAATGGAGGCCCATATTAGCACTCTTTTCACACAATATTTCCGGATTCTATCATGAAGGATTGAGTCAGAAAACCCAACAAAGAATCAAGATTTGAGTCAAATCACACCTAAGGTACACCCAAAGGCTTACAGACTATCTCTGTCAACAGATGAAAGAAGAGTGATTTTAAATCATTTATTCCAACCCCAGATGAAAGGTCTTCTGAGAAATGAAATTTAAGATTCCACTAGACTTTCAAAAGGATTGAGGTTTGTTTGATTGAATCATATTTTAATACAAGATTATGACAGAAACTAGAAAAACCACTTCCATACATTCAAAAATAAAAAAAAAACACATCCTACTTAAGACAACACAAAAAAACTCAAATTTGATTAAGTCTATTAGCAGGGGAAAGTTTTTAGAACAGTCTCAGAGCTTGTCAATGGTTGTACACTTGCAACCACCTTGACACAATAAAACTTAATAGACAAAGAGATAACCAAGTTTCTCAGATGTATTCTCAAAATACAAGCTTAGTCAAACTTTCCTCTTGGGAATTTTCTTCAACGTCTAACACTCCAACCTCTAATAACCCTTTGCACAAAAAAAATTTGTGCCATTTATAAAATTTACAATAGAGCCCCTTTCCCCCAAAAAAACTAGACATTGAGTGCACCAATACTCACCATGATCACAATCGTGATTTTTTAGGATCAGATCTGCAAAAGTTGTCAGGTACTCGAGGGGGCAGATCTCTTCGAATACCTCCTACATTTAACTCCTTCCTCTAATAGATCACTCTTTCTTCAATTCGCCAACCACTTCTACCCCAAATCTATCAAATCTGGCTCTTTGCATGCTTAGGAGAAGAAAAATGGAAAATCTGATCGGGCATGATAGTTAAACCATTTTAATGGCGAAAGACATCTTCCATATCTCCCCACAAAACTCTTAAATCAATATTAACTCTCCTCTCTACTTGGCATGTAGAAAAGACCAAGAAATCATGGAGACTCGCACTTCTAGGCATGTTTCAGAGAAATGGGGGGGAAAAATCAGATTTAGACTCTTAGCTACCGTTGATCTTTACTTTGAATTTAGGCCATCCACGTGGAAGATTCAAACTTAAAAACAGACCTGGGGGATCCCTCTAACTTTTTACAACTTTTGGAGAAATAGAAAAATTTCACATTTTTCTCCGCACCTCCGTGCTCGGTAAATGAGCCTTACACATGTCCTAAGGTGGGCCCTAATGGGACCATAGCCAAATTCTTCCATTTTACTTCCTTTTTGGAAAAGGGAAAAATTTCCAAGTTTTCTCCATAGCTCTATCCATAAGAGACGGGCCTGACACATGTCCCAATGTGGGTCTCAACAGAACCGTGCTTCCCTTTTTCACTTTTATCTCTTTTCTTTCAAAAGGAAAATTTTCCAACTTTCCTCCCTGGGTCCGCACCTCTATCTTAGAATGGAGAAAACTTTGAATTTTCCCTTTATTTGGCTTATGGGCCATTTTGATGTTTTTAGTCATTTGCATATAAAGGGGCAAAAGATCCAAATTGCCCTCGATGGTCCACCTCCCCACCCTATTGACTTTTCGACCTACCACATGTCACCATGGCGCACCTTCAAAAAACCTTAAGGATTTTAAAATGATTTGGCAGGGGGCACTTTCTCTTTAGAATTTTACTCCATTTTACCAAAGGGGAAAAATATCCAACTTACCTCTGAAGGCCCACATCTCTGCCTTTAACTTTTCCAGGTGTCCTTTTATGGGTTCAAAGTAAGTCTTTTCCCTGCCACTTAAATTCGCTCCAATCAGAGCCCGACGGGGCCGTAGGGAGGGTTCAATTTTTTTGCCAAAGTATCCAAAAATGAACAAGTTTAAAAATAGACCTACCATGCACCATCCAATTGGAAGAAGCCACGTAAGCACCAAAAGAACCAACTAGACTTGAGCTAGGCTATGGGACCAAATTTTCCTTTTTTGCCAAAAAGAAAAAAGTGATAAGTTAAAGCATTCACCTGCCATCCCCTGACAAACCAAAGGAAGCCACGTGACCACTGAACATTGAGGAATAATTTTAATAGGAAAAAGACTCCCATTAGACCGTCAAAACACAAAAGTTCATCATTCATGCTCAGAACCCTATTTTTATTAAGGATGAAAACCTTTTTTTCAAAACAAAACCATGTGAATCATTGTTCTGAGCATCTTTAGACCATGGATTTTGATTTTCAAAGGTATAAAAATATAAATCCATCATTTCGATCTTCCATGGTTGAGGAAAAATAGGAAAGACAGTAAAGCCCATGGACTGTGAAGAAATTAGGGAAAAAACAGGACAAACTCAGAGACTCCTTCAAGGAGGATCATGAGAATAGATTCTGTAAACAACTCGAGGCATTCAAATGGAAATAAAAGCTTTCAAAGCATCCAAATCTAGAAATTAAACATTTCACAACATGCAAATCAGAGGAAAATTAGGTCAAAATGGTGAGAGGTCAAAATGAGCACCAACTCACTTGTTTTAAAACAATAAAACGTTATAAAGGAACTTACAGGATCCAATATTCCTTGTTAGATAATGGACTTAAACCCACACTTCGTGATGATCTAGCAAACATCCCGACCAAACCAACTTACTACAGAACCCATTTTTAATGAAAGGTTGAAGTTGATTTCCCTATAAATATGTTGACCACTCCTTTCTTAAAATAGATAAATCACGATTTTTGGAGTCATGTAAAATAACCTTTGTAACTCGGGAAAGGAGTTGTTAACATTTATGTGTGTACCTTGTTATGTTAGGAGTCACTTCAATCCTTGAATCGACATTGAATGATCATCTGTGCTATTTTTTATGCCCTTCAAGGAGCCATGTTACACCATTTTGGCACCTGTATGAAGTTTCTAAATCGGAAAAGTTGGGTTTTGTATCAGGTTATCATTTTAATCCTCGAAAATGAAATTATTACCCACCTTCATAAGCCTCTAGTACTTTCAATAGATAATTTCCTAGAACCATAAATTTTTGGAAATACAATCTTGTAGATAGTTTGACAAGGTCATTTTGTAGGCCTTAAGTCATAGTTTTATCTAGGTCAAACTAGACCAATTACAACTAGTGGCCTCAGAAAACTAGTTACCAATCGTAAACCATTTTCTAGTTCAAAATTTCGTAAGTTCCTGTGAATTCTTCATGTATAGGAGGACATGTAGAAATTTACCTATGGTGTGTTTTCTCATTGGAAGACAATGATTGAAAGTAGTTTCTTAGCCTTCGAGCCTTAAATGGGCATTTTTGACAACCGACAGGAAAATGTAAAAAAGAAGTTGTAGGACCCCCATTAGGTTACCAAAACAATGTGGAAACTTATTGACACTTGTAAATAACTATTTGAAACTCTACCGTGTGACTTGTTCTTTGAAATTGATCTTTTGGAAAAATAGTGTTTCTCTCTCCCCTATTTCTTTCTCTCTCCTTCGTTAAGAAATGAAGTGAAATGAAATCAAATAAACGTGTGTCTAACCCTCTCCTTTAGAATGTAAACTATTAATGTTATTATATAAATGGGAAAATAAAGACGTTTATTATGTTAGTTTAGGGTGGATACCATGCAAACAGTTCATCTTTGATTTCATGCTCACATGGTTTTACAGGATGCAAGAAAGATGATGAAAAGGAATTGTGTAATTCATTGTTTATTATTATAATTTATATATGTCATTGTTAAATGTGTATATTTATAATTTAGTTGTGTTACAAAAAAATTATATTTGAAATTTTTTAATATGTATGAGATGTTGGTTTTAGGGATACCTTGGGAAATGTGCATTTAATCATAGGTTCAGGTTTTATTGATAATTTACATATGGTAAAAAGGGGATTGGATATATATCTTAATCTATATTGTAGAGGATATTTGTCATTTATGAAGTATTGAAAGGGTTATTAATGGAGTTTTGTAATATTTTTTAAGATGCTAGTGTTTAAGGGGAACACCCATCTGAACACGAGTGTCTTTTGATTCCAATATTGTATTGTACAAGTTAGAGAAATGTGTTAAACAAAATTGAAATTAATTTTCTTGTAATGCACTTCGATTGTAAAATTGTTGATTAAATAACCAATGTTGCATTCTTTTCTGTAAAAATCTAATAAAGACATCTAAATAAAACAATCGACCTTAGTTTAAAACTTGCACATATCTACCTTTCTTGCATGATCCTTCTTAGCATAGAAGAAATTTAAACCATAGAATGAACTTAACTTTACACTATATTCCACCTTCTAATTAAGTAAATAAGAGCCCAATTTTGAATTTTCATCATAGCCGATATGTTTAGTGTTATCGTCGTGAACCTGATGGTTAGGAATGACGTAGACAAAATTTATCTGGAGTAAGTAGAACTAACACCTACTAAGTATCCTAGTCATCTACCAAGTCTTACGAAGTTAGATCTAGGAATTTTCTTCATCATCGAATTAATTTCTTGTGGGATCTAGATGACACAAATGGACCTAGTGAAATAGTTGTACTATGACTTAAATTATTGTTAATGATCTATTTAATTCCTCACAACTAAATGTGTTACTTTTTCTAGTGACAATATAACTCCTTGGTCTTTTACATAGGGTTTATAGGGTAAATATGTTTTCACACCTTAATTTAATCTATAATAGGGCATAGATCCCTCAGTGAAAATTGGAATTAAACTAAACCTCAATTGATTAGGGGGTTAACTTGTGGGTAGAAAATGGTAAGTAACTCCTTGCAAATGAAATTTATTTGAAATATGTTCAATTTAGAGAACCCAAGAAACTGGAAACTTGGTCCCATAATCCCTTTTTATGCCCTTTTATGACATTAAGAACAAAAAAAAATTTCACATATGGAATCCTGAAATGTTGAAACATGGGATCTTACCTTGAACACAAATCACGTGTGGTTCATGTGTAGTTATAATTCTTTAAATCATGTACTTATTCAAGATGTTAGACAAGTACTTTCATAACTCTTTTGTTATAAAGTGATGCCAATAATGAGACCATAGTGTGATGTTAGAGTAAAGCATATAAGATTAAAACAAGATTCGAGGTTAGGAATAATCTACCTTTTAGAGTCCTTATAACTCAACTAGAAATTTAATTGTGTTAAAAAGAATATGAATTTCCCTAGTGAAATCAAACTTCGAGGAAATAAAAGATATACATATAAACCTAAATAGAATTTCTTGATGTGGAAAATGTTGAATGGATTCAATAAGTTATTGAGTTATTTTAACTACGATAGAGAAATAAGGATATCATGACCAAAGAATGTTCATGGAGAAATGTATCTTGAATCTAAACCTCCCTTAAATCCTAAGATTTCTTTATTGAAATCACGTCACATTTAGTTATGTAGTAATGGTAAAACTTTAACATTGAATAAATGTTTGAGAAACATAAGATTAACATAAGAATGAGAGAATTAGGAAATTTGTATGCAATTTGAAAGATGGGAAATAATAATATAAGTTATGGAGATTTTCGTAAGGGATAAAGAGCCCACTTAAATGGTCGAACTGTAAGTTGAATTTGAAATGAATTTAAGAACCTGTAGGTGGAAAAAATGATTAAATTATCCTTGCATAGTAATGTTCATGGAATGTTAATTGTAACTTAGATGTAATCATGGCAATGATGTGTGGTGGGTTTTCCAATCCTTAGGTCCCTTTCTTGTGGTTGGGTCATTGCTAGCATTTGTTCATTGGGGAAGGTGTGACATCGAGATGTATATGGTGTTGTCATGTGTCTATGTGAGTTGATGACTTATGTAAGTGTATTATGTTTTGTTGAGTTTCTCCATTTGGAGCCATTGTGGTGTTGTGTAGTGATAAATGTAAGTAAAAAAAAATTATCTTGGTATTTTTACTGTTGTACCTAGGTGTGTAAAATGGGGCGTTACACTACCACATGTGTACAATACTTGTCAATCTTAGTGCTAGGAGGGTTGGATTTTAAATAATCCATGAGAATTATGGGGTTAGATTCCTTGGGTGGAGATGCTCCAATAGATAAATTAGGGGTATTATTGAAAACCATGTGATCTCCATTCGCTTATCTTTTTTGACAGTAGGAATTTATCTAATTTCCACACCTAAACACAGGATAAGGAGATCTATAGTTGACATCTAAAAACTAGAATAAGATTCAAAAGAAGAGGTATCTTATCATGGGAGTTCTAATTGCTTAGGAGTTTCAATATCTGAATGCATTGAAGTAAATGTGAAAGAGTCCCACTATCCACAATTAGCAAAAGAGTCCCTTAATTTGGAGGAGCAAAGAAGCAAAACCAGCATTGAAGATGCAGAGTAACCTAATGGTACAATGCATCCCAAATCTAATTCTTTGATTGATGATGTGATTAGTAAAAGCTGTTTTTTGTTAAGAACACCTAGGCTAGTGCCTTTCCTCCAATTCCATACTTTGCATTGAAAAAAAATATGGGTAAATTCTCTTTCTTCCTCATCTCCACTGCAAAAAATACAACGAATTCTTTAATTTAATAGTGAATTACAAGACACAATGTAGCTGATGGATCCTCTTAAGGTAGAGGTAATAGAGGGTGTATCAATAATGATTTATGTGATTCCAAAATTGAGAATGAGACCTGTCAGGGTTTTGTTGAGAAGCACATTTTGTAGTTTGAGGTCACAGTGAACTATTGTTGGAAAACAATCATCATCTAAGTATGAAATCTCATCAGCTACTTACTATAAAATCACCCACTACTTCCTCAAGATTAATTTTTTTTATCTTAACCATCAGCTGAGTTTCTCTATAAATATTTATGCAAGATTTCGGGCATGAATTCTAATACCAAAGCTAAACAAACTCAACCTCCTAACATGAAATTATGATCTTGAAAAAATTAGGGTGATAAATTTTTAGAAATGTTTGGCACTCTCTTTGGAGACTATCATCTACATCCTATATCTTACGAGTAAGAAATTTGATAGCCACAATTCTACCGTCTGATAGGAGACATCTGTAAACCAATATAAGGCTACCACTTTCTATTAAGTTCTAATCATTGAACGCTTCAGTTTCTCTGCTCATATCTTATTTTTCCATCTTCCACTTAGGGTTTGCATTACTGAACTTATCTTATTTATGAAGTAAATAAAAAACCCTAAAGCCACTGAAGATAATGTAGAGCCTCCAATAATGGAAATCACCAGTATCTATTGTAATGGAAGAAATGAGTTCAAAAAATTGCACCAATCATCATGGGTATTGAATTTGTTCTGCAAATTCCTCCTCTTCCCAGAAGTTGAAGTAGAAGTTCAAGGCCCAGTTTTCCTAGTTCACCAAGTTGCTCTTTAGGTGATACTTCTATTCCACAATCAAGTCCAAGTTCTTCACAAAAGGTACGAAGTTTAAATGAAATTTATCAAAGGAGTTCTAAAGTGAATTTAGTTACTAATTTAACTTTGTTTAGTACCATTCAAGTTGAACCTTCACTATCTGAGGAAGCTGTGAAAGAACAAGTATGATTGATGCCTATTTTTTAGGATCTTGTTTGAGTTCATATTTTGTTTTCTGCTCATGCTCTACCTAATAAAATGTTGCAGATTGCTTAAATAAATATTTGTATTTTTAGAATGGTACGCAAAGCAAGAAGGAAAAAGATAGTTCGAATAAAAAATACTTTTTTCTTTCTCTCATATTTTTTGATCACTCATTTTGTGAGCAGATTAATTGTTATTATTATTACAGATTTATTTTTGTTATTATTTTGATCGATACAGTATAAGAGCAGAGTTTTATAATCTTCAGTATCAAATCCCTTTTCCAGCCACAACAATGGCCTCAGTTTCACTTCCTTGAATAAAATCCCCACAAACCTAACCACTTACCACATATCTGGATATTTCCTATAAAAATATTTCATTTTCTCATGCATATATGCTCCAAAATGGGGGACCAGCCCTGAGAAGTTATTATATGAAAAGTTCAAATGATTAAGTCTTTCTAGTTTGGATAGGGATACTGGAAGTAACCCTGATAAATTATTAAAGGACATATCAATGTTTTTAAGGATTTTATGTTGGTTGCCAAAAGACATTGGAACAATTCTTTTAAGCTCATTTTGAGATAGGTTGAGGTGCTCTATTCCCACACAGGTACTAAGACCATTTGGAATTGAGCCTGAATTTTTTTTGGCCGAGAGATCGATTACTTGCACAATTTTCATTTCTCCAAGCAATCCAGGAATTTCTCTAGTGAATTCACAGTTTGATACATTAAAATACCAGAAGAAATTGTTTAGATTGGTAACCTCTAATGGAATGGTTCCTATAAGATGATTATTTGATACATCCAGAAGATCAAGATTTGGATAGTTTCCAATTTTGGCAGTATACTTCCCTATGACTTCCACACATGCTTGTAATAAATTCTATGACATCAAATTTTTATTGAAACTTCTGAAGGTTGGAATAACATATTAATTTATAGGCCAATCAGATTCAAGATAAATGCATTTTTAAAATTATTTTACCAAAAATAAATAAATAATAATAATAACCGGTTAACCAAAGTTGAAACCTATAGTATAATCTTCCTTCAGAAGTACTAATAAAAAATGGAAAAATGAATAACTCAAAATTTTAAAATTTGAAATATTAGAAAATTGGTAAATTAATATTTTCAATATTAGAAAAAACTAATTTTGATTTAGTTAAAAAAACTTTTCATAACTAAAATAATTTTCAGACTAAGAATAATTTATTACAACATAATCATTTATGTCAAATATTTGTGAGTGGATTTAACTTATTAATAATAAAATTTTTAATCTTAAGGCAAGTTAGGTGTGTATACTTTATAGTGTAAATATAATTAAGTGAAGAACATGGTATTATATCATATACATTATTTTTTTAATTAAATACAAAAGTTTTTTTGACTGAGATCCTACCCAGGAACAAAAAAGTGGTCGTGACCCAGATAAACCATTCAGTAGAAAAGAGAAAGAATCAAACACACTGCCTATAAGTAAAACAACCAACATACGTAACAATTGAAATCCAACATAGCCCAAAGAAAATAGTCGGATAACCAAAATTGAGACAAAGTATCTAGGAGGTGGAGGTAGATTTTTTGTTCTTCTTTTTATGAACCCTTTTCTACCCATCAAAATATTCCTCTATATGAAGAACAATTTTGCTATCATCAATTGGTTGATATTGTTTGTTTATAAAGTAAGAGTCAAACTCCTTTTCTGCTTCATGATTTTGTTTTTCCATATGTTGGATCCTCTAAGTTTCTCCCATGATGAACCCCTTAGGACCCTATGGAATAATGGGTTAGGGGTTATCAGCAACCATTTTCATACTAACATCTTATGAGGAGCTCTCCAAACTTGGTGATGATGGATTGAGATCCGAGTTAGAGGGGTACACTGTGTAATAATAAGGTAAATATTCTTTCCACTAAAAGGGTTTAGACCCAGTGTTCTTAGGTCATTCACATTTAGCTATCAAATAGCCTATTTTAAAACATCTATGGCATCTAAAAGGCACACCTTCAAAATAAAGCATTTGGACCCATGTTCTCTCACCTATCAAAAGCTTGATCTCCCAGGGAACGTATTTAGTGATGTCCATATCTATCAGTAGAAAATCATATGTTGTGTGGAAATATTGAGAAGTGCTGTCATCAGATTTAACATAAGTCCCTAACCTATTAGCAATGGATTCAAAGCAATGTTTAGTCAAGAGTTGGATGGGAAAGCCTAGGAGTCTAACCGTGATGGGCTGAGAATGAAAAGAGGCTTTTGGAAATTCAAATTCATGTCACCAAGGTTTGACCATGAGGCCATGATCCCCACAAACCTAGTGTTTTCCATCTATAATATCCATGTGTTCGATAAATTAAAAAATGGCAATAAAGAAAGCTCTAGAACATGAATAGATCTCCACTTTACCTTTTCTATTTAGACTCCTCTACTTTATCCATTCATTTAGCTGGGAAATATTTTTCCAAAATCCCTTAAAGTGGAAGATGAGGGCTTTTGTGGAAATCTTTTCCTCAGATTCATGCACCAAGTTGAGCATGTGCTCATCAAAAAAGAGTGAAGGGGAGGTTCCATGTTTCAAGGGAGTAACCTTTTAAGAGGATCCTTTAAAAAATTCTGCAAAAGACATACCACTGCTGCCTACGAATGTGTATTTATTGTCAAGTCCCTTGGTTCCCTCAGACCCAACCTTCCCACCAACTGCATATTCAATAGATTCAACATCCACGGTCGCAAAAGAAGAATGCCCTTGTTTCCCCTTTCTGATGTGTGACACATAACTTACACCACCTTTAACCATAGATCCATGGCATCTACCCTTAGAGGAGGTCAAAAAACACAATGATTTTTTTAGAGAAGGCCCTCACCTTACATAATTTTTATAGAAACTCAATTCTTAAATGAAGATCAATATACTTGTATATATAACTAACGCTTTTACTTTGTTCCATGAGACGAATAAATTTCTAATAGTTTCCACGTTTGTTGATGTAATGTGGTAGTTGGAATTAACCACTTCAAATCCTAGTAATAACGAAAAATGAATGAATCCAATAACTATCTCGAGATTAATAGTCTCTCTGAGATCTAATTTTTTCAATTTTTTGTGCGGGCTTTCTAGGAGCTATGTCAGATCCTTATGGTTTAGTTTCATACCCCACTTCTTATGGATATGATGACATATCAACATATTTCTCTCCTATTTCATGGAAAGATGTTGTCTCCAAGTCTCAAAAGGTGTCACAATCTGTAAAATTACATCCCAAGCTGCAGGATGGGACACTTTCTCTGCTGATTCCCTCTAAGATCATGGATGCTGCATAGGGATTGAGGGACCTGATGATGATAGGTAAACTAATGTTCCCAAGGCCACCTTTTGAGGATATAAAAAAAATAGCTTGCATTAAATTGGCACCCTATGGACCTCTTGAGATTTCCACTATGTTGAATGGCTTTATTCTTTTAACGTTCAGGCATAAAGAGGATTTTTCAAGAGTATTTTTCAGGGTTCCTCATTTATTTAGGAGGTGCAACTTGTATCTTAGAAAATGGACCCCTAGTTTCAACCCTCACATAGAAACAATGATATTGGATCCAATATGGGTTCATTTTTTAGGTCTTCCACTTGAGTTTTGGGGGACTACAATTATTGAAGGTATTGTACTCTCCATGGGATTTCTTGTTGTTGTTGATCTAGCTACTAAAGACAAATCTAGACTTATTTTTGCTCAATTTAGTGTCAATGCTAATGTCAATAATCCTTTTCCCAAATCTATTTACATCCTCTAAGATTTTGGTATTTGGACTTAACCTATTGAGTATGAATATGTTCCATAATTCTAGTACATTAGTAAAAGCATCGTCCACTGGGTCCCTGCTTCTCCCTTGAATCCTGCCCAAAAACAGAAAGACCTTGTGCTTTCTTTAAAGCTAAAAGGTAAATTCATCCCAAAAATTAATCTCGAGGTGGCCACCTGAAATCATTTTTCAAATATTATGGAATATGGTGAGATCCCCTCCTCATAAGAGCTTCTTGTCCTAATTTTCTCAATAGCTTTGGTAGAACCCCCTGCTGCTCCCTCTTTACCATGAATTCATGTTCTCTCTGAACTTCAACCAAATATCAACCCCCCTCTTAATCTTTCCCAACCCTCTAAGGATGATGTATCTTCTAATCCCATTGCCCCTAAACCCATTATATGTTGAGAATATAAATCTTCGTTTCCCTCTCCTTCATCCTTGGTGATTGAAGATTTCAACCCGCCCATAATTACAAGAAGTAACTATAATAAAATTGGGATTTATGTATCAACAAAAAGAATGGAAGGTCCTCCAAAATTGTCAATCTTCAACTTAAAACTTCTCAAAATATTGTTGAAGGAATTAAGGGTACTCTATCCATTGAGTTTGGTGGGAAATCCAAACCTAAAAAGTTAAGATTCTCTCTTTAAACATTAGGGGGATAAATGCTCCCTAGAAAAGAAGATTCCTAAAAGAAATCATATTGAAGGATTATCCCGATATCATCATGTTGCAAGTGACTAAACTCAAAGAGGAAAATATCCCTCCTAGTATTTGGCCCAAAGCCTCCTTTTCCTCCCATGCTTTGGCTAGTAATTCTTGAGGGATTTGTACATTTTTGAATCTTACTATACTTTTTGGTGAGTGCATCATTAATACTCCTCATTTTTTGGATATATTCTTTTAAGAAATTGGTTGAATTTTGGGCTGGATTGTAGTCAATGTTTATGCCCCCAATCTCAAATGTAAAAGGGATAACATCTGGAAAGCTCTATTGTTCTTTAGAAGTAGCTGCAAACATCTACCTTGGCTCATTTTTGGAGACTTTAACACCCATTTTTTTCTTTAGAAAAACATTTTGATGCTCCAGCTAGCTCTAGCAGTATGGAATATCTTTGTAATTTTAGTAAACAATGTGATTTCATTTATTTTGACCTTTTTGAAGCTTCTTTTACCTAGTCAAATAGAATATTAGGAAACTATCATTTAAATATTTGGTTGGATAAGGTCCTTGGATCCCTGGATTAGCTATCACACTTTAGTGATTTCAATCTGATGTCCCTCCCAAATACTTCTTCCAACCATATCCCCTTGCTCTTGCATGTAGGTAAATTTCAAAACACTAAGAATCTTGCTTTCATATTTGATATGTCCTGGTTACATAACAAAAACCTAGAAAAACTCATCGAGGATTGGTGAAGGGTGTAAATACATGGATTAACAATGTACAAATTTGTGAAGAAACTCAGCTTCATTAAGAAATAGCTTAAAATTTTGAAATCCAAAACTTTTTGGGACATAAGATAAAGGAAACAACATCATTCTTTGAAGCTAGTTGAAGTCCCTACTCATATTGAATTAATTGGTAGAAATTCTTATCTGCATCAACAAGAATTGAACTTTCTATGTGATTTTTATAATACTCTTTCTGAAGAGGAAATATATTAGCGGAAAACATCTTAGGCTCTATGGCTACAACGTGGAGATCACAATACGAATTTTTCTCATGCTACTTCTTGTAAATGTAAGAGAAGAGATAAGATTAAAGGGCTCATAAATATGGACACGAATCATTTGAAAACTGAGGATGCCATATTGGTGGAATTGATTAATTTCTTTTTCAACTTGCTCGAGGAGGAGGGTCCCATAAATGAAGACGATGCTATGAAAATGTTACAACACATCTTAAAGATGATTAAAGATGAAACTAATGAAAATGTTACTAATCCTTTCTCCATTGAATAATTTCATAAAGTGGTAGAGGGAAAATATCTTGTTCTTGATGGATTTCCATTAGTTTTTTTATCATGCCTTCTAGAATATTAGTAAAACAACTCTTTTGGAGGTGATAAATGAGTTTGAAGGTAGTGAGTCCCTTCTAAAATAATGGAACATTTTTTTAGCTTTGGCACCCAATTCCTTAGGCTCCAAGTTTGTTTCTAATTAGCGACCTGTTAGCATTTGTAATACTTCCTACAAAATTGTTACTAAGATGTTGGCTACTAGGTTGAAACATTTTATTGATAGCCTAATTTATGAGCAATAGAATGAGGTTTTAAGAGTTCGTATCATCCAAAGAGGTGTGATCTTTGTTCATGAAGCTATTCATATAGCTCAACACTCAAAATAAGTAGGGATTATTATTAAGTTAGATATGTAAAAAGGTTTTTATAGAGTTAGTTAGTCCTTCATAATCAAATTTCTTAAAACATTTGGCTTCTTGGAAAAATGGTGTAAATGGATTCATAGTTACATCTCATCACCCCACTTATCTATTTTAGTAAATGGTATTCTGAAAGGTTACTTTGCTAATAGTTGTATTATTAGATAAGATGACCCCATCTCACCTTATCTCTTCATTCTTATGGATAATACATTACGTAGGACCCTGCGGGTTGTTAAACATTCTGCATCCATACCGGGTTTAAAGATCACTTCAAGGTTTTTTACGACAACACATAGTCAATTTACAGATGATACTCTCATTTTGAAGTGGCCTTGGTTATTAAAGCTAGAGATATTAAGAATATTCTAAATTATTACTAATCAACTTCACAATATATTATTAAATTTGTGAAAAGTAGAAATGCCTTCATTAATACTCGCCCTAATAGGAAAAGAAAGATTGAGGCTATTTTCGGATGCAACATAACGCCTATCGCATCTTCCTACTAGGTAATCCCTCTCTTAAAAAGAAGAAATATAAATAACCTTTGTGTCCATGTGATTGAAATATTCCAAAATAAGTTGGCAGGCTAGAAAGGAACACTTCTAAGCAAAGTTAGTAAGATGCAACTTGTTAAAAAAACCCTTCAAATTCTTCCTCTTTATTCCATGTAACTTGTAAAGAGACATTTGGGTCTTGTTTCCCATATAGGTAAAATTCAAAAACATTTCCTTTGGTCTAGTTACAAAGGGAATAAAATAATACATCTGGTGTCTTGGAATGTAACATGCAAACCCATAACTTTAAGGTATCTTAGTCTAAGAAAAGTATCCGAGATAAATTAGGATATGTTGGTGAAGATGGTCTAGGATCTTGCTACAAAGGAATGCACCCCTTGGGTGTGGCTGCTAACTTCTAAATATTTCACTTCTTTATAAGACTTTTTATCTTCAAATATCTTGGAGGGCTCTACCATCTAGAATTATATCATCAATATTCAACATCTGTTAAAGGATGGTACTAAATCGCAATTCGGTAATGGGTTGATCATTTATTTTTAGTATGATTGTTGGATTGGTGACAAACCTTTAGTGGAAGATTATTTAAGGGATTCAATCCACCCCTCTTTTGTCTTTAGGTGGCAAGACGATCAATGGCTACATTGAAAAATATGGTTGTAAGCCTTGTTGGCACATCCCCTCCTTAGAATGTTTTATCTTGATCTAGTTGTACTGTATTTATAGACTTAAGTTATTGCTTTCCTCTTGGTGTATCCTATTTTCCCCATCTCAGGATACGCGTTTATAGCCAAGATCCCCATCTTGTTCTTTCTTAGTCAAATTTTCTTGTCTCTCGCAACCTCATCCCCCTTGTCTCCCACCTCTCCATAACATATAGATCCCTCAAGTTATACAATAAATTGGTTTCTTATCTTGGCTTTCCTGTAAGGATGTTATCCTTTCAGGGGGAATTCTCAAGTGAAGGGATTTCTCCATCCCTATTCAATGTATTCTCTATATTAATTCTTTGGAAATATCTACTCACATTTTTATCCACTTCCCCTTCTCCCATTCTCTTAGGTGTCTCCTTTTGGAAATATTTGGAATTGTATGAATTTCATATTCTTCTCTCTCTAAAATTTTTACTCAATGGAGGTCTCCATTTATACACTTAGTTAGTACCCTTTACTTGAACTTTCTTAGATTCTCCATGTTCTTTGGGGAATTTAGAAAGAAAGGAATATGCATATATTCAAGGAACAAAATCATGGTTTGTGATAGCTCTTCAATGTTGTGGTCTATAGATTACAACAAAACTTGAATTGTTGTATCTAGAGGAAGGCTAAAAAATAGAAAGTGATTTTAAGTCTTATAGAATCTTGGCCTAGACAACTCCTCATCCCCCTGGGCACTCTTTCTTTAGTTTTCAATCATACTAACACCTCATGGTCTCCCCTCCTTTGAGTTGGATGAATCTTAACACTGATGGTGCAACCAAGGGTAACCTGGTTACTTGTAGTGGAGGTTTAATTCTTAGAGATGAGTCTTGTAGCCTCCTAGATGCGTAAGGCATTTGCTTTAGGATTGGTACAAATCACAGAGTCGAAGTCCTTATTATTCTTAAAGGAATTGAAATGGCACTCATTATTGGCTATAATTGACTTATTGTTGAAAGTGATTCTCTTAATATAGTAAGAATCCTCAACTCAAATGAACTCCCTAAGTGGACCATACATAGCATAATTAAAGATATAAGATCCCTTCAATCTCATTTTCAGATGATTAAATTTCAGCATATCTACCAGGAGGTAAACAAGGTTACTGAATTCTTACCTAATATTAGTGTTTTTTCAGATGGTTACAAGAATTGGATAGGAGATTTCCTAGAGGATCTGTTTACCCTTGTTGCTATTGATCTTCACTCGAATAGATAGTTCCTTTTGGTTTTTTATTTTTATATCCAAACTTTTAATTGTTGCATCACCTAGTACACCATAACTAAGATAGGTTCCACCTTTTTTGGCAATGGTAGAAATAGTGATATGACATGTGTGGAATTTATTGCCATTTATTATGGTATCACTTAACGATGTTACATATGCACAACTATCCTATTAAAAATGATAAATTTCAAATTGAAATCCCAAAGACACGTGTGGAAGTTTTGATTTAATGTGTTCACCATTACTATTTAATCAAAATCTACAAGAGGCCCTTGGAACTTTCTGTCACTATCTCCTATTTCATTATGGGTGGCCCCATCAAAAGAATTGAATTTTCTTCCTGTGAAGAGGTAAACACAGATCTGGAGCTATGGAATATTTTATAGGCTGGTGGGGTTATGCCATTCATGGAAAGGCTATCTAGTCATTCTTTCTAAGTTACCACCAGGATGTTGGCATCCTGGGAAAATGGTAGAGTTTAAGTAGGAAAGATGAAATTTATTATTTCTCCTGAGTCCCTAGCAGTTGCAGTGGGGTTCCCTATAGAGGGAGATGTTTATTTCAAATTCTCACTGCAGAAAGAGTTGGATGATTTATTATGTCATGAAAAATAACCGAGGAATTAATAATCAGGATTCAAAAGGGGTTCGCTACCATAGCCATGGGATAGGGTTGCAGAGAATTTGATGAGAAATTTCACTATAGAGGGATGGTACAAATTGATCTATGAACCTCAGCATATTCTTCTTTCTCATATTTGGCATGATAGGAAGGTAGAATTTTTGGATTTTATCTTTCAGTCGCTTAAACTTTCCCTAAGATAAGCTAGAGAATAGGAAGGGCCTTTCCTTCACCAGGGTCTTTTATATATACTTTTTTAAGTGGCGTCTTCCCAAAATATCTTTCACATTCCCCCCATAATCCTTTAAGCAATGTCATATCACCCCTCTTCGTTCTCATCCTTCACCCCAAATCTTTCCTACTTCTGATGTATCCACTCGTTGTTATTGTTGAAAACTTTGTATCCCTTTCGAATATAATTTGGATATCATAATCATTGGCTAGAGTGGTCTGGTTGACCATTGTTTCCCCCTTCTTCCTCTCATGTCTCTCACTCATCTTCCCTGACATCTTTTGTCACTAAACCTCATTCTGACCTGACTTCTCCTTATTCATTGAATCTTTTTGAATCTTCTTTGGCTTCTCCTCCTATCTCCCTGAATGTCACCATGGCTTGTTTTTATTCTACTCTCTTGACCATGGAGGGCCCTGAGGACGCCCCTTCTATTCCCTTGGAAATATCCATTGACTCAAATATTTCCAATGTTTTATTGGGTCTCTCTCCATATTTTCATGACTCCCCTTTGATTGAGAAATTACCCCCCAGTATCGTTATTATGAATGTTGAACTTGTTGCAATTGCAGGGAAACATTAGGGTAATATTTCCCTTGCCCAATAGGATCCTAAAGAAGAAGATATCATGCTCAGTATACTGGGAAACCTTAATAGAACCTTCTATGCTATCAAAGATTGGAAAATATACAATGAAATGACTTAGAATAACATCAATGGATACATCCTAGACCTCATTCAGTTATTTGATGTGTTGGTTGATAGACACTCTACTGGTTCAACTAAAGAAGCATCAGTTACTCTCAATAATATTCATACTATGTAATGGTATTTTTCTGATGCAAGACTTTCGAATTTTTATTTTTTCTTCCCATGCACGTTTTCTCCTTTATCTTCTTTGTCATAGCTTGACTTGAGGTACAAAGGGTACTTTCAAAAACACCCAATTTTACCTTATGTCCAAAAAAATACTTTTGTATACGTTTAACTCCATTTAATTATTTAATGAATCACATTATAAAACAACAATAGTGATGCTACAAAGTATTGCGGTAATAAAAATCATATTAATGCACATGTTGATAGTATGTTGGATTTTTTTTTTCAATTGGGATATACATTTGTTGCTCACATTTCATGATATAATGTTAACGTGTTAGGATTAAATCCATGTCTTCAAAAATCTACAATGATCATTCCATAAGTTGGTATCTTGTTTGATTGTTTTTTCAAACACTTAGTGTGCATACATTAAACTTCCACACTTATCATACATGCATATAAGATAATTTTTCATATATTTTCATTTGGGAAAATTGGATAACATGTTATTGATATGGGAGTCTATTTTCTTACCTAGTGTTAAAGGGATTGATTTTAAGTGCATGTCTTCCGTAATCAAAGATATGTATAAGTGTTTCAAGGGGGGAAGTGTGTACTAAGAAAAATGTGCAGTTCCTTCTTTATCCAACATTCTGTACATTATGTTTATAATTTTGAGATTAATATTGGCAGTAGATGGAAGATCAAAATAAAAATTATATAATTATGATTGATGCATTGCATCATTAATCAATATATTTCATATAAATCAATCTCACTACCACTTCCCACCATTTCTCTATTTTATCTTCCTCTTCATCTGACTCTGACACTCTATTATGCAATTCTTCTTCATTATCTCCCCACACAAAATAGAATTAAAGTTTCTATTTTCAAGGATAGGGTCATCCACATGCGGATTTCTTGTGAAAGAAGAAGCCTCAAAAGTTTAAAAATGCTTGGCCTTTGATATTAATCCTAAAAATCATGTTGTAAGAAATATTAAAAGTAGTAAGGAATGTGAGATTTAGAAGATCTGAGGGAATAATTCCAAACAATTTTCTTGATGAGATATCCATAGACTTAAGCTCCAATATTATTTGGTGTACCTCCCATTGCATTTTGTATAATGGAATCCATCTTGTTCTCTACAAACATATTGGAAAATGGAAATGGTGGTTGTTGTTGCTGTTTATTTACATGAAAAGATGAAGTTTTTGTATGTATATACGACATATGAAATGAAGAACATATTGGGGGATGATTATTGTAACTTATTCTTAAGTAAACATGGCCTATGAAAAGATCATTTTTTGTGGGCATATAGTTTCCACCCATGATCCCTTGAATATAACTCTCAAGTATCCGGTTTCTTATTTTAGTACGATTGTCAATAATTTTAAAGATTAGATTTCCTATGGTGGTATGGCTACACATTTCCATTGTTCTTTCATGGTAACTCTGAAGAAAGAATATTTTCAAGGAGGATGTTTGGGTCCAAGTCCCATGGGCATCAAAAAAATAGTGAGAGGAGTGATAATGCCAGGATATTTCACCTCTTTTCTTGTAGACATCACTGATTGAAGATATATCCGGGTAAGGAGGATTCAAGGAGAGGAATAAAAAATGTTGGGGATGATCCTGGTGGTGAAATTGTGTCAAAATTTTTTCACATGGAGGATGGATATTTAAATCATAGACACTACAATGAAAGGAAACAATGGGTCTCATTTCACACTCACGTGTTTTGCAAAGAGAAAAAATATCATCTTTTCCATCATTCCTTACCTGAGAAACAAATTGAGGACATGATTATCAACATTGTGGTTTACCTTCCTAGGAAATAATGAGCAAGTTAAGTGAATATAAATATTACATGATCTACAATTGTGAGTGCAACCTCTAAAGTAATTCCCACATGATCCTACTAATTAGGTGTTGAGCTCCAATAAATGAGAATGGATGAAATGTTAAATTTTTATAAAACTTGGACCATTGAATCCCGCCATTAAAATTTTTGTGTGAGAGATACTGAACTAGTTCACAATAATCTACTATATAAAATTTATCGTCGAACGTCCCTAGCCCTCAAAACCCCATTAATAAGCAATGTTCTGAGGTATTTTTATCAAAGCTTTCGATTGATTATGATAGTCCTAGAGAAATAATAGAGGTGTACGGAGACCAAATTTATTTTCTCGGTATGGGGGCCTAGATTGCGGGCTAAAACCAACATAATTTTTCAAATTTTAACAACTCACGAAAGTGGTAAAGTAGCTATCTAGGCCCCTAAATATGAAACAAAACAAGGTAAAACTATTTTATATGGTCATTATAGAAATAAAAATGACATCTCACATCACCTATAAATACAATCATTCCATAACTTACCCATTACATGGTTTGAAGCGGTGTTTATGCGTTATTCAAAATTCATGTTTTATTAAATATTAACAAGGTGAACAAATGATGTGATTACATGGAAGTCAAGTTTATTTCTCAAATCGGGTGGATATTATTATCAGAAACTATGATTGAAAAGTTTTAGTTGTTACAAGACATGGTTGTAAAGTGTATCTTACACTAAAAGGGCCATATTATTTCTACATGATGCAAGGTAAATATATTCATTATGTGCGATAGGTCATTTTATTAACCATAACCATACTCTTCTTTTAATTTAAATTTTTACTAGCACTATTAAGGGAAAACCTTAAATATGAAAGCATGTTAGAGGTAGGGAGAAAACCATGCATTTTCATAGTGAGGCAACAAGGGACGTGCTCCAATCTAGTTTGAAAATGTGCAAGCTTCACATCTATAACTACGAAACAATTTTATTACCCATTCACATTTATTATAATGCTTCCATTATAAGTATGACTTATAAAAATTAGTCTCCAAAACATGTTCCAATGAGCTTAGCTCATTCCAAAGTTCTCATTTTCTGCATTTCCTTCAAACATTGCTACCCAAATGACCTTATTGCTCACAGACATTTTATAAAAAAAATTGGCATGCCTTCCCCATACTTCCTCCTTTTACCCACATTCCAACCAATACAAAAAAAAACAAATCTAGAGCTATCCCTACAAAACACCTGCTTCAATGTTTTCTTAGCTTTAAATGGAGCACTTACACCTACAACCTTTGAAACAACTCGTTTATTATATATATATATATATATATATATATATATATATATATATATATATATTCTTTGAAAGATGTCCATGCCCCTGGTCTAAAGTTATCTCTTGGCATATAATGGGAGAATGTTGGCATAGGATGTGGAGTTGTACTGTAACTGGATCAAACCATTTAAATTTCCCCTCTCCTATTGCCCACTTTAGGGCGTGTGCATCATGCATACAGGTATAAACTAAAGCCAAATTTGTTTAAGGAATTATATCAAATAGAACATGTTCCTATTCTAAGATTCCTGACATTCAATAAACCATCAAAAAAATAAACAAAAATATGCACATGCCATTCATTTACAAATGAGCAAGGGGAAGGGGCATCATTGAGGAGGCTTGGCTCATACATATCAATGAAATGCCTGAGGTCCCCAATGATTTTCAGCAAAACCCATTTCACACAGGTAACATAATGGATAACGAGAGGGTTTCACCCAAAGGAAGACTGAAAGAGACAAATATCACATAGACATAAGTGGAATAACAGGAATGAACACTTTCAATGTCTTAATCAATACATCAACTACTCGAAATAAAACATAAAAAGTAGGAAAATAAAGTGGTAGTCATTGTCTATCATGAGAATGTTGCTGCAAAAGTTACAGTGTGCATATCACAGGTGCACAAAATTCGAAGAAGAAAAATAAATACAGCTAGATATTACACGCCTCATAATCCTCAATCTTCATCTTCTCTTCTACATACAAAAAACAAAACAATGATAGATAATAGTTTCCTTTCTCTCAGATACAAATGAAACCACTTCAAATACAACTGTAAATCCATATCGATCAATTTTTATATAGTAAAATGAGGAGATATTACAGTTATAGATATATCTACATGTGCATTCATGATTTAACCACTAGTACTATTGATTCATGGAAGGATGTTAGCAAGAGATCCCTTTAGGATAGTTCTTTGTCACATTCTGTTTGGTAAAGGAGGAATACATGAAAATATGGTGGAAATTTATTATGGATGTGGAGTTTTGTCTTTACAGCTGTCATTTCAGTCAAAAGGACTTCTCCCATATATGTGTGCTTATCTATAGTTCCATCCTTGAGCCCTAAAACTAGATTTTCTTCTTGTAAAAAACATTTTGACCAAGAGACACATGTTATTTAATTGTTATACCCAAAAGAAATTTGGTAAGATTTTGATGGCTGCCTAGGATGAGGGCACTACAAAATCTTTACAATGGGAATTGATTAAGTATGTAACTATGTTTTACTATTTTATAATATTTCTTCATTTTGTCTATGTTTTTATAAAACCTTACCATAAGAAGATTGAGTATTGAGGAATACAATCTACGAGTCTATAACTATCAAATATTAATTGCCTATTGGTGACATTTAAAGTAGTTCATAATCATCAACCCAAGTTCCATTCCCAATGAGCCCATTGGACACTTTCAATAAGTAGCCAGGGAGACACCTTGAGGTAGGGGTCAAACGTCTCCATGTGAACCAAGTGGAACATAGTGGGGCACTCCAAATGTGGATTTCTCAACACACATTAAGTGTGCAATCCCACCTCCATGTCGCACTTAGAGAAATTATCCTCCAAAACCACCACTCTAGTTCATAGCTTTGGTATAATAAAAGTGTTTACCATCCAAAGTTTTGAGGTAAGGACTAGGTTAGCGGAACGTCAGATTTGTGTTGAATGGGTCCACTTCTAAATTGGTGTCCTTCCTTTCCATGGCTAAGGCTAGTGCTTGTCCCCTTCTTAAACCTATGGTCCCAACAAAAATGGGACTTGTTATCTCATTTGGGGAGGTTGTTTTTGAATCGGTTGAGTTTTTCTAGAACAGGGGTCTTATATGTAGGTGTTTTGGTTGTTTCCCGGGTCTTCCTTCTTTGAAAAACTGGATTACTAAATAATAGAGGAAAATTATTGTTTGTAAGGTCAATAACTACCCCTATGCTTGTGGAATTTTTATAGTTTCTTTTGATAGCTCCTCAGATAAGGAGGCTATTTTAGGAAACTTTTGGGCTTATCAGGAGCATATTCTTCTTATAAAGCATTGGTTCTCCTCCTCAATCCTTTGATTGAAACTTTAAATATCAGATTTGTCTGGGTAATACTTCCCTATTTTCCTTTAGACTTCTAGAGTGATGATTACTTTAGGGCTATGAGGGATGCCTTGGGAAATTATGTTGTAGTGGATCCCAACACTGAATCATTTGATCATACCAATTTTCCTAGGATTCTAGTTTACATGGATATGTTTGTTGACTTCCCTGATACAATGGATCTTAAGGTCAAAGATTTAGTTTGGAATCAAAATCCTAATTATAAAGGACTTATTTTTAGATGCACAACTTTTTTTCTCTTGGACATCTAGCCACAAATTACCCCATTACCAAGAAGTCAATCAAAGGTAGGGTCTTGGGGTGAAATTATTCTAATTCAGATAATTTGGTAGTACATGCTCCTAAATATAGTGATAATGAAGAAGATTCAAGTAGGTCTAGGGATAATATTGAAATAAAGAAGGGTGAAATTTTTATCCCCCCTTCTGGACCAGTTATTGTCTCACATCAGGTTTCTGGGAAGGAGGATGAATCAACGATGTAACCTCTTGGTTTTATGTCAACTCAAAGCTCTAATAACAATGAGGTTCTCAAGATATGCCTACCTATTCACCTAGATGAGAATGTGGATCCCAGTGAAGGGATGGATGGACGGTTTTGAATAACAAGAAGAAAGGAAAAGTTGGAACAGTTATCAAAATTTTCCCCTTGAGAAAAATTGGACAAACAAGAACTTGTATGCAAAAAAAATGGAGTTGTTTCAGTCAAGAAGGCTTGTATTTAGGATTTAAGAAAATAAATTTAAAGCAAGCCCGAGCAAGTTGCAGATATTTTGGGAAAGGAAGAAATCCAAAATTTTTGGTTTTGAACATCGGAGGTGGAGCTTTTCAGAGATCTTGACGAGTCAAATGCTCCAAAACCTGAAACTCTGAAAGTAAATATTTTTAGACTTTTAGGTTTTGGGGTTTCGGAGATCTCAAAGTGTGAAGTAGGAAAGTGAGCAAAAATCCCAAAATCTAAAATTCTTAAAGTCTAAAATTTCAGAATTTCAGGTTTCATAGTTTCGGAGGTGTGGAATTCATGGTTTTAGAGGTCTCTGGTAGAAAATTCAGAAAAGTGATAAAAAATGTCAAAAATCTCGAAAGTCTGAATCCCGAAAGGGTTTAGATTTCAGAATTCAATGCAGGTTTTGAGGTCAACGTAGTGACCATTTCAGGTTTTTGAACTCTCAAGGTGATTTGGAAGATAAACGGTCCAAAAGGACCGAAATGGCAAAATGTCTGAAAGTCTAAAATTTCAAACTTTCAGACTTTTGGGTTTCAGAGGTTCAAAAATCTCAAGCCCTAAAACGTAAAAATATCAACTCAATGTTTGAAATCCCGAATTCTAAAAGTCTAAATTTTTGGACTTTTGGGTTTCGGAGTTTCGAAACCCTCAGTTCTCCATTTTTACAGAATGACACCTCGACCTTCAAATGGCCATAACTTTTGACTGGGAGCTTGGATTTTCACAAGAAAGGAATTTTTGGAAAGCTCTCAGATATCTTAAAATTAATGAGATTAAGTTAGTCAAAATGAAGAAATACAGTCCACCATTTTTGTGGTGTCAGGGTTCCCACCTACCCCAATAATGAAGGTATGGGCTTCCTTTCTTACCCAACAAGGAACAACACATGGAGGCATGGATTTTGTAGTAGAACCCATCATTTTTGTAGGTGAATTCAATGCATTTCTTTGGTATTTGGAGTAGGATTTAAAATTTCTTCTATCTCCTTCTCTCATTCTTCCTATATATTGTAAGGAGGGGCATTTTTCTAAAGGTTGGACATTTTGGCTTTTCACCCTCCCTTCTTTTTTGTCTGTAAGTGATCTTGTGGAGTTCGAACCTCCCATATAAACTATAAATGTAATATTTTCTCTTGGCCATTGTACTAGACTATAATTTTTTTTTGAAGCAATAAATTAAGTTTTTGGATGATTTCAACCCTTTCTTATGTCCATTGCATCTTCCTGATCTCTCATTGCAATATTAGGTATCTGTGTATGGTCATTGTGTTACATTTCAATCGTTTGTGTTTAATGGAAAAGTAGGTGTCCGACATTCCTTTGGTGCATCACCTTTGTTAGTTTAGGTTTATTTTATTGCATCTTATTAACCATGTCTCCTCGGAAAGATAGAGTAGATTTTAGGATAGATCCTCTACAATGTGAATGTGTGCATCTGAATAGAGGAATAGAAACTGAAAGTCATCTAGAGAGATTTCTCGATTGCAAAGTACCACACTTTGGGATAATCTCCATGTTATGAAATCACACTGAAAGTCTTCAACCCATCAAGTTGTAGACATTCAGGGGTGTTGTGATTACGCATGAACATGACTTCTCCTCTAAGGATGAGCCTTAGATCCCATCGTTGAACTATCCATGGTAGTTAGGTTGGCCTTGCAGTTTTGATGGTCGAGGCACTTTTATTTTATTTACATGTCCCTTTCTTCCTTTAGGCCTCCCTTTTAGGTGGTTTGGTTTGGCTTGTTGTTTTGTTTAACCTTGGGCCTTGGTGGTCTAGTTCCTTGATGTTCCACCTGTGTGCTTTGATGAATTCTCTTTCAGTTGTAAAAGGTTTCCAGCTCTCTACAAAATCTGTTATTTTTCCTTATCTAATAAAAAATCAAATATTGATTGTCACTTTTATGTACATGTTATATATGTATGTTTCATTTAGAATACAATATTGATGAATATTAACTAGTAGTATTTTCTACTGTTTTACTTTGTATCAATATGATTGTAGTGAAAAATATTTATGTTATCCAATTCCACTCAGCCCATACAAATTATGGTATTTGGGTTTTGTCATTGTTAGCAAAAATGCATTTGTAGTTTGTCTTACTTGCTACCTACAAATGATCGACTATGACAATTCTACAATTAACGAAACAAGCTACTTAGAACAATTTAAATATAATAAAAAATATAACATCTAATAATTCAATTCAGAACTAGCTTCTATGTGGCTCTTGTCTTATTTAACTTATTGTCTCATCCAATACTATTACTTTTTTCTCTCTAACAATAAACATTTTCCATGTGTAATATAAAATATGTTTTGTAAAAATTGTCATAATATTTTTGTGATAATATTCTTCTACCGCTTTATTTAGGAATATTTTTTTATTTTTGCTTTGGACTATAGTTTTGATCTTAAAAATCCAAAAACATCTCTACAACCAGATATGTATAAATTTCCATGTCATTTGTTTCATCCATTGAAACCTTCCCACTTCATTTTTCAAAATTTTATTTATAAACCTATCTCTATCATGCACCAGTGATAAGACCCCACTATTATCTAATAGTGCATAGAAATGTAAAGTGATTTGAAATCCAATTTTTAAATAACAAATACTAGGAAGTCGTAACAAAACATTATTTGTGGTTTGCAACTACAATTTTTTTTTTAATAAATAGTTATCCTTTTGTAGTGCCCACTTCCCTTCGACCTCATTTTTTTTTTATGTTTTCGAGACTGATTACCTCAGTTATGGATTATTATGACTTCTTGTTTTAGCATGCTAGTAGATATCATAGACATTGGACTGTTAATGATTCGATCTTTATATGATGCATATGGTTTACTGGTGGACATTTGATGACGATATTGTATGCTTTTGACAGGGTTATTTATCTTTAAATATGACATGTGATATGTTTAATCATTTTGAGTAGAACTTGATAATTGGACTAACGTGATGATCATTTTGACATAAATGAAATGTGGAATAGAAATGTGCTATAAAGTGTTAGTGTTATCGTACTTGCATAGAGGATAGTAAATCATGTGTCATTTATTTTAGATTATATCGTATATTGGCATGAACGTTTTAATGCGGCCGACAGGCTGAAGGAGGTATCTTCTGTTCTGTAGGTATATTATATTCACAACAATATTGGGGAGTGGAGACCAACCACATCGGAATTCGAGAAGAATCCAGCTAAGGTCACCATGGCAACAAGTAATTGTGTGTGTTAGAATTATCTGGTAAAGGGAAAATTGTGACCTAGGGATCATGTGTTGTTTTGTTTTAATTTTTCCCTTTTTATTATGTTAGTATGTGTTTCTCTTAGTAAGTGAAATTTTTACTTATGTTATTATTCATATTCCTTGGATTGGAGTTTACCCCTTTGTTAGCCATGGGTTGTAGTGGGTTAATTAAGTTAAATTGAAATTTTCCTAAACTAATTAAAAGATGTGACCTAAGAGAGTTCATTTATTAACCTTGATTTACTTGGGATTTTGTGTGGATTGATGTGTGTTTGAGTTTGAGTGTAGCACACTCTACCCCACATGGGAAACTCTAATTTGGCCTTGGAGGCCAAATTTCAAAGCTTGTGGGACAAGTCAAACTTGTCCCACACCTCTTAAAACCCCATGCCAACCCTACCTATGGGTTGGAGGGCCAAATTTAGGGTCTTTTAGGTGTTTTGGGGGGATAAAAGGGTAAAAATATTAATTGCACTTTCTTTCAAATTTAATTTTGTCCTTTGAGGGAGTGGGCTTAGTTGGAGTGTGTAAGGTGCTTACCTTTCTTTCAACCACTTATTAATGGTGCTTTGGAATTTGATGTTGACCAAATGATGTGGAGTGGAGGAAAAAGGAGGTGGCATCCTACTTGGAGCCACATCATCTCTCCATCTCTTCTCTCTACTTATTGAAGCCTCTTGTTTGTTTTGGGGGTTGGAAGTTTAATTTTTGAGTTTTTTGGTATTTTGGAGAGGAGAGGATTTGAAAGGAGCTTGTGATTTTTTTTGAGCTTGTGGATACTTGTGAGAACTTTGTTGGAGCTTGTGCATGCTTGCTTGATCCTTGGAGGGATTTGAGACTTCATACTTGGAGCAAGCTCTACCATGGAAAGGTAGGAGCTTCACCTTTGTTTGCATTATGTTCTCTTTTTTGTTATATGAATGAGTACATTTTTTGTGTTGAATTTTGTTGTTGTAATGCTTGTTGGGAATGGGTAGAATACCTAAGTTGGGAGTGGGAGGAGACTATGGAGAGTTTAATTGAGGGAGGCATAAGAGATCATGTTCTTGAGGAGGGAGTTTGGGTTGGGTGCCCACCTTGTAAGAGAAATGCTTGCATTTTCTTCTTGTTTTACTTTGAGGGAGCCATAAGAGTTGAGGGAACCATAAGAGTGAATGGAGGGATAAGGGGTACTTGAGGGAGGCATAACAGTTGTTAGGGGTATTGTGTTTTGCATTGGAGGCTTTTAGGTGGCACCCATTCCCATTGGGAGGCATAAGTGGCCTCCCCATATGTCTTACTCTTGTGGCTTCCTTGGTAAGCCTTGTGACTTGTTGTTGTGATTTTTTTCCCTCTTGTTGTGTTGTTGATTCTCTTGTTTTGAAGGATTATGGAATGCATGTGAAATGTTATGTTTAGTTATGTGGAAGCTTGTAGTTGCCATGAGTTGGATTCTCTCCCATTGTTATGTGGTTGGGGCTTGGGGGCTAATGGAGAGGATGGCTTTTCTTCTCTATTGGGTATTTTGGTTGGGAGGAGAGCGTTGCCTCTCCCCTTATCTTGTTGTGAATCAAGAAAACTATGGAGGAGCCACCTTGTTGATAGTTGAAGCATTGGAACCTTGTTGATGACAATGTGAAACCACCATGTACTTTACCCACCTTGAGTGGAGGAAAAATGTAATATTGCTTTGTATTTTAACTTCCAATATTGTAAATTTGTTTCCACATGAAGTAGGGAAATGTTGTAACAAGATTTTGAAGGAAAGTTGTATTGAAATGTTAGTAAATCTTACTCTAAAACTTATTGGAAATGTTGTTGAAATCTTTTGTGGAATTTTGGAAAGAAATTACGAAAGAAAGCATATTAAATTTTTGTTTTGTTACTTGAAAGTGATGTATTGGAAAGGTTGGAAAAATAGTGCATTATCTCTTCTTGTGTAGTTGATGGAAGGACTTAAGTTTTTAAATGGCTTTTAATATGCCAAAGAAGAATTTTAAGCTCTAGCCCCTTTATGTTTTTATTCATTCATGAATTCATTGTAAAATCCATTGGAAATTAATAAAGAAAATGAAATCAACCTATTTGAAATCCCATGCAAGGTTTATTAAATTGTGTAGAAATGAATTTTAGTGAAAAGACTTTAAACTAGTAAGATTCATTACCCAATACTCCTTAATACATAATAAGGAAATTAATATTTTCAATATAATTCATATCTATGTAACATTACAACTAATGTATTTACTATTTTTAGATTCTAATCATAGTAATATACCATTAATATCTAATTCTATTAACTAAGTATACTAATACGAACTGCAGCTAGAAACAATAGTAAACTTACGTAGGAGACGTTCACCTATTTTGGAAAAGCAGGCCGTGCTCCATGAGCATGCTGGCATGAAACAGCTGTACAGTCGCAATATGTACAGGCGTGCATGGTTTTTTGCATTTTTTTAAAAAGCAATTGTGCTTCATGAATATTCTGATTTGAAATAGACCCACCTTTATGAGATCTCTTTTGTTTTCCACGGGCTGTATACAATACCTGGTAAGTTTTCAATAGAGAATCAATGTAATAAACTTCATCGGGTCCCTGGGTAACATTCTCACTATCCCTTAATCGATTTTGATATTTATGTGCACCTTGAAGGTAATCCCATTTTTCTTAGGATGTACTCGTTATTGAATAGATTGAAACATAGTTGGACAGACCGCTATTTTAAACGCCTTTCACTGTCCCTCCATCGATTTTGATAAAATTATCACGAAGGAGAACCAAAATTTGAGGATGTATTCGATACTGAACAGATGGCAACATAGTTGGACAGGTTGCTTGCTAAAACGCCCCACTGCCAGTCTGTTCCACTGTACAGGCATGGCTGTGGATCCCCGCCAAGCATACACCTCGCAGCGCCTAACGAAAGTAAGGGTAGCACGCCTGTTCTCATGCTGAAGCTCCTTCTCTTCCACACTTTGTCTCCTCACGCGCCAAGGGAAAAAATAAAACCAGTCGACCCGCTTGCTGCATTGCCTGTATCTTGTTTATAATCCTCCTCACCTTTTTCCACGCGGCCTGGGCGAATGGACCCGCGTTTACTCTTGCTATACCGGCCTGTATCTTCATCTATTATCCTCCACACTCTTACCCGCGCGGCCAGGACAGTAGAAAAACGTTTGGGTGACTGTGTAGAGTAAGATTTACAAAATCTAAATGATTAATTGAAAGTGGCGGCCAGGTTGTGTTACTTACACGCATGGAGAGGGGTCATAATGGTTGCCAGGAGTTGGTTGAGTCACCCACCGCCCCAACCATAACATTTAAGCTAAGTTTGAATGCCCATTGAATTGGGTTGGCTATTGTTTAATACCCAAAGGTGTGGGTCGACCAATGATAAGCCATAAAGGTGGCATTGGACGTTGAAGCCCCAATACATTGGGCTGGTGAAGTATTATTAGTACAACTTTTCAATCTAATAATCAACTATTACCTTTCTAATAATTGACCACTTATTTTGAAAAGCCTCTCTTAAAATAATTTTGTATTTGCAAAATCATATTTCTCTCAACTTGTTATTGTTTTAAATTTATATAGTTTTTATTTACTTATACCTATAGTACATCCTTGCAAAACAATGTAGTATCAGGGCTAAACTTAGAACTTAGAGCTAACTATAAAGAGTCTTCAAAAAAAAAGTTAGTCACAAAAAGTCAAAAAACAAAAGTTTGATAGCTTAGTAGTAAAGAACCCTAACATGCAAATATGAGGCCGTATGTTTGATTCCTAGCTGGCCCATGCATATTATCAAAGCACTAACTTTTAAATAGGAGGTCATCGGTTTGAGTAACAACTAGTCCAACATTAGACTAATTAACTCAAAAGATGACCCTTCTTATCTTTTTTCAAACGTCGAAGGAGATAAATTTAAATATTGTTGGCCTCGAAGCATTATCATGACTTTTGTAGTTTCGAGCCTGTATGGGGGCACACCCCTCAAAAAAAAAAATTCACATTTTCGGGTTGCATGGTTGTGGTGCGTCGTCATCGTTGTTTTTGTGGCGTTACATTTTGGTATCAGAGCAAGGGGTTCGAAGCTTGGACCCTTGGGCACACGCAGAAAACATGATACGTGAACATTTAACCTAGTGCAGAGTTGACTGTTGTTTTTGTTTAATATATAAAACCACAATGTTGATAATTATAGTAAACAACAAATTTAGAAAACTGGCACGAGACCTAGAACAACGAACTAACTCTCACCTTGATCTGTGCAGGAGGCGCGGATTGGGCGAGGGGTCTCTTCATATAGACCTAGACATACCACCGCCAGAGCAGGCTGTAGCAGCCATTCTACTTCAGATCTTGCAGACACTCCAGGATGTCAATGCCGCTATACGCGGAGAGCCCTCAGGAGGACGACTCGCAAGACATAGTTTGGAGCCATCAGTAGATGCCAGGGCATCCCCTCGACACAATGAGTTGCACAGGGCAGAGAAATTCCATGCGGAGTCGACTAGGGCAGAGTCACCACAGAGAGGACATAGGGATAGGATCTCAGGACATAGGGACAAGTCTCGGAGCCCTAGACAGAGGGAGGAGCATTCAGATAGACCTAGGATTCATCATAACTCAGCTGCAGACCACATCAGGGAGATCCTGAAGCTGCGACCATCTCACTATTTAGGTGATACAGGCGGTTTTCAGGTGGAGGCCTGGTTGGTGAGCTTGAGCGGATGCTTCAAGCTCTGCCCTTGTACTAGCAACACGAAAGCTCGTGTTGCAATCCATCTTATGAAGGATGGAGCAGGAGTCTGTTGGAGGACCGAGGAGCAGAAGCTCCATGTTGACTCGGAGATGATTACCTGAGAGCTATTTGAGGAGTGATTCAGGAGCAGGTATTTACCCAGGAGATTCATTCAGCAGCGGATAGACGGGTTTCGTGACCTCCGTCAGGCATCCATGACTGTAGCTGAGTATGAGAGTCGATTTCTGGACCTACTCCAGTATGTCGACTATATGCAGGATGAGTAGGTACGGTTTCACAGGTTCATTCGGGGTCTAAACTTGGATTTAGGTGGCGCAGTGTGCATTCACTGCCCACAGACATTAGCTGAGGCCGTGGAGAAGGCCTATATTACAGAGGAGACACGGGGGAAGACGCAACAGGCTAGAGAAAGAGTTCGGAGATGTATCCAGCAGATTCAGGATAGTAAGTCGAAGGGGTCAGTTCCTCCTCCATGGGGTGGACAGAGTTCAGGGCAAGCTTCATTTTGGCCACCACAGCAGTAACAGCAGCAGACCCGCCCACCTTACCAACCTCCTCAGAGATTTGATGCATAGAGTGGACGTAGTATGGGGCCTCCTCCTAGGGGTCCCATCAGGACACAGGGTGCACCAAGAGCTCAGTCAGCAGGATCTCGTCAGCAGAGACCTCAACAGTCCATAGCTGGATCGTCAGGATCTGTATCTCAGTCATCTAGAGTACCAGCTGGAGCTGCTTCCCACTGGAGGGGACCAAGCAGCTGTTATGGTTGTGGTGTTGTCTAACATCATTGGAGAGATTTCCCACAGAACCCTAATAAGGGTAAGATGCAGGACTCAGAGCCTACTGTTGGAGATATGGCACGGAGTCATCAGATCTACGCAGCGGTCGAGAACCGCCAGGCTGACCATCAGAGTACTGTGATTGAGATGAAAGGTAGTATTGGTGGTATTTCCACCTCTATATTATTTGATTCTGGTTCTTCTGATTCTTTTATTGCACCATCCTTAGTAGAGCGTTATAGGCTGGTGGCAGTTAGGCAGGGCCGCAGTTGGGACATTGAGATGGCTTCTGGAGCCAAGATTTCTGTAGACTCCTTAGTTAAGGAGTGTGTAGTGGATTTGGGACCCTTCACCACTACTTCTGATCTTCGGATCCTTCCATTAGGGTCTTATGGCATCATTTTAGGCATGGATTGGTTGTCCGCTCACAGAGCTAGAGTGGATTGTTACCATAAGACTATTACTTGCATAGATGATCTTGGAGTAGAGTCAGTGATATCATGAGTTAGGAGGGCCGTATCCATTCACACCATCTCCGCTATGCAGCTTAAGTGGTGTGCGCGACGGGGTTATCAGTTGTTTGATATTACGGTTAGTGACAGATCAGAGGATGAGTTGAGAGGACCTTCCCTCGATGATCATCCCATCTTTTAAGATTTTTCCGATGTGTTCCCATGGGAGCTACCAGGATTACCTCCCCCACATGAGATCGACTTCCATATAGATCTAGTTCCGGGCGCAGAGCCTATCTCACGAGCACCTTATCGGATGACTACTCTTGAGTTATGTGAGCTCAAGTTGCAGCTTGAGGACCTTCTGGAGAAAGGCCTAATCCATCCTAGTGTATCCCCTTGGGGTACACCAGTGATCTTTGTGAAGAAGAAGGATGGATCTCTTCGGTTGTGTATTGACTACCGTCAGCTGAATAAAGTAACGATCAAGAATCGTTACCCCCTTCCACGCATTGATGATTTATTTGATCAGATGAAGGGGGCTACAATTTTCTCTAAGATAGATCTTAAGTCAGGGTACCATCAGCTCAGGATTGCGGAGATAGATATTCACAAGATAGCATTCCGTACGAGATATGGCCACTATGAGTTCACAGTGGTACCTTTCGGTTTGACGAATGCCCCCGCAGTGTTCATGAGTTTGATGAATGGGGTATTCAGGACCTTCCTTGATCGCTTCGTGCTCATCTTCCTTGATGACATTCTAGTTTACTCACGCACACGTGAGGAGCACGAGGAGCACCTTTGCCAGGTTCTTCAGTGTCTTCGCGAGCAGCACCTTTACGGGAACTTGGAGAAGTGTGCGTTCTTTCAACCTGAGGTGCAATATTTGGGTCACATCATTTCATGGGAAGGTATTGCAGTCGATCCTTCCAAGATTTGAGCCATCATGGATTGGCCAGCACCCACTAGTGTGACCGAGGTACGTAGTTTCATGGGTCTAGCAGGATATTACAGGAGGTTTGTTCAGGATTTCTCTCGGATTGCGCACCCTATCACTTCTCTTCAGCGGAAAGGGAAGAAGTTTTTATGGTCAGATAGATGTGAGCAGGCCTTCAGTACATTGAAGGAGTGCCTCACGAGAGCACCTATTCTTGCAGTGCCGGATCCTCAGGGTGAGTTCTATGTTTGCACAGATGCTTCCTTGGCAGGACTTGGAGGTGTGTTAATGTAGGAGGGTAGATTCGTTGCCTTTGAGTCTCGTAAACTCAAAGATTATGAGCTCAATTATCTGACCCATGAGCTTGAGCTTGCAGCAGTGGTACATGCCTTAGTGTGGTGGAGACATTTTCTTCTTGGCCGGAGATTTACACTCAGGACTGATCACTTGAGTCTTCGCCACCTTTTCACGCAGCCCAATCTCAACGCTCGTCAGCGGCGTTGGATGGAGCTACTATGTGAGTATGACATGGAGATAGAGCATGTGAAAGGGAAGGAGAATGTGGTTGCAGATGCCTTGAGTAGGCGGAGGCATGTTGCTATGGCCACCTCAATGGGCACAGATTTGCGGAGTAGGATCTTGCAGCAGCTTCCTCAGGATAGTTTCTACCTTGCAGCCATAGTAGAGATTGAGTCTCAGAGACCCCTTGAGAGGAGATTTGATGGATTTTCATTAGAGGAAGATGGTCTTCTCAGACACAGAGGTTGGATATATCTTCCTAGAGATGGAGGCTTGAGAAATGACATTTTGACAGAGGCTCATCATGCACCTTATTCAGCCCATCCCGGGGTGAAGAAGATGCATGCCACCCTGAGACAGTTGTAGTTTTGGAGAGGACTTCGGAGAGATGTAGCTTCGTTTGTGTCACGTTGTTTAGAGTGCCAGAGGGTGAAGGCCGAGCATCAGCATCCAGCTGGCCTTCTTTATCCTCACGCCATACCGGAGTGGAAGTGGGACACCATTTCCATGGACTTCACCGTTGGGTTACCTACGTCGAGATACCATCACGAAGCCATCATGGTCACGGTGGATAAATTGACGAAGGTAGCTCATTTTTCTCCAGTGAAGACCACCTATACAGCAAGTGTTGTGGCATGAGTATACCTTGATGAGATTGTCAGATTACATGGGATTTCGCGGAAGATCATTTACGACCGCGACCCTTTGTACACTTCCCATTTCTGGACCACCATGCAGTATGCGCTCGGGACGAGGATTAATTTCAGCACAGCTTATCACCCTGAGACAGATGGATAGACAGAGAGAGTGAATCAGATTTTGGAGGATATGCTCAGGATGTACGTGATGGATCATCAGTCGAGATGGGAGGAGTATCTGTATTTGGTGGAGTTCACCTACAATAATATTTTCCAGAGTTCTATAGGCATGGCTCCTTTTTAGGCATTATATGGTAGGGAGTGCAGGACACCTCTTAGTTGGGACAGGATTGAGGCTAGGGTTTCTCTTGGGCCAGGATTATTACAGGACATGGAGCAGCAGGTTACATTGATTAGATAGAGATTGCAGAAGGCGCAGGATAGACAGAAGAAATATGCAGACCAGCATAGGAAAAATTGCAGTTTTGAGGTAGGCACGAAGGTGTTTCTTCGTATCAGACCGCATAAGAGCCCTATCTATTATGGAAAAGGTTCTAAGCTTGCTCCTAGGTTTGTGGGTCCATTTGACATCTTGGAGCACCTCGGTCCCTTGGCCTATCATCTAGCATTGCCACCTAGCTTATCTCGTATCCATGATGTGTTTCACGTTTCTGTGCTTAGGAGATATATTTCTGATCCTTCTCATGTGCTAGATTGGACCGCATTACAGGTGCAAGATCAGGGGCAGGTGATGGCGGAGCCCGTGTGCATTATAGATCGCAGGACCCTGGGACTTCGCGGAAGAGAGATTGATCAGGTTTGGATCCAATGGGATAGGTATGATGAGACTGCAGCTACTTGGGAGGATGCTACTTTGCTACAAGGACAGTTTCCACACCTTTTCCAGTGACTTCTAGGAGGAAGTTGAGTCTAAGGGGAGGGGGATGTAGTGCCCACTTCCCTTCGACCTCATTTTGTTTTGTTGTTTTCGAGACTGATTACTTCACTTATGGATTATTATGACTTCTTATTTTAGCATGCTAGTAGATATCATATACATTGGACTGTTATTGATTCGATCTTTATATGATGCATATGGTTTATTGGTGGACATTTGATGATGATATTGTATGCTTTTGACAGGGTTATTTATCTTTAATTATGACATGTGATATGTTTAATCATTTTGAGTAGAACTTGATAATTGGACTAACGTGATGATCATTTTGACATAAATGAAATGTGGAATAGAAATGTGCTAGAAAGTGTTAGTGTTATCATACTTGCATAGAGGATAGTAAATCATGTGTCATTTATTTTAGATTATATCGTATATTGGCATGAACATTTTAATGTAGCCGACAGGCCGAAGGAGGTATCTTCTGTTCTGCAGGTATATTATATTCACAACAATATTTGGGAGTGGAGACCAACCACATCGGAATTCGAGAATAATCCAACTAAGGTCACCATGGCAACAAGTAATTGTGTGTGTTAGAATTATCTAGTAAAGGGAAAATTGTGACCTAGGGATCATGTGTTGTTTTGTTTTAATTTTTCCATTTTTATTATGTTAGTATGTGTTGCTCTTAGTAAGTGAAATTTTTACTTATGTTATTATTCATATTCCTTGGATTGGAGTTTACCCCTTTGTTAGCCATGGGTTGTAGTGGGTTAATTAAGTTAAATTTAAATTGTCCTAAACTAATTAAAACATGTGACCTAAGAGAGTTCATTTATTAACCTTGATTTACTTGGGATTTTGTGTGGATTGATGTGTGTTTGAGTTTGAGTGTAGCACACTCTACCCCACATGGGAAACTCGAATTTGGCCTTGGAGGCCAAATTTCAAAGCTTGTGGGACAAGTCAAACTTGTCCCACACCTCTTAAAACCCCATGCCAACCCTACCTATGGGTTGGAGGGCCAAATTTAGGGTCTTTTAGGTGTTTTGGGGGGATAAAAGGGTAAAAATATTAATTGCACTTTCTTTCAAATTTAATTTTGTCCTTTGAAGGAGTGGGCTTAGTTGGAGTGTGTAAGGTGCTTACCTTTCTTTCAACCACTTATTAATGGTGCTTTGGAATTTGATGTTGACCAAATGATGTGGAGTGGAGGAAAAAGGAGGTGGCATCCTACTTGGAGCCACATCATCCCTCCCTCTCTTCTCTCTACTTATTGGGGCCTCTTGTTTGTTTTGGGGGTTGGAAGTTTGATTTTTGATTTTTTTGGTATTTTGGAGAGGAGAGGATTTGGAAGGAGCTTGTGAAATTTTTTGAGCTTGTGGATGCTTGTTTGATCCTTGGAGGGATTTGAGACTTCATACTTGGAGCAAGCTCTACCATGGAAAGGTAGGAGCTTCACCTTTGTTTGCATTATGTTCTCTTTTTTGTTATATGAATGAGTACATATGTTGTGTTGAATTTTGTTGTTGTAATGCTTGTTGGGAATTGGTAGAATGCCTAAGTTGGGAGTGGGAGGAGACTATGGGGAGTTTAATTGAGGGAGGAATAAGAGATCATGTTCTTGAGGAGGGAGTTTGGGTTGGGTGCCCACCTTGTAAGAGAAATGCTTGCATTTTCTTCTTGTTTTACTTTGAGGGAGGCATAAGTGTTGAGGGAGACATAAGAGTGAATGGAGGGATAAGGGGTACTTGAGGGAGGCATAAGAGTTGTTACGGGTATTGTGTTTTGCATTGGAGGATTTTAGGTGGCACCCATTCCCATTGGGAGGCATAAGTGGCCTCCCCATATGTCTTACTCTTGTGGCTTTCTTGGTAAGCCTTGTGACTTGTTGTGTTGTTGATTCTCTTGTTTTGAAGGATTATGGAATGCATGTGAAATGTTATGTGGAAGCTTGTAGTTGCCATGAGTTGGATTCTCTCCCATTGTGATGTGGTTGGGGCTCGGGGGCTAATGGAGAGGATGGCTTCTCTTCTCCATTGGGTATTTTGGTTGGGAGGAGAGCGTTGCCTCTCCCCTTATCTTGTTGTGAATCAAGAAAACTATGGAGGAGCCACCTTGTTGATAGTTGAAGCATTGGAACCTTGTTGATGACAATGTGAAACCACCATGTACTTTACCCACCTTGAGTGGAGGAAAAATGTAATATTGCTTTGTATTTTAATTTCCAAGATTGTAAATTTGTTTCCACATGAAGTAGGGAAATGTTGTAACAAGATTTTGAAGGAAAGTTGTATTGAAATGTTAGTAAATCTTACTCTAAAACTTAATGGAAATGTTGTTGAACTCTTTTGTCGAATGTTGGAAAGAAATTACAAAATAAATCATATTAAATTTTTGTTTTGTTACTTGAAAGTGATGTATTGGAAAGGTTGGAAAAATAGTGCATTATCTCTTCTTGTGTAGTTGATGGAAGGACTTAAGTTTTTAAATGACTTTTAATATGCCAAAGAAGCATTTTAAGCTCTAGCCCCTTTATGTTTTTATTCATTCATGAATTCATTGTAAAATCCATTGCAAATTAATAAAGAAAATGAAATCAACCTATTCGAAATCCCATGCAAGGTTTATTAAATTGTGTAGAAATGAATTTTAGTGAAAAGACTTTAAACTAGTAAGATTCATTACCCAATACTCCTTAATAAATAATAATGAAATTAATATTTTCAATAGAATTCATATCTATGTAACATTACAACTAATGTATTTACTATTTTTAGATTCTAATCATAGCAATATACCATTAATATCTAATTCTATTAACTAAGTATACTAATACGAACTGCAACTGGAAACAATAGTAAACCTACGTAGGAGATGTTCACCTATTTTGGCAAAGCAGGCCGTGCTCCATGAGCATGTTGGCACGAAACAACTGTACAGTCGCAATATGTACAGGTGTGCATGGTTTTTTGCATTTTTTTTTTTAAAGTAATTTGTGCTTCATGAATATTCTGATTTGAAACAAACCCACCTTTATGAGATCTCTTTTGTTTTTCACGGGCTGTATACAATACCTGGTAAGTTTTCAATAGAGAATCAATGTAATAAATTTCATCAGGTCCCCGGGTAACATTCTCACTGTCCCTTAATCGATTTTGATATTTATGTGCGCTTTGAAGGTAATCCCATTTTTCTTAGGATGTACTCGTTATTGAACAGATTGAAACATAGTTGGACAGACCACTGTTTTAAACGCCTTTCACTGTCCCTCCATCCATTTTGATAAAATTATCACGAAGGAGAACCTGAATTTGAGGATGTATTCGATACTAAACAGATGGCAACAAAGTTGGACAGGATGCTTGCTAAAACACCCCACTGCCAGTCTGTTCCACTGTACAGGTGTGGCTGTGGATCCCTGCCAAGCATAAACCTCGTAGCACCTAACGAAAGTAAGGGTAGCACGCCTGTTCTCACGCCGAAGCTCCTTCTCTTCCACACTTTGTCTCCTCACGTGCCCAGGGACAAAATAAAACCAGTCGACCCGCTTGCTGCATTTCCTGTATCTTGTTTTTAATCGTCCTCATCCTTTTTCCACGCGGCCTGGGTGAATGGACCAGCGTTTACTCTTGCCTATCCCGGCCTGTATCTTCATCTATTATCCTCCACACTCTTACCCGTGCGGCCAGGATAGTAGAAAAACGTTTGGGTGACTCTGAAGAGTAAGATTTGCAAAATATAAATGATTAATTGAAAGTGGCGGCCAGGTTGTGTTACTTGCACGTATGGAGAGGGGTCATAATGGTTGCCAGGAGTTGGTTGAGTCACCCACCACCCCAACCATAACATTTAAGCTCAGTTTGAATTCCCATTGAATTGGGTTGGCTATTGTTTATCACCCAAAGGTGTGGGTCGACCAATGATAATCCATAAAGGTGGCATTGGATGTTGAAGCCCCAATACATTGGGCTGGTGAAGTATTATTAGTACAACTTTTCAATCTAATAATCAACTATTACCTTTCTAATAATTGACCACTAATTTTGAAAAGCCTCTCTTAAAAGAATTTTGTATTTGCAAAATCATATTTCTCTCAACTTGTTATTGTTTTAAATTTATATAGTTTTTATTTACTTATACCTATAGTACATCCTTGCAAAAAAATGTAGTATCAGCGCTAAACTTAGAACTTGGAGCTAACTATAAAGAGTCTTCAAAAAAAAAATTTAGTCACAAAAAGTCAAAAAACAAAAGTTTGATAGCTTAGTAGTAAAGAACCCTAACATGCAAATATGAGGCCTTATGTTTGATTCCTAGCTGGCCCATGCATATTATCAAAGCACTAACTTTTAAATAGGAGGTCATCGGTTTGAGTAACAACTAGTCCAACTTTAGACTAATTAACTCGAATGACGACCCTCCTTATCCTGTGTGAAATGTCAAATGAGATTAAATTAAACCTCTTTGACCTCGAAGCATTACATGTTTTCTCTTTTATCATATTTCTTATCTTGTTATTTATGATATCGCTCGCCTGGGGTTTCACGAGTTATTTCAGAATGGCCAAGAACATTATGAAATATCTTTCCGAAAATTTGAGGTTTTATGAAGTTTGTAAAATTTCAAGATTCTCTCACACTTTAGTTGCAAGATGGTACCTGATTTGTATAGCTAAAAGGGTGTATGTCAACAAAACAAAATACATATGAAATTTGCATCGTAGAAAAAATTGTTTATTTCATAAAAGGATATACAAATCGGGATACATATATGTTTCTTGAAGTTCCATCTTCATATATAAAGGAATGCATTTATTATTTCATTCTTAATCGTTTGGTTGGGTTTTGGATATTTTTCATGTAGCTTGTGGATTGCGTTGTTGTTCCCTCACGATTTGTCTGGGTATTGGGTATCTGGATTGAATTATTTTCCAAAAACAATATGCCATATTTTATATCAAAATATATTTGTATTCAACTTATCATCTTCTTGCATCTGATTATAACGTTAATGATATTTTTTAATAATGATATGTTTTTCCTATTGTGTTTGAAGTATTTGTCGTGGTGTTCATGATGAACCATTCATTCTAAGACCTCCCCTCCAAAAAATTATCATAGAATGTGTGGAAAATATGACAAAAATATAATTTGCGTGGTTGGCGAATGTACGAAATGAGGGTTTCACGACGACGGTGCACGGAGGTGTTTTGAAAGTCACCAGTGGTGGACGTCAATTTTTGGTTTATTACTAGTCGACAAGTGCATAGTTTTACATATGATAAATATAGAATACCACCGAGTGATAACAAAAGTAGATATGTTACTCATGCGTAGCACATCCTATGGTCCCACTTCTTCCTGAATGACAAAAATGACACATATGTTACCAACTGGTAAAAAAATGACATAAGTGTTACCGATAGGTAACAAAATACTTGCACATTTGTTAACAACCGGTAACAAAAATACTAACACGTGTTACCATACGCAAACATAGTGTTACCCACTGGTAATAAGATTCACATGTTCCCATATGGTAACAAACTTTCAATTTCATTGAGTTAAGTCATTCCTGGATGGTAGCTTTATAAGTATGCATCATCATCCAGGAACATGGTTTCATTGACATTGGACATTGCGATTATATTCCTCGACAGGAACATGTTGCATCTTTTTGTTTTCGTTGTCACCCGGTAATGCTTTTGATTATGTTGTCTTCTAGCTTTCCCTAGGCCACGTGTCTTCCATCCTCGATTTGTAGGACATGGCCCTCGACCCTTTTGTTTCCTATATATACCCATCCCCACTGATTTTGTCTCATTTTCACTTGCACGTTTCTCCGAGATATTTTTTCATAGCTCCAGCCTCTAGCCTTCTTGTCCACTTCTAATATTGTAGCCTCCAACGTTCTTCTCCACTTCCATATTTTTTCTACGATCCTCATATACAGGTATCTCCCTTTTTCCAACACCTCTATTTTTTCAAAGAATCATAACATCAAGGATTCAAGATTCAAGAATAATGGAGCTTAGAATAAAGTCTATTAAAAAAAAATCCTCAGTTTACCAAAACAATTTGTATCTGTGGTTACTACAACTACTGGAAGACCCTAAAATAATTATTCAATTCAATTGGATTAGTAACTCATTGTTCCATAGACTTATTTACATTCCCAAGTATCAAGCATAACACAAGGTATTCAATAATTGAATGCAAATGTATAATAGTTCTGATTTCACTTTCATTGTTGCATTATCATTACACAAATTTTTCATCAGAATCACATGTCATGATACTCATCATCTAACAAGCCTACTCCATTAAAACTCATTTCTTATAACCACCAAGTCTGTTATACTTGATGAGAAATTTTTTTTTATAGATTCTCATTACGATCTTTCTATTGAGGTTGAGGTTAATAATCCCTCCAAAAGAGGGATTAACACAGAATCTATGAAAGACCCCTTTCTCCTACGAAAGGTACAAATTTTCCAGTCCAACATTGTGTTACAAGGAAGATACAATGACATTCCTCAATGGGAATTGTACTAGCTTCTCCAAACCATTTCCAGTGTTAGATTCGATTGGTGCACATTTTTTTCATCAAGGATTCATTTCGACTTTGTGAGAGCCAAATTGAATCCTGTTGTAGTTATTTATTGTTCTTGTTATGTTCTTTCTTTATATTATGAGGGTTTTTACAGACTCAAATAAACAAATTTTCCAACTACTCTACACGAGAAGATGGATAAACATGGAATTCCTCTATACCAATAATTATGATTATTTTGTTTTAAAATCATTCTATCTTGATTATTTTCAAAAGCAAATCATTTACAAATAAATTCTTATAAATATATAATCTATAACTGTATTTTGAAAAGGTCCAAGAAAAATAAACAATGGATCACCGTAATATGGTAGTTCATACACATAACCTTGGTAGGCCTGAAGGCTCTGGTGATAAAATTCCAATTAATGTCACCATGACCGATGACTCTATAATTGTCACTAGCATCCAACAACATATAGCAATAACAAGAATCAAACGAATGCGCAGTTCTATGGATTTCTCCTGGTCCCATAGCCAGGATAGAACACGTGCTACCACTATGGCCAATCTAGGTTTTGGTTTATCCATAATGGACATTCATTTCAATTTTGAGTAATTTTTGTTAAAGACTAATGATAATCTAAATCTTTTATTCTTGAAAATGACATATTTCATTATGCTAATGTGTAGCCTTGTCTGACACATCAATGACTCCAAGACACATGGTGTCTGCTCATGCTAGTGCAGACAATATGTACATAGCTGAGAAATAAGAGATTGAATCTACACCATTTCATCACCTATGACCTTCAAGTTCTAGTACTAAGTAACTAATAAATATTGAATTACATTTTATTTATATTAGTCTTTATTTTAGGAATTTATCATTCTTTTTAATATGTTTTCGCTAAATTTAGGTTTTTTAGAGCCACCACCCCCCTTCCACTTAGAGCCATAATCTATTGATTACGGAAAACAACATTCAAAGTGTACAAAATCTTGATTGATTTCATTTTTATTAAATTAAAGTTCTTATTATTCGCTTGTTTATCTTCATTATTTCAAGAATCAACATACTAAGTTTGATAGTGTTAAAGTATTGATGCTTGCAGATCTTTTGTAAATGCAATCTAAATTTCAACTGACGGATATGGCCACCCCCACTACTCCAGCTTAGTGCTTAAGGAGTACATTAATTTTTCCTCCCCTTACAGCTCGATATTATGCTAGGGGAAAGAGGATTGTGTTCCCTGGAATGAGCAGGGGCTACAAAATTTCACAACATGAGAGTTCCCCAATTTTTCAATTGACAACGTGCAGAGTGCTAGAGGCACTTTTGTTTTAAAAAATATTGATATGGATGAGGAGTATCTCAGTTTTGACAGCCTTTATGACATGGCTTCATCAAGGAATAATACCAATGATCTAACTTGATATGAATGTAAAGAGATGTAAGTGCCAAAACTCCCATCCTGTTCAGATCCTCCTTCCTCAATTGGGAAAGAAAATTCAGATGATGATGTGAAGACCAAATTTATAGTAGACATCCTTGTGTTTGATAATGCTACAACCCTTGTGATGAAAAATGTTTTTCCTAACATTAAGGAGCTAAAGATTTGGGAGATCAGAGTGAAATCTACAATAAAATAAAATAATTATAGATATCATAATTTTGAAAACAGAGACAAACAATTTTCATTGATTACAAATCAACCTGTGATGATTGATACTTTATTCTCTCAAGCACAATTTGGTAATGTAGTTACCAATAATATTTACAATACTGACCAATTTTTTACTATAATGGTTAATAGATAGGCTAATTTGAATGCTGAGGCATACTCTTACTACAATAAGTGGAATAGAGACAAGCAACTTTTCACTATGTCTAATGTAGAGAAAGAGTTGGCCATGGTAAGTTCTGATTTTTTTTGTAAATTAATTATATATATATATATATAAAATTTATTTTCTTCTAAATACTAATTATTGTATTTTTAATTACAATCAAAATACAAGAATTTGAAGATAGAGGTGTAGGTGTTAGATGAGCATTTGAAAAAATTGAGAGAGAGAGTGTCCACGGGGAAATTCGTTTTAAAGAAAAACATCTTATGTTAAACAAGAAGAACAATACTTTTTTGAGGAATATAAAGAAGAATGGACTGGATCTGGAAATTATTTTGAAGAAAAAACTGATGAGGATCCTACTCTCCTTTCAGCAAGGGATGTAGCTAGAGAAGGTAAACAAAATTTAGAAAATATTAATGCAGCTACAAAATAATTAATAGAGTTTGGTGTGATAAAATATAGTTCAAATGTTGTCAATGTTATTGAATCTATTGAAGGGAAAGGTCCAATTAAAATTGACTTAAAACTACATGCTTATATCATTGCATTTGTCAAATGAAAATTGAAAATATTATCATAATGTGAAATTGTCAATCTTTTAATTTCTCTCATGCCTCTTGTCGAATGAAATATTTATCTTTCTTTCAAGCTTGTACAGTTGATGAATAGTATACATGGATTCTAGAATATGGATTTACATTGTTCAATTTAGTTTTAAACATGTATACACTCAATATTTAGAGCTTGTATGTGCATGTTGTTGTGGAATCTTGATAGTTGATTTATCATGTAAAGACTATCCCAAACAATCATGATGGAATATAGACTACTATGTTTTTTATTAATTCTAATAATCACGATTGGATATATGGATTATAATATCTTTGCGATAATGTGCTCTTGTTGAATTAATAGTGAGAAATCAAAGATTAAACATACTTTCCTAGTAAGGAACTTTAATTTTATAACATAGTCAAGTTTGTAGATTGCACAACTATCTACCATCTATCATTTCGAAACATTATAAAAGAATAGAGAGGATTTTTAAAAAATCCAAACATTATATGTGCAATATATGTAAATTAAATTGAAAAAAATATCAAGTCATAATACATATTTTAGAAAATGAATACTTTAAAAAATTTGGTAGTTGAAACAACCCTATCCTTCATTTTCCTTCATCATTTATTTTATCTATTGCAGTTTATGGTCCTGCAAGAGTCCAAGTCAATTTCAACATAATTGGAGACTTCCTTATTTTCTATCTGATTAACAACTCTATGCTCTATAAGATATGGCCATGTAGCTAGTGCTCTTTCATATGGATATGTGTCCACTCCATATCTTGAAACATAGAATATCAAACAAGTTTCCAAATTCTTGTCCCATCTGTTGCGAAGTTTTGATTTCACAAATGTAAATGCACTAAATACCCTTTCATCTTCAACAGAACGAAGAATTATTTTCTGTATAAGTTCATATAGTTTGAAATATTCACTTATAGTTTATCTCAAAATGTTACTTTGATACATATTTCTCCACAATAGTGTGATAGCTCCCATTTCTGATAGCTCAAAAATATTATTATATTGATCAGTCATGGTATATGAAAAATGTTGTGACTATGATGTGAGTAATTGTTTGTTCAATGTACCATTCAATTCCCCTCCATCAACATCTAAATATTTGCAAAACTTCTCCATAAGTGTCGTTATGGATTTCCTAATGTTTATAGTTCTTTTTTCTTCACCGATCATCGAATTCTAGAAATGGTATTTATAACTCAATTGCAACATCAAAAACAATGGATGTGACTGGTACTTCTTGAATTTTAGAACCTATTACATAAGTATATTTGTAGAAGGTGTGCATTGGAATATTTTTCCCATCAACTGAAATACAAAGATGACCACTGATATCAAACTTTAAATAGATGTTAGGATCTTTTGTATCTATCAAAACCTTCCAACTACTGAAAATGTTCTTCTAAAACCAGTCTTTGGTGGAATATAAGGTATCCAAAATCATACATACTTGTCTCCTTAATTTTATAAAATCAACAATGTATATGGACCTTTCCAGATCATGTTTCACCAAGTTGTTTAATCCCTTCAACATTATAAAAATACCGCATAAAGATAAGAATGTATCTAAATCAGTCAAGAAATGCAACAAATCTCTATCATTGGTCACTTCTCTTTGATTTTTGAACATATATCCTACTAAGACCCTATATTCCTCAAAAATTCTGCAAGATGGACTATACAATGATATCCATCTTGTGTCAACACCTTTTTGCAATTTTTTACCATTTGTTCTTCCAACATAATATCACATATATGAATGCAACTCCCATATAAGCTCCTCCACTTTAGAAACATTTTCAAAATTACTTACAATTTTGTAATCTATATTAATTATATGATTCATGTAGTGAATAGTTATCATGTAATGGGCTACAGTTGTTGAAAATGAATACAAAGTCTATTTTTGTGACTAATGGTGCTCAATTTGGTCTTGCCTCGTTTTTCCTTGAAATCCTTCAATTTGCAGGCTCTATCATCTTTTTAATCTCGCCGTATTGATGCATGAAAGCTCTGTCCTTCATTTGGTTGCCATGATCAGTCCCTTCCTTTGGTCAAGGATCACTCAAAGTCCAAAATTTGTTTTTCATTCCTCTGTCCATGTGAAAAGATTTGTAACTTGGGCATAAAATCAGGTTTTTTCCTTCCTTCCATTCTTCCATAGTCACATTTTATTTTCCCTGTTAATGTTTGTCCAAATATCTATGGAAACATGATTGGATGTGGTTCGATGGATCACATTTGGGCCTTATATTAGTTCTAAATTCTCTTTCCTTGAAGAAGGATTCATTTATGGGCGCAGATGGCAATTTTCCTATTACGGTTTGACGGGTGTATTTTTCCCAGTTAGATTTACATCTCAACATTTGTGGAAACATGGCCCTTTCTATTTAGCTGTGGCTTAGCAGAGCACTTTGAAAACTCTAAGGCTCAATTCAACTCAAAGCTTGTCCATGTTGAGGGTCGGAACTCATCTAAAAATTCATCTTTTGGTTTGACCTTGGAGTTGTGCCAGCGATACACATGGAGGTTTCCGCTTCCTTTCCCAGACTTAGAAAAAAATTTCATGTGGCTGGTGCATCTTTGGTAGACCATCGACACATGGAGGGCCGAATCTCATTTGAGGATCCGCCTTAGGGTCCCACCTTAACAATTGTGATAGGGAGACATGAGAAGGCTTCCGCCAGCTCCGCTCTATACTAAAACTTTTCAAAGAAATTTTGTAAGGCGTGGGACATGTGGAGGGACCGCGCCTATTTGGGGATTGAGACCTAAATTTTATTTTGAAGAAGCACCATGAGGATACTAGGAGGCTTCCACTCACTCTGCCCTTGCTTGGACTTTTCAACAGCCAAGGAAAACTATCTCAGACCCTAGACACATGGTGCCTTCCACTGAGCCTTCAAATGTTTTAACAACTCTGCTGGATTGAGACACATGGAGGCTTCCACTGCCTCCTTTTTATACTGAGACTTTTTCAAAGGCCAAAATGTGTTTTTCTTGGGCCCAGGGCACATGGAGGGCCTGCATTTGTGGATGACTTTAATATAAAGTAGAAAAGGGAAAGAATTAATGGTTGGTGTGCATTGCATATGTTTTTCCACCATTTTTGCTCCAAGACTCCTAGAGATGCGAATACGCACTATTTTTCATCATTTTTTGATGAAATTCTTTGTTGTTTTTGTCTGCACAGTGCCATTGAATTGATTAAGAACTTAATTTGTGAGTCCAAGGATTTAAGGTCAATATTTTGAAGTTGTAATTGCTAGGGCACTTGAAAAACATGAATTACTAGAGAAGCTTGATGCGGGACAAAGTTATAGATGAAAGAGAGGGAAATGGATGAAAAAGGTGTTGCCTCGAGGGAGAAAAGGATTAGCTATTAGATCCAACTGTACAGAGCCTCTAGAAAATAATCAAAATGGGGATTTTTCACATGAAAGAATCAAAATGATTAAAAGGACTATCAAAAAGGTTATGACATGACATCCTAGTCATTAGTCGAGGGTCTTAGAAATGTGATCAGTTCATGATTTGTCCAATTGGCAACTTTTTGTTGCAAATTTGTTAAACGTCGCATTCTGAGGTAAATTGGTAACAAGCAAAGGTCCCTCAAATATTCTTATTTTTTGGGGGGAAAATTTGGGATGAGTGAATGAGTGAAATGTATAAATGCAATGAGAATACTCTTGCAAAGGGTCGGGGGTTGAATTCTTAAGAGAAAATTTTAGAGAGCCCATCTTCTTGAGAGACCAATCCAAGATACTTGGTTAATTTCTTTTGTGTTATATTTTCTATCATGCCAAGTTGGTTACAGACGTATAGCCATTGACAAGATGTAAGATTACTCTAGAAGCTTTTCTCTATTGATGAATCTAATCAATTTTGAGTTAATTTGTGTCAATCTTGGAGCAATTTTTGTCTTCTTTGTTTTAAAACTTTTGCAAGTAGTTTTTCTTATTCCTATTGCAATCTTGTGTTAAACTCCCTCTGAATAACACAGGATCTCATCCCTATGACAGTTTAGTGGCATTTGCAATTTCATTTCAAGAAGAGCCTTCGTCCTGTGATGAGATAAACAAATTTAAAATCACTTCACTGTCATGTGTTGATTAAGATGGTCTGTAAACCTTCGATTGTATCTTAGGCATGAGGAAACATGGGTCTTTGATGTATTCTTGAATCTTTAGCTTGAGCTTTCATGTTAAATTATTGGAGATTGTGTGAAACCGTGTTGATCTGGGCCTCCATTGAAGCAAACCTTTTGGTTGAAGGAATATCTTAGCTATTCCAAGGCTTTCTCTCATTTATCTTTCCAATTGTTGTGAAGTCTCTCAAAGATCTGGTATAGTCAATTTTATCCTACTTAATCTCCCACCAAAATTATTCAAAAACCATGAATCCATCCTGAACTACCCCTGTTTTTCCCTGTATATCCAAAAATGAATAAAATTTATTTACTAAAATATGTAGAACAATCAAGATCTCATAATGTCTTCAGTAACCTTAGCCTTGTTTTGAAAGTATCTCCATTGTTTATAAGTGATAACTCTTGAGAGTTAAATTATTGAGTATTGATCATAATTTCAAAAGGTTTTCTTCATAAAATTTGTGCAAAAGAAGGATATCTCCATCTCCTTCATAAAACAAAGGTTACACTAAGGGTCCTTTCACCTTGGTTGAAAGGCACAACCTAAAGCAATGAGGATACATCAAATCCTCGTGAAGGTGTTATCTATCTCTTCACAATTTGAGTGAGAAAGGGCTAGTTAGATCTCATCCCCGGCTACAAAATGACATACATTATGATCTATCTATCTCTAAGCTCCATGTAAAATTTGTGATGCTACGCATCTCGAAAAGGAGAAAATTTTTGGATACCAACATTAGTTGTGCCATTGCTGGGGATTATTTGAGCTCTGAGATTTGTTTTTGTGGCAACAACACTAGTGGCGCCGTTGCCAGGGACTGTTTGAAGTATTTTAAAAATGAAGTACATAGAGACTCTGGTAATGTTTCTTACATGATCTAAGAGCAAAAAAATTGCTGAAACATCATTATCTGTTTATATCTGTAAGAATTTTTCAAAGTTGTAAGTTCTGAGTGTAATATTTCAAACTTCTACAGTTATTGCACTAAATTTTGTATCATCATTGATAAATTTGAGTAGAAGAAGATAAAATCTTGTGAGCTTTGCATGATTCTAGTATTGATAGTTATTTGATAGATCTTTCATAGTGCATCTGCACAAACTAAGGTGAAAATCCTTAGTGGTGACTCTTTTCTATTTAAATTGTCAATAGATACTAGTTTCTTAACATATATCAAGTAAGATTTGTCATTAATCTCTATAAAGCTTGAAGGAATAAGATAATTTTTTCCAAGGACCCTTGTAGAAGGTTGTTTTCAGAGTTAGGAAAGTCTAATTCAGAGGTAAGAAGAATTTCGAAGGTTTTTGGAGATCAACCATCAAGAAAAGAGATCTCCATTAGTGAAACAGATCAGCATATGATTGAAGATTGCAATACTTTCTCAGGTGCTTCTGAATTAGGTAGTATCTTTGTTGAATTGAATTCTCCATCTAGAGAGGGTGCCTTCTTTTGTATTTGAATAAAATTATTCTCAATCTGCCCTGATATTTACCAAATCTGATAGAGTTATCCGAGAAACGGAGCCTTTAGAGGGCAGTCATTCTGAGAAGTGTATCCCTGTACCACAAAGATCCTTCACTCCTCATCATTCTATTTCTCCTGTAAGATCACCTCCTTAAAATAATATGGCTTGGCCTCCACCTAGACCTCCATTTGTTGTTAATACTTTTGGTCCCATCTATTTTAGAGGTATGGCTGGATATCCAAATGTTGTGCCACAAGATGTAAAAAATAGATTGCCTATGTTTCAAGGAAATAATGCAATCACTGGTGATCAACAATTAAATCTCTTTGTCAATATGATGGAGGAATTTAAAATAGAATTTGAGGATGTATACATTAAATTATTTATCCATACTCTAGAAGAAGATGCAAGGGACTGGTATAACTATTTTCCAGATAATTCCATTAATTCTTAGACAGAGATGAAGAATTCTTTTAGAATGCAGTATGGTGATACAACATACCCTAGGTTTCTTTTATCAAAGTTTTAAAATATAAAAAAGAATCCTAATGAATTAGTGCATGATTTCAATACAAGATTTAACAAAACATTGAGAAGACTGCCTATTAATTTGAGACCATGTGATGAATCTTGTCTGATAAAGTTTTCAGATGCATTTGATAAGAAAGCTACTTAATATTTGACGGATAAGAACCCTAGAACTTTGAGGAAGGCCTTTACTATGGCTTTGCAAATTGAGAACAACATTAAAGTAGTTAGAAAATCTCCTAAGAGGGAGGGTGTTAAATTGATCAACCCAAAGAAGCCTCAATCAAGTAAGGTTGTGGATCTTGAGGAAGTTGTAAAGACTTTGGCCAGAGCTATCAAAGAAATATCTTACAAGCTAGCCAGGGAAGAGAAAGGAATTGGACAAGGTTCTCAAGGTCAGCATATGGAACAAGGACATGACAGATTTGTAAATCATCCTAGAAATTATCATAGGTCTGATAACAGAGGTAAAGGAGGTCCATGGGATCCAGAAAACCCCATGCTAGGGAAAATAGAGTAGTGCCTGATCCTCTAAATGCCAGAGTTGTTGTTGAAGAGACAAATGAAATTGATTGGTGTGACAAATGTTTCTTACCCAACCTGCCATGTGAAGTAGATTAGAAAGTTGAAGAAGTTGATGATGATGATCACTGATGATGATGTATGCATGGTGGACTACTGTACAAGGTCACAACAAGGAGTAACTTTAACTAAAGTAATAAGTGCAAGAAATGTTCCAGATTTTTAAGATTGCATTCATCGGGTACCTCTTCTTCCTCCCTCTCATACTTCTAAAATTGATATGGTGCAAGATTTTGAATTTCCTAATAATGATTTTGAATACTTAAGGGCATTAATCATTGAGAATTATGATGGAGGAATCCCTTCTGAGGAGGATAGGAAGTTTTTAATGAATGTTATGGTTGGCCATGAAAAAAAGTATAATACCAAGAGTAAGGTTGCCAAAGGGGCAGGGCCTTAGGCTAAACTAAAAATTCTGGTGCTTACTAGTATCCCTAAGGAAACCCCTAAAAAAGATGCACCTGGCAAAGGCTTGGTCACCCCAAATAAAAATTGTGTCCCTCCCCGTGCTTAGACTGTAAAAAATCCTATGCCATCAGATGAATTTGTAAACCTTCCTCCTAACACTGTATTACCCAAATATGTTCCTGATGACATAGCCCAAATCTTGAGTCAGATCAAGATTTTTGTTCATGTTGTTGAATTTCTTAGAATCCCTAAGCATAGGAATAGAGCATTCAAATATTTTAGATTTAAAGAAGAAAAGGTCACCCAAGGTAGAAATGTAAACAATTTTGACACCGCTCGTACCATTTCAGAGTTGAAAAAACCCCAAGTACTGGAAGAAGTAGGTGATCCACCTAAAGTATATTTGGGAACATCCTTGGTTGAGTCTCAGCTGAAGGTGGATCCATTTTTCACTACTTTGATTATTAAGGATAAGCTATTACAAAACTATATGTTTGACTCTGGAGCATCATGTGAAGTCATGCCTCTTAAGGTCATAAATGAGTTGGATCTCAAAGTGACAATAGCTTATGGGAAGTGCACTTCCATGGATTCTAGGGAGGTGTCAATGGTTTGATGTGTCAAGGGTTTGATAGTGCAACTTGCACCCTACCCAGGAAAGAATTTAAATCTAGATGATGTTGTTGTTGATTTCCCTACCAAATGGGGAATGTTGTTATCAAGAAAATGGCCTGCTAGTGTGGGTGGAAGTGTGAAAATGGACATGTCTTGTGCCACCATACCAATTGAGGTCAGCCTTGTGAAATAAAATGTTATACCTTATTGAGGACCCCAAAAATGCTTCTTATGAAGTATTGCATGCAAATATTGATATTGATAACTCTGTGAGCTATGTTGCTTTCAAGGAATATGAAATTGATCAATGCAAGTATCATGAGCAGGATGATTTTACTGAGACTTTGCTGTTTGATGCAGCCTTGAAAGATATTAAAAAACTTGACCCAGGCAAAAAAGATAAACCTGAAAAAGTGTGGTCAGATAGCGACTTGGATGGAAAAGAGAGACAATCATATGACCAGCTGTTAAAGACATATCATAACTACTTAGCATGGTCATATCAAGAATGGAAAGCACTCGAAGATTTTCCTTGATTATTTTATTTTAATCAGGATGCTCTCCATTTGTATAGTGTATAATTCTTTGGTTTCATTATGCTTTTGTGTTTTTGTTCGTTCTGGTCCTTCGTGACCTAGTTTTGTTGGTTTCCTAGTTCATTTTTTGGAGGGTTTTAATGGTTTCTCTCCTCTGCAAGTTGAGTCCATTTCCCAATGCATGTTTTTGGTAGTTGGTATGCTCTATTTGTTCTTGCAGCACTTAGGTAGGAGTGCCCATCCCCGAGTCGAAGCTGATGTTGGTGCTCAATTTGGTCTCACCCTGTTTGTCCTTGAAATTCTTCAATTTGAGGGCTATGTCATCTTTTAAATCTCCCCGTATTGATGTATGAAATCTCTGTTCTTCATTTGGTTGTCATGATTAGTCCATTCCTTTGTTCGAGGATCACTCAGAGTCCATAATTTGTTTTTCGTTCCTCTTTCCATGTGAAAAGATTTGTAACTTGGGCGTAAAATTAGGTTTTTTCCCTTCCTTCCATTCTTCCATAGTCACGTTTTGTTTTCCTTGTTAATGTTTTTCCCAATATCTATGGAAACATGATTTGATGTGGCTCGTTGGATCATATTTGGGCCTTATATCAGTTCTAAATTCTCTGTCCTTGAAGAAGGATTCATTTCTGGGTGCAAATGGTGATTTTCTGGCATTTTATGGTTTGACAAGTGTATTTTTCCCAATCAAATTTACATCTCAGAATCTATGGAAATTTTGAAATTTCTATTTAGATGCAGGTTGGCGGGGCACTTTGAAAACTCTAAGGCATGATTCAACTCAAAGCTTGTCCATGTGGAGGGTCGGCACTCATCTGAAAATTCACCTTTTGGTTTAAACTTGGAGTTTTTCCGGGGAGACACATGAAGGTTTCCGCTGCCTTTCCTAGACTTAGACAATTTTTTCATGTGTCTGGTGCAGCTTTGGAGGACCATAGAACCAAGGAATGCAGACGCTTATTTGAGGATTTTCCTAAGGTTCCCACCTTAACAATTGCAAGAGGGAGACATGTGGAGGCTTCCGTTGGCTCCACTCTATACTTAAAATTTTCAAAGAAATTTTGTAAGGCCTGTGACACATGGAGGGACCACACCTATTTAGGGACTAGCCTCAAAATTTTATTTTGAAGAAGCCCCAGGAGGACACTTGGAGGTTTCCACTCGCTCTGCCCTTGCTTGGACTTTTCAATGGCCAAGGAAAACTGTCTTAGACCCTGGACACATGGCACCTTTCGTTGATCCTTCAATTTTTTTAACAAATCTACCAGATTCAGACACATGGAGGCTTCTGTTGGCTCCTTTTTATACTGATACTTTTTCAAAGGCCAAAAGGCATTTTCCTTGGGCCCAGGGCACATGGAAGGTCTGCGCTTGTTTGGAAACCTATCCTTGTACTTCTCCTTTGCAGTTGCACCAAGGAAACACGTGGATGGCTATAATATAAAGTAGAGAAGTGGTAGAATCAATGGTTGTTGTGTATTGCATTTTCTTTTCTGCCATTTTTTCTCCAAGAAAACTAAAGATGCGAATAAGTACTATTTTTCATCATTTTTTGATGAAATTCCTTGTCATTTTTATCTACAAAGTGCCATTGAATGGATTCAGAACTTAATTTGTGAGTCAAAGGATTGTTAAGGTTGATATTTTGAAGTTGGGATTGCTCAGGAACTTATAAAATGTGAATTACTAGAGAAGATGGATGCGGGATAGAGTTACAGATGAAAGAGAGGGAAAAGGATGAAATGATGAAAGTTGCATGCGCAAAGGATGAAAAATGTGTTTCCTTAAGGGTGAAAAGGATTACTTGTCAGATCAAGTTGTACAAAGCCTCTGGAAAATGATTAAAATGGGGATTTTGAAGGCTCAGACAAATGGAATATGAATCGAATGCCTTGAATTAAAATGATGCAAGCACCACAATATATACAATGCGGAAACGGTTACAAGAAACCATCTAACCAGCCAATGTAATATGTTACGCTAACATTCCCCTCTTATTACATTGTTCGTACAAACATACATTTCCTGATACTTGATGTCCACCCCATAATGAGAACACCGCAAAGAGGGTCTTCACACGAGCATGTGCCTACATGGTCTCGATACACATGGTTTTTCTAAGGTTGACCATAAACCTAGAGGGACAATAGCACTTTACGACTGTTTAGCTCGATGGTTTTACAGGATTACCACGAACCAAGAAGATTATACCTTGGTGGTTTTACAGGTTAACCACGAACCTAGTGCGAGTACCATGCACTACTTTTAGTGCTTTTCTATTCCCCACGATTCTTTTCAATTTAGGAGGTCCCAAATAGGAAACTATACAATATCTACACTCTATTGAAAAACAACAGAACAACCAACACAAAACTAAAATAAACAAACCAAAATTGAGGAATTGGTCCTCAATACCTTATTCGCCACAATATCTGTCAACAGCCTCGTCGCTTGCGGCTTGCAAGAGGTTGCTGGATTTCTTCCAGCCTCCTTTCTTGCTGCTTACAGTACTAGAGATGATGTGAAGCCAATGTCATCAACAACTTCCTCACTCTTGTTAGAATCTTGTGGATCTTTTATATGAGTAGTATTAGCTCCATTGTGTTTTATATTTCCTTGTAGAACATCTCTTGCTTGGCTATGAAAGTTCCACATTATATGACCTTTCTTCTGAAAATAGTGGCATTCAATCTCTTGTTTAGGCCCTTGTTTAGTTTTATTTGATCACCAAGGAAATTTTCTATTTGTGGGATAAAGTTCACTTTCTTGTTGAGTATGACTTTCTGCAACATCATCAGTTATGAATTTTTCCTCTACGAGAAGAGCCGTGATCTTGTCATCTAAAGATTTAGACTGAATTTGACTGAGAGTTAAAACAACATTGTTGTATTTGGAAGATAGACTGTTTAATAGGATAGCTTTGGCATCCTCGTCTTCTATCACAGCTTTGACTTCTACTAGTTTTTAGAGTAGAGACTGAAGATTATTAATGTGGCTAGACATAGAAATGGTTTCTTCCATTTTGAGTTTATATAAGTGAAGTTTTAGGGAAAACTTTGCGTTCACTGATTTCACTCCAAATAATTGATTTAAATTATCCCACATGTCCTTGGAAGATTTATTGAGATCAACATGATGGAGTTCAAAATTGGAGAGAGCAAAGACAATAATGGCTTTTGCTTTAACATCTATACACTGCCATTCTACTAATCTGGCGGCGTCTGTGGGCGTTTTCTCTTTCCCATCTACTATACCCCATAAGTTTTAATGCATAAGTTGTATTTGGATCTTCACCTTCCATGTATGAAAGTTTAACCCCGAGTATTTTTCCAAGTGAATGTCCATAATAACTACTAAAGAAATGAAAAAAATGGTGAAGTAGGAAGTAAATTACCAGTTAGGACTCTTTGTCATATGTTCCACACTTCTCCATTGTCTACTTTCTTGACACCCTTTTCTATTGGCAAAGGAATGGTCTTATCTTTCACAGCATTTTTTCTTCGATGACAAGCCTCCCCTTAACTTTTGTGAGGAGAGAAGGATAATCAGTTATGTAACCACTCATGAGTTGGTGGAGTAACCAAAAACAACCACGCTGGGAATGTAATGTCTTCCACACAAAGAAAAATTATAGGTTCTACATGTCATTTTTTCTACCATGTCCAACAGGTCGCTTCTCCCAATGCTCTCTGATTGCTTTTTGCCATTTTTCACTCCAAGACTCCTGGAAATGTGAGTACGCACTATTTTTCATCATTTTTTGATGAAATTCCTTGTCATTTTTATTTGTAAAGTGTCATTGAATGGATTAAGAACTTAATATGTAAGTCCAAGGATTTTTAAGGTCGATATTTTGAAGTTGGATATGCTCAGGCACTTGCAAAAGCGTGAATTTCCAGTGAAGCTAGATGCGGGACAGAGTTGTAGAGGAAAGAGAGGGAAAAGGATGAAATGATGAAGGTTGCAGGTGCAAAAGATGAAAAAGGTGTTTCCTAGAGAGTGAAAAGGATTACTTGTCAAATATAATTGTACAGAGCCTCCGGAGAATGATTAAAACAGGGATTTCTCACATGATAGAATCAAAATGATTAGAAGGACTACCAAAAAGGTTGTGGCACGACATCCTAGTTATTAGTCGAGTGCCTCAGAAATGTGATCAGTTCATGATTTTTCTAACTAGCAACTTTTATGTTGCAAATTTTGTTAAACGTTGCTTTCTGATGGTAAATTGGTAACAAGGAAAGGTCCATCAAATATTATTCTTGGGGGGGGAGGGGGGGAATTTGAGATGAGTGAGTGAGTGAAATGTAAAAATGAAATGAGAATACTCTTGCAAAGGGTCGGGGGTTGAATTCTAAAGAGAAAATTTGAGAAAACCTGTCTTCTATGAGAGACCAATCCAAGATACCTTGTTAATTTATTCTATGTTAGATTTTCTATCATGTCAAGTTGGTTTCAGATGTATGGCCATTGAACAATCTCTGAGATTCCTTTGGAATATTTCTGTTGCTAATGAATCTAATCAATTTTGAGTTAATTTGTGTAAATCTTGAAGCAATTTGTGCCTACTTTGTTTCAGAATGTCTGCAAGTAGTTGTTCTTATTCCTATTGTAATCTTGTATTAAAGTCCCTCTGAATCACACAGGATCTCATCCCTCTGATATTTTATTGGCATTTGTAATTTCATTTTAAGAAGAGGCTTTATCCTGTGATGAGATAAAAAAAATTAAAATAACTTCACTATCATTTGTTGATAAAGATTGTATGTAAGACTTCAAGTGTATCTTAGGCATGAGGAACTAGGGGTCTTTGATGTTTTATTGATTCTTTATCTAGAGATTTTGTGTTAAATTCTTGAAGATTGTGTGAAACTGTGCTAAACTGGACTTCTATTGAAGCACACGTTCTGGTTGAAGGAATATCTTAGCTATTCTGAAGCTTTATGTCATTTAGCTTTCCAATTGTTGTGAAGTCTCTAAAAGATATGGTATAATCAATTTTATCCTGCTTAATCTCCTACCAAAATTATTCATAAACCATGAATCCATCTTGAACTACCCCTATTTTTCCATGTATATCCACAAATGAACAAAATCTATTTAATAAAATATGCAGAAAAATCAGGATCTCATAATGTCTTCAATAACCTCAACCTTGTTTTGAAAGTATCTCCATCGTTTAGAAGTGACAACTCTTGAGAGTTAAATTATGGAGTATTGATCATACTCTCCTAAGGTTTTCTTCATAAAATTTGTGTAAAAGAAGGATATCTCCATCTCCCTCATCAAACAGAGGTTACACTAAGGGTCCTTTCACCCTGGTCGAAAGGTGCATCCTAAAGCAGTGAGGTAGATCAAATCCTCTTGAAGGTGATATCCATCTCTCCATAATCTGAGTAACAAAGGGCCAGTTAGATCTCATCCCCGACTACAAAATGAGATTACATTATGATCTATATATCTCTAATCTCCATGTCGAATATGTGATGCTACTCATCTTGAAAACGAGAACAAATTTGGATTCCAAAAGTGACCTTATATGATATTTTTGCAATCATCTCCTACAAAAATCATTTTACAGAGATTGAATAATCATCCATAACAACTATTTCCTTTAGTTTTTTAATAACAAGTTTGTAAAGGTTATGAGAATTGCAATTCTCCATCATTTTCTACATAGATAGTAGATTATTTTCCCTGAAATGGTTATTCAAATTGAAAGTGTAGATATGCATGCATACCCAGGATGTATTGTCTACTGTTGTGACCTCATCAATCGACAATGCAATTTTTTTTTTTCTTTTTTTACCTTCTCTCTCAAATCATTGATTTCAATTTCTCCCATACACTTCATCATTTCCCATGCAATGGTATCTAACCAGTGTGTTGTTCAAATATTTAAAAACCCCTTAGATTGAAAAAATAGCTGATAATCAATGAGATATGAAATTGGTATGCCCTTTTTTAAAATGTGAAATATTGATCTGAATTGTATGATTTTTTCCTATAGACTTGTGTTAATAGATTTTTCAAATTTAGTCTTTATTGTTCCACCTTTCTCAACTAGGTATTGAAGATATTTAGGATGATTATTATATATTTTTGCATATCTCATATATAAACAATCTTCCTTAGTTTTCCATCTAGTTGTTTTTATCATTGTTCCATCATCTTTATTTTTAGGCTCATATACCTTCCCACAATGCTTCTCTATTATGTCCAACTTCAAATTGCATTTTTTGGCCTCTGCCTAGTTTCTAACTACATATAGTACATCTACATTATGTAGGAGTATCAGTACTATTTTTCTGGTTCAAAAGGTTCAATGAATGGATATTTGGTTCACCATTAAAATTTATAAGTCCTTGCTATAGTCCACTTCCCACTCTTATGTTTATGATGTGTGTTTGTGGAATGTTTATCAGAAGTTTGAGTTGGATGGACAATTAGATTATCAATACTGTTATTTTCAATTGAATTACTCTTTTGATTGGGAATTTCATCTGGAGTAAGGTCATTGCTAGGGTTTTCTACATTCGAAAGAAATTGGTTTTCTTACAAAATTCTAAAGTAAATACAAAAAATAACATTAACATAATTAGAGTCAAAATTACCTCTTTCCACTAGGGCTACTATTGGTTGACTAAAATAGTTTGAAATGTTCATTTTGTGTATTCTTTTTCTTTTAGTTATTTTCTCATTTTTAACAAGGGCCATTGTATGAGTGATTTTGACGTCCGCACATGTCACTAAAATATAGAAGTTTCAAATATGAAACACGATCTGTAAAAAATAAATACAAGACTATGAAAAATAAATATCATGTTATGGAATGGCATCACAACTTAATACTACCATACAGTAACACAACCTGACATTGTCAAATGATAACAAAAATGAATGTTACCAAATGGTAACAAGGTAAAACAACCTATGTCATATGGAAACACAAAACAAGTATGGTAACACAACCTAACACTTTCGAACAACAACACAAAATCAATATTACCAAATGGTAACATGGTAAAACAAACAATGTTAGACTACAACACAAAACAACATTACCAGACAATAACACATACAATTGTTACCGTTCAGTAACATGTTCTTATTTTCGTTCAACATTGCATAGTCACATTAACTTGCGGAAACACATATTAATTTTTCTGACCGGTAATAGTTTTACAAAAAAACTTGACAAACAAACAATTTAGTTTTTCTCTTACCTCTTTCACTTATTCCTTTGGCTTTTTGGTAGTTGGCTTATACTTTCAGTTCTTTCACAGGATTTTTTGCTTATACTTTCAAATTTTTAAAAGTAAATTGTATTACTATATTATGGAAAATTAATCCTATATATAATAGTATGTTATAACATGAAGGTTAGTATAGTAACATTGGTTGGCCCTTAATGGAAACAAAAAAGATAAATTATATTTGAAATGTTTTAGCAGCTGTAAAATTTTGGCGAACGCGATATGTACGGTAGTACAAAATTCACCAAATTCAAAATTAAATATTCCTAATATTCATCCCTAAAATAAACCCTATCTTAAGGGTTGCCATGGAAGAAAATGGGGAAGCTTTGCAAGTTTTTTTGTTTAATATGTGAGTTTCCCTTGTCATGCTTGAGTTTTTTGAGTATAAATTCATTTATGATGGTCGTGTGCCTGTGATTCCTTGTATATACTTACAAATTTTATGCACACATGTTCTTGGGCATAACAGCACTAAATGTTGGAGTAACTACCCTTACAAAATTTTAAGCCTCTAGCATTTGTGTGGCTAGGTGGATGATGTTAGCACTATTGTGGAGTCTGGTAGGACATCCACCAAGTGCATTTCTTGAATGTTTCAAAGGACTTTCACACACATGTTTTGTACATGTCTTAGTGTTCCCTCAATATTTTTCTAGGTATTGGGTATCTATATTGAATTCTTTGTAGCAATATGGCATACTTGATATCAAAGAGATGGTCATTCTATGGTCGAACTTCACAAAAAGAGGTGAACTGAATTGTTGAAAAGTATATTGAACTCAAAATATTGCAATCCTCTCTCCAAACTAATTCTCCTAGCTAAGGCCTATCTAAAATCTTTATAATAGAATGAATAAATGATGATGCTATTTGAAACCCATTTCTGGGAAATTTATCTTTATTGTTTTGCTGACTGACTATGGCTTCTTTGCAGAGATTTTAATGCAAGTCACTTCCTTGCTCACTTTTCTCATTCCAATAAAAAGATCATATTTACATATTGCAGAAGGCCTTTAAATCATGCCAGTGTTTCCTTTGGATTGAAAAATACCACCACACATTCCTTTCTTAAAATATTAACTACAACGTGCCTTGCCCTTTGCTCTCATTGAAACTTTTTTAGAATAGAGGATCTTTCATTTTTTACTCTTTCTTATTGTTCTGTAATTATATTTTTGGAATCTCAATGCACACTTATCCTACATTCAAGTTTTCCACAATTACTCAAGTTGCATGCCTTAAATTTTTATTTTGATGATTTTGATTCCTAAATTTTTTCCTTTACAACTTATTCAATCTCTTTTCCCCACTTATTAGAATGTATTTTTTCCCCACTGATTTACAACTTGAGTCTTAAATGCTAACTTTCATGTAGCACGTGTTTGGGTGACAATCACTCCTTTGAAAGTTACATCTTCAACACACATCCCATAATGATGATGAATTTAGAACAAGGATATCTTTTCTTGTTTCATCTATTTATCCTGATTCATTTGCCTATCGTAATTTTAAAAGTTTTTAAGATCAAGGCAATGACTTAAAATTCCTTGTAGCACTTGTTACCGGCTTGATAATAATTGCATGATGTCTATTGGTCACTCAACTTTGATCTTGTTTATTTATGCACATTACATGACGCCATTTAATTATCGTAATTTCTTGTAATATATTAGAACACTTTTATTGCTCTCCTTTAATTGTAAACATTTTTTTTTAGAGTATAAAGAGTTACAGTAATGCATTGGTCTAAAACCTGTAACATCTAAGATTACAATCACATTTGACAATAATGGGAGACTCTAAACATTGTTATCTTAAAATTAAAACATTTAAATATAGTAAAAATAATATGCATACATTCAACTTTTTATGTCCTCCACACTTAAAATATATCTATTACGAACTATTTACCATTTCATAGCCTTGTTTCTTATAGTAAACTTTGTTTTTAGTTTAAATGGTGTGCCATATCTTTTTCATTCTTCTTTGAACCTTTATTCGTGCATTTTGGTGCAACCCACTTTAATTTCTTGCATCTATTCGAACTTAGGAATCTCGTGTCCGAGTGCAAAGTTTAACACAAATAATTATTATGATATTTACGGCTAAAAATAATGCGAGAGAGGGTAATAAATTGTTAGAGGACGTCAGAACAATTCTATTTAATGATGTGAAGTGACTGTGATTAGCTATAAATTACGGAGGAAAGGGCCATGCTATCTGCCTTGCTCAACGTTTACGTAATTGACAAATTCGAACTCACAGTCAAAATCCATAATTGTACCTGTTGAGAAAGTGTGGTGCATATCGAGCTATTGCATAGAAATCATCTTTGTCACATATGGAGGCCATGATTCCCATAGAAAAAATGAAAAGACTGATGATGTCTAATCTTTTTCACTGTTCTGTCGGCACAAGTAACTATTTTTCTTTATTCTTACCCCGTTGGAATGCTACATGAAGCTGATTCTACAGTAGCAACATTTTTTAGGCTATCCATCACCATCGCCCCTAACCTTTTATGAGCTGGTAAACACTCTCTGCAATTATAAGAAGTCATTTCTAGCCCATGTGTGACAAGTGTTAGTGGATTGGATTTTTTGCACTCGCATTACAATCCATGACGATTAATAGTGGTCTGATCGCATGTATTGCCTTATTCATCTTGTGCTCGAGTGGTGCCAATGGACAGCTCTCTCCTACATTTTATGATAAAACGTGTCCCAAGGCAATGTCGACAATCAGAGCCGCTGTAAAACAAGCAGTCGCCAACGAAAAGCGGATGGGCGCATCGCTGCTGCGTCTTCATTTTCACGACTGTTTTGTTAACGTATTACGTTTTAGCCGGACTGATTTTATGTTTCTTGATACATTCTTCAGTTGTGCGCTTTTTAATTGTATTTTTGGTGTACAGGGGTGTGATGGGTCGATATTGTTGGACGACTCATCGACCATAACGGGAGAAAAGACTGCGGTTCCTAACAACAATTCTGTAAGAGGATTCGATGTGATCGACACTATCAAGTCCAAAGTGGAGGCGGTGTGCAGTGGAGTTGTGTCGTGTGCTGATATCATCGCCATTGCTGCTCGTGATTCTGTCGTTGAAGTAACTATTTCTCGATTCTTAGTAGTATTACGAACAGCATCGTTGAGATGCAATGATTTTGTTTTAGAGTCCACAGATCTGAAGTATAATTTGCTCAGATCTATGTACAAATAGGAATTTAAACTTCTTAAAAGCCTAGAGGTACCAATCACCAGTGATTGACTGGCCAAGCACCCTGGTTAGGTGTTTTGGTGTGGACTTATATAGACAAATTATTTGACCCAAACATTAGTCTTCTTAGGAAATTGGTAGGTTTATGTCAAACATATTTATACCTTGCTTGAGAGGGGTCATTATAAGTCAAAAAAATTGTAATTTTCTTGCCAAATACCCTAGTTTAGTGTTTCGGTATACACTTTAATTGACCCGAGATCAAATCTCAAGGGGAGAATGCCATGTGTGTGCCATGCAAGTCTAAACCTTTGTTTGAGAGAGGCTATCATAAGTCAAATTTGTAAGAGCCTTGTCAAGCATCTCGGTTTGGTGTTTTGGTGTGTCCCTGCATTTACACGAGATAATATTCCACTAAGAAAATGACATGTCTATGCCTAGCAATTCTAAACCTCGGAAGATGCTATCATCAGTTAAAAAATTATAAGTGCCTTGCCAAACACTCTAGTATGGTGTTTTGATGCGAAGTACTTACATTTAACCCAACGTTCATATTAAAATAAATCTATAAAACATAAGATTTTCAAATATTTATAATTTTTATATCAAAATTTTCTTTCTAATTATAGATTTATGTTATTTCTAAACTATTTGTAAAAAAATTATTTACCAGTCCAATCTCATCATGAATTGGCTTAACGGTGAAATATTTATACTTACAAAATATATATATAGTATTATATACATGCCTCTTATTTACAACATAGTAAAGTTGCACAATGGAAATATAAGTGGTGGTATCATATACCATAAACAATCGTAGTACTTGGCATTGTGGACCTCTCTTAAGCGAATCCGCTGGCCAAAAAGAGGAAATAAAGAGCCCAAAATAGCCACTCCTAACATGAACCTAAGGAAAGTGTAAATAAATAAAGATCGTAAAATGCACTTATTCAACTATAAAATGGATTTACCTATCTATCACGTACGTTTGCAATCAACAATAAAATCGATTGTTAGCAAAAGGTTTTCAACAAGTTGTGCGGATAAGTCGGCAGAATTAAATAGCTTGAAACTCAAGGGTAGAAACATAGGGTTAGATGTGGGAATCCTTTTCTCGACAGCACGTCAAACGTACGTGATAGACGCCCCATTGTTAGTTCAGCATATACTGCTCTAAAACTACTGTTAATGTCTTATCTTTTCGTTTTTTAATAGGTTTTTATTTAGTTTATTTTTAATCGAAATGACTACACTAGTCTACTCTTGGATTCCCTTCATTTCCAGAGCAAAAATTTCAAGGTCTGCTAACGATTGCTGGAATGGTGATATTTTCCTGTTGCATTAATTCTCGTGTCTTGAACCAATACTAAACATCTTATAATTTGACATTACATTACATATTCCAAAGTAATTAATTACACTGTGCAAACTTTGACAAAACACTATTACCTAGCCCTCCTCTTTCCCGGAGTTTATTATATGTAGAGAAAAAATTAAAATGAAAAACCCTAATGTCCACGGTGTTTCTGACTTCTAGCTGGGAGGGCCATCATGGACAGTATTGTTGGGAAGGAGAGACTCCACCAATGCAAGTCTAAGCGCTGCAAATACGAGTATTCCTGCGCCCACATCGAACCTCTCGGCACTAATCTCATCTTTCAGATCCCAGGGTCTATCTACCAACGACCTGGTCGCTCTTTCAGGTAATTATAATAAATATTGAATATGAGTTTTTTACAGTAATATTTCTTCAAAATTTACAGGCATTAATCATTAATATTTTTTCTAGGCTCTCATACAATTGGTAAAGCCCGCTGCACCAATTTTAGAGCTCGCATCTACAATGAATCCAATATAAACACTGCATTTGCCACTTCACTTAAGGCCAGCTGCCCCAGTGCTAGTGGAAATGGCGACAACAAACTTGCTCCCTTGGACCTTCTCACTCCCACCGTGTTTGAGAATAACTACTACAAAAATTTGAAAAGCCAGAAGGGACTTCTCCACTCTGATCAGCAATTATTTAATGGAGGATCTACTGATTCTCGGGTTACTAACTATTCTAATAGTAAGAGTAACTTCTTCAAAGACTTCGCAGTTTCCATGGTGAAGATGGGAAACATCAAGCCTCTCACTGGCACCAAGGGACAAATTCGAAAGAACTGTAGGAAGCCCAACTGATTTGTTATTATATCTATAATACTGTTTTCCCTCTACCATTCAATAATGTTTGACGCCATCTTGCTATTTGCATGCTGCATATAGTGATTAATGGATAAGCTCCTAGCTTATTAGAGGTAAAATCCAAAAATGCATATACTTTATGTAATTTCAGAGGTCACATCAAATATTGTAATTATACTGCAGAACTTCTCGTTGTATAGATAGTCCATAGCTACTGCTACAATGCCGACAGAACTTTGTTGTACTGAATGAGACGATTGAGAAGCATCAGGACAAGGATTGCTAATTACTGGATTTTTTGTTTTAAAAGAAGTGAATTTGTAGATTTAGATTAAATTGCCACAGAAATAACCAATTACATTTCACCAGCCTAAATGAATTTAGACATAAAGTGGAGATTAGAGTAATTACTTGGTCCAAAAAATAAATATGCCAAGATATAGGATTATCTTTTGATAGTATTTTGTGACCTCGTAACAACCCTTAGAATGTGTGGTTAAATATAATATGTGACCTCATGACAACCCTTAGAATGTGTGGTTAAAAATAATATGTGACCTCGTGACAACCCTTAGAATGTGACCTTGTGCTAACCCAACTTTTTTTGGCGAGATGTTTACTTGGTTTATTATATACTCTACTGATGGTGTATAAATTGTCTCAACACTCAAAAACTTAATTATAAGAAACGTCCAACATTTTTTTTCTCATGGCTCTATCACATGGCTCTATCACATGGTTTTGGCTTCGAAAACCATTGTTAGTTCTTGCACTATTTCTTCATTCAATTGCAAGATGTTCATTTTTTTCTTCATGTTTATTATATTTGCACCTCACAATAAATTAGATAATTGTAGACACATAGATTTGATAATTTAGCACTACATAATATTAGTATTAACTAAACCCCTTTGGCTATTACTTGTGTACATGTTTTGAGCCTAATTAATATATCCTAGTCTATACTTAGCTATCTTGCAAAATTGGTTATCCTCAATGGTCTTTTCAACCACTTCTAAAACTTCCTATATCAATCACAAAGAGTCTATTACCCTTGATTTTTGTGCTAGAAACTTCACAATATTGTATATCTCTTTTCGACCGAACTATTAAAGAAGAGAGAATTATCCAACTATTGGCTCCTGTGCAAAATGGTCCCGTCTTGCGCTCCCAGAAAGTAAACTTGTCAATTTATATACCTTTTATGACTCCTTACGTCCACTAAAAATCCACTTGAATACAAAATTATATCCATGGAAATCTAGATAAGAAATTCTAAGGTAGTCATTTACTCACTTGATAACACCTCACACTAGAGCACTCACCTTGCATTCTCATGTACAAATCCGTCAAAATGAAAAAATATATATTCCTCTCTTGAACTTCCCTAAATCATAAAAAAACATTAAGAGCAACCGCTACAAAATTTTCGAGCACTCTAAACCAATTCCAAGAGTAAATATTCCAATATTAAGAGTCGATAAAGACAAGTAAGACAAATGATTATAAACTATTATGAAGTGTTTGGGGTATCAAATATATTTCCATCCATACAAAATAATGTTGTGCATGTCTAGGTGAAGAACAATGTACATTTCAAGAAATTTTCAATGTAGTGCAAACTTATGCAATTTATGAATTGTACTTCAACTCAATGAATTGTATTTGTATTGTTTTACCTAATATTAGGGTTACATGTCATGGTGGTTGATTTGAAAAGGTTTTGTACATTTATGAGACTTTGCTTTTACATAATGGGGCACGTAACTATCATTCAAAATGGTCTTACGAGTTATAGAGCCCTATTTACAGTCCATACAAACTGTCCAACAAGATGAAATTGCCAAATGGTTTGATGTTGTGTAAAATAACTTAATCTATATGAATAGTGTAGTTTCAAAATTTGAGACTAAGCATATGCATAAGATCTCAGGATACTTCATTCCTTCGTCACACCTATATAAAATTCAAAACTAGTTCAAGAGATAAGTTCACACGTACTATGTTTAACATGTGCCTTTATTGAATGTAAATTCTTAATGTAATTTTACATGTACTATTAGATTTTAAAGAAGGAACATTAATTTATTTATCTAATTGCACATTAGTTCGATAATTACTTATTACAAACTTCCTAATATAGTGGGATAGGGTAAAAAACATAGTTATAGTTATATGAAATAATCGATTACAAAGCTTCAATCTAGACAAAACCATACAATAGAAGAAAAATGTATCAGACAATAGTGCCGTAATGGATGGTACTATTTTAAACATCTATTGACATCCAATTTAAGATTTTTAAGGAAATTGTTTCTTTTTAAGGAGTCTTTTATATAGCTTTAGGGATAGATTCATTGTTTTTTCACAACTTTGATTTAATCTCATCATAGAATGTAGGGGATAAGGTGAAACTTTCAATTGAAAATGTACAATATTGGGTTACAAATATTTAGGTAGGTATAACAAGGGCATGATCATGAGTATTATTGTTCCAATTTTTATTTTATTTTTATAGGTAAAATATTTTTACCAGAGCTTTGAACCGGGGATTTCTTGGGAACCCTCCCTTATAATAAAAAAAATTCAATTTTACCAGAAAAGACCACATAAGATAGGGAAACTAATATATAAAAGAAGTTAAACTAGGATTCCTTGAACTCATACGAAAATGAAAAACCAAACTAAACAAACTACATCTGACTAATGATGACCTTCAAGCGAGGGATAATAATCAAGCATAATAGAATAACGTCCCTTTTGGACTTTTTTCTTTTTGAGCTCATGCCATGGACCCAAGATTAGAAATGGCAACCATCTACATGTTTTTGGGGTCCATGGGATATTCGAAACAATAAGAAGTGATCTCCTGATATGATTTTGATTTGTCTAATTTATCTTATTCATGTCCTCTCTTCACTCGGGATGCTACCTTCTTTCCATCTTACTCTTCCATTCTTTCCCTCGATTATATTTGTTTGGTCTCTCCTTGGTCCGCCTTCGCTACAACCTTTCGAGCCTTAATTGTGGGAGGAATATTCTATGCATTGCTGGATGACGTATTATTTTTACTTTGAGTGCTCTTCCTTTTGCCTTCTAGGTAAAATGCCTACAGGTGACCAGGAATCTTGCATAGATGACACAAAAATTCCATATTATCATAGTACAGAGATTTAACATGTTGTAAATTCCCTAATTTCAATATAATATTGTATGGTAAATCCTTTCTTATATCGATTTCAGCAACTAATCTAGAAAAAGTGAGGATGCTAGCCGCAGCCTTGGAGTGATCTATCTTTAAAAATATATCCAGAGTATTACCGATGTATTCAAGGGCATACTCAAAGTATAGAGGAAGATTCAGGAGATGAATACCTAGTAATTTTTGTAACAGAGAGGGTGTTTGTATCAAACTCGAGGACCCAAGGAGTGAGGAAGATTCAAGCATTGCGCTAGAACCATAGACCATCTAATAAAGATTCATGGTATTCCTCCTCATTTTGAAACTTGACAATGAAAAGACCCTGGAGCAGAAGGAGATTTCACATTCTTTGGACAAATTTTTGGAAACCCACTGGGATAAGGCATTGGAACCCAACCACATTCCATTAAATCTACAAATAATTGCCAAGTGTGATAGGGATTACAAATGGGAACCTACCTCTAGGTTATCAAATCTTAAAATCAATATCTCCTGTACAAGGTCCACAATGTAAGCTTGGGGCCCACTTGGGAAAGGGGTAGATTTCAAGATGACAACCTTGGAAGAGTTAGATTTGGGGGCAATATATTTGGAATGAGGCACCACACTACGATGACCATTCGATAAACTTGACCTCAAAACAAGAACAACCCTGCTAGAGCCACCCTTCGGGTCAAAGGGAGGCTTTAAGTTATCAAAAACTGGAGGGCGGCTGAGGTGAGGTGAACCTTGGAGTCACTCTAGCTTTCACTTCTTCAATGAAGGCATCCTGGTCTTCTTTACTCACTTTTTTTGTAGTTCCCACTTCCCTTTGACACCTTTTGATACTAATCATGATACTTTCGATTATATTATGGACATAATTATGGACCTTATTATAGTATGATGTTATATGTTAGATCATGGATTATTGTTGACTTGATTTAGTTATGATGCATGATGATTATTAGAGACATTGTGGATATTGATGATGATACACTGTTTGATATGGTTATGTTATGGATGTTGTTCAGACATGTGATATTTGGATATTGTGAGTAGACCTAGAAATGGAATTTATTGGATGATGATATAGTTGCTGATAAAACTGTAAATGATATTGTTAGATTGCTTTGATGTTGCTATGATTCATATATCTAGATGATTTTGGGAATTATATTTATATTATTTTGGATGTTCTGATATGGCCACGAGGCCAAAGGAGGTATTTGTGTTTTGCAGGTTAATATATCACAACAAACATTGGGGGATTGGAGACCAACCACATTAGAATTCTAGATGAATTCAACAAGGTCACCATGGTAACTAGTATTTGTTTGTGCATGTTTTTGTGTGTTAGGGATTCCCATGGGGGGATCACCTTTAATTGTGACCAAGGGGTTTTATGTATTTTATTTTATTTTGGTCCCTTTGTTTATGTTTGCATGTGTTTATTTTGTGATGTATTTACCCGTTTTATTAATTATTAAATGGTGTGTAAATATTGTGACTAATCATATTGTTAAAATAAATAAAATATGTCATAAGAAGGAAATTAATGAGAGTTGTTGGCCATGATTTAAAGTGATATAAGTATGTGTAAGAGATATGTAAGTGATGTGTAAGTTAACTTTGAGTGTGAAACACTGCACCTTCTTGGAAATATGAAATTTTCCTTGGAGGCTTATGGGACAAGTTAAACTTGTCCCATTCCTCTTAAATTTATTTACAAACCATACCTATGGTTGGAGAGTTGAAATTTGGATTTTATAATGCTTTTTTTGAGAAGGCAATTTGTAGGTTTTAATTGCACTTTTATTACATGTTGTAATTTTAGTCCTTTGGGGTGTGGGTTTGCTTTGGAGTATGTAGGTAAACTGTCATATTATTCACCCACCTATTTATTGTGCATTGAAGAATGAATTTGACCTTGTGTTGGGGTTGAGGATGTGTGATGTGGCAACCTACATAGATTCACCTCATCCTCTTCACTTCCCTCTTCTATAAAATTTAAATTCATTGCCTTGTTTTGGGGTTGTTTCACTTTGGAGACTTTCTTCTTGGGCAATTTTTTTTTTTGAGCTCTTTCTTTGAAGGATTTTTTGGAAGATTGTTGCATGCTTGTGCTTGGTTGTTATTGGATTGCTTGCATTGGGACAAATCTTTCTGTTTTAGAACTGGAACAAATCCATCATGGAGAGGTAGGAGCTTGACTATTGAAGTGCTCTTCTTTTATGAATGTTAGTGTTAATGTATGAATGTTTCAGCATGTTTGTGGGATGTTGGGTATATGGTCTAGGAATGGTGTAGGAGAATACTATGGGGTTATATTTTGTGGGAGACACAAGTGTATTTTAGGGAGGTATAAGGGTGGAGGGAGTTGGGATTTGGGTTCCACCTTACAAAGAAATAGCTTGAATTTCTTTACTCGTGATGGGGTGCCATAAGAGGTTGGGGAGGCATAAGGGCATGACAAGGATTATATATATATATATATATGTATGTATGTATGTATGTATGTATGTATGTATGTATGTATGTATATCTATATCTATATCTATATGTATGTGTGTGTGTGTGTGTGTGTGTGTGTATATATAGATATATATATACATATATATACATACATACATATATATATATATACAGATATATATATATACAGATATATATATATATATATATACACACACACACACACACACAAACACACACACACACAAACACACACACACACACACACACACACACACACACACACACACACACACACACACACACACACACACACACACACACACACACATATATACATACATATGTTTGTGGTTTGTTCTCAGGTGGTGATACCCATTTCCCCTTCGGAAGGCATAAGAAACATCCCCCATACTTTCTTGCTCCTTTGGCTTGCTTGATGAAGCCTCAACAATGTTTATCATGTTTTAATGTAGTTATAAACTAGATTCTGTTTTGGATTGTGTTTTTATTGTGAATGTTGCTTGTGTTTGTGGAAGCCTGTTGTGTCCATGAATTGGATCACATCTTTTATTGCACTATGTTTGGGGCTTGGGGGCCAATGAAGAAGGATGGATTATCCTCTTCATTGGATGTCTTGGTTGGGTAAAGAGAATTTCCTTACTCCTAATTTGGAAGAATGAAAAATACGCATGCTGCTGTTCTGGAGTAAGGAAAAAGATAGTATGGCAGTCCCTTGTGAAATGAAATCTTATTGTAGCCCCTTTCCCATTTGAAGTGGGTGATCTATGTATTCATTATCATGGTAATATAATTTTTATTGACAATGAAAGTGGAAATTTGAAATGTAATTGAGTTATACTTCGTATTCTATGTTGGAAAGAATCAGAAAGAATGATACGTGTTTTGTATGTTGTATTTTGAAATCAAATGGAAAGGAGGTTGTAAGAGTTTCGTTTCAATTAATGAAAGTGTTTTCCTTGTTCATATGATATTCTTTCCATTGGAAATCAACACTTAACAAGCTCTATGAAATCCATGTTTGGAAAGTGGAAAAGTGAAATACGTGAAAAGAAATGTATTATTCTATCTTGTATATAATATACATTTTTGGAAAGAATAAAAGAAGGATGTTACAAAGTTGTATTTAGGAATAAATAAATGATGTATCACCTTTCTCAAATTACATAGTGGCATTGAATTTGATCTTTTAAATGTATTTGAAACCTCTGTTTGAAAAAAAGAAATGCGTACAAAAAAGTAATACTCTATCCTTTTAAATATGTAAAAAATTGGAAATCAGAGATGTATTATAGTTTTTGAATAAGTTGAATTGAATCAACTAAATGTATTAGATTTGAATTGGAACACATTATAATACTTGGAAGAAGAAAATGGCAATTACTTTACTAAAATGCACATTTCAAACCTGCAACAATGAAATAATATATTAAATGATTAAATTAAAGTAGTTTTCCCTAAATGAATCCAATCAGACTAAAATACTTAAAGGAAACATTGCAAACCTTGCCAAATTGAGTTCAAAGTTTTCACAGTCATCTTTCTGTCAAGGAATGTAAATACTCAAATTGCAAATCAATCAAACAAATTGAAGCTTGAAATCCTTCTTAAATCCATCTAAGAACAATTCTCCATGTCTGTTTGACATGTTGAGAGAGGGACAAGAACAAATTGAACAAGTTAAAATTTACCAGTTTGCATTGTAAAAGCATGCTGAACATTTTTCACAATATTTACCACTTAAGCCTTATCAAAATAAAAAATTAATGATCTTTATGTAAATAGGACATCGAGAGATTTCTAGAAAGTCCTCATTTTTCCAAAATTGAGCTCTCTATCAAACGTTATAGCCTTCTGAAGTTTTTATTCACTTGGAGTAAAAAAAAACAATTTGTGAAAAATTTCCGAAACGGTCCCGAAGGCCCGAATTTTTCCCTTGGAGCTTTGGAAAAATTTTGGGAAAATTTTCCAATTTTTCCCCGCCGACCCACAACCAATCAGAGGCTGCCACGTAGTGCCATGAGGTGTCAATAAATGGGTGCATCTCTTTTAAACTTAGCACTCTTGGAAAAATTTTGAATTTTTTTCCAAATTTTCTCCCCCAGCCCGCCTCCAATTAGAGGCTGTCACATTGCACAACAAGGCATCGGCAGAGGAGGGGGCCCCTTTTTCCCTTTGAGCTTCAGAAAAATTTTGGGAAAATTTTCCAAATTTTCCCCTCTGACCCGCAGCCAATCAAAGGCTACCACATGGCATCCCGAGGTGTCGGCAGAGGCGCAAGTGAGTTTATCCCTTTTTGCCTTTAGGGTGCAAAACCTTATTTCTCCCCACCACCCTGATTTCCCCATGTTAGCTTAGGAGATGCCACATGTCCCTTGTGGACTCACAGGGGTGTGGGCGCAAAAGTGAATTCTCGCCCAATGCATGAATTTTTCCAAAAAATTCCCACCGCTCCGTTTTAACCACGTTGGCTTCAAAGGCGCCATGTGTCCCTGGAAGAATCGTGGGGGCACGGGTGCAAAGTTGGTTTTTTTCCCCGTGTAGGAAAATTTCAAAAAGTATCCTCGCGGCTAGCCGACTTTCCCTTGTGGCAAATTTTCACCCCTGGGTCCGCAATCCCATCCCACCGGGCATGCCAAAAACTATTATCTCTCGAAAGTGCACCCTGTAGAGAGATGGCTACAGGTTTTCTAAGATTACACAATTGATCTCTCTCTTTCATAGATACAATAAAAACACCTTAGGTCTGTGGGTATACCTATTTTGAGGTGAGTCTTTGGTATCAAGGAAGGTTCCTTATTGGTGTATCCTAAACTGATTTTTGGGAGTTTGAGAGTAAAATATGACTGGAAATAATCAAAAATTAAGGTGATAGACCAAGTTTGTATGAGAGATTTGACTGAGTATATGCACAATTGATATGAGAATAATTTTTGATGCACGAGCCAATAGTTTTCTATAGAATATCTCAGGGCAAAACACTTGATTGTACTGAGGGAGAATCACAACAGTACCAATAAGTTAACATGCACATTAAAATTACATAGAAAAGACTTAATTTATAGCAGGGTAAGGTGATTGATCAAGGAATTTGCATTAACAAGAATAATAGAAACATACACAAGACTGCAAAATAACTTAGAAAGGAAGAAAATACTTCACACTCAGAGGGAAAAACTAGAAAAATTTACTTCAATACTCATATATCCAAAAATTCCTCCAGAAATTCCCCCTTGAGCTTTACAAAGGCACACAATATATAGCAAAACTAAAATTCACCCTCTTCCTAAAATAGCTTAAGCCTTGTACTCACCCATGCATTCTATTTTTATCCTTTATTTAATAATAGATAAAGGAAAAAATAGAGCATGCAATTACAAATAGACATTATTATCCTTACTTACATTACAGTCAAACTGAAGTTGACTGTTTTATTTTTGACAAAAGAACAGTGAATAATTTGCTAAAAATAATATTGCTTGTTAGGCAAGTCTCTCTCCATGCACATGCAACTAAGTCTTCTTCTCTATTCTATCCTATTGTGAAGGCATGCAAAAATACAACTCCCTCTGAGTGAACAAAATAATTACAATACTTACAATATTTTGCAAAATAATTAATCCAAATATCAATCCTGATTGGGACCACCTTTGTCTCTGATGTTGACACTTATTATATTTTCTAGTGATCACATGGAAAAATTCATTCCAATTCATGTACAGTTTGTCACCATTAGTGGGGGCCACTTGTGGTTGTGAACTCTTGTTTTTCTTAGGTTTGGCCACTCTTGTGGATTTAGCATATTACTATGGTTTAGAAATAATGCAAGGGCACTTATAATAGTCACTTCCATACTCGGCCACCTTTGATTATTTACCATGACCATGCTCTATAGTCTGCCACCTTATAGTTGTTGGCCTTGGCATATTTCAAAATTCACCTTTTCGGTGATCATTGGGTATAATTTGGTCAGGCCCTTTATATTATTTGGAGCATACATTATGGTTAAACTTTGAAAGTCATTGCAAACAATTTTGTTTTATGGACATGTGGGTTGTCCCCTTCTCCACAGTGACTCACCCCTTGGTAACTTGGTTGGTGACTTATGTAACTCAAGTTGAGTTTGCTTTGATATTTGTTGATCATGTTGGGCCCTTGATCTTTGTACCTTTAATTTGATGCCTTCAATCCTTGGACTCATAGTTAGGGTTTCTGACTAGACATTAAATGTGGTCGGTGGCATCCTGATCATGTTAGTTTGCTTTGAATTTTGAGGATCATTCTTGTCCTTTGATCTCTGTACTTCTTATCTGAAGCCGCCGATCCTAAACCATGGTTGAGTTAGGTTGAAACTCACCTCTTGAGATTGCATGGAAAAGAGTGTCTTCGACCCTTAAGCACATATAATTTGGTTTTTGGTTATGCGGGCAAAGCCCTGGAAAAATTATGATGCCATTGTTAAAGCTCACTAAGCTCAGCCTTAAGAATTTTATTCTCTGTGTCATTTCGTTAGACACTGACATGGTGATGAGAGCTTTATCTGGTTTTATGGCTTTTGTGTGGTGGTCGTGCCTTGGTAATAGATCAGGGGATGAATTTTAGTGTCAAATGTTACCTAAAATTCCCTAAACCATACTAGCGTATTATAGCCTTCAGAGAGCTTTCCGATGACTGTAAGAATGTGAAAAAACATACACTCTAAGCTCAAATTATGTTTGGTCAAAGTGCAGTCAACAGGGAAGTCAACTTTGGTCAATAGGTCAATAATGGATGAATAGCACTATGACACATGGAAAAAGGAGAAAAAGCACAAAATTAAGGTAGTTCGAGTTGTTTTGAACCTCTGGTCTTCGACACATGTTAAAGCGGGCTAGAACAAGAGGGTCAACTTTTATAACAGAAGGGAGCCTGGCCGTTGTGAGGATGATTATATCATCGCCGATGTGGTGGGTCCTCAAGCCACCACGTGTTTGATTTTCCTATCGAGGATCAATAGGTGGTCTTAGTTGTCATAGTTCATTTTGAATATCACATTATATTACTTGGGTTGAATTCCATTTTATTACCTTTGTAATTCTTTGATATTAACTTCCATGTTAAATTACCAAGCCACGTTATTTGCTATGTTCAGGCTTATTATTATCCAACTTGGAGAGCTAAGGATATGTCATATCCTATCAACTCTGTGTATGTATATATCCAAACATACCAATATCTCCCTTGGCGCAAGATATTATCTCCCATGCATTTCATGTATTTGCCACGCCTTAAATATGATAACTGCCACACATTTTATTCAAACATTATCCTCAGTATTATATATGGTCAAACAAAAATTATCATCCAAACCCACAATGTGCAGCATAAGGTGGCTCAAAATCCAATCCAAGACCAACAACTTTAGCATTATTAAATGCTTTCCTTATTGAGCGTGCGCACAATGTGGGATTAACAATCCAAAATCTCGGCAAAATTGTAGGAGGTGGGATTTGATCCCCCGACCTCATCGCTCAAAGAAAAATCTGCTAGCCAAATCATCAAAGAGGCTCGCTTTGTTATAAAATGGGTATCTGCAACTTATACAAGAGGTGTCAGGGCTGTGTAAAAGCCATAAGGAGGTAGTTTTTAGAAAATGCCATTTTTGAAGGCCTTGCACTAAGAATGAGAACTCAGAGTAAAAAGTTGAAATGTAGGGAATTCTGTGATGATTCAAACAATGTATGATTTGATGTTTTTTTTAACCTATTTTTTGAAGCTTTGAATGACGTTTTTGATAGGGATCTATGAGATAGCTAGTTGGAAAACATGAATTTCAATGCATTTCTGGTCCGAAAAGTGACTTGGTGTAAACATGAAAAGTGTTCAAAATTAAAAGATAATCTCATATATATGATTTTTTTTCCTTGAATGTTTATAAATCTCCATTTGTATTTGTTTTTTATAACATAGTTGCAGGGAGATCAAATTGGGAAAACATTCTTGGGATAGTTTCTGCTATTTTTCAAAGTTCTTGGAACATTAATCAGATCATTTGTAGGTTTTTATTCATTATTGGTTGTTTGTAAGAGTTATTGTACTTACATTTCAATATTATTAATGGATCAGTTCAATCCAAACCCAGGGACGTAGGATTTTCTGAACCCCGTAAACAATCTTGTTTGTTATCTGAGTGTTTTCAGTTTTTTGATTATTTATTTATTACCAAAGTTTTACACACTTTTATGGATGCATAATAATCATAATTTAATCAATTTGTGGAATTTACAATACTTAAAATTGGTTAAGAAAATCATGATCTTTGGAAACTTTTAAAAGTGAAAAAAAACAACACACATTTTTCAGATCAAGTTTGGTATCAGAGCAGTTAGATTACCAGATTAGCTTCTAATTGTGTTTGAAAATTTGGCTTCAGTTTCAGTATTTATTTTACTTTTCAATGTGCAAGTATTTTGGGGCTTGTTAATCTTCTTTCATAGTGTGCAGTTTTGGAAGTACAGGTTGTGTTTGCAGGAACAAGGAATCATGGGCAAGTCATCCAAACAGGAGCAACTGGATGAGCTTGAAGCCATAAACCACCAACTCCAGGAAGAAAATTCTTTCCTGAGAGCTAATTTTTATTCCTTGGAAAAGGAAATAGTGTGGTTAAAATTTGAGCCACAATCCTCTATAACCAAGAAAGAGGAGTATTTTAACAAGATGATTGAAGAGAGCAAGAAGTTGATGGGATTTGTTAAAGAGTTTTAGGAAGAAATATAGACCGAGGATGCCCTCTTGGAAAAGATGCAACAAGGTGAACATAAGAAAGAAATTCCTTTCAAATCAGATGTAGGTACTATGACAGAATGCATTGTAAGTTGTTCACATTTTAATTCTTCCTCTCATTCAATTTCATATATTCCTTTGGGTCAGTTTGAAAAACACACTAAGGGAATTGGGTTTAAGCTAATGGTTAAGATTGGATTTAATAGAAAGGGCCTTAGTAAAAATGTACAAGGTGATGCTAACCCAATACAGGTAGGGGATCAACCTTAGTTTGTAGGTTTGGGTTAGTCCAGTGGAAAAATGGAAACTGGAGAAAATTCCAAAGCAACTAAAGGAAGACAAGCTTCCAACAGCCAAGGATCTACGCCACTAGAATTGCAGGATTCTACCATAAGGAGGAACAGTGAAAGGTGTAAGAAAAAAAGTAAAATAGGTAATCAGATTCCACCTCCTTCCACTTACACTAAAAATAACACTAAGGGAAAATAAAATCCTAAAACTTATAATACACTCTTTTAGTTTGAACAATATAGCTTTGGTAGGCAGAAATATGCTTTCCCTTTCACATTTTGTGAAGGTACTAATCATTCTGTTGCATATTGTTGGAAGAGGAAAAATTTGATTAAGAAGTTATCACCTTTTATGAATGATAAGGCAAGTGTTAAAGATCAATCTCACCAAGGAAAGGCGAGAAATGGAAAGAATGTTACCTCTCCTAAACAGGGGAATCATTCTCATAGATAGAGTTCTGAGAATGGTAAAATAGGTAAGACTCGTAAAAATAGGGAAGTTAAATTTTGTTCCCATTGTAATAGGAATGGTCATGATGTTAAGGTTTTTTGGTTTGTTCCTAAAAAACAAAATTGGAAAGTTGATAAAAGAACAATATTGTAAAACTAATAGTGCTAAACCTAACTAAAACTCATTTTGATACTGAGAAGGTAAAACAACCAAAACGGAAAAACCCAAGTGATTGGTTGGGAAAAACACTCATCAACTTTATATTTGCACTACAGTAAATTGTTGATAGTACGCAAGGAAAAAAATTTCAGAGCTATATTTTAAGGATTCCTGTTGATTGATAAGGATTTGTTCCTAAGTTGATATTTAAGCTTTGAAAATGAATGGAAATAGCTAAAGAGAATATTTGAGTGATAGGTTCATCATACTCATGATTTGTTTTCTCATATTGGTTAGTAGTTCCATTGTTGAAAATAGTATGCAAGGATAGGCATCAGTAGCATGTCTAAATTTGAAACTTGCAGTTTTATACGGTTTTCAGTTGTACAAATTGGTTATTTGCAATAAGACCCTCATTTTGGGAGAATTTGATTTTTGTAACTATTATATGTGGTTGCAATTAGGGTGTAAATTTATTACAAAAACAAACTGGTATGCAAAGGCACTAGGTAATCATTTTGCAGATTATGGCAGTTCACCGATTTGGGTAAGCATACAATTTATAATATATCCCTTTATAGTTCAGTGTATGGATAGAATATTTGGCAGATTCACGTTGATTCAAATTTTGACTATAGCTATTTTTGGCGTTGATGGTTTAATTATTTTGTATAGTGAATATTTGCAGTTGTAATCAGCATAATCACAAAGTGTCAGTTGAACACTAGCTTCCGTTATAAATGGGTGTTATTATCTGACTTATTATTTGTGATGGTGATACAATGTTTTTGGTAGATTCATGTTGATTCAGTTGTTGACTATAGCTATTTTTGGGTGTTGATAGTCTATTTTATTCTGGACAGTGAATACTTGCAATTGTTACAGTTTCATATGGGTAGTGGGCACTAGCCTAATTGTGGGTAGTTTAGATGTCTTGTATACTGATCTATTTTATGGAATTATAATTTTTGGTAATCAGCTGTATCACAAAGTGACAGTTAGACACTAGCTTTCTATAATAGAATGGGTGTTATTATCTGGTCAGTTATTTGTGATGGCTTTACGGTGGGGTATGACAGTTCACAGTTTTGCATAGCGTTGACAGGGTTGCAGTGTTTCAGTTGAACACTAGCTTAATTGGGTGTTATTATATGATCGGTTATGTGACTAGCTAATCAAATATTTGTATTTATTTAACCTATAATGTTATTTTGGGTTCTTTTATGTGTTTTTGCAATGCAGGAAGAGATAGCGTGTTTTGCAGGTTGATACACAACTTTTTGTGGACAAAAAACCTTCTCAGTAGGGAGGAGTGATCAGGGGATCAATTTTAGTGTCAAATGTTCTCTAAAATTTCCTAAACCATTCCAGTGTAGTAGATCCTTCAACGAGATTTCCGACGACTGTAAGAACTTGAAAAACAGATTCTCTGAGCTCAAGTTATGTTTGGTCAAAGTTTAGTCAACAGGGAAGTCAACGTTGGTCAACAGGGCAATAATGGACCAATAGTGCTATGACACGTGGAAAAAGGAGAAAAAGCACAAAAGTAAGGTTGTTTGAGTTGTTTTAAACCTCCGGTCTTCGACATACATAAAAGCGGGCTAGAACAAGAGGCTCAACTTTTATATCAGAAGGGAGCTTGGCCGCCGTGAGGACGATTATACCATCGCCAACGTGGTGGGTCCTCAAGCCACCACGTGTTTGATTTTCCTATCGAGGATTGACAGGTGGTCTTAGTTGTCATAGTTCATTTTGAATATCACATTATATTACTTGGGTTGAATTCCATTTTATTACCTTTGTAATTCTTTGATATTAACTTCCATGTTAAATTACCAGGCCATGTTATTTGCTATGTTCAGGTTTATTATTATCCAACTTGGAGAGCTCGAGGATATACCATGGATTACCTTATCAACAGCAAAGGATATATCATATCCTATCAAATCGGTGTATGTATATATCCAAACATACCAATATCTACTTTGGCGCAAGATATTATCTCCCATTCATTTCATGTATTTGCCACGCCTTATATGATAAATGCCATGCATTTTATTCAAACATTATCCTTAGTATTATATATGGTCAAACAACATTGGCCAACAAAACCCACAATGCACAGCATAAGGTGGCTCAAAAGCCAATCTAAGACCAACAACTTTAGCATTATTAAATGCTTTTCTTATTGAGCGTGCCCACAATGTGGGATTAACAATCCAAAACCGTGGCAAAATTTTAGGAGGTGGGATTTGATCCCCTGACCTCATTGCTCTAAGACAAATCCATTAACCAACTTGCCAAAGAGGCTTGCTTGGTTATAAAATGGGTCACTGCAACTTATACAAGAGGTGTCAGGTCTGTGTAAAAGCCATAATGAGGTAGTTGTAAGAAAACGCCATTTTTGAAGGCCTTGCACTCAGAATGAGAACTCGGAGTAAAATGGTGAAATGTAGGGAATTATAAGATGATTCCAACAATGTAAGATTTGATGTTTTTTTGTTGATTTTAAATCTATTTTTGGAAGCTTTGAATGCAGTTTTTAATAGGGATCTATGAGACAGCTAGTTAGAAAACACAAATTTCAATGCACTTCTGGTCTGAAAAGTGACTTGGTGTAAACATGAAAAGTGTTCAGAATTTAGAGATGATCTCATATATGATTTTTTTTCCTTGAATTTTTATAAATCTCTATTTGTAGATGTTTATCTAATGCAGTTGTAGGGAGATCACATTGGGAAAACACTATAGGAGCCACAGATCGTTCTTGGGACATTGATCAACACATTTGTAGGTTATGATTCATTATTGGCTTTTTGTAAGAGTTATTGTACTTACATTTCTATATTATTAATGGATTGGTTCAATCTGAACCCGAGGACGTAGGAATTTCTGAACACCGTAAACAATCTTGTTTTTTATCTGAGTGTTTTCATTTTTCTGATTATTTATTTGTTACCTAAGTTTTCTGCACGTCTATGTGTGCATAATAATCAGAATTTAATCAATTTGTGGAATTTAGAATACTTAGAATTGGTTAATAAAATCATGATATTTGGAAACTTTTGAAAGTGAAAAAAAAATAGCACATGTTTTTCAGATCAATAATTCTCGAGCTTTTCTTTTAATCCGTCTTTCTGAGTTCTTAGAACTCTATGCGGTTTACTTTCTACCATGGTTGTTTATTTGATCTCGGTCTTTGATAACTCTGAGAAATGGTTTCTTTGAATCTATGGATCTCAATGAGTGAAATTATTTGATCTCTTTCCTTCGTTAATCAGGATCTCTGGTACTTCCTTTTGAGGCGGAAGCCGTTTCTGAGATCATGAGCTCGACTCCTTCGTGAATCTTTGTCTGATATGAAACTTTGAGGGTTTGAAAAGTTTCATTTCAATAGGTGATTTCTTTCTTATTTCTATGATTCTTTATACCAATTGATGGGTTTTCGATTAATGGCAAGGACCTGTATATGTTTTTTGATTCTGAATCATTTGTACTTTTATTCATTCTGCTCTTGGTGGATTGTAAAAATAAATGATCGTGAGTTTGAAACCTACATGTTCTTCTCTTTCTATTTATACTTTTCTCATGCTTTTGGGTTTTCTTATCTCACTGTAGAGGGTTGTGTATTTACTTCATTTTCTTGCATCGGCCATAAAGTAGTTTTCTTCTGCATCTTTCAGCCTTCTGATTCTTTGAGAATCTGTATCTCCTTTACGAGTTTTCTGAGTGGGAGTATTATGGATTTTTTTCATCATTTATAGACTTTAAGATTTTAACTTTATTATCCTTTGACCCATGTGATTTTCTAAGAACGTGAACAATTTGTTTTAAGGTTCTTTTCTTTGCCTTGAGTTTTCAGAAAATTCTATTGGCATATATCTCTATCTAGCTTTACTCCGAAACATACTTCTACGATGAAAACTTTGGCTCTTCCTACTTTGAAATACTCATATTTTTCCTTAGTAAAGAAAATTGGATCACCATTGTTTAATGCTCATTGGGTTTTCTGAGATATTTTCTATGATTTTCTTATATTTTCTTTCTCAAATTTGTGAGTTTTTTTGTATAAAACTTGAGCTTAGATGTGGATAAATATTGCATATCAAGTCAATATTCATTTCCCTAATTTGTGCTTTTATGACATGTGTACCCACAGATCTTTGTTTTTCTTGTATCTTCACACCTTTAAGCTTGATTTGGGAGTCAATTGGGTGGGATATTTACTTTGTATTCTCCTTCGTTGAGGACTTGGATGTGAGGTGTTTGTCACTTTTACTCCTTCAAGTAACTAAGCACTTTGATATTTATAATTCATGGATCTTGTGGGGATACTAGGTCTGCACTATCATTTCTTAGCTTATGTGATAACAACACATTTTAAAATGTGTTCCCGAATATCCCTTTGACCTGGATATGTATGAGTTTTCTGATCAAAGTTATTCTTTGGATAAACCCTGAGCCTTTCCTGGAACCTATTGTAGTATTTTGTACACTTAAACTTGCTTCATTTCTGAAAGTCATACCTATGCTATAAAATTTGCTTCCTTAGTTCACTTCAATCTTGTTTAAGTGCTCCTTATTTTGATTTTGAAGATGATTCCTGTTACTTGTTAGAATATTGCACTCTTGTTTGTTTTTCAACATTGTATAATAATCTAATGGACAACTTATTTCTCCTAATTTAAATTTTATCCTTTCCTATAACAAATAGCTTTGAATAAAAACCTCTTGATCCTTTTCAGCATGCTTGTACTTCCTAACCCTTTATATAAAATTCCTTTTCATCATCATGATTTCCTGAAAATGATGTACATCTTATCCTAAAAATAGTACCACACGATGGTTGTTATTTTGTAAAATTATGTGCTTGATATTGATTTCTCCATTTTCTAGAAATCAGTACTGGATATCATTCTTATTTCTGTTGTGAATAACTTTGAAACATTTAATTTTGAGAAATGAAAACTCTAGAAGTTAATCATTTATTTTTTGTTTGAGAACCTGGAAGTGACATATTATTTCTATAATTTTTGCTTCACACATTCCTGTATGCTGAACTTTGAAGTTTTGTTGGAATGTTGTATTTTCTTTTCCTTTTCTTCTTAAGTACTGTATTTGAGCTTCATTTTATCTTTATATGCATGCTGGAAAATTTGAAATGTTGATTTTTCATGGCGAAGCCCTTTCAATTTTTTTCCAAAATTCTCTCTTCCATCCATTTCCAACTATAGTAGTTGTATTTTTTGATTCAGAATATAGAATTATGACACTTCATGTTTGAAGTTGGATTAGTAATTAAAATGAGACATCATAGTTTATTTTATCTTGATCATAGCATGCTTTACTACTTCTCTGTATCACTTACTTTATTCGAATAACTCTTTTAATAGCATTTAGTAGCAGAAAGTAGTATGATAAAAAGTTGTAAATGTCTTTTTTACATGGCGAAGCCCTATCAAAATTTTTCCTAGAATCTCTGTTCCATATTATTTCAGTAGTAAACATTTCTTCGTTAACCAAACATTAGCTTTCAAATTCCACTTCTTCCTTATGTTGTAAACTGAAACATGTGCTTCTATTGCTAGTCTCTCTTGTAAACTGTAACTTCTTCCATTTAGAACAATTATTGAAACTTTGAGTTACATTCTTCATTTTATTGCATGCACTTATGACTTGTCTATTTTTCCTTAGCTACAACTTGTACCTACAAACTTAGGAAAATAGTTAGAAACTAATTAGGCTTTTTGGACTCTCTTATGTCCATGTTTTTCTTCTTTTCTCTTCTCTTTCTTCATTCCTTTTGAGTGAATAAAGCATGTATGCAATTTTTTCTTCAAGTAGAATACATCTCCTATTAGGAAAAGATTCATATGCACAAAGTAGGATAGTCTAGGAATATGACTTGATCCCTGAGCTCATAGCTGATAGTTTATTATTTTCTTCTTTTCAGGTACAATGGCTTCTACAACGAAGATGAAGAAGAAACAAAATATGGAGATGAAGATGATTCAATCAAATAAAATAAAACCCCAAGGCAATGATGGGTTCACTCATACTACTTTGATTTCTCTTTCATGCATGTGTACCTTTTATTTCAGTAGTTGTACTTTACTTTCCAGTTACATCCCATGGCTTATGTGGAAAACACTTGAAAATTCCTTATGAATAAAGTATTTAATTTCGTAATTGAGTTGTATATTTCTTCATGCATTCTATCTTCTATGTATGGATTGTATAATGAACTAAAAAACTAAGTAACATAATTGAATGTCTTAATTATAAAGGAAAGAACATTGATGAGAACTTGTAACATTCAGTAATGAACTCTAATTTTTTGATGTCTGTATTTATGTTTTCTACTTCAAGACTTAGCATTTCACCTAATCTGTAATTTTTCATCTTCATCAAGACAACACAGTTGTCCTTTGGGGCTTTGTGTTCTTTTTCTGAAGATGGCATGAAATTGCAGTCTATGTGATCTGTTCTATTTTGTGATAGCACACATAACTGCAAATTTTATTTGATCTTGTAACTAATTCAGCAGTAAAAAATAACATAAACACTTCCTTAGCTTAGGTATACTTCACCCAAGACTTTCATCGTAATGACAAAGTTTTGAGTTGCCCATTTTTGCACACGTGCAAAAATTGTCAATAGGAATAATTTTGAGAACACTGAGATGTTAAAAATTATCCTAAAGTGCAACACAAATATCCTTCCACAAGGTGTAAATTTCCTGGGAAAGGTTTCAAGAGCCTCGTGAATATTTATGAGACTAAAACAAGATCATATGAAATTATGTTTAGTGCTCTAAATGACCCATATGATGTGTTATTCCTAGGTGATTGAAAATTCTTTCTAATACATAGTCTACAACCACACAACTTGAGGTTAACGAGAAAATATGGGTACATTTTCATGAATAATTAATTTTTTGGACTTATAAATAGGCTCATTGGATTCATTGTACCTTTTTTAATAAATATTCATATATTTTACAATCAAATTTCATTAAATTTTTCTCCCGGGGTAAGGAAAAAAAAATTTTAGTGACCTTGATAGCTCCAGTCATGCGAGAACAATCTCCATGATGCGCATAATAAACTCTAGATGCACATCTTAGGTACTAAGACACCTGAAAGAAAGAAAGAATTCATGTGACAACAAGTTTTCGTCACTCGATACCTATTGTTTTCATCCGAAAATGTTTTTTAGACAACTTGTAGGCTCAAGATGAGTGACTGCAAGCTCAAGATGTGAAACTATAAGCTGCAAGATGTGTAGCACAAAATTTTAAGCAACCCAAGAATGTAATCATATGATTAAAAATTCTGGTCAAGATTCACAAAGGTCAAGGTGTAGATGTGCAATAACATAATTAAGTTATGCAACCAAAGAATGTAGTCATGCATTTGAAATATGATGTCATGCACAAAGAATATTTTGGCCAACCTAGAAAACAATGTCATGCATCAAGGATATTTTGGGTGATCATTAAAATTTTGTCATGTGTTAAGGATATTTTGGGTGACTCGGTGATGATGTGATAAGAAGATGTAGTAGGGAACTTGCATAATGAAGGAGGCTTAAAGGTCACAAGATATGAAGGAACATCAAAGGTTGTAACAATAGTCAAAAGGCCAACAATCATAGAGAAACATCAAAATTCGTGACGGAAGTCGAAAGGTAAATAGTCATGAACGAAGGCGAAAGGTTATGTGGGGGAGATTAAATGGAATTCATAGCACTACAAATATGAATGGCTTCCTCTTTTTTAGGGATGGTTAATGTTTTTTTACTGTCTCTCATTGTATTTCTAGAAATAAGTGTCTTCATTTCTTGTTTCTCTTGTCTACTATTGTTCTATCTCCATCTCAACTTCTACTCCATGAGCATTGTAAATTTTGCAACATGATGCAATAAAAATTTTGTGATTATTTTTTATTGTTCCTCTATTTTTGTGAATGTTTTCTTCTCATTTTTTGAATTCAAGTGTTTTGATTTTAATGTGATTAAATCTAATATTTTATTTGTGTATTAAAATCCCTTTCCTTTTTCCCTCTCTCATATTCCTCTCTAAACAGGATTAATCCCTTGTATTCAATATATGTAATTGCCACAGGTATAAGGAAGTATTCCTGTGTAATCCCCGATATTCAGGCCACCCCAAAAATTATTTTAGATTATTTTTATTTCCATGTTTTCAATAAATATATCTACCCCATTCAAGTAGAGGAATTAATTCACACACTCTGTTTGTGAAAAACCACTAATTTTCACACTCTAAAAATTAATTTTCCAACACAACTCAATAATGTAGAGACATCATACTTTAATTTGATGCACATTAACCATTTAAACTTATTTCACAATGGATAAAAATAAATATAGGCCTCAAATTAAAGCTTCTTCAATTTTCCAAGCCTTTTAACAATAGTATCACACCTAATTATGTAATTCTGACTACGTCAAATTGAGTATCTACCTGCTACCTCTCTATAGAAGCATGCAAAAAAAATCTTGACACACACATAACTGTCTACTATCTATTGTGTCTTTATACATCCTTTCATTACAACATAAATGTCATGATTGGAACTAATTTGATCAAACATCATACATACCTTATGGTCATAATCTAAAGTCTTCGTCAACAACCTTTATGTTCCTTCTTTACAACACTAGACCATGACTACCTAATCAACAAATCTAGATATAAAAATACCTAAATAAAGTGTTAAGAAACTTGTAAGCATCTGTAAATCTCCTTAAAAAAAATTCTAGATACAAGACATCATGACTGTACCAACAACTCAACAAACCTAAAAGTTTTCAATCTTCATTCTAAGCCTTTAAACATATTCTAAAGTCTTCATGGTTCATAACTCAACATTATAAAACCTCATTAATACCTTTCAACTAGGCATATACATAATTTTCTTAGTTGAAATCATTGAGTACGTATACCTATATCTTATTTTGTCTTGTCTTCCTGATCATGATCTTCCACAAAACTCCTAAAGATTCATTAGGACTTAAATTTACTTCATGAATGTATGTTTTTTATGATTGTTTACTACTAGAAATCCATAAACCATTTTTATGTGAAAAAATTCATGAATGTACTAGGAAATATTAAACCTTGAAGCACAACTCTCAAAACATAGACCTCTTCTCAGGAAAGAACCAACATACTTCTAAGATGTCAAACAACCTAAAGATTCTTTCTAATGCTCAAATATGCATATCAATCTGTCACAATTTCCTACCATATTGTAAATCCTTCAAAACACCTGCAAATATCTTATTACACTCTTTTTAACAGTCTCAATAAATTATAGACATTCTAGGCTAGAAGAATACATAACTCTCATAGCATTTATTAAGACCATGACAACAAGAATGAGATATAACTTCAAGCATGATACAAATAAGATCAATATACAAGCATACCTTCATGAAGCATATTAAACCATGACTATACCTTCTTTCACTTTAATAGTCCTCATACAACTATATTGAGTCCAACACGAGTCCTACTCTCTCAAATATTGATAATCTATCTTGTAGTCCTTAACAATTTCAAAATGACTAGAACAAGGTAATATACATTCATAACTATAAACTTAGCCCTTTTCGTAGTTTTCAAAAACCTTCATGATACACCTCCACTACACACTCCATAATTCATGGCTATCATAACACTCATGATTATTCCAACATATCAATAATGAAAAAATACATACCTTGGAACATATAACAATTCTTAAAACATGAATCTTCTCACCACACCCATGGTTCTACTAACTACAAATTGTCGTCATGAAGCCTAATGAAGATACCTTTAATTTTGAGGACTCTAGAACAACACAAATTAAAGAGATTCCCAAATCTCCATCTTCATCTCATATAATTTGTAACTATGAGAGTGATTGAATGTATTTAGGATCCTTCTTGACTTCTTGATTGGAATATGTTTATCATCCTTAGCTAGATCTGAATTTTCCTTCAACTTATCCTCATGATATTATTTCAAGAAGGTCTTAATTGTATTAGATTCCTCCTTTGGTCAATGTATCTCATCTTTCCTAATCACGGGCTCCTCATTGTTCCCATTTTCATGAAATGTTTTCAAACATACATAACTCTCTTTAACATATTGCTTTTTCACAACCAAAACAAACATTCCTTATTGACTTGTATATAGATCAAAACTGGAATTGATTATCTTTAGCTCATTCTTCATAGGTTGAGTCTTCAAGATGGTGTTATTACTTGTCACATGTTCCTTCTTAACCATAACAATGAGATGATATAATTTTCTATTCTTGACTAATTTGGGTTCATCCTTCTTGACCTCATTTGCATTATTAGACTTTGGAAACCATCCATTTTTGACCTTGGGAGCATCAAAATTCTCAACCTTCCTTGATGACACATGGAGACAAAACCTATAAATATGACCTTCCTGGTGACACTTATAAAAAACAACAAACATTATTCCTATTGAATTATTATGATTGTGATTTATTTCATTGCTTCATGGGTATTCACTATTGAAAAAAATTCTTCCACATTCTCTTTCCTTGTTACCAAATTAATTACAAGCATAACAATAACCATGAAATAAACTTGCATACCTCATAGCATTTTTCTATTTGATGGGATTAGAAATTTCCTTACCCTTGGGATAAACTTTATTAGTATAAGATTTTTCATTTTTATCATATTCGGAGATAGTGTCTACTTGTTGAGTTGGTATTTCAAACATTTTATCATCTCCGTTGAAATAAATACCTATTCTCTCATTTGCAACCTTCTAACTTATCAATATATTACCTAAAGCCATATTTCTCTTCTCAGACCTCTAAGGGGTCTTCAACCCGATGAGTACCTGCTACAACTCTACCATAAAGAACCTTATTTATGATTCATACCTTATATATTCATCCTAAATGGTAATTAGAGACTCCATCTATTTCTTAAGCTTGATACATTCATCTTCTTTACCTTTTAGATATGATGTCACTAAATCAACCTGATTTTCATACTCTTTGGTGATTTCTTCATGCTCTTCATTGATTTAACTAATTTATTCTTCATGTACATTGACATAAGACTCTATATTGAGGCTATTTCATATTTAAAACACCAATTCTATTTATAAGTTTACATCATATGACTTCTCATGATCTTTCTCCTATTTTCCTATTTTGTGCTTTACGGATAACCTTAAGCTTGTTAATATTTATTCAAAAGGCCTCACTCTGATACCAATTGTTCCAAGAACAACCACTAGGGGGTGAATTAGTGGGAAATAAAACCTTCACTCACTCAAACATAACCATTCATCAACTTTACTATTAATGATGAATTCAGGAACCATAACCAAACATGAATAGATGAGAATACATAAACACATGAACATGAGATATAAGTGGGAAACCCTATAGTGGAAGAAAATTCACTTAAATAAATATTTATTACATAAATTATTCAAATTTAGTTGAGTACAAACCCAAAAATTATCACCAATCCCTATGTTTAGTGAGACACCAACCCCATAGGGAGCACCAACCCCTAGTTTTAGTAGAGCACGAATCCTACAAGGAGGAACCAACCCACTAGATGACTAAGAACAAAATAAGGCCACCTAATTTGTTTTTAACCTCAATTTTTTTTCCTAAACACCTAATGATGACACTATAATGCTCTCTTTCCTTATATCTTCTCCAAATCTACTCTCTAAGCTAACTCTCTCATGCACCTATCCACCAAGATGATTAGGAATAATTACATAACAACTGAAAACACTCTAGAAATTCACCACCCACTATATGCCCTTTCTTGATGGTCAGAAACAAATCCTTATCCCTTTTAATCATCCTGCGAGCTTGCACTTTCTCATATACAACCAATAATAAAATAGAACACTAAGACATGATTATATATCTGTGTCATGATTATAAATCATCTAGTTCAGACATCATAGGGAAAATTAACTTTAAAAAACTTAATTAAATCCTAGAAACATCATACAAAGGACCATATAGGTCAAATATAACATCTAGAACCATCATCTCTCCATTAGGACTCAAGTAGTCCGAAGTAGCCCTATCGCTAAATCTGATTATTCTTGAGAAACCAACACATTCAAAAAACATTAAGGACCACTTAGAAAAGTTATTTAAGACATCAAAATACCCTCCCAAACTAGTTGACACCTCTACACCATCATCTCATGCAACGACACTACCTTTTGGAGCTCTAATTTTCACTAGGTTTATGAACTCCAAAACTCGTCCTTAAAGATGAGGCTCAAATCCTCATAAATTCGACTCAACCATGAAATTTTGATATATCAATAGAAATATTATTACCTCAAGGTCATAAATAAATTCATATACCACCATATGTCAAATTGGAACACCACAAAAACACCTCTGCAATAAGGACCATCAAAACCATCCAAAACTATCCCAAAACCAGTCTCGTAAGATAGATTGTAACATACCTTTTGAAAAAATTTGCACTTGTGATAAAATGGGCAACTCAAAACCTTGTTTATGATGGAAGGCATTGATTAATTGGACCTAACTAGGGGTATGCATCAGATTTTTTTTTCAGTTATAGTAGTTGATTAACTATATGTAATTTACAGCAATGTGAGTTGTTACAAAATATAACAACTCACATAGATTTCCATTCATGTTTGTCTTCAACAAGGAAAAAAAAAATCCCCGAAGTACCAATGCATCTCCTTGATGAAGGTGAGAATCACAACTTAGGTGAAATATTAGATTCAAGAACATCAAATAGAGTTACATTTTACATGAAATTGAGTTCATTATTAAGTTATAGGTACGTCAAAAATCATTACTCTTGCATGTTTAAATACATTTAATTATGTGATTGAGTTGTTTATTTCATTATACAATAAATATCCATCATAAAATATGAATGCAAAAAGAAGTATACAACTGAGTTACAAAAATTAATGTTATTTATTCATGAAGATATTCAATGTTTTCCACACAAGCCGTGGGATGTAACTCATAACTAATGAACAAAGAAGTAAATGTGTATAAAGTTAAAAGTAAAAGAGTATAGAATAAACCCATCATTACCTTGGGTTTTTTCTTCTAATATTCTTGTCTTCAATTCTAGCTCCATCTTTCATCTAACTCTCCCTGCAGCCACAATGTACCTAAAAAATGAAAGAAAAATGACATCAATATTGAGCTTTGGGTTGCATTTATACTCATGTGTTGTCTAACTACATGCTAATGGATTTGTAAATATCAAAAGCATAAGGTACATCATAGATAGCTACAAAATTGATAAAGCAATATTCTACAATAGCACATATGATTCCCAGAATCATTACACAAGAAGAAAGAGAAAATAAACAATCTGGAACATAATAGAGGCCAAAAAGCCTATTTTTTTCTAACTATTTTCTTAAGTGTGCAGGTACTGGTAACAGATGAAGAAAGAAAAAATACTTTTCAATTTTGATTAGTATACTAAAAGGAGATAATTGTTAAAGGAATCTACATGGTACAAGTTTATGAGCTATTCCAGGAAAAAGGAAAATGCAAGCAGGAAACAAAATTTTCATCAAGTTACAGTCAAGTATAAGGTACATAATGAGTATAAGAATCTACAACTGCTCAAATAAAGTATGATGCATAAAAAAAAGGCATTGGAACACTGAATTAGAAGTGATAAAGTAGAATACAAGTAACAATTTTTGTTTGTGGAAAAAATTCTTCACCTAAACACAGAAAATAAGTAAGGGTATCTTCAAGTTTTCATTAAGAAACCTCTACAGTAATGCATGAGGAGGATAGTTACAGGAGATACAACAAAATGATAAAACTCTAAGGATTTAGATGAAGGAAAAGGATAAGTTGAAAAGAATAGATGAAGTTTACAACTCATGATATTAGTAATTCTAAGTAAAATTTTCATCATAATGACAATAATGCAAGTTCCAGTTAGATAAAACAAATCAATAAATAGTGTACTTGAAACTTGTGGTTTCCAAAAGAAAGAGTACATGAAGCCAATCCTCAAAACAACAGACTATATGCTTGAATCAGATGAAAGAGTTTCAACATGGCTCAGTTTGAGAACCAACGTAGCCATAAAAAAGTTTCCATGAAAGAAATTCATAAATACATTCCAGAATTATTCAAGGAAGGTTACAAAGGATTATTCATTTAGAAACTTAAGCAGTCATAAATTACAAATTTGAGAACTTGCACTCAAATGAGACAATTTTAGAAACTATGAGTATGTATTTAAGAGAAACAAGCTAGGTTACATATGCATACTTTTGCATAGTAGTGAAGAACAAAGGAAATACTATAGTAATGATACAGTACCAAAGCAGTACAACTATGACAAGCAAGATAGAGTAAATTGTTATATCTATCAAAAGAGAGGATGATACAAATTTGAGAAATGCATTATAGAATCCATAAAAGAGAAATATTTTCTTTTATCATGAGTTCCAGAATATGAATGAAAAGATATAGTTATAACTTAAAAGTACACTGATCATTTAAGAAAGTACATGATAAAGGTATGATTTAGGTAAAAGGTCATGATCATCACTGTTCAAGGAAACATTTCTATTTATCAAAGTTGGTGCTCATAAGGGAAAGTCAGTACAGAGTTATAGATGGATTAGATGAGATAAAACCTCTGAAAAGTGTAGACTCATTAAGATGTCGAGATTCACATGCCATAGGAAATACAAATCACAAGGAACATCTTGAATAAGATCACATAGAAAGTATAGTTTTCCATCTTGCAGTCCTAGTATTTGAAAATTCCAAGTACAATCGTGTCATTCTTAATGGAATTAAAATACAACTAAATCACTAAGACTATAGTAAGTTACTAAAGGAACTAGCATATTAGTGTTTCGTCATTCTAAAATAAAGTAATGTACAAGGGTATTTTTCAATTTAGAACCGTCAATCAAAAGAGTACAAATTTCAGATCATTAAAACAACTAATGATATCTCAGAAAATTATAGGTTAGCAAAAGATCCCTTTACAAAAGTAAAATAGATGAAGAGTTTCGTTGATTCAAAAGAATATGCCAATTGTAAGCACCATTTCAGGAAGGAATCAAGAATCAAGACACAACTGCAATGGTCAAGAAATGAAGGTTATGGAGTCATCTAAAGTGACAACACAGATGTAAATGTGTAGAAGTAACTTTCAGTTAAGAGTTCAAATGTTGCAATAATTAAGAACTTGTTATCATTCAGAGTCAGCAACACAATGCAACAATACTCTCATGAACCTGATCATCCACTCGGTAAAGGGTAATGATCAAATTAAAACTATGAGAGTCAAGGTATGAGCTATAGTAGTTAAAGGAAATGTCTTATACTGCCAAATTCCTTCAAGAACTTTCCCAACCAAAAAAATAGAGTTATATTAATAGATGTTTTTAGAAGCCACTGAGGGAAAAAGAACAAGTTTAATGGATACTATAAAAGAAATAAAATGAGCCAATTCAGAGATATACGAAACATATCCGAAAGTAGAATGCCAAGCTTCAAATGGTAATCCGAAAAAACTATGAACTCAGTTTTGGGTAAAGCAAGATAATCCTTTAGAAAAATATATTTAAGAAAATATCATGACCTGTGAGACCTAGTTTGAAATGAAACTACAGAAATCAATCAAGGCGATCTCGTACCATAAGTTAGAGATTTAACAATTGCAACAATATGTTGAAGACCCATTAAACAATTATGACATCAACCAAGTTTCGAGAAAGTAATATCATACCTAGTTTGAAGGGTAGCTCAAAGGTAAAACAAATCTTTAGAGTAGTAATGATGACATACAACAGAAGATGATAAAAAAGAGCTCATTTTACCATTAAAAATGGTTACGTTTAGATTAGAGAAAGATACAGTGCATTAAATACATACATGATTAGAAGCAAATTTCTAGTTTTAGAGAAACATGTTTTCATTTTTACATTCCATGGGCATCCCAGTTTTACAAATTTTTGCATGAAAATCGAAGAGGGAAAGTGACGTCGAAATAACAAATTTTGAATTTCAGGATAATTGCAAAAGTTAAAATTCCAACAGCAAGAACTGATCCCAGTAAAAACCAAACTTCAACAAGTTCGATAAACTAAAAGCTCATTTCCTTAAAAATTCATCAAACATAGTATAAGGTAATTAAAGTCAAATCAACTTTATATACATAGGTTTGAAGACTTGTTTTACAGAGATCAACAACCATTTTCACTATATAGAAATCTTAGAAGTCTACAAGCTCGCAAAAATCTTAAGTACAATTTTAAAATAAGAAAGGAGTTTCGAATGAATACAAATTCAAGGAGGGTGACTAAACTTACCATTATTAAAATAAAGTCTCCCAATCCTCGAAGCATCAAGGTAAACATGAAGACCTTGAATACCAACAATCCATTTAATGTAGGATTCTCTCGAAATTTTTTGCAGAATGGCAACAAAGTTCACAGAAGCCACAAATTTTAGGCATGTTTTAGTATAGCCAAAGAAAGGAATGAAAATAAATATCAAAAGTTTGAAACATGAATGTTGAAACTAACCTTCTCAAAATATTCATGTAGATAACCTCCCAGAGGTTATTTGATAGAATTTTTGAGCTCAAAGTTAGAAAAATGGTGGAAAAAAGGAAGAATCGAAGAAAGAGACAAGATGAAGCTCACTTCAAAGCTCAAATGCATAAAAATTAGAATTTGCAGTGGACTTGAAAGAATCATTCATGACAACCTAAAGAAATTTTTCCGTGGCTTCACCAAGAAAATGAAAATGTAAATGAATCGAATGATTATGGCTGATCTGTATTTACTCATCGAACTAAACACCACAAAAACCTAACTAAACCTAAGTTAGCACTTCAACGATCAAAATCACTAACCCAAGAAAACTATCGAGTGATGGATTGACAAATCAAATTGAAGATGACTGAAGATGGACGATACATAACCCCTTCCAAATCCTACGCAAGGTTAGATTTTTATCATCAGAAAATAAAAAATCCAAAACTGAATGTACAATATCGATGGCTCAAGGATCACTTACCATATTGATTATAGAGTTAGAATGCTAACGGATTGTATAGAAGGATTGATGATAGAGAATTAATTAGTACAAGTAAAATAAGATAACTCAACCATGGTCCATATCTTCACCACAATTAAGTGAATCCACCAACATAATCATCGAAAGGGTCAAGCCATCGTGGGGAGGGGGACGAACCCCAAGCAAAGATCATCATTTACATCGACATATCAAAAGGGTGCACCCAATAATCAAATGTCGATAAATAATAATTACCAAAAAGGTGGTCGATCAGTATGATAACCAATGTTTATCGAAAATGTAAACTTTACCTTATTAGCATTAAGATTCTTCTGATTATTCAAAAAGGGGTGGATTATATCATAAGCATGACTATTCAAAAGGATAACTAAATTATTTTAGACAATGATCATTGTATAGTGACCTTAGAATAAGGTCTATATAATATGCCATGATGTTAAAAGAGGGCACAATACTTTACCCTATTCCAAAGTCGTAATTGATCAAGTGGAGGGTCTAATTACCCATTTTTAAAATTCTAAATACATGTGAAGAGGTGGTTGATAAATATAAATAATGATAAGGATTATGGATTACAAGGAGATAAATAATATATTTTGCACATGGACAGGTGGTCATTCCACATGAAGAACAAGTGTGCGCATCAAAGGCTATCCCCATAGTTGGTGAATTGGAGTTAAATGAATTTTTCCAAGTGTAAAAGAAAAAATATATTATTTTTACTTGCAGAGAAGTAATTTTTCATGTCATCCACTAGAAGACAAAAAAGTAGAGGAGTGGAAGGATGTCAACATCAGAAATCAAGAATAACCTTTTGACATGTTAATTACCTTATGTCGGTATCCAACTTGATTCTCCCTTGGAAGATGAGAAACATCACAAATTTAGAAAGATGGTGAAAGATAGGAAGATCATATTATGAGTCATTTTGTAGCTGGGGAGGAGATTTGTCTTAATCTTTGTCACTCAGGCATCGGAGACATGGATTGCACCTTAATTAAGGATTTGATCAATCCTCACTACTTTAGGTCATGCCTTTCGACCAGCATGAGAGGACCCATTTTGTAACTTCTGTTGGTGAAGGACATGAAGAGATCCTTCTTTGCCCAATTTTTAGGGGAACCTTGAGAAAATATGATCAATGTGCCACAATTTAACTCTCATGAGTTGTCACTTCTAAAGAATGGTGATATTTTCTGAGCATGGTTCATGTTAATAAAGACAATTAAAACCTACTTACTTCTATGAATTTTAGTAGTCGAATTTGTTCATTTGTGAATACATAACACAAACAGGGGTACTTCTAGTAGGATTGATGGTTATTTGAAAATTTTGGTGGGGAATTAGGCAAGATTAATTTTATTTCACTAGATCTTTGAGAACCTTTACAAAAATTGGACAACTTAACAACAAAAAGCTTCAGAATAGATAAAATATTCCTTAAACCAGAAGGTGTGCACCGATGGAGCTCCAGATTTGCACAGTTTCACACAATTTTTGAGAATTCAACATGAAGGATCAAGATAAAGACTCAATTAAACATTAAAGATCCCTTGTTCCTCACACCTAAGATACACTCAAAGGCTTACAAACAATCTTTATCAACAAAATGGCAGTAAAGTGATTTTAAATTGTTTATCTCATTATAGGATGAAGGCTCTTCTCATAATGCAATTACAAATGCCACATAACTATCACAGGGATGAGATCTTGTGTGATTTGGAGGGATTTTAACACAAGATTGCAACAGAAACATCAAAACCATTTGAAAACATTCTAAAATAAAAGAAGACACAATTTTCCCCAAGATCAACAGAGATTAATTCAAGATCTATTATATTTATCATGAGGGGAAAATTTATTGAACAGTTTCAAAGATTTTCAATGGCTCTACAGTCACAACCATCTTGATGTGATCAAATCTAAAACATAAGAGATTTATAGGTTTCTTAGATGGTCTCTCAGGAAGATGAGATTTCTCAAATTTTCTCGTAACAATTAAAACCTTGAGCCTTTGCAAGAGTATATTCATTGCATTTACATAATTTACTCACTCACTCATCCCAAATTTTCTCCCCAAAAAGAAGAATATCTAAGGATCCTTTCCTTGTTACCAATTTATCTCAAAAAGTGGCATTTAACAAATTTACAACCAAAGCTTCCAGGTGGACAAATCATGAACTAGTCATGTTTCTTAGACCCTCAACTAATGATTGGGATATCATGCCATAAATTTTTGACAATCCCACTAATAATTCTCTTATTTTATCATGCGAGAAATCACCTTTTTGATCATTCTCGGGTGGCTCTGTCTAGCTGGATCTGACACGCAATTCTTTTCAACCTCAAGAATACACTTTGAGAAATGAGTTCCCTCGCACAGATGCCTACATTTATGCATCTCAGAAATGATTTTCCACACATGGATTATCCCACATTACCTACGCTATGATTTCGATTCATCCAAGTGTAAAGAGGAGCCAATGGAAGCCTCGACATGTTGCCTTAGTGCTCTTTTGATATATTTCCCAAAAGCGGAGACCTTAAACAAGCGTGGGCTCACCACATGTCTTAGTTCAGAAAAGTTGTTGAAAAAGTTTAAGGACCAACGGAAGGCATCACATGCCTAGGGTCTAAGAAAGTTTCTTCGGTCATTGAAAAGTCTAAGTATGGGTAGGATCCAGTGAAAACCTCCAAGTGTCCCTTTAGAGTTTATTCAAAATTAAAGTACATGGGAAAGTCCCAAATAGGTGTGGGTGCTCCCCGTGTTCCAAGGCTTAGAAATTTGGTTTAAAATTTCAAGTATAGAGGAGCTAGCGGAAGCATCTACATGTCTCCTTGGCGTAACTGGTAAGGTAGGACCCAGAGTCAGATTCTCAAATGAGTGTCGGCCATCCATGTGGAAAAAATTTGAGTTTAAGCGGGCCTTAGAGTTTCAAAACACCCTGGTGACCTACCTTTCTGCTTCTAACTTTTGATGTGGGCCCCAGTGAAGTTGCGGGTTATTTCTTAACTTTGTTCCCTTGTAAAAAAGGCAAAAAATGATAAATTTTTCTGCCAACCTGCCTTCTTGCTTGTAACATGAAAAACTACAACGTGTCCTTCTTTGCGGTCAAAGTAAGACTTTTTCCCTATCACTTAATATTTGCTGAATAGCCAGTTAGAGACTATGAGGTCCATGGGGCCAATTTGGTACTTTTTACAAATGTGAAAAAGTGGCAAATTTCACCAAAAAAACCTATTGGGTCGCATCGAATTTGAAATGACTATGTTTCCACATATGTTGGGACAAAAATTGATAGGGAAAACATTACTATGGAAAAATAGAAGGAAGGGGAAAAACTTGAATTCACACCTAAATTACAAATTCTTTCTCATGGACAGAGAATTGGAAAACAATATCTTTATTTAATGTGATCCTTTACCAAAGGAAACAACTGCTCATGGCAACCAAATGAAGGAAACAAAATTCATGCATCAATATAGGGAGACAGAAAAATTCAAACCACGCAAACTAAGATGTTTTTGAATGAGCAGGGTGAGATTAAATTGAGCACCAACATCAGATCCAAATTGGGGATGGGAACTCTCTATGAGTTACACAAGAAGAAAAGACCATGTGCCAAGAATACATTGGGAAATGGAGTCAAAGAAAAAGCTTACATAGCTGAAAGACACTAACCAAATCCCCCAAGAAGAACTAAGAAACCAACAAAAACTAGTCATCAGGGACCAGGAAAAACATAAACAAAAGCACCAAAGTAGAATGAAACCAAAAGAATATACATTGTATAATGGTGCATTTCTTGATTTTGACAAATCAGTCAAGGAAATGTTTCAGGTGCCTACAATTAACAGGAAACTCAAGAAATTCCCCATCTAAGTCTTTGAGGAAAAACATGTGCTCTCCAATCCAAAGGTCAATAGAATAAGGGCCCATCCATAATGCATCAAACTTTCCATGTTTTCTCTTATCCTCATGTCTACTATCCCATAGTAGCACCAGATATCCCACACTGAAAGCTCTCGGATTCACCTACTTATCAAATAGCTTCTTCGATTTCTCCCTGAACTTCACATGTCTTCGTTGGACTCTCTTCTCTTCTCATCCAACTCAACAATTTGATTTATACGACCATCATAGGAATTGACCTCCTGGTCTTCTAATTGTTGGAAAAATTGGTAAGAAGATAATTTCATATGTAGGGGAAGTAGGGATTGAGTTCCATATACCAATTCAAACGGGATTTATCTAGTATCCCTTTTAACAGTGATTCTATCAGTGCAAATAGAAAATTTCAATTTCTCACCCCACCTTCGTTTGTTTAACTCCAAGGTGTTGGTGCTCAAATTACTCTCACCCTATTTGTCATTGAAATTCCTTAGTTTGTAGACTCTAACGTGTTTTCTATCTCCCCGTGTTGGTGCTAGAAGACTATGTCCTCCATTTAGTTGACATGATCAGTCCCTTCCTTGGTCGAGGATCACTTAAAGGTCCAGAGTCTATTTTTTGATTCCATTGTCCATTTGAAGGAGTCTATAAAATGGGTGTAAAACTTGGGTTGTTCCTTTCTTTTCATTTTCCATAGTCACATTTTTTTGTCCGTATCATTTTTGTCCCAAATACCTATGGGAACATGATTGGATGTAGCTCAGAAGATCATATTTCAACCTTGTAACATTTTCAAATTCTCTATCCTTGAAGAAAAAATTCATCTCCATGATCAAATGGTGGTTTTCATGCATTTTTATGGTTTGTTGGGTTTGTAAATTTGATGGGAAAAACATGACCCTTTTTGGTTGGATGTGGCTCAGTAGGGCACTATAAAATTTCTATTGCTCACTTCAACCCAAAACTTGTCCACGTGGAGGAACAATTCTCGTTTGAAAATTCAACTTTTCATTTTTCCTTGCAATTGTGCTGGGGGGGAAACGTGGAATATTCCGCTGCTTTTCCCAGACTTAGATAATTTTTTTATGTAGCCAGTACAGTTTTGGTGGGCCATGGACACATGGTGGGCTGGCACTCATTTGAGGATCTACCTCAGCGTCTCACCTTAACAATTGCAATAGGGAGACATGTGGAGGCTTCCACTAGCTCCACTTTGTAGTTGAAAATTTTTAAAGAATTTTTCCAAGGCCTGGGACACATGGTGAGCTCACGATTATTTAGGGTCTCTACTCTTAGCCACCATCTCCAAGTTTTTCCATGAAGAAATGTGGAGGCTTCCGTTGCCTCCTTTTTTCACCAAGACTTTTCAAAGGCCAAAAGGAATTTTTCTTAGCCCCAGGGTACGTGGAAGGCCCATGCTTGTTTGAGGCTTGCCTCTGTTCTTATCCTTTGTAGTTGCACTGAGGAAACCCATGGACGACTATGATATAAAGTGGAAAAGGGGAAAGATGAATGGTAGCTATGTATTTCACTTATTTTTCTGCCATTTTTTCTCCAAGACTCTTAGAGCACGAATACGCACTATTTTTCATCATTCTTTGATGAAATTATTTGTCATCTCTATCACTATGGAGCCATTAAATGGATTCAAAACTTAAATTATTAATCTAAGGATCGTTAAGGTCGATATTTTGAAGTGGGAGTTACTTAGGCACTCAAAAAAATGGGAATTACAATAGGGAATGGATGCGTGGCAGAAATTACAGAGGAAAAAGAGGGAAAAGGGATGAAATGATGAAGGTGGAGGTGTAAAAGGTGAAAAAGATGTTGCCTCGAGAGTAAAAAGGGATGACCTGTCAAGTCCAGCTATGCAGAGGCTCCACAAAATGATTAAAAAGGGGATTTCTCACATGACACAATCAGAATGATTAAAAGGACACCTAAAAAGTTGTGGTATGGCATCCTAGTTATTAGTTGAGAGCCCAAGAAATGTGATCAGTTCACAATTGGTCCACCTAGCAAATTTGAGATCTGAATTTTTTAAACGTCATTGTCTGAAATTGATTGGTAACAAGCAAAGGTCCCTTGAATATTTTTTTATTTTGGGGGGAAAATTAAGTGAGAAACATGTATAAATGAAATGAGAATACTCTTGAAAATGGTTGGAGTTTGAATTCTTGATAAATTTTTTTTGAGAAAGTCATCTTCCCGAGCGACCAAAGCTAAGATAACCTGTTATTTTCTTATATGTTAGATTTTCTATCATGTCAATTTGGTTACATATGTATAGCCATTGACGAGCATTGATATTTCTCTGGAAGCTTTCCCCTATTGATGAATCCAAGCAATTGAAATTCATTTGTGTCTGCATTGTTTCAGAATGTATGCTAATAGTTTCTTTCATTCCTATTGCAATCTTACATTGATTTTTTTGTGAAATCACACATGATCTCATCCCTGTGATAGTTTAATGGTATTTACAATTTCATTTCAAGAAGAGCCTTCATCTTGAATGAGATAAACAAATTTAAAATCAATTCACTTTCATTTGTTGATAAAAATTGTCTGTAAGTCTTCGGATGTAGCTTATGCGTGATTAATTAGAAAATTTAGTGTTTAATTGAGTCATTTAATTTGAGCCTTTGTTTTTAAGTCTCAAATATTATGTAAAAACGTCTTGATCTAGACCTCTATTAAAGCACACCTTCTGGTTGAAGGAACATCCTGACTGTTCTGAAGCTTTTTGTTGTTGAAGTTGTGCATTGTTGTGAAGTCCCTCCAAAAGATATGGTATAATAAAATTTATCATGCTTCATCTCTCACCAAAATCATTTAAAAACCAATGATGCACCCTTAACTACCCATATTTTCCCTGTGTATCAACAAAGGAACAAAATCTAATTGCAAAAATATGGAGAACAATGAAGATTTCTTAATGTCTTCATTAACCTTAGCCTTGTGTTGAAAATATCTCCATTGTTTAGAAGTGACAACTCTTAAGAGTAAAATCATGGAGCATTAACTCTATTTTCCCAAAGTTATCTTCGTAAAATTTGTGCAAAGGAAGGATATCTCCATCTCCTTCATCAAACAGGTTGGTGCTCAAAATAATCTTGCCCCAAATGTGCCTTTGAAAACTTATTGATTTACGGCTTCTGTCATTTTCTCCTTCCCCGTGTTGAGCTTGGTCAGTATTTGTTGCTATTTTTAGGTAGTTCCTGGGTCGTAAATCACTTAGGGGTCCATGGTTTGATCCTTATCTCTTTTTTCCTCTGGAAAGGGTCTATATTTTGAATCTTTCATTCTCTGTTCATCAAAAATTCATGTTTACCCCATGTTTTCCATTCTCCAAGGTCGGGATTCATCTCCCTTATCATTTCCACACTAAGTACTTGAAGAAAATGAATGGATGTATCCCTGAAGAACATATTTGATCCCTGTAACATTTCTAAACTTTCTTCCCTTGAAGAAAATTTCATTCCAAGGCTCAAATGGTCATTTTTCAGTATTTTACGGTTTGACGGGCATTTCTCCAAGTCAAATTTGCATCTTTGTATCTACAGGGGATATGGCAACTTTTGGTTGGACGCGGCTCATCTGGGTACTTATAAAAAATCATGGAAATCCTTAACTCAAAATGTGTCCATGTGGAAGCACGACACTCATTTGAAGATCTAATTTTTGGTTTTTCCTTGGAGTAACGCCAGGAGGACACATGGAGGCTTCCACTGCTTGGCCTGGACTTAGAATATTTTTCATGTAGTTGGGGCATTTTGGCAGAACATGACACGTGGAAATATCACTCTCATTTAGGGTCTCCACTTTGGGCACCATCTTGAATTTGTGCCATGAAGACACGTGGAGGAACCGTGCATGTTCAGGGACCGGCCCTTGACTTTCAATTTAAAGAAGAACCAGGCTGACACATGGAGGTCTCTGCTTAATTTTCATTTTACTTAGAGTTTTCAATGGCCAAAGGGAGAGTACCTCAGAGGATGATGCATGGCCTATTCTGTTGAGCTTAAAGCATTCAGTCAAACCTTTCTGGAGCAGAACACGTGGAGATCCTGCACTCGTTCAAGGTATAAAATTTTTGGGACTACCTCAAGGTGTGCAATGGTGACACATGATGGTTTGAAAAGTCAAAAAGGTGGGGAGGTGGACCATGAGAGGCAACTTGGATTTTTTTTGCCTCCTTAAGGATTAAAATTTCAAAATGGCCCGCTGTAATGAACCATTACACTAAAAGCTTGAGGTGTTAGTGAAATCCACACATGAGGATCATAACATCCCACCTTGCTTCCATACAACATGACTCAGACTGGGTTTGCGTCTGCACTCCCATACATACAAGCCCTGCTTCATTGATGTTTAGGCACCCCATGGGCCCCAGCTACATGAAGTAACCAACCAAGTGGGATTCAAACATGGGTGGTTGCTCTGATACCAAATGTAATGAACCATTACACCAAAACCTCAAGGTGTTAGTGAAATCCGCACATGAGGATCATAACACCGATAAGCCCGATGAGGGAAATAGTCATTGTTTTACCCTAGTCAACAGAGGAAGTGCGGGCTCTCGGAGGAAATTTGGAAAAAATTATTTTGAGAAAAATGAGTCCAAAGTAAAAATGGAAGGAAGGTTCCCCTCCAACCACATTTGGACACGTGTCATGCTCATTTCCTGAAGGCGGAGCTGTGGGGAAAATTTGGAAAATTTTCCTTTTTCCAAAAGAGAGCAAAATGGAATAATTGGGCTGTGGTTCCCCTTGAATCATATCTGGACATGTGTCATGCTCATTTCCTGAGGGAGGAGGTGTGGATAAAAATGGAAATTATTTCCATTTTTTGAAAAGGTTGTAAAAAGTCAAGGGAAGCCCTCGGGTCTTCTCTAAAGTTTGAAATCTTCCACATGGATGGCCCAAATTCAAAGTAAAGATCAACGGCAGCTGAGAGCCTGAAATCTATTTTTTACCCCCATTTCTCTAAAACATGTCTAGAATTGCGAGTCTCCATGATTTCTTGGTCTTTTCTACATGCCAAGTAGAGAAGGAAGTTAATGTTGATATCTTAAGTTTGGTGGGAAGATTTGGAAGACGTCTTTTGCTATTAAAATGGTCTGACTTTCATGCCCGATCTGATTTTCCATTTTTATTCTCCCAAGAACACAAGGGCCTAGATTTGACAGATTAGTGGTGGAAGTGGTTGGAAAATTGAAGGAAGAGTGATCTACCAAAGCAAGGAGTTGAATGCGGGAGGAACTCGATGAAATCTACTCCCTCGAGCACCTAGAGACTTTTACAGATCTGATTTTGTGAATCACGAAAGAATCATGGTGAGCACTGGTGCATTAAACATTTTTTGTCTTTTGGGAGGGAGAGGCTCTATTATAAAGGTTATAAATAGCACAAAATTTTCTTACAAATGGTTAGGATTTTTTTGGAGAGGTTAAGGACTGATTTTTCTAGCAGAAAAGCTTGACAGAGCCCATCCTTTTTTAGAAGCCTTCGAAGAAGCCATTGACAAGCTTTGAGATTGTTCTAGAAACTTTCCCTTGCTGATAAATTTGATCAAACTCGACTTATTCTGTGTTAATCTTGAGTAATGTGTATTTATTTCATCTTTGAATGTATGCAAGTAGTTTTTCTTGTTCCTATTACAATCTTGCATCAAAATATGGTCCAATCAAACATGTCTTAATCCTTATAATAGTTTAGTGGCATCTACAATCTCATTTCTTAGAAGAGCCTTCATCTGGGAGTGAAGATAAATAGTTTTAAATCACTTTTCTTTCATTTTGTTGACAGAGATTATCTGTAAGCTAGTGGGTGTACCTCAAGTGTGATTTGGTTTGAATCTTTGTGCTTTATGAGGTTTTCTAATTCGATCCTTCATAATAGAATCGCATAGGTTATATGAAAGAGTGATAATCTGGGCCTCTATTGAAGCACATAATCTAGTTGACAAAATGTTTTTAACTTTTGTGGCATTTTGTTGTTTGAATCTTTCCATTTTGCATAAGCTCTCAAGGATCTGGTGAGTCAAGTTCATCTTGTCTCCCCTCCCACCAAAATCTATTTAAAAACAACCCATCCTACTTTTACTACCCATGTCTATCATGTGTGCATACAAATGCATAATCTTTGTTAGCAAAACATGTAGAAGCAATCAGGGTATCAAGTGTCTTTAGTAACCTTTTCCTTGTTGTGAAAATATCTCCATGATCTAGAAGTGACAACTTGTGAGATTCATATCTAGTGTGTTGATCATATATTTCCAAGTTCTTCCCTATAAAATATATGCAAAAGAAGGATTTATCATTGTTCTTCAATAAATAGAAGGTTACAAAATAGGTTCTCTTACCTTGGTTGAAAGGCACAACCTCAAATAGTGAGGATAGATCAGATCCTCTTAATGGTGCTTTCCATCTCTCCAAAAATTCAAGTAACAAAGGGACAACTAGATTTCTCTTCGGCTACAGAATGACATATATTTGTGATCTAGCTACCTTTAAGCTCCCTATTGAATCTATGTTGCTATTTGGCTTGAAGAGGAGAACAAATTTGGATACCAACACTTGTGGCACCATTTCTGGGGATTATTGTGATTGCAGTTCATCTTTAGACCCTGATAAACATTCCTTGTATGCTCTAAAGTGCCAGAAATCTATTTTAAATATTATCCTATGTTTGGTCCTGTATGAAATTTCAAGTTACAAGTGTTCTATGTAACTTTTCCAGTCTCTACAAGTTTTGCATCAGTATTCACTGATTCAATCTTGCTAAAGAAAGGTCAAAATCTTTCCATTTCCAGTTTCTTACATTGACAGACATTTGACAGCTCATATTTAGTGCATTTTCACAACTAAGGTGGAAATCCTTAGTGGTGACTCCTTGCTGATTTGATTCTTAATAAGTACCAATGTCTTAAAACTTCTATCAAAATCAAATTTGTTACTAATATTTGCAAATTTGGAAGGAAGAAGATCTTTCTTTACTGGAGATCCTTCTTGGACATTGTTTCCTGAGTTAGGAAAAGTAAAGTCACAAGGAAGAAAATCCTGGAGAGTTGTGGGAGAACAACAGACAAGAAGAGGGTCTCCATTGATGAAAGTGAGTGGCCTATCATTTAAGACTACCATTCAAGTGACTCTGAATTAGGTAGCCTCTTTGTGGAACTAAATTCTCCAACTGGAGAGGGGCCCTCATTTGATTTTGAAAGGTTTTCTTCCAATTCTGCCCCTGTCTTTTTAGAAGTTAATAGGGATTTCCAAGAAGCTAGGCCTTTAGGGGGTATCCATTTTGAAAATTATACTCCTGTGTTCCAAGAACCCTCTGCCCCCCATCAATTTGTCACCCCTCCAAGATCACCTCCTCAAATCAATATGGCTCAACCCAGGCCCACTTTTGTTATGAACTCCTTTGGACCAATAAATTTTATGGGAATGGCTGGTTACCTAGATGGAGTACCTCAAGATGTAAGGAACTGGCTACCAAAGTTCTAGGGAAATGATTCTATAACTGGTGACCAACATCTAAATATCTTTCTCTATATGATGGAAGACTTTGAAATTGAGCATGAGGATGTATACATCAAATTGTTTGTCCAAACTTTAGAAGAGGATGTCAGGGACAAGTATAAAGCATTGTCAGACAACTCTATTGATTCTTGGGCTGAAATGAACAATTCATTCATAGTACAATATGGTGATAGGACTAACCCTAGGTTTCTTCTATCAGAGTTTGAAAACATTAAGAAGAACCCCACTGAGTCAGTACATGACTTCAATATAAGGTTTAATAAAACTTTGAGGAGATTGTTTGTCAGGATAATGCCTTGTGATGAGTCATGTTTGATCAAATACACTGATGCATTTTATAAAAAGGCTACATACTACTTAAGAGACAAGAACACCACAAATTTGAGGCAGGCCTTCACCATGGCTCTACAAATAGAGAACAACATCAAGGAAATTTAGAGGACTCCAAAGAGGGAAGGTGTATAGCTAGTTAACCAAGAGAAACCTTAGACAAGCAAGGCTACTGATTTGGAGGAAGTTGTGAAGACTTTGGTAGGGACTATCAAGGATATCTCCTACAAGCTAGCCCGAGCTAAGAAAGGAGTTAGGCCAAGTTCACAAGGAAAACACAATCAACAAGGCCAAGATAGATTTAAAAATCATCAAATAACTAATGACAGATGCAAAGGACATGTTTGGTTTGGAAATAGGCAGCCCCAAGGCAGAGAAAATAGAATTGTGTCAGATCCTTTAGCTGCCAGAGTTTCTGTGGTGGATGAGATAGATGTCATTGATTGGTGTGACAAAATTTTAATGCCTCATGCTCCTTGTGAAGAATATCAGCAAGAAGAATAAGAAGTTGATGATGACAATGATGATGATGTTTTCATGATGGGATGCTCCACCAGCTCACAACAAGGGTCAACCTCAACTGAGTTGATAAATGCTAAAACTGTTGCCACTTTTTGGGACTACATTCATACAGTACCTATTCTTGCTCTCTCTCTCATACTTTAGAAGTAGATAATGTATAAGATTTTGAATTGATCAATAATGAATTTGAATATTTAAGGGCTTTAACGATCAAAGAGTATGATGGAGGAATCCCATATGAGGAATATAAATAGTTGCTAATGAATGTTGTTGTTGCCCAAGAGAAGGAATATAACACAAGAATTAAGGTTGTTAAAGGGGCATAACTTCAAGCCAAGCCTAAATCTCCCTTACTATCAAACATTCCTAAAGAGGCCCCCAAGAAAGATACATCTGTCAAAAGCCCTGCAGTTCCAAACAAAAATCACACCCCTCCCCATGCCCAAGTTCTCAAAAATCCTGTACCACCTAATGAGTGTGTTGGCTTTCCCTCTAAGAATGCCTTACCAAGGAATGTCTCATATGAGATTTCCTAAGTATTGAGTCAAATAAAATTATTTGTTCTAATTTTTGAGTTGTTTAGGATTCCTGAGCATAAAAAGAGAGCATTTGAATACTTGGGGTTGAAAGAAGAGAATACTACCCTAGGTAGAAACATAAACATTGTAGAGACTCCTTCAATCATTGAAGAACCAAAAGCACCACCAGCATCAAAAGAGATATATGAACCACCTAAGGTCTATTTTGGAACATCCTTGGTGGACTCTCAGATTAATGTAGATCCATTATTCAACACTTTGATCATTAAGGATAGACTACTGCTTAACTTCATGTTTGACTCAGGGGAATCATGCAATGTTATGCCTTTACAAGCCATGAATGAGATGAACATCAAAGTGACAACAAAATATGGGAAGTGGATTGCCATGGACTCCAGAGAAGTGCCAGTGGTGGGATGTGTGAAGGGTTTAGTAGTACATCTTGTAGCTTACCCAAATAAAAACTTAAAACTTGATGTTGTTATTGTTGACTACCTAGCCAAGTGGGGCATGTTAATATCAAGAAAATGGGATACTAGTGTTGGTGGGAGTGTCCAAATGTATATGTCTTATGCTAACATTCCAGTTGAGGGAAACCTTGTCAGGTTGTATGGGGAAAAGAAAATGTTGCATCTTATGAGGATCCCAACAATGCATCCTATAAAGTATTGTACACAAATGTTGATGCTAACAACTTTGTGGGATTTTTTGATGGAAAGGAGCACAAGATTGAAGAAAGAAATTGTATTGAACAGACAAGATCTCCTTGGACTCTATTGTTTGATGGAGCTTTCTCTAGGTTTAGGAATGGTGTTAGTGATGTTTTGCTTTCTCCAAGCCAGTAAATATTTGTTTTCTCCTTCAAGCTTAACTTTGAATGCACTAAAAACATTGTTGAGTATGAGGAATTGTTGCTGGGTTTAAGAATTTCTTGGAAATATGGTGTCAAGGACATTATTGTAAATGGATATTCAAAGTTAGTTATCAAGAAAGTCAGAAGACTGTATGCTACAAAGAATCAAGGAATGAAAAAGTATAAACATGCAATATGGGATCTTAATGAGATATTTCATTCATTCAACATAGTGCATCATGATAGGAGATTGAATGAATTGGTTGATAGGCTTACAGTGTTGGGGTCTCATTTTGACAATTGTACAATGTCCCCATATTGTGAATATGAAGTTGAGGTATTGACAAGACTTTCTGTTCCTGACAATATCAAGAATTGGTAGGTTTTTTATGATGATGCTCAAATCACAAGATTCCTGCAAAACAAGGGAGAATTTACTGATCAAAGTATTGATTGGGAGCCAATGGTATGTGCAACAGAAGGAAATGAGACCTTGTTTCGCAAGGGTATCATCCAATTGAAGACTAACACTATTCCTAGAGGGCTAGTGGCTCTTGAATGTAATTTTGATAGTGTTGATCACATTGTTAATAGGTGTATGGTAGCCTCAAGTATTATTGAGGAGCATGATCTTGGTTAAAAGGAAAAGCCAAGGAAGATTTGGATAGGAAGAAATCTCAGCAAATAGGAGAAGCAATCATACATCCAGCTATTGAAAAAATACCAAGATTGTATGCTTTAGACCTATTCTAAACTAAAAGCATACAGAGAAGACCTATTTCAACATGAGATCCCCTTGGTGTCTAAGGTAAAGCCATTTAGGAAAAAACAAAGGCCCATCAATTCACTTTTATCCCTCAAAATGTAAGAATAACTAAAGAATCTAAGAGATGGTGGGATTATCCATCCCACAATGTATTCTTCTTAGGTTGCTAACCTAGTACCAGTCAGAAAGAAGAATGGTGACATCAGGTTGTGCATGGACTTTAGGAATCTGAACAAAGCTTCAATGAAGGAAAAATATCCTTTACCAAACATGGAGCACATGATGTAATTAGTGACTGGTTCTGAGTTTCTTTCCACCTTGGATGGCTTCTCTAGTTACAACCAAGTTGTGGTAAAAGAATCAGAAAGGATCAAGACAAGCTTTACTACTCCTTGGGGAACATATGTTTATGTCAAGATGCCCTTTGGTCCGATGAATGTTGGAGCCACCTTTCGAAGAGAAATGGATGTTTCTTTTGTTGGTTATATTAATGAATTTATTGTTATATACCAAGATGATGAAACGATTTTTTCTAGGAAGAGAAGTGACCACTTTCTGCACTTAGAGAAGATGTTGATAAGATGTAGAGAATATGTCATCTCACTCAATCCAAAGAAATGCCATTTTGGAGTACAAAAGGCAAAGTTCCTAGGCCACATTGTGTCACAAGAACGAGTGATGATTGATCCAAAAAGAGTAGAGGCCATCAACAAAGTCTCAATTCCAAGAACTAAGAAATGAATTCAATCCTTCTTTGGGAAGATAAACTTCATTAGAAGATTTATATCAAACTTGGCTGAGTTGACCATCCCAATCACTTTCATGCTGAATAAGGACAAGGTCATCAAGTGAGAGGAGGCTACTATCCAAGCGTTCAATGGAAGTAAAGAGGCACTCAAGGATGCCCTTGTACTGGCAGCCCTAGATTATAAAAACCCTTTCCAAATATTTTCCTTTGCTTTAGAAAACACTATTACTTCTATCTTGTTGCAGTTTGATAATGAAGGGGCTGAGAGGCCAATTTCTTTTTTTAGTAAGGCACTGTAAGGGTCAGAACTGAAGTACACTATCATGGAAAAGTGGGCATTTGCCTTGGTAAAAGAAAAAAAGGTTTTCAGGCCTTATGTTATAAGTTCAAAGGTTGTTTCTTATGTTCCCCATACCATGGTAAAGGACATCTTATTAGAGATGGAAGTCTCAAGCAAAAGATGTAGATGGGTGAACAAGTTGCAATAATATGATATGGACATCCAAACCACGTAGTTGGTGAGACGTTTGGGCTTGGCTAAGCTTATGGTTGAGATAAACTTGTAGACTATTGAGGTAAATGAGGTTAAATAAGAAAGGGCAAGTGTATTTGAAAAGTTGATGAATTCTGGGTGGTACAAGGATGTGATGTTCTATCTCAAACATTTAAACTTCCTTGAGCATTTAAGTAAGAATCGAAAAATATCCCTTAATTTAGCTTCCCATAAATATGTCATCACTGATTATGGGTTAGCTTGGAAGAACCCAGTGGGAGTCCTCTTAAGGTGCATTACTAAAGAAGAAGCCCCCAAGATACTTGCTAATATCCATGGACGAGTTTGTGGGGGGAATTTTGTTGCAAGAGTCATAGAACACATGATCATGAGGGCTGGTTATTGGTGTCCAACTCTATTCAAGGATACAACCTTTTTGGTTAGAAGATGTGAAAGTTTTCAATGCTTCTCTAGAAAACTGAAATCTTCAGGCTCCCTTCCTGTACAGCCTGTGTCAATTGAAGCTCCATTCAAGCAAGGCGGAATGGATTTCATTGGTGAAATTTTAGACCCTTGAAGTCTTGGCCACAAATGGAATCTTGTAGCAACTTGTTATTTTACTAAATGGGTGGAGAATATCCCCACCAAGATGGCACCACACCAAGTTGTCATGGACTTTGTGCTAAACAACATCATCTGTAGGTTTGGGGTACCAATAGAGATTATTGCTGACAATGCCATGAGCTTTAGAGCTAAACCTTTGGTGGAAATGTGAAAGGATTATGGGATAAACTTGACATATGCCTCCAATTACAACCCCCAAGGAAATGGACAAGTAGATTCCAGTAATAAGAATTCGCTAAAGATCATTAGGAGAACATTGGAGCAAAATAAGATAAAGTGGGTTGAACAATTAAAGTTTGTTGTTTGGGAAAATAAGATCACTGTCAAGAGGGACACTGGAAAGAGTCCATTTAAGTTGGTATATGGGACTTAAGCCCTACTACCCTTGCACATGCAACTATCTTCTCATCAGTTCATCCAGCAGCTAGAAGATCAAGAGGTAAGCCCTTATGATGCTCATATTAACTAGATTATTGAGTTTGATGAAGAGAGAAGGGCATCCCACCAGAGGCATATAAAGTTTAGAGAGAAACTGAAGAATTTATTTTTCAATAAGGTCACTCCTAGAGCTTTCAATGTTTGAGATCTTGTGCTACTATGGGATAGTAGACATGATGATAAGGGAAAGCCTGGAAAGTTTGACTCATTATGGATGGAACCTTATTCTATTGATATTAGGATTGGTGAACACGCCTTCTTCCTCAAGAACTTAGATGGTGAACTACTCAAATTGCATGTTAATGGCAGGAATTTGAAGCATTTCTTGGATTGATGCCTCTGGATCAAGAAAATCTTGTGTAAAATGTATAGTTTGTTGTTTGTTTCCTATTTTTTTGATTTTTCTCGTTCTGGTCCTTGGTGACCTGTTTTTTGTTGGTTTTCTCTGTTCATTTTTTGAGATGGTTTTTTTTTTCTCTTCCCTACAAGATGAATCCATTGCCCAATAGATATTTTTGGAACTTGATCTACTTTTTTTCTTGTGGCACTCACAAGGAGTGCCCATTCCCAAGCCAGAGCCGATGTTGGTGTTCAAAATAATCTTGCCCTAATTGTGCCTTTGAAAACTTATTAATTTATGGATTCTTTTGTGTTGAGCTTGGTCAGTATTTGTTGCTAATTTTAGGTAGTTCTTGTGTCATAAATCACTTAGGGGTCCATGGTTTAATCCTTTTCTATTTGTTCCTCTAGAAAGGGTCTATATTTTGAATCTCTCGTTCTCTGTTCATCAAAAACTTGGGTTTCCCCCATGTTTTCCGTTCTCCACGGTCAGGATTCCTCTCCCTTGCCATTTCCACCCTAAGTAATTGAAGAAAATGAATGGATGTATCCATGAAGAACGTATCTGAGCCCTGTAACATTCCAAACTTTCTACCCTTGAAGAAAATTTCCTTCCCAGGCTCAAATGGTCATTTCTCTATAGTTTACAGTTTGACAGGTGTTTCTCCCGATCAAATTTGCATAATTTTATCTATAGGGTATATGGCACCTTTTGGTTAGACGTGGCTCAGCTGGGTACTTAGAAAAATTCATGGAAATCCTTAAATCAAAATGTGTCCATGTGGAAGCATGGCACTCGTTTGAAGATTTACTTTTTTGTTTTGCCTTGGAGTAGCGCCGGGAGGACACGTTGAGGCTTCTACTGCTTAGCCTAGACTTAAAAAAAATTTCATGTAGTTGGGTCAGTTTGGCGGAATAGGACATATGGAAAGCTCACACTAAATCAGGGTCTCTGCATTAGGCACCATCTTGAAGTTGAGCCATGACGACACAAGGAGGAACTACATATGTTCAGGGACCGGCCCTTGAGTTTAAATTTAAAGAAGCATCAGGATGACATGTGGAGGCCTCCGCTTGCTTTGCATTTTACTTAGAGTTTTCAATGGCCAAAGGGATACTACCTCAGAGGATGACACATGGCACCTTCTGCTGAGCTTCAAGCATTCAATCACACCTTGCCAGAGCAAGACATGTGGCGAGCCGCACTCATTCAAGGTATCAAATTTTTTGGACTGCCTCAAGGTGCACCATGTTGACATGTGGTGGTTTGAAAATTCAAAAAGGTGGGGAGATGGACCATCGGAGGCAACTTGAATTTTTTTCCCTTCGTAAGGATTAAAATTTCAAAATGGCCCGCAAGCTTGATGAGGGAAATAGTCAATGTTTTACCTTGGTCAATGGTGGAGGTGCGGGCTCTTAGGGGAAATTTGGAAAAAATTCTTTTTCAGAAAAAAATATTCAAAATTAAAAAGGGAAGCATGGTTCTAGTCCAACAACATTTAGACACGTGTCAGGCTCATTTCCTGAAGTGAAGCTGCAGGGAAAATTTGAAAAAAATTCCTTTTTCCAAAAGAGAGTAAAATGGAAAAATTTGGTGGTGGTTCCCCTCAAATCATATCTAGACACGTGTAAAAATTCAAGGGAAGTTCCTAGGTATTTTCTAATCTATCACATGGACAGCCCAAATTCAAAGTAAAGATCAATGATAGCTGAGAGTCTGAAAGCTATTTTTCCCCCCCATTTCTCTGAAACATGTCTAGAAGTGCAAGTCTCCATGATTTCTGTCTTTTCTAACACCAAGCAGAGAAGGAAGTTAATGTTGATATCTGAACTTTGGTGGGAATATCTAGAGGACATATTTAACTATTAAAATGGTCTAACTTTCGTGCCCGATCTGATTTTCTATTTCTCTTCTCCCGAGCACGCACGGGGCCAAATTTAACAGATTAGGGGTGAAAGTGGTTGGAAAATTGAAGGAATAGTGATCTACTAGAGAAAGGAGTTTATTACAGGAGGAATTCGATGAAATCTACTCCCTCAAGCACTTAGAGACTTATACAGATATGATTCTGTGAATCATGAAATAATCATGGTGAGCACTGGTGCATTAAACATTTTTTGTCTTTTGAGAGTGAGAGGCTCTGTTGTAAAGGTTATAAATGGCACAAATTTTTCATGTAAATGGTTGAGAGTTTTTTGGAGAGGTCAAGGACTAAATTTTCTAGTAGAAAAAGATTGACAGAGCCCATCCTTTTATAGAAGCCATCTAAGAAGCCTGTATATCTCTCTTTATGTCAAATCTGATCATGTCAAGGTGGTTGCAAGTGTACAGCCATTGAAAAACTTTGAGATTTTTCTGGAAACTTTCCCTTGCTAATAAATTGATCAAACCTAAGTTATTCTGTGTTAATCTTGAGTAAAGTGTATTTATTTCATATCTGAATGCATGTAAGTAGTTTATCTTGTTCTTGTTGCAATCTTGCATCAAAAACCAGTCCAATCATACAAGTCTTAATCCTTGTGATAGTTTAGTGGCATCTACAATCTCGTTTCTTAGAATAACGTTCATCTGGGAGTGAAGATAACAATTTGAAATCATTTTTCTTTCATTTTGTCTATAGATATTATCTATAAGCCTCTAGGTGTACCTCAAGTGTGATTTCGTTTGAATCTTGGTGCTTGAATCTTGGTGCTTTATCGGGTTTTCTTATTCAATACTTCATAATATAATCCCATAGGTTATATGAAAGAGTGCTAATTTAGGCCTCCATTGAAGCACATATTCTAGTTGAAGAATGTTTTTTAACTTTTGTGGCATTTTTTTGTTTGAATCTTTCCATTTTGCATAAGCTCTCAAGGATTTGGTGATTCAAGTTCATCTTGTCTCCCCTCCCACCAAAATATATTTAAAAACAACCCATCCTACTTGTACTACCCCTGTTTGTCATGTGTGCATACAAATGCATAATGTATGTCACTAAAACATGCAAAAGCAATCAGGGTCTCAAGTGTCTTTAGTATCCTTTGCCTTGTTGAGAAAATATCTCCATGATCTAGAAGTGATAACTCGTGACAGTCAAATCTGGTGTGTTGATCATATCTTTCCAAGGTACTCCCTATAAAATCTATGAAAAAGAAGGATTTATCATTATTCTTTAATAAACAGAAGGTTACAAAATAGGTTCTCGTACCTTGGTTAAAAGACACAACCTAAAATAGTAAGGATAGATCTAATCCTCTTGAAGGTGCTATCCATCTCTCCACAAATCCAAGTAACAAAGGGATAGCTAGATTTCTCCATGGCTACAAAACGACATATATTTGTGATCTAGCTGCCTCTAAGCTCCTTGTTGAATTTGTGTTGCTGCTTGGCTTGAATAGGAGAACAAATTTGGATACCAACAAAATAGAGGTTACATTAAGGGTCCTCTCACCCGGTCAAAGAGGCATGGCATAAAGGAAATGTCAAATCCTCTTAAAGGTGCTATCCATCTCTCCACAAATCTGAGTAACAAAGGTCCAGTTAGATCTCATCTACCGCTACAAAACAACACACATGATTTATTTGTCTCTAAGCTCCCTGTCGAATTTATGTTGCTACTCAGCTTGAAAAGGAGAATGAATTTTGATACCAACACTCGTGGCACCATTTCCGGAGACTCTTTAAAGTATTTGAACAAATGTGTACTCATACAAACACTGGTAATGCTTTTTATATATTTTAAAGTACAAATACATTGCTAAAACGTCATTATTGGCTCAGATCTGTAAGAATTGTTCAAAGTTGTGAGTTCTGAGTGCAATATTTCCATCTTATATAGTTATTACACTAGGATTTGTATCATCATTGATAAATTTGGGTAAAAGAAGAGCATATCTTGTAAGCTTTGCATGAATCTGGTATTTACATACATTTTATAGGTCTTTCATAGTGAATTTGCACAAACTAAGGTCAAAATCCTTTGTGGCGACTCCATACTTTTTAAATTCTTTATAAATACCAATGTCTTGAAAATATATCAAGAAATATTTTTCACTAATATCTGCAAAGATGGAAGGAAGAATATCTTTCTTCACCAAGGACCCTAGTAAAAGGTTGTTTCAAGAGCTGGGAAAGTCTAATTCAGAAGGCAGAAGAATTTGGAAGGCTATTGGAGATCAAGCATCAAGAAAAGAGATCTCCATTGTTGAAACTAATCAGCCTGTGATTGAAGATTACAGTACTTCCTCAAGTGCTTCTGAATCAGGTAGCCTCTTTGTTGAATTAAATTCTCCATCTGGAGAGGGTCCATCATCTGTATTTTTAAAATATAATAGAGTTTTCCAAGAGACAGAGCCTTTAGAGGGTATTCATTCTGAAAATTGTATCCCTGTACCACACATACCCCTCACTCCTCATCATTTTGTTTCTCTTGTAGGGTTACCTCCACAAAATAATATGGCTCAGCCTCCACCCACACCTCCATTTTTTGTTAATACTTTTGTTCCCATCAATTTTAGAGGCATGGCTCGCTATCCAAATGTTGTTCCATAGGATGTAAGAAACAAATTTCCAAAGTTTCAAGGAAATAATGCAATAACTAGTGATCATCACTTGAAACTCTTTGTCATTATGATGGAGGATTTTGAAATAGAGTTTTAAGATGTATAAATTAAACTATTTATTCATACTATAGAAGAGGATGCAAGGGACTAGTATAAATCTCCTCCAAATAATTCCATTGACTCCTGGACAGTGATGAAGAATGCCTTTAGAATGTAGCACAGTGATAAAACAGACCCTAGGTTTCTTTTATCAGAGTTTGAATAACTAAAAAAGAATCCTAATGAATCAGTGCAGGATTTCAACACTAGATTTAACAAAACATTGAGAAGATTGTCTGTTAATTTGAGTACATGTGATGAATCATGTCTGATAAATTATTTAGATGCATTTGATAAGAAAGTTGCTTATTATTTAAGGGATAAAAACCCTAGGAATTTGAGGTAGGCCTTTACCATGGCTCTACAAATTGAGAACAATATTAAGGAAGTTGGAAAACCTCCTAAGAGGGAGGGTGTTAAAATGATAACCCCTGAGAAGCCTCAATCAAGTAAGGTTGTGGATCTTGAGGAAGTTGTAAGGACTTTGGCCAGGGCTATCAAATAAATCTATTACAAGCTATTCACGAAAAAAAAAGGAATTAGACAAGGTTCTCAGTGCCAACATAGGAAACAAGGACAAGAAAGACTTACGAATCATCCTAGAAATGATCATAGGTCTGATCTAAACAACCTCAAGCTAGGGAGAATAGAGTAGTTCCTAATCCTCTAAATTCCAGAGTTGTCGTTGTTAAAGAGATAAATCAAATGGATTAGTGTGAAAAATTCTTCTTACCCCACCTACCATGTGAAGTATATCTGTAAATTGAAGAAGCTGATGACGATGAAAAAATTGATGATGATGCATGCATGGTGGACTTCTCTACAAGCTTACAGGAAGGAGTAACTTCAACTAAAGTAATAAGTGCAAGAACTGTTGCATGTTTTTAGAACTGAATTCACCAAGTACCTCTTCTTCCTCCTTCTCATGCTTTAGAAATAGATATGGTACAAACATTTGAACTTCCTAATAATGATTTTGAGTACTTAAGAGCTCTAATGATTAATAAGTATGATGGAAGAATCCTATCAGAAGAGGATAGATAGCTGCTAATGAATGTTGTTGTGGCCCAAGAAAAGGAATATAACACAAGAAGTAAAGTTATCAAAGGGGTAGGGCCTCAAGCCAAAACAAAGACCTGAGTTCTCACCAATGTCCCAAAAAAGACTCTAAAGAAGGATGCACTTGGCAAAGGCCCTATTGTCTCAAGTAGTATTGGAGTGCCCACCTGTGCCCAAAATGTTAAAAACCTTGTGCCATCAGATTTGTTTTTAAACCTTTCTCCCAATGTTTCTTTGCCTAAGTACATTCCCTATGATATTTCCCAAGTCTTGAGTCAGATCAAGATTTTTATCCCAATTTTGGAATTGTTTAGGATTCCTAAGCATAAGAAGAGGTCTTTTGAGTATTTGGGATTGGGGGAAGATGGGAGTGACCAAGGAAGAAATATAAATAATGTAAACAGTCCTCCTTCAACCATTACAGACCTAGAAAAATAACTAGCATTAAAGGAGGTAGGTGAACCACCTGAAGTCTACTTGGGGACATCTTTAGTTGAGTCTCAGTTAAATGTTGATCCATTTTTTACAATATTGATTAATAAAGACAGAATGCTACACAATTGTATGTTTGACTCCAAAGAATCATAAAATTTTATGCCTCTAGAAGTCATGAATGGGTTAAACATTAAAGTGACAACAACTTATGGCAAGTGTACTACAATGGATTCTAGAGAGGTCCCAGTTGTAGGGTGTGTGAAGGGTGTTATGGTACAACTTGCAACTTATCTAGGTAAGAACTTGAAACTTGATGTTGTCATTGTTTATTGCCCTACAAAATGGGGCATGTTGTTATCAAGAAAGTGGGCTACAAGTGTTGGTGGAAGTGTCTAGATGGATATGTTTTTTGCCACCATTCCAATTTAAGGAAGCCTTGTAAAGGTGTATGGAGAGAAGAAAATGTTACACCCCATTGAAGATCGAAATAATGCTTCTTATGAAGTGTTATATGTTGATGTACATGTAAATAAATTTGTGGGGTTTGTTGATGGCAAGGAGCATAAGATTGATCAGTGCAAATGTCTTGAACAAGTGGGTTTACCTTGGAATTTTTTATTTGATGGAGCCAGTTCCAAGTTCGGAAATGGAGCTGGCATTATTCTTATTTCCCCAGGCCAAGAAGAGTTTATCTTTTTTTTCAAACTTAACTTTGAATGCACTAACAACATTTCTTAATATGAAGCATTGTTATTAGGCCTGAGAATTTCATGGAAATATGGTATAAAGGATGTCATTGTCAAAGGGGATTCAGATTTAATTGTGAAGAAAATTAAGAAACTATATGCCACTAAAAATTGGAGAAAGAAATAATAGAAGAATGCGGTTTGGGATTTGATTGAAATGTTTGACTCTACTAATATTGTGCACCATAATAGAAAGGTTAATGTTGTTACAAACAAGTTGGTAGTGCTAGGATCTAGATTTGGGAATTGTACAATGTGTCTATTTTGTGAGTATGATGTTGAAGTAATAACAAGGCCATTTGTCCTTGATAACATTAAAAATTGGCAAGTGTTTGATGATGATGCCCAAGTGAAATGGTTTCTACAGAGCCAAGGCAAGTTTTCTAACTAGAATATAGATTGGGGACCAATGGTGTGTATTGTTGAAGGAAAGGAAACATTATTTGGCAAAGACATCATCCAGTTGAAGACAAACACGATTCCCAGAGGATTCATGGCTCTTGAGTTGAATTTTGATAATGTTGATTGCATTATTAAAAGGAGTATGTCAGTTTGAAGAGATGTGGAAGAACATGACCTGGGCACAAAGGAAAAGCCATGTAAAATATGGTTAGGAAGAAATCTTAGCAAGGAATAAAATCAGTCCTATATTAAATTACTAAATAAATATCAAGATTTCCTAGCTTGGTGTTACTCTGAGTTAAAGACATACAGGGAAGATTTGTTCCAACATGAGATTACTCTTGAATCTAATGCCATGTCTTTCAAGAAAAAATAGAGGCCCATCGATCCACTCCTTTCTTTGAATATTCAAGAAGAACTAAAGAAGTTGAGGGATGGAAGGATCATTCATCCCACAAGGTATTCATCTTGGGTTGGAAACCTAGTGCCTGTTAGGAAAAATAATGGTGACATAAGGCTATGGGTAGACTTCAAGAACCTGAATAAAGCATCACTAAAAGATAATTACCCTCTGCCAAACATGGAGAATATGCTACAACTAGTAATTGATTCTGAATTGTTATCTACTCTGGATGGTTTTTTTGGTTATAATCAAGTTGTTGTGAAAGAATAAAAAAGAATAAAGACTGCCTTTATTACTCCTTGGGGAACTTATTTCTATGTCAGGATGCCTTTTGGCTAATGAATTGTGTAAAAAATTTCCAAAGAGAAATGAATGTAGCATTTGTTGGTTATATCAATGATTTCATTGTTGTTTATTAGGATGGTGTATCTGTGTTTTACAAAAAGAGAAATGATCACTTGCAACACTTGGAAAAGATGCTGATAAGGTGCAAGGAGTATGGCATATCATTGAATCCTAAGAAGTGCCACTTTGGAGTGCAAAATTCAAACCTACTTGGTTACATTGTATCAAAAGAAGGGGTAATGATAGATCCAGAGAGAGTGGAAGCCATCAACAAGGTTCCAATTCCAAGAACTAAGCAGGGAATTCAATCCTTCTTTGGACAAATAAAATTTATCAGAAGGTTTGTGTCTAACTTTGTTGAGCTGACCATCCCCATTACTAGCATACTGAAGATGGACCAAGTTATCAAATGGGAAGAAGTTTCCATTCAATATTTCAATGGGATAAAAGAAGCACTAAAGCATGCCCTTGTTTTGGCAGCCCCAAATTACAAGAAGCCTTTTCAAGTGTTTTCTTTTTCTTCAGAAAACACCATTGCATCTATTTTATTATAGAAGGATGATGAAGGGGTTGAGAGACCAATTTACCTTTTCAATAAGGCATTGTAAGGAGCTGAGTTGAAATACACCATCATGGAGAAGCAAGCATTTTCATTGGTGAAAGAAACAAAAGTTTTCAGACCCTACATCTTGAGTTCTAAAGTTGTTGCTTATGTTCCCCACACCATGGTTAAAGACATCTTATCATAGATGGAGGTCTCAATAAAAAGATGCAGATGGGTGAACAAGTTGTAGGAGTATGACATGGCTATACAAACCATGAAATTGGTAAGAGGCTTGGGCCTAGCTAAGGTTATGGCTGAGAGCAACTTGCAAACTATTGAGGTAAATGAAGTAGAAGGAGAATTCGGCTTCTGAAATTTGAACCTTAGTCCTTTTTAGATGATCAACAATATCAAAGGATCCAGAGGTGGATGGGCCATCATTATTTGGAATTCTAGGCTTATCAACTTTAGGAGAAAAAGAAGAAGAAGCAACTTTGGGAGCAGTGTTGACAGTACTTACCTTTGGTGCAGATGAGGTAGGAAGAGGAGATCCTCTTCTGGCAATTACAGGAATAGTTGTCGGCTGCTCCTTAGATTTCTTTATGGGCTGTGTTACTTTCTCCTTCTGCCTTGTCTGTTCTCGAGTCATGACAGCAAATGATTCACTGTTCATATCTGCTACCACTTCATCATAGTTATCTCCATCATCAGTGCCTTCGGTGGTAAAGAAATTAACCCGATATCCTTCGAGTTCTTCCGCCTCATCATCAAATTCCTCCAGGAACTCTTCACGAGCTTCATCATCCACATCATCATCTGGCTCTTCAACTTCACAGGTTGCATTCACAGGAACTTTGACAGGAGGTCCTTCAAGCGCTAGTCTTGTGTGAGGAGTAGGCAAACGATTTCTAGGCTGAAAATTTCTTCTTGGAACATCTGCATACGGGGCATGCTGAGCTAGTTGTTTCTTTATAGCGACGAGATCATTTGCAAGTTTCTGGACTAATGGATCAGTATTGGGTCCAGAGGTGGAGGAGGAAGAAGCAATAGATTTAGATTTGGGGGGATCTCTTTTCAACTTCCCTGACATGATCAAGTCATCCTCGACACTAACAACCAGTTCTTGATCTAGAATTAATGTTCCAAGATTAGCCCTTCTTAGAGCATAACTAACTTTGGGCGTTTGAGCATTTAGAAAGAAACATTTTTGAATTTGATCAACCGGTTGAGTATTTACAGGAATTTTGTTGATCAGTCTGTTGAACCGAGCCACAAATTCTCTCATGGGTTCTGATGGATCTTTCTTTATCTGAGAAATTTGGGCAAGCAGGGCATGCACATCTTCTGCCAGCTTAAAATGGCTTTCGAACTGAGTTCTCATTGTATTCCAGTTGGTGATGGCACCAGGCAGAAGGTGATAGAACTAGTCAGCAGCATTATCCTGTAACGTCTCAATGAACAGCCTTACTGAGACGTCTTCATGTTCAACTCCCAAGACTCCACATGCAACTATGAAGGCTGCAATGTGTTCATCAGGGTGTACTTTGCCATCTCCTCTAAACTTTGGGAAGTTCTTTCGGTTACCTCTAGGTAACTCATGCAAAGGCTGAGTAAGGGCCAGGGACCCGACACGTTGACCCCATGGCAATTGTGCCACCATTCTTGGAAATACGGCTTGGAAGGGAACTGTAACACCAGCTAGGATCAAAGCTTGTAGATTGGGACTAGCTGGTTCTGAAGGAATACCACCCGTAGGACTTCTATCTTGAACAGGCGGATTGCTCGTCGAACGAGTTCTTCTATTTGAAGGGAAAGGAAAACCCTATTGCTCCAAAAGCTGAAACTGAGAATCTTCGATACCAAGGGTCCTTCTCCCTCGAGTGAAACGTGGAGTCGCCAGATCAAAGGATGATCGAAAAATTGCAGTACTGGAATGCGATTTTCCCCAGCGGAGTCGCCAAAAACTGTTGGTCATCAAATAGGACTTTTTAGAAGAGCAACAGTTAGGGGACAAAAAGTCCCTCCTCTTTAATGGGAGAGGTTCCCTTATTCTGAAAGGAACTTATTTACAAATGTACAGAACATTGTTTTATGGTTAAACTTGGATATTACGAAAGTGTTTTCCACAAGGATCATCAGTTACACAAGGACTGAGGAAAGGGAATAAGAAGATGAGCAGAAAAGCAACATTCAGAATTATAGATAGCAGAATAATTCCTCGTGTATGCGAAGCTTCAAAGAATTTAAGACAAGATCATTGGCGTTGGCTGAATGAGATTAAATTTAAAGACACAAAGTTCCATAAATAACCTTCTTCAGATTTATTAATCAAGGACACAAAGTTCCTTCTTGGTTATACAAGATCAATGTATTGGCAAAACTGAACAGTATGCAATCAGAGAGACTAACGAGTTAAGAACAGAATGATCTTCACAATATTAAAGGAAAACACAGAGATAACAAGAATTAGATAGACACAGAATGGAAAGCCCTTTTGTATTGATTTCTTTAAGATCTATTTACACTTTCAGCAAATATCCAAGTTCTTCCTCTCTTTCAGAATGGCGTAGAAATGCCATTATATAGTTTGCAGATCAGTTACTCTTCGTAACCGTTTCTTTTAACTAGAGAATAGTTAAGGAATGCCAAACGCAATTTCTTAACTAATTACATGGAATACGAAAGGAGAGGGAAGAAGAGAAAAGAAACGAGAAGGAGACAGGTGGCCAGCTATTGGGAGGGACCCACTGTCTTCAGAATCCGCTGCCTGAATCTTTCTAACGTCTCAGCTCTGTATTTGCCACGAGGGACACACCAGACGTTTCATCTTGAGGATGACAATGAGTGTATTTGAAAACTGATGCAACCAGCGTCTTGAGAGCTTCGTCCTTTTGCCAGCTGTCCTTGAAATTTGATCTTCGGATCAGAGCCGCAACTTAAATTCATATTTTGAAAAACAACATATTCGGGTCGAGCGGGAAAAACTAAGTATGAATTGCCTTAGGTTCACTTGGGACATGTGAGACGCAAATGTGTGAAACATGAGGCTCGGCTGATTCGGGCGAAATGGGGAGAAGACGCACAAATGAATTTGGGACAATTGGGACAAAAATGCGCGAAGTGCGCGACTCGGGTGGTTCGGCCGAAATTGGAACAGTTTGCATTTTTGGCTTCGGGACACTTGGGACAAAAATGTGCGAAGTGCGCAACTCAGGCGGTTCGGCCGAAATTGGAACAAAGAGCAATTTGGAACTCGGGACAGTTGGGACAAAATCGGGCGAATCGGCCGAAAATGGAACAACAGGTCCATTTGAACTTGGGACATTTGGGACAAAATCGGGTGAATCGGCCGAAAATGGAACAACAGGTCCGTTTGAACTTGGGACATTTGGGACGAAAAATTCCGGAGTCCGCGGTTCGGGTGGTTCGGCCGATCGGGGAACAGAGCGCACTTTGAGTTTTGGGACACTTGGGACAAAAACATCCGACGGGCCCGAAAATGGGACAATTTCGGGGATTTTGGCCGGTCGGAGAACAGAAAGCACTTTCGTACTTGGGACAGGTGGGACAAAAACTTCCGACAGGCCCGAAATACATACAAAATGACCCAAAACATAGATTTTCTCAATTTTCACGGCTTAGGCACTTCAGAGAAAACACTCATAACTCAAAATTTTGAAATTTTACTTCTATCAGAACAGGGAATTTTGAGTGGACAACAGCTGGCTCCTTCTGGGGATGACTTGGTATAAATTCTCGGAATGAGACAAGGCAAGAACTTAGACAAACTCGGTGAAGCAGACCAGTGCCTTATCCATTGGGCAAAGGAGTCAAAAACAAACCAACACAGAGGGAAACACATACAACAACAGAAGGGGAAACACACCGAAAGTAGAAAAGCAAAAACACTGTACAGAATATACAAAGGGACTCCCTAGTCACCTACGACTTGAACAACTTCAAATATTGCCCACTATAAGGAAGTGGGAGGGGAGAACCATCCATGTAATCAAGATAGAAAGAGTTCTTACCAGAAAAGTGTCTTATCTTGAATGGTCCGAGCCACAGTGAATCAAATTTTCCATGGCTGCCACGAGGTTCATGTCTTTTATCCCATAACAACACGGTATCTCCAACTTGGAACTCTCTGAACCTAGCTTTCTTGTCAAACAAAACTTTTACCTTCTGCTGGTGAACAGATATCCTGTCAGCAACCTCCAATCTATCCTCGTTCAGCTTGTGCAGGTACATGATTCTTTTATCCAGAGCGTCACTGAAACTAGTATCCTCAATGGCCTTCATCAGGTGCAAGGCTGGCAGTTCCACTGTCACTGGAAATTGAGCTTCTACTCCATACACCACTTGAAAAGGAGACATTCCAATGGCTCTTTTAGGTGTGACCCTGTCTGCCCAAAGAGCATCATAAAGCTTCTTATGCCAGTTTTGCTGAGATTCATTGACCAACTTTCTTATGATAGTCACCAGAGTTTTGTTGGTGGATTCTGCTTGTCCATTCCCCTGGGGATAATAATCTAAAGAATGAGCCAGAGAGATGCCATACCCGTAGCAGAAATCCATTATCTCAGTTGAGGAGAAGTTCGAAGCATTATCTGTTACAATCTTGTTAGGTACACCATACCTTACCAAGATGTTCTCTTTGATGAAGTTGCATACAACTTTAGAAGTAGTGCTCTTGACTGGAATAGCTTCCACCCATTTGGTGAAGTAGTCAGTGGCAGTTAGCACATGCGTGTGACCAGCACTAGAAACAGGATTCAGTGTACCAATGAAGTCTAGACCCCATTGTTGAAATGGTTCCTCGATCACAACTGGCTTGAGAGGTAAAGATGCCAATTTAGGTCTTCCCACAAAGGTCTGACAAGCTTCACATTTATCCACCCACTTGGATGCATCTCTGAACAAGGAAGGCCAGTAATATCCTCCCCGGAGTATCTTGTGAGCTGTGACTGTTGATGAATAGTGCCCTCCACATGCCTGATCATGGAAAGCTGAGAGCAACTTTCTCTGCTGCTCCTTGTCCACACACTTCAGAAATCTCCCATCCAAACCACGCTTGAACAAGGCATTTTCCCATAGTACATATTGTGCTGATCTCAATTTAACAGTCCTCTTTTCCTTGGCAGTTAAATGAGAGGGGCATTCCCCATAGGTGAGAAAATGGGCAATGTCAGAATACCATTCATCGACTGAACTAAGGAATAGAATAGTAGGAATGTCAGCTTTCTCCTCCAGCAACTCATGTTTGGCTCCTTCAGCAATGAGCTCACAAAGACCTTTTCCACGAACCAGCTTGGTCGGTTTGATATCAATGTCATACTCCTGGACCTTAGCCACCCAGTTTCCTCTCTTGGACCCAAATTCTTGCTGTGTAAGAATTGACTTAACAGTCGTATCTTGAACCAGCACCATAGAGTGAGAATTGAGGATATAGAAACGGAACTGCTTGACAGCTTTGACTACTGCAAAAGCATGCTTCTCCATCATGGTGTATTTCGGCTCATGATTCTTCAGGATATAGCTCATGAAGGCAATTGGTAGCTCATGTCCGTCAGAGTCTTCTTGGGTTAAGACAGCAGCTAGGGTATTATCTGTAGCATAGCAATAGATGATGAAATCTTTGCTGAAGTCAGGACAGGCCAAAACTGGAGTTTTAGCAATAGCTTTCTTGATACCCTCAAAGGATTCATTTCATTTAGAAGACCAACCAAATATTTGCTTCCCTTTCATCATCTGAGAAATATTCAAAGTTAATTCAGCAAAATCAGGGATGAATCTTCTTAAAAAATTGATCTTACCGAAAAAGGAATGCACGCCTTTTTTACTGGTTGGGAGAGGAATCTGCTGGATGGCTTGAACTCGTTCAGGATCAATCTTGATACCATCCTTGGAGACAATGTGCCCTAATAGTTTTCCTTCTGTAACACAGAAGACAGATTTTTTAGGATTTAAAGAAATCCCATGCTCTCGGCATCTCAGCAAAACTGTTTCCAGGTGATCAAAATGATCTGCTCTTGTCTTTGAAAACACTGTCAGGTCATCAAGGTATATGACGATACATTTCCCTTTCAAGCTTCCAAAAGCCAAATCCATAGCTCTCTGGAAAGTGGCACCAGCATTAATCAGCCCAAAAGGCATTCTCTTGTAGGCGAAGGTACCCCAAGGAGTGGTGAAGGTTGTCTTGTGTTGATCTGCAGTATCAACCTCTACCTGATTGTATCCCGAGAATCCATCAAGCATAGATAACATTTCAGATCCTGTTACTGCTTGCAATATTTGATCCATCATAGGCAGAGGGTAGTTATCTTTCAGAGAAGCCTGATTCAGGTTCCTGAAATCAACACAGATGCGGATCTCACCATTCTTCTTCCTAACAGGCACAATGTTTGCAATCCATGTCGAATGGTGAATGGGAAAAATAATTTTAGCCTTCAACAATTTCTGAATCTCCTGAAATATAGTGTCAGCTATTTTGGGATTATACTGCCTTTGTTTCTGCTTGAAAGGCTTGATTCCTGGTTTGAGAGGGATAGAGTGCTACATGTCTTTTGGCTTGAAGGCTTTTAGATCCTCATAAGAATATGCAAGAACATCCTTATACTTCCTTAGAAGATCAATTGCTCTTCTCCTCTCATCAGTTGTGCAACATTTCCCAATATTTATCAGCTTGGGATCAGTAGAACTCCCTATATCAATCTTATCATACTCAGCTGATTGCTGAGGTCCAGTAGAAGCTTTAGATTTTACATATCTGTCATGTTTATCAAACAACTCCTCCAAACTCACCAAACCTTTGGGAATCTTGTTTCCTTTGAGTTTAATGCACCCTTCCTGATCTGTTTCTTCTCCCTGGGTGACAGCTTGGTCAGAGGACACACTCTCACGAGGCAGGTTGTCACTTCCCTCAAAATATAGTTGTTCGAAATTCCTCTTGAGTTCCAGGAAGGAAAGAAAATGCTGGTCATCGTTGAAAACTTGCCAGTTATTAGTATTGTCAGGAACACTAGGTCGGTGGACCATTTCAATAGTGAACTTATCCTGAGAGAACTCAGGATGGGGAATCAGTAATGATCCTGAGACAGCCAGTGAGTCAGCCCTGCTGTTCCTTTCTCTAGGTATTGCTTCAATGGAGAAAGCATCAAGGAACTCAATTGAATCCCAAACCTGATTCCGGTAATGCTTCAGCCTCCCATTTTTTACCTAAAAAATGCTTCTGACTTGTTTCACAATCAGCTCTGCATCACCACGAGGCAGAAGATTTTTTACACCTCGTTCTTTGGCCACTTGCAGTCCAAGAATGAGAGCCTCATACTCTGCGGTGTTGTTAGTGTTCTCGAACTGCAACTTAAATGAAAAAGGGTGTAGGTAGCCTTCAGGTGACACTAGCAGGACACCAGCTCCAGAACCAGCCGAGGAACAACTTCCATCAAATTCTAAAATCCAAACCCCATTGGGATCTTTGGGTGATACTTTGGAGGGTTGGATTTCATCAGGGGACAGAATCATGTAATTACCATGACCTATGTCTTCATAAAGTATTTGTGCCTTAGGATCATCCGTTTTCTGCACAATATACTCAGACTGTTTCTCAGGAAGCAGCTTCTTCATGTGTCCATTGACAGGTATGAGTGCATGTGACCAATCCATTTGAATCTCTCCACCCACATCTTTACAGAAGTTCCTACTTAGCAACATTCCATAAGAAGGAGGAATGTCTGCTACTAGGATGGTAGCCAAGACTTTCTTTTCAGGTAAAGCAGCGAAAGCCACTTGTGCGTCTTTAATCCTTCCAACCAAAGGCACTTCCTTACTTTCCATGGAGTAGCAAGATCCATAAGTACGAGTAAGGGTCAAGCCTAAAGCATGAGCTACTTTAGCGGGCATCACATTATCTGAGGCTCCGGAATCTATGACACAGTTACTGAGCCTATGGCCAGCTATAAGGAGTGTTACATAAAATGGTTTAATTTTGTCACAAGGTGAGGAGACAGCAGCTACCAGACTAGGCTATGGTGCAGAAGGAGGTGTGGGCAAAAGGCCTTTAGAGGTGGTCTTGGAATGGGAATTTACAAATTGGATCATCTTGGCAAAAGCTTTAGGATGGGTATGGTAGTATTCGGCTTCTGAAATTTGAACCTTAGTCCTTTTTAGATGATCAACAATATCAAAGGATCCAGAGGTGGATGGGCCATCATTATTTGGAATTCTAGGCTTATCAACTTTAGGAGAAAAAGAAGAAGAAGCAACTTTGGGAGCAGTGTTGACAGTACTTACCTTTGGTGCAGATGAGGTAGGAAGAGGAGATCCTCTTCTGGCAATTACAGGAATAGTTGTCGGCTGCTCCTTAGATTTCTTTATGGGCTGTGTTACTTCTCCTTCTGCCTTGTCTGTTCTCGAGTCATGACAGCAAATGATTCACTGTTCATATCTGCTACCACTTCATCATAGTTATCTCCATCATCAGTGCCTTCGGTGGTAAAGAAATTAACCCGATATCCTTCGAGTTCTTCCGCCTCATCATCAAATTCCTCCAGGAACTCTTCACGAGCTTCATCGTCCACATCATCATCTGGCTCTTCAACTTCACAGGTTGCATTCACAGGAACTTTGACAGGAGGTCCTTCAAGTGCTAGTCTTGTGTGAGGAGCAGGCAAACGATTTCTAGGCTGAAAATTTCTTCTTGGAACATCTGCATACGGGGCATGCTGAGCTAGTTGTTTCTTTATAGCGACGAGATCATTTGCAAGTTTCTGGACTAATGGATCAGTATTGGGTCCAGAGGTGGAGGAGGAGAAGCAAGCACAGATTTAGATTTGGGGGGATCTCTTTTCAACTTCCCTGACATGATCAAGTCATCCTCGACACTAACAGCCAGTTCTTGATCCAGAATTAACGTTCCGAGATTGGCCCTTCTCAGAGCATAACTGACTTTAGGTGTTTGGGCATTCAAAAAGAAACATTTCTGAATTTGATCAACCGGTCGAGTATTTACAAGAATTTTGTTGATTAATCTGTTGAATCGAGCCACAAATTCTCTCATAGGTTCTGATGGATCTTTCTTTATCTGAGAAATCTGGGCAAGCAGGGCATGCACATCTTCTTCCGGCTTGAAACAGGCTTTCAAATTGAGTTCTCATTGTATTCCAGTCGGTGATGGCACAAGCCGGAAGGTGATAGAACCAGTCAGCAGCATTATCCTGTAACGTCTCAACGAATAACCTTACTGAGACGTCTTCATGTTCAACCCCCAAGACTCCACAGGCAACTATGAATGCTACAATATGTTCATCAGGATGAACTTTTACCATCTCCTTTAAATTTGGGGAAGTTCTTCCGGTTACCTCTAGGTAACTCATGCAAAGGCTGCGCAAGAGCCAGGGGCCCAACACGTTGACCCCATGGTAATTGTGCCGCCATTCTTGGAAATACGGCTTGGAGGGGAACTGTAGCACCGGCAAGGATCAAAGCTCGTAGATTAGGACTAGTAGGCTCTGAAGGAATACCACCCGCAGGACTTCTATCTTGGACAGGTGGAGTGCTTGTCAAACGAGTTCTTCTATTGGAAGGGAAAGGAAAACCCTGTTGCTCCAAAAGCTGAAACTGAGAATCTTCGATACCAAGGGCCCTTCTCCCTCTAGTGAAACGTGGAGGTCGCCAAATCAAAGGATGATCGAAAAATTGCAGTACTGGAATGTGATTTTCCCCAGCGGAGCTGGAAAGCAAATTTCCTCCCCAGCGGAGTCGCCAAAAACTGTTGGTTTTCAAATAGGAATTTTTAGAAGAACAACAGTCAGGGGACAAGAAGTCCCTCCTCTTTAATGGGAGAGGTTCCCTTATTCTGAAACAAACTTATTTACAAAAGTACAGAACATTATTTTATGGTCGAACTTGGATATTACAAAAGTGTTCTTTTACAAGGATTATCAGTTACACAAGGGCTGAAGAAAGGGAATTAGAAGATGGGTAGAATAAGCAACATTCGGAATTATAGATGGCAGAATAATTCTTCGTGTATGCGAAGCTTCAAAGGATTTAAGACAAGATCATTTGCGTTGGTTGAATGAGATTAAATTTAAGGACACAAAGTTCCATAAATAAGCTTCTTCAGATTTGTTAATCAAGGACACAAAGTTCCTTCTTGGTTGTACAAGATCACTGTATTTGCAAAACTGAACAGTATGCAATCAAAGAGACTAAATGAGTTAGGAACAGAATGATCTTCATAATATTAAAGGAGAACACAGAGACAACAAGAATCAGATAGACAAAGAACGGGAAGCCCTTTTGTATTGATTTCTTTAAGATCTATTTACACTTTCAGCAAATATCCAAGTTCTTCCCCCCTTCGTAAAATGGCGTGGAAAGGCCATTATATAGATTACAAATCCGTTACTCCTCGTAATCGTTTCTTTTAATTAAAGAATAGTTAAGGACTCGCCAGACGCAATGCCTTAACTAATTACAAGGAATACGAAAAGAAAGGGAAGAACAGAAAAGAAAGGAGAAGGAGACAAGTGTCCAGTTCTTGAGAAGGACCCACTGTCTTCAGAAACCACCGCTTGAGTCTTTCCTCCACGTCTCAGCCACTGTCTTTGCCACGAGGGACACACCAGACGTTTCATCTTGAAGATGTCAATGAGATATCCTTGAAAACTGATGTAACCAGACGTCTTGAAAGTTTCGTCCTTCTGTAAGCTGCTTCTTGAAATTTGATCTTCGGATTGATAGCATCAAAGCCGCAACTTAAATTCATTTTTTGGAAAACAGCATATTCGGGTCGAGGGTGAAAAACTAAGTGTGAATTGACACTTAGGTACGCTTGGGACAGGTGAGACACGAATGCGCGAAACATGCGGCTAGGCTGGTTCGGGTGAAACAGGGAGAAGACGCACAAATGTATTTGGGACAAATGGGACGAAAATGTGTGAGGTACGTGATTAAGGTGTTTTGGCTGAAAGTGGAACAGCGGGCCCATTTTTGGACTTCGGGACACTTCAGGACAAAAATGTTCCGAAGTACGTGACTCGACCGGCTCGGCCGAAATAGGGAACAGCTCGCACTTTTTGGCTTCGAGACATGGGGCAGTTGGGACAAAATTGCGCGAAGTGACGCGACTCCAGGCGAATCGGCCGAAAATGGAACAGAGAGCAATTTGGAACTCAGGACAGCTGGGACAAAATAGGGTGAATCGGCTGAAAATGGAACAACAGGTCCGTTCTGAACTTGGAACATTCAGGATGAAAAGTTTCAGAGTACGCGGTTCGGCCGGTCCGGGAAAAAATGGAACGACTCGTCACTTTTTAACTTGGGACATTCGGGACAGGAAAGTGCCGAAGTACGCGGGAAGGATGATTCGGCTGAAATGGGGAACAGTTTGCATTTTTGAGCTTTGGGGCACTTGGGACAAAAACTTCCGACAGGCCCGAAAATGGGACAAATTCGGAGGATTTCAGCCGATCGGGAGAACAGAAAGACACTTTCGTACTTGGGACAGATGGGATAAAAAGTTTCGACAAGCCCAAAATATCACACAAAATGACCCAGAACACATATTTTTTCGATTTTCACGACTTAGGCACCTCAGAGAAAAACACTCTTAGACTCAAAATTTTGAAATTTTACTTCTTATCAGAGCGGGGAATTTTGAGTGGACAACAAACCCAAAACTTGTCCACTTGGAGGAATGACGCTAATTTGAAAATTAACATTTTGGTTTCTCCTTGGAGTTGCATCGGGGGGAAATGTAGAGGATTCTGCTTCTTTTCTAAAACATAGAAAAAAAATTATATAGCCAGTACAGTTATGGTGGGCCATTGACATGTGGAGGGCTGTCACTTATTTGAGGATCTACCTTAGGGTCCTACCTTAACAATTGTGACAGGGAGACATGTGGAGGCTTCCGTCGGCATCCCATCAGTAGCATGTGAAGTTCAGAGAAAATTTGAACAAGATATTTGACAAAAAGGTGACACCCAGAGTTTTCAGCATTGGGGATCTTGTGCTTTTATGGGATAGCAGGCATGAAGATAAGAGAAAGCATGGTAAATTTGATGTATTATGGATGGGACCTTATTCAATTGATATTTAAATTGGTAAAAATACCTTCTTCCTAAAAGACTTAGATGGGGAACTACTCGAATTTCCTATTAATGGCAGACATTTGAGGCATTTCCTTGATTTATTTCTCAAAACCAAGGTATACTCCATTTGTACGGTGATAGTTATTTGATTTCATCTGCTTTTGTGTTTTTGTTTTTTCCGGTCCTTAGGGACTTGGATTTGCTAGTTTCTTAGTTCATTTTTTGGAGGATGGTTGTGGTTGTTCTGCTCTGCATGCCTATTCTTTGAATCCATTTCCCAATGGTCTATTTTTGGCACTTGGTCTATTATTTGGTTCTTGTGGCACTCTTAAGGAGTGCCCATCCCCAAGTTGGAGCCAAAGTTGGTGCTCAAATTAGTCTCGCCCCATTTGTCATTGAAATTCCTTAGTTTTCAACCTCTATCATGTTTTCTATCTCCCTGTGTTAGTGCTTGAAGACTCATTACTCTATTTGGTTGCCATGATCAGTACCTTCATTGGTTAAGGATCACTTAAAGGTCCAGAGTTTATTTTTTTTCCTTGTCCATCTGAAGGAGTCTATAACTTGGGCGTAAAACTTGGGTTGTTCCTTTCTTTCCATTTTCCATAGTCATGTTTTGATGTCCCTGTCATTTTTGTCCAAAATAATTGTGGGAACATGATTGTGTGTAGCTCGGAAGATCATATTTGAGCCTTGTAACATTTCCAAATTTTTTGTCCTTGAAGAAAAAATTCATCTCCGGGCTCAAATGGTGGTTTTCCTGCATTTTTACGATTTGATGGGTGTGATTTTCTCGTCAAATTTACATCTCTACATCAGTATAAATGTTGCCCTTTTTGGTTGGATGTGACTCGGCGAGGTGCTCTAAAAACATTATTTCTCGGTTCAACCCAAAACTTGTCCACATGGAGGAACGATGCTCATTTGAAAATTCACCTTTTGATTTGACCTTGGAGTTACGCTGGGGGGACACGTGGAGAATTCTACTTCTGTTCCCAGACATAGAAAAAAATTTCATGCAGCCAATATAGGTTTAGTTGGCCATGCACACATGGTGGGAAGGTGCTCATTTTAGGATCCACCTTAGGGTCCCACCTTAACAATTGCGATAGTGCAGACATGTGGAGGATTCCGCCAGCTCTTCTTGGTACTTAAAAATTTTCAAAGAAATTTTCTAAGGCCTAGGACACATGGTGAGCTCGCGCTTGTTCAACGTCTATGATCTTGGCCACCATCTCAAATCTTTTCCATGAAGAGACATGGAGGTTTCCACCGAGTCTTCCCACACCTAGACTTTTCAAGAAACTTTCTAAAAGGCCTGAGACATGTGGAGGGACCACACCTATTTGGGGACTAGCCCATAAGTTTTATTTTAAAGAAGTGTCAGGTGGAAACTTGGAGGATTTCACTCACTCTTCCCTTTTTCTTAGACTTTCCATCAACCAAAGAAAAATGCCTCTGACCCTATACACATGGCGCCTTCCACTGAACCTTTAACTTTTTTAATAGACTCTACCGGACTGAGACACATGTTCAACCCACACTTGTTTGGGGTCTCTACTTTTGGGGGCCATCTCAAAATTTTCCATTAAGACACATGGAGGCTTCTGCTAGCTCATTTTTTCACTGAGGTTTTGGAAAGCCCAAAAGGTATTTTTCTTCGGCATAGGGTACATGGAAGGCTCGTGCTTGTTTGAGACTTACCTCCGTGCTTCTCCTTTATAGTTGCACCAAGGAAACACATAGAAGATTACGATATAAACTTGAAAAGGGGAAGGATCAATGATTGTTGTGCATTTCACCTATTTTTCCACCATTTTTCTCCAAGACTCTTGGAGACATGAATATGCACTATTTTTCATCGTTCTTTGATGAAATTATTTGTTGTCTCTGTTAGTAAGGATCCATTGAATGGATTTGAAACTTAAATTGTGAGTCCAAGGATCGTTAAGGTTGATATTTTTAGGTGGGAGTTACTTAGGCACACAAAAAATAGGAATTACTAGAGGAAATGAATGTGGGGCAGAAATTGCAGAGGAAAAAGAGGGAAAAGGGATGAAATGATGAAGGTGTAGGCACAAAAGATGAAAAAGGCATTTCCTCGAGAGCAAAAAGGGATGACCTGTTAAGTCTAGCTATACAGAGGCTCCATAAAATGATTAAAAAGGATATTTCTCACATGACACAATCATAATGATTAAAAGGAATCCTAAAAAGTTATGGCATGTCATCCTAGTCATTAGTCAAGAGCCCAAGAAATGTGATCAGTTCACAATTGGTCCACCTTGTAGATTTTGGATCTGAATTTGTTAAACGTTGTTGTTTGAAACAAATTGGTAACAAGAAAAGGTCCCTCAAATATTCTTCTCTTTTGGGGGGAAAATTGAGTGAGAAAAATATATAAATGCAATGAATACTCTTGCAAATGGTCGGAGTTTCAATTCTTGAGAAAAAATATGAGAAATTCGTCTTTCCAAGTAACCAAAGCCGAGATAACTTGTTATTTTCTTCTATGTTAGATTTTCTATCATGTCAAGCTGGTTGCATATGTATAGCCATTGACGAGCACTGAGATTGCTCTGGAATCTTTCCCCTGCTGATGAATCTAAGAATTTTGAAATTAATTTGTGTCCAATCTCTAGCAATTTGTGTCTTCCTTGTTTCAGAATGTCTGCTAATAGTTTCTTTCATTCCTATTGCAATATTACATTGAATTTTTTGTGAAATCACATAATATCTCATCACTATGATAGTTTAATGGTATTTGCAATTTCATTTCAAGAAGAACCTTCATCTTAGATGAGATAAACAAATTTAAAATCAATTCACTATCATTTGTTGATAAATATTTTCTGTCATTCTTTAGGTGTACCTTAGGCATGATTAATCAGAAACTTTAGTGTTTAGGTGAATCATTCAATTCAAGCCTTCTTTTTGGAGTCTCAAATATTATGTGAGAATGTGTTGATTTGGGCCTCCATTAAATCACACATTCGTGTTGATGGAACGTCCTAACTGTTCTGAAGCTTTTTGTTGTTAAAGTTATTCATTTTTGTGAAGTTCCTTCAAAAAATCTCATATAATCAACTTGATGCTACTTCATCATCCACCAAAATCATTTAGAAACCATTGATCCACCCTAAACTACCCTTGTCTACCCTTTGTATTAATAAAGGAACAAAATATACTTGCAAAAATATGCAGAACAATCATGATTTCTTAATGTCTTCAGTAAGTTTAGCCTTGGCTTGAAAATATCTCCATCGTTTAGAAGTGACAACTCATAAGAGTTAAATCATGGAGAATTGAATGTATTTTCCCAAAGTTCTCTTCATAGAATTTTTTCAAAGGAAGGATATCTCCATCTCATTCATCCAATAGACGTTACATTAAGGGTCCTCTCAACCTAGTCGAAGAGGTATGGCCTAAAGTAGTGAGGAAAGGTCAAATCCTCTTAAAGGTGTTATCCATCTCTCCAAAAATATGAGTAATAAAGGGTCAATTAGATCTCATCCCTAGATACAAAATGACACACAGTATGATCTATCACCCTCAAACCTCCCTGTCGAATTTGTTTTGCTTCTTGGCTTAAAAAGGAGAAAAAATTTGGATACCATCACAAGGTTCTCCTGATTATCTTCAACAAATTCTTATTACTTGATTCTACTTGTACATTTCCTTGGGGATTGTAATTGGAAGCATATCCTAAGTTAAACCTATATTCATGACACGTGGTTACCAAAGGTCTAGCTCATAGCATTGTCAGTAAATATCTTAGCAGGTACTCCAAACCTGCAGATTATATGATTTAAAATGAGTTCTATGACATTTTGGTGAGTTGCTCTCTTGGTGGGGATTTCCTCCACCCACTTGGTGAAGTAATCAGTAGCCACTAATATCCACTTGTGGCTTGTACTTGAAGAATCTAAAATCTCACCAATGAATTCCATTCCCCACTACTTAAATAAGGCTTCAATTGATACATGTTGCAAAGGGAGGGAGCTTGAAGCTTTCAATCTTCCTAAAAAATGCTGATAACTCTCACACTTTCTTACCAGCAGAGTTGTGTCTTTAAAGAGAGTTGGCCACCAGTAACCAACCCTTAGGATTTTATGAGTTGTGACTCTTCCTACAAAATGCCCCCCACAAACTCCTCTATGGAAATCATCAATTATTCTTGGGGTTTATATTCAGTGATACATCTCACAAGAACTCCCTCAAGGTTTTTACAAGATATCCCATAATTAGTGATGATGTATTTTTGGGAGGCTAACTTAAGTTCTCTTTTTTAATTATTACTTAAATACTCATGGTACTATAGATGTTTGAGATACAAAATAATATCCTTGTACCATTTAGAATTTATCAAATTTTCAAGGATATTCAACCTTGCTTCTTCAACTTCATTTACCTCAACTGTTTGTAGGTTTCTCTCTACCATAAGCTTTTCTAGGCCCAGACCTCTAACCACCTTTGTAGTTTGGATATCCATGTCATATTCTTACAACTTATTTACCCATCGACATCTTTTGCCTAAAATTTCCATCTTTGATAGGATATCCTTAACCATGGTATGGGGAACATAAGAAATGACTTTAGAACTCAAAATATAGGGCATTAAGATTTTTTTAGCTCTAACCAAAGAAAAATCATGTTTCTCCATGGTGGTATACTTCAGTTCTAACTTGTAGTGCTTTACTAAAGAAATCAATTAGCCTTTCAGCTCCTTCATCATCCTTTTGTAACATGATATATGCAATGGTATTCTCTAAAGAAAAGGAAAACATTTCGAAATCCTTTTTATATTTAGGAGTTACTAAAATAGGGGCATTCTTCAATGATTTAATCCCAGTAAAGGCTTGAATTACTGCTTCTTCCCATTTGATACTATGATCCTTCTTCAACATATTAGTGATTGGGATAGTCAATTCAGAAAATTTGGAAATAAACCTCCGAATAAAATTTATCTGCCCAAAAAAGGATTGAATTCCCTTTTTGGTTCTTGGAATAGGAACTTTGCTAATGGCTTCCACTCTCTCAAGATAGATCATGACTCCTTCTTTTGACACAATGTGTCCAAGTAGCTTTTCCTTTTGAACCCCAAAATGACATTTTTAGGGTTCAGTGAGATACCATATTCCCTGCATCTTATCAACATATTTTCTAAATGTTGTAGGTTGTCACTTCTCTTCCTAGAGAAAATTGTCACATCATCCTTATACACAACAATGAAGTCATTTATATATCCTAAGAATGCTACATCCATTTCTCTTTGAAAATTAGCTCCAACATTCATCAGGCCAAATGACATCCTTACATGCACATAAGTACCCCACGGGGTAGTGAAAATAGTTTTGATTCAATCTGATTGCTTCATGACTACCTGGTTATATACAGAAAAAATTTCCAAAGTAGATAACAATTATGATCCTGTAACTAACTGAAACATGTTATCCATATTTATCAAGGGATAATTATCCTTTATTGATGCATTATTTAACTTTGTAAATTCCACACACAACCTTATGTCCCCATTCTTCTTTCTAACAGGTACCAGGTTTTCTACCCATGAGGAGTACCTTGTAAGCTGTGTAATCCCTCCATCCCTTAACTTTTTCAATTCATCTTGCATTTTTCAGGAAATGAGGGGATTAATTGGTATTTTTCTTTTCATGAAAGGATTTTCATTAGCTTCTAGGGGTACTTCATGTTGAAAAATGTCCTCCTTATATGATTTCAATTATGAATATGACCAAACCATGTAGTGCTGGTAGTTTTTTAACAATTGGACATATGACTGTTTTTCTTCTCTATTCAAGTTATTGCCTAGTCATATTCTCCTAGGTTTATTCTTTGTGCCCATGTCATATTCTTCAACATCTCTCAAGGATGACATGTTTATGTTGACAATGCAGTCATCATTATCAAGATTTGATTCCAGTGCAACCAACCCTCTGGGAATAGTATTAGTCTTCAACTGAATAATGTCCTTACCAAATAAAGTCTCCTTTTCCTTCAACAGAAAAAACCATTGGTTCACAGTCTACACTTTGATTGGAAAATTATCCTTTATTTTCAAAAACCTTTGGACCTGAGTATCATCCTCAAACACCTGCTAGTGCTTGATATTGTCAGGGATAGATGGCGTGGTCAATATTTCAACATCATATTCACAATAGGGAGACGTTGTATAATTTTCAAACTTTAATCCCAATAGTACCAATTTGTCTGCTACAGTATTATAGATCCTATCATGATGTATTATATTGAACGATTCAAACATTTTGATGAAGTCCCAAACTGCATGCCTATATTGTCTCATTCTTTGATTATTTATAGCATACAACTTTCTGACTTGTTTGACTATCAACTCTGAATATCCTTTAACAACAATGTCTCTAATATCATATTTTAATGCAATCCTCATATCCAAGAGCAATGCTTCATACTGATAAATATTGTTTGTGCACTCAAAATTGAGTTTAAAAGAAAAATTAAAGTCCTCTTTGCTTGGAGATATCAAGATAATACTAGCACCATTACTAGATCTAGAACAAGCCCCATCAAACATCAGGGTCCAAGGAGAAACAACTTGCTCAGGAGACTTTCACTCATCAATTTTATGCTCCTTATAATCAAAATAATCCATGAAGTTACTGACATCAACATCTATGTATAGTACTTCATAAGAAATATTGTTAAGGTCCTTAATGAGATGTAACATTTTCTTCTCACCATATAAATTCACAAGGCTGCCCTCAATTTGTATAGTGGCATAATACATGTCCATTTGCACACTTCCACCCACACTAGCTTCCCACTTTCTGGATAATAACATTCCCCACTTAGCATGACAATCCACAATTATTACATTCGAGGTTAAGTACTGGCCTGGATATGCTACCAATTGCACTACTAAACCCTTGACACATCAAACTACTAGCACCTCTCTTGAATCCATGGCATTAAATTTCACATAAGCTTCTATTACTTTTATATTCAACTCATTCATGACCTCAAGAGGCATTACATTACATGAGGCTCCTTAATCAAACATGTAGTTATGTAACAACCTATCTTTAATAATCAGAGGAGTGAAAAATGGATCCACATTTAGCTGAGACTCAACTAGAGATGTTCCCAAATAAACCTCAGGTGGCTCACCCAATTCCTCAAATTCTTGTGGTTTTTCTAATTTTGCAATGGAAGGAGGAAGCTCTATATTGTTTACATCTTTACCCTAGGTGACCTTTTCTTACTTAAGCCCCAAATACTCAAACATCCTCTTCTTATGCTCAAGGATTCTAAGCAATTCAATAATAGGAACAATAGTCTTGATCTAGCACAAGATTTGGGTTATGTCACAAGGAACATGTTTGGGTAAGGTAGTGTTAGTAGGAAGGTTAACAAATTCTTCTAATGGCATGGGATTTTTTGCAATCCGAGCATGGGGAGGAACACAAGTTTTATTTGGGGTGAGAAAGCCTTTGCCAAATACATATTTTTTTAGGGTTTCCTTAGGGCTACTGGTAAGAATTGGAATTTTTGGTCTAACCTAAGGCCCTACCCCTTTGACAACCTTAGTCTTGGTATTGTATTCCTTTTCTTGGGAAAATTTTGCATTCATTAACAATTGTCTATCCTCTTCTGAAGGTATTCCTCCATCATAATGTTTAATCATTAATGCCCTTAAGTACTCAAAATCATTATTAGGCAACTCAAAAGCTTGTACCATATCAGTTTCAAAAGTATGAGTGAGAGGAATAGGTAATACCTAGTGAATGAAATCCTAGAAATCAGTAGCAGTTCTAGCACTTTATCAGATCATTTAAGGTTGCTCCCTACTATGAACTTGTAGAGTAATCCATCATGCATGCATCATCATTTGTCTCATCACCATCATCTTCCTTAACTTATTTGTCTTTATTGCATAGGGAATGGGGTAGGAAACATCTATCACACCACTCCATATCATGGACCTCTTCCACAGTATCAACTCTAGTAGCTAAAGGATCAGGCACCAATTTATGTTCCTAGCATTAGGGTTATATATTTCTTGATCCCATGGGCCCTTTACCCCTATCATCTGATCTATGATCACCTTTGGGATGATTTGCAAATATTTCTTGACCTTGTGGCTTGTACTGACGTTGAGAACTTTGTCCAATCCCCTTCTCTACTCTGGCCAGTTTATAGGATATTTCGTTAACAGCTTCGGCCAAAAATTTTATAACATCTTCTAGATCCAGAGACTTACTTGACTAAAGCTTCTCTGGATTGGTCAACTTGATACCTTCTCTCTTAGGAGGCTTACCAACTAATTTTGTACTATTTTCAATATGCAAAGACATGGTGAAGGACTGCCTCAAAGTTCATGGGTTTTTGAACCCTTAAATAATAGGTAGCCTTTTTGTCAAAAGCATCAGAGTATTTTATCAAACAGGAAACATCACTTGGCCTCAGGATTACATGTAGCCTATTCAGGGACTTATTGAACTGAGTATTGAATTCCTAAACAAATCCATTAGGATTCTTCTTGATAATTTAAAATTCAGAGTAAAGAAACCTAGGATCTGTCTTATTCCCATATTATAATCTAAAATCATTTTTCATTTCTATCCATGAATCTATTCAGTTATATAGCAAAGACTTATTCCAGTCATGTGCATCCTACTCAAGATTATAAATAAAAAAATTTATATACACATCCTCAAATTCAATCTCAAACTCTTCCATCATATTGACAAAAAGTTTTAAATGTTGATCGCCAGTGATATAATCATTCCCTTGAAATTTAAGCAGTCTATTTATGACATCTTGTGGCACTACTTTTGGATATCCAACCATACCTCTAAAATATATAGGACCAAAATTATTCACAACAAAAATAGGTCTGGGTGGAAGCTGGGCCATATTTCCTTGAGGGGGTGATCTTACAGGAGATACAAAGTGACGAGGGACAAGGGGTCTTTGGAACAAAAGAGTATAATTTTTAAAATGAATGTCCTCTAAAGACTCTATTTCATGGAAAAGCTTATAAACTTTTGAAAATACATGGACAAAATTAGAAGCATACTTATCAAACACAACTGAAGGCCCCTCTCTAGTTAGAGAATTTAATTCTATATAAAGATTACCTGATTCGGAATCACTTGAAGAAGAATGGTAATCCTCAACCGCATGTTGATCAATTACCACAATGGATAACTCTTTTCTTTATTAATGATCTCCAATTATCTTCTAGACTCTTTTTCCTTTTGAATTTTTCTTTCCCAGTTCTAGAAGCAACTTTTTGGTAGGGTCTTTAGTGAAGAAATATCTTCTTCCTTCCAACTTTGCAAAGATATGTGACAGATTTCACTTAATACAAGTTAAGCCACTAGTATTTATTAAAATTTAAATAAACATGGAGTCGTCACTAAGGATTTTCACCTTAGTTGTGAAAATGCACTATAAATGACTTGTCAAATATCTATCAACACCTAATTCTTACAAAGCTTAGAAGATCTGAACTTCCTTTACCATTATTTATCACTGATGATATGAATTTAGTGCAATACCCACTAGAAACTCAAAATATTACAAACAAAACTTGTAACTTTACACAATTCTTACAAATATCAAAACAGGATGACGTTTAAACAACGTATTTACACTTAGAGCATGTAAGAAACATTACCAGGGTCTATATGTGTATAGATTTATTCAAATAGTCTTGGGTAGCAATGTCATTCAGGTGTTGTTTCCGCAAAAATAGGTCCAAGAGTTCAAATAATCCTTGGAAACAGTGTCATTCAGGTGTTGGTATCCAAATTGATTCTCTCGTGGAAGCCGAGAAGCATCACAGATTTAGAAAGACACTGAGAGATAGAAAGATCATATTATTACTCATTTTTTAGCTAGGGAGGAGATTCGTCTAACTCTTTGTCACTTAGGCATCAGAGAAATGGATAGCACCTTCATTAAGGATTTGATCTATCCTCACTACTTTAGGTCATGCCTTTCGACCAGGGTGAGATGACCCGTTTTGTAACCTATGTTGGTGAAGGACATGAAGTGATCATTCTTTGCATAATTTCTAGGGGAACCATGAGAAAATATGATCAATGTGCTACAATTTAACTCTCACAAGTTGTCACTTCTAAAGAATGGTGATATTTTTTGAGCAGGGTTTAGGTTACTAAAGACAATTAAAACCTTCTTTCTTCGATATATTTTAGCTGTAGAATTTGTTCATTTGTGGATACACAACACAAATAGGGGTAGTTTGGGTAGGATTAATGGTTATTTGAAAATTTTGGTGGGGGATTAGGAAAGATGAAGTTGATTTCACAAGATATTTGAGAACCTTTACAAACAATGGACAACTTAACAACAAAAAGATTTAGAAAATCCAAAATATTCCTTCAACCATAAGGTGTGCATCAACAAAGCCCTAGATCTACATGGTTTCACATAATATTTAAGAATTCAACTTGAATTCTTGAGCCAAAGACTCAATTAAACATTAAAGACCCCTGGTTACTCATGCCCAAGATATACCGAAAGGCTTACAGATAATATTTATCAACAAAATGGTAGTAAATTTATTTTAAATTGTTTATCTCATTACATGATGAAGGATCTTCTCATAATGAAATTGAAAATTCCACTAAACTATCACATGGATGAGATCCTGTGTGATTCAGAGGGATTTTAACACAAGATTACAACAGAAACATCAAAACCATTTTAAAACATTTTGAAATAAAAGAAGAAACAATTTTGCCAAAGATCAACCTAGATTAAATCAAGATCTATTAGATTTATCAAGAGGGGAAATTTTCTTGAACAATACCAGAGCTTGTCAATGGTTGTACACTCGCAACCATTTTGACATGATCAAATCTAAAACACAAGAGATTTATAGGGTTCTCAGATGGTCTCTTTGGAAGATGGGATTTATCAAAATTTCTTGTAAGAATTAAACCCCCGACCCTTTGCAAGAGTATCCTCATTGAATTTATATAGTTCAATCGCTCACTCATCCCAAATTTTCCCCCCTAAAAAGAAGAATGATCAAGGAATCCTTTTCTTATTACCAATTTGTCTCAAAAAGTGATGTTTAACAAATTTTACACCCGAAGCTTCCAGGTGGACAAATCATGAATTGATGACGGTTCTCAAACCCTCAACTAATGACTGAGATGTCATGCCATAACTTTTTGACAGTCCCTCTAATCATTATTTTATCTTTTCATGCAATAAATCCCCTTTTTAATCATTTTTTAGAGGTTCTGTATAGTTGTATCTGACAAGCAATCCTTTTCACCCTCAAGAATACACTTTGAGAAATGATTTCCCTCGCATGGATGCCTACAGTCATGCCTCTTATAAATTATTTTCCACACATGAATTATCCCACATTACCTGCACCACGAGTCCAATTCGGCCAAGTGCAAAGACGATCCAACAGAAGGCTCCACATGTTTCCTTGGTGCTCTTCTGATATGGTGCCCAAAAGTAGAGACCTTAAACAAGCACAGGCTCACCAAGTGTCTTAGTTTGGTAAATTTGTTGAAAAAATTTAGTGACCAGTGGAAGGTACCACATGCCTAGGGTATGAGAAAGTTTCTTGAACTGTTGAAAAGTGTAAGTATGGGTAGGATCCAGTGGAAACCTCCAAGTGTCTCTTCGGTGCTTCTTCAAAAGTAAAGTATAGGGGCAGGTCCCAAATAAGCGTGGGAACTCCATGTGTCCCAGGCCTTAGAAAGTTTCTTGAAAATTTTAAGTATAGAGAGGAGCTAGCAGAAGCCTCCACTTGTCTCCTTGGCACAACTGCTAAGGTAAGACCTAGACGTGGATTCTCAAATGAGCTTCGGCCCTCCACGTGGACAAGCTTTGAGTTAAATTGGGCCTTAGAGTTTCAAAACACACCGGAGACCCACCTTTCCACTTCTAACTTTTGATGTGGACCCCAACGGAGTTGTGGGTTATTTCTTAACTTTGTTCCCTTGTACAAAAAGGCAAAAAAATTCAAAATGTTTCGTGGACCCACCCTCCCGCTTGTAACATGAAAAATTGCCATGTTTCCTTCTTCAGGGTCAAAGTAAGACTTTTACCTTGTTGCTTCATATTTGTTGAATAGCCAATCAGAGACTATCGGGGCCGTGGGGCCAATTTGGCATTTTTTACGAATGTTATAAAAGTGGTAAATTTCACCCAAAATACCCATTGAGCTGCATCTAATCAGAAAGGGCCACGTTTCCATAGATGTTGGGACAAAAATTGATAGGGAAAATATGACTGTGGAAAAACAGAAGGAAGGGGAAAAACCTGAATTCATGCCCAAATTGCAAATTCTTTCTCATGGAGAGAGAAACGGAAAACAATATCTGGATTTAATGTGATCCTCGAATAAAGGAAAGGACTGATCATGGTGACCAAATGAAAGAAACAAATTTCACGCATAAATATAGGGAGATAGAGAAAACTTCAAACCACTTGGACTGAGACGTTTTGAATGAACAGGGTGAGATTAAATTGAGAACCAACACCTTATTTTTATGGTTAATGGTATTATTTCTTGCACATGCTTACAAGTTGTCTCCACATTGCAGGGTGAATATTTTACAAAGTACCAAAGATAGAGGAATTATTTTTTCTCAGAGAAAGAGATTAATTTTTTGTAGGTGCATCCAAAGGGGAAGAATTAAAGAATGCCTAAAAATATCATTACAAGTGGATCAAGTTGCAAGTATCACATCAAGAAGAAGAAGAAAAATATTACATGCACATTAGAGAAGATGTACACAACAAGAAAGGCTATTATTAGCCGAATTATTCATCTAATTTTATTAAAAATATATAAGACAATTATACCTGGACTGAAATTTATTTTTGTAACTAAGGCTATTAATGCCTCATTGTAATCAACATGCCCATTTTTATTCTTGTATTTATTCATTATAAAGTGGAAAAATTAGCATGCCTGGCTGAGTATGAATTTTAGCCTATGTTTAGGATGGGTCGGGTGAATAATTTTTCAATATATTGTTTGAAATTACAAGGCACAAGAGAGGACTATTTTGGACATAGGAGTGCTGAAGCAATTTTCTGCTATTTTTTGCCCTTGAATGAGAACTGATTTTTTTCTTTTCCAATTATTTTTAGTGGTGTGTATATCCTTATTAATTATTGTGAATGCCAATTCCCTAATTCATCATCTTACCTTGCTACAAATTTGGTAATTTCTGCATAGTAATAGTGTGCATGTTTGTATTATTGTATTTTTTTGTAGTATTTTTCCTTAATATTCTACTGAAAACCATCTATTCGTGCTTCAAAAATTCATTCTCAATTTTATTGTGCATATGCTCAGTAAAAACCCTCAACAATTTTGTTGTATCACCCCCTTTCCATTTCATTTATAGTCATCTTTAACCCTCAAAAACCCAAAAATAAATTACTTTAGGATACATAAAAAAGGAATTGGCCTTGATACTGGAGACTCACCTCAACAATAGATGTACCCACATACCTAAGGTGTTTCCATTGTATCTACGAAAGTGAGAGACTCAAAGCAAGCTTAGAACCCCTACTGTTATCTCTCAACCAGGGTACAATTTTGAGAGATAACAATACATCTTAAAGGCTCAAAATTATCTTAAACAACCTTGAAAATGTAGAATATGTTCCCAAATTCCTCAAACTCCAATTTAGTTAAAATATCTAGTGCACAACTTTCGAGAAAACATAACTTCTTTATAAAGTTGTATTTTTCTATGGGTTCCACACACTGCCATTACACATAAATTACACTTAAATATACCTGAGAGAGTCCTATATAACCTCAAATAATCATACAAGAAAAACCAATCCATTCTAGGCATGACTGAGCTAAATATTCTCCATCACTTTTGACCTAGGGTTTAAAAAGTATTTTATACCTCCTTAGCTTTTTAATGATTATTAATAAATCTCTACGCCTTAAACCACAAAATAATTCCTTCAACATTGAGATAGGACCCTTACCAACTACCATGAAGATATTATCCTCCTATAAAGAATTGACATGTGCCAACAAGCATCACACATTTCATATCAAGATGGGATTCTAAATTTTGAAAACTCAATAGAAGTAAAAATGCAATATCTTGCTCAAACATGTAACTTATGAACTGAAACTTTGACCACACCTCAACATCAACCTATAATACATTCTAAAATTCTCACATTAGAATACCTATATTTGAAACTAATCATCTTACATCATTTGGTCACCTATGACATGAGAATAGGTGTCGTATAAAGCTAGAAACCATGTCTATACACCCTTAAAAAACGAGAAAGGACACTTGCTTTGGGAGTTGTGCCAAACATTTTTCTTCACAATTGAAGGATGGAAAATGGTGTTCAAAAATGACTTTAGTTTTCTTGTTTGATTTATAGAAGTCTCCCACCTATAACTCACCATACACATTGCCTTTGAGAAGCTAGAAGAGGTAGTTTTGCCTAAGGAGGAATTTTTTTACTATTTCTTGCAATTCCAACCAATTTGATGATTGAGTTAGCCGGGGTTAGAGGATAATGACATGGTTCAATATTTTAACAAGCTATTTTTAGCATTTTAACGAAAAAGAGCATATTTTAAGGTTTATCTTACATTGACAAAAAGTGAGATTTTGTAATTTTAAGGACAATTTTCATTTCCCTTTACAAACCTAAACAAACCAATTGGTGGAAAGGATTTTTTTGTCTACAAACTCTTTTGGTGTCCATGTCACCTTTATTATGAGAAAGGAACATAAAAATGGAAGCAAAAATCCCGTGTGATACTATGAAGAAGTAGCCCAAAGAAAAAAAAATTGATTTTGGCCAATTGTAAAAACATGCCTTGCAAGGATCTCAACATGAAGAGGAATAGACATGAATAGAAACAATTCTCTTAGTATAGATGGAATTTCTTAGCCAACTAAAGAGGTTTATAAATGCAAAATAGAGATGATTTCCTCAACTCTTTCAAAATAACATATTGCCATAGTTTTGAAATTGTGATATCAAAAGAAAAGGAAATGCCAAGAAGCTTAAATTGTTATCCATATTGAATCCATTTTAAACGATACTATTTGAGTTAATATGGCATGAGCACATGCTTTTCTTGAAGGATTGAGTTCTGGTCCTTTACAAATTTGAACTTAGCACTTTGGAAAATATATAAAGGCACAGAAAATTTTCCTTAAAGGAAAATTTCATTTTCAATGAGTGTAAAAAAGGAATCATCTAAAAATATGATAATTAATGAGATGGGATACCTGATCAACCTAAATCAGCACACCATCAACTTGGGGGAGCAAGTAAATAACCAAAGGCTTATGTCACAATATCATAGAGGGGTCCTTGATCAAGAAAAAAGGATGAATCTATCAGAGCTATGACCATTAACATTGAAATAAGTCAAGGATTTTAAAATGAGAGTCTATACAATCGTGAGTGAGAAATCACCAAAGCCTATATTCTTTAGCGTGAAGAGAATGAATGGCCATCCAATATGATCATGGTATTTTTCAAAGTCTAGCTATAAAAAAATAGTTTTCTATCACTAAATTCATACCCATTCCACACCTTCCCAAATAGCTATGATATTATACAGAGAACATACATCAACTTTAATAAATCAAGTTTTCTATAATCAAATTGTAGAAAGTATATGGTGGATGAGCAATTATTTTTTACCCAAGACATTCAACAATGTGATAGGATGCTAATTGGTCATAAGACTCGATTCTCCATCCCTAAATATGAATATAATATTTCCTTTATTGATTATTTTATCTAAAAAAATTGAGAACTTGAAACCGACTTGTATATCACTACTGATCCTTAATTGATATAAGTGATTTTTTGAGAAAAGAGCTCAAAACCAACCTATATATTTGATCAACCTTGACAAAAACACATATCTTTGTCGAGAAGAGTCTAAGTGGTCTACATCTTGACATATAGCCATCTAATAAGTTTGGCTATCTTTGGAACGAAAATATTAGAGAGGAATCATAAGGTCAAGGAGCTCGATTCAAACAAATAATTTGATCGAACCGGAACATGAGTCTAGGTGAAAACACAAAGAGAGTATTCCGCAAGAACTACCAACTTGATTAAATGATCAAAGGTTTGAACTTGCGAGGGCTTCTTGAAAGAAAACTAGAAAAATCCTTTGGTAAAGGTTTCAAACTCTTGAGACATGGATCTCGTGGGGCTCCCAATGGTGTTTGATCTATGTTTGGGAGAAGTCCTCAAAAATTTGGTATGGGGATGCTTCAAAAATACATATATTCTTTAATTTTACAACTTTAATTAATTCACTTGTAGATGTTATTTTTATGTTTCATATGCACTAATACATTTAAATGTATTAATATAATTCTTGAATTTAAACTAGGACCCTCTCAATGTGCATGTTACCACACACTAGATGGGAAATTTTGACAAAGAAGGGCCACAAACCTTGAGGCATCCAAGTCATGTGGTAAGATTCTATCAAAATATCTAGAAAAGTTGGAAAATAGGTGTACGAGAGGAAAAAATCCATGCTAGAAAGAGATTATGTGATGATAGAATTTCATGGGGCTATGGGCTAGAAGGGTTAGAAGCCTAAAACATTAAATTGCATTCATTACGATTCTTACATCAACTAAACAATCCCACAAAAATGATTTAATCTAATTAAATTACTCATAAATATCCAAAACTATAATATTCCTTTAAATAACTATGCATCTATATTAGATGTAAATTATAAGGTATGGTTGGTCATTACGATCTAGTAATTCAATGTTCTTGGGTATGTATTTAAGAATGTAATATGCCACTACTTTATCTTTATATGTCTTAATTATCCATACATATTTATACTGAAAAAATATATGCTGATGTTACATAACTTGTTTCTACCCTTATCCATACATATTTATATGAAAAAATATGTATATGACCTATCAACAACCACAAATTTGGACGTTCATGTTACATCGTAAAAAAAGTTGGCAATCTCAAAAAATTAGGTGATAATTGTCACTTGACATTTAAAATTTAATGTCTATCAAAATTATTTTTATATATTTATTATTAAAAATACATAAATAATTTATATTTCATATTTATTGAATTCAAGATAAATATAAATGATTTTCAAAAATTTAAGATTTTATATATTGAAATATAAAATTATAAAATAACATGTTTATTTTTTTAGAATTTTATATATAATATATAAATAACCCAATAAATACATAGTTGAGGTCAAAATTGTGCCCAATATAGGGGGGATTAAGCCCTAGGCAAACTAGGCAGTTGCTTAGGCTGCTCGTCGTCAAGGGCGCCTAAATCTACAAATTTCCTTTTTATCGGTTAATTTTAGAACTTATATTTAAGATAATTTATTTGAAGATTTAATATTGATCAACCCAATTATAGATATTATTATATAGTAACATAAATTTCACGCATACAAATAAAAAGGTTTTGTAATATTTCTGCTACTAAAAGGAAATATCACATATTTATAAGCGCATATGATTTTGCTGGTATTATTACCCATTCTCTGATGTAGCTCCAAATTTTGTAGGTGTATAATTTTTTCGACAAAAAGGTTAATGTATTATTTCTAATGCCTGTTATCCAAAATTCACCCTCAAGGGTCCCCCTCATATTTGTCTAACTCCCCTGTCCAAGAGGAAGAGAGTAAGTTCTGAGGAAAATGTGAAAAAAAAAGGTTCAAAAAGGCAAATAGGTCGATCCAGGAAAAATCATGAAAATTGGCTAAGTCCTGCTCAAGGTCGCCTCTGGGATGTGTGGGACAGAAAAGCACGAACCGGACGAACCGGACGAAATCAGCACAAACAGTCCGAAACGCAACAGGGACAAATGGGACAAAAGTACGCGGCGGGCATGAAATGCCGGTTCAACAAAGAGAAAAAATCGACTAACTGCTAAGAGGGACAGTCTGGGACGTTTGGGTCAAAAATACCCGAACCGGCCGAATCGGCCGAAATCAGTCAAGGCAGTCCAAAACAAAGTGGGCCAAGTGGAACAAAAATACCCGAATCGGCCGGTTCGGACGAAATGGGAACAAATGGTCCGAAAGAAAATGGGACATTTGAGCCAAAAATGTGCGAACCGGCCCGAACCGGGCGAAAAGAGTCGAGGCAGCCCGGAAGGCAAATTGGACGCATGGGACAAAAAGGCGCGAACCAGCCGGTTCGGCCGAAATCAGCACAAAGAGCATCTGTACCAAATGGGGCAAAGGGACGTGTGGGACACGAAAACTCGAAGGATCCGAGGACCAATCAAATCATGACACGTGTCATAGAAGGAAAAGTCAACGTTTGGTCCGGAAACTTCAAACGGCCATAACTTTTGACTCCGAGCTCCGATTTTGATAAAATTGGACTTTCTGGAATGGGCACGACGTCCTCTACGCCACAAAAACTGGATTTATTAATTTTAATGAGGGTAGATATATTTAAATAAAGGAAATGTGTGCGGCTCCAGTCAGTAAATGCTCTTTCCCGTCAAATGACAGAAAATGCCTGCCAGACCCAAAATAGCTGCCTGCACTCAGAAGGCCATAACTTTTGCATTTCTCAATGAAATCACACAAAATTTGTACCGTTGGAATCATGGATCCAAGCCCGATGCAAAAAAATTAAGAAATTATAGATTTGATGAGATATAAATGGATATTTTTTATAAAACGTGGCCGGGTTCATAACAGTGTTTTATTTGGCAGTTGGGAGTGCAATTAAGAGGCATGGTCATCATTCTTCCTCTACTGTAGCACCTAGGATAGTATGGGGAGAATTTTCCAAGTAATATATAATCATTTTACTCCATTTAATGCCTCTTACAAGTGGTTGGAGGACAGATTTCGAGATTTCCATTTTCCCTTCTCTCTCTCTTCTCATTTTTTCTATAAATTGGAGTGTTGGGCTCATTGTAAGGGGAGGTAGTTTTTTGTAGAAAAGCTCTGCCAAAATCACTTTGTGAAGCCAATGTGTTGCAGGCCCTTGTTGTGGACTCCTTGCATGGTGACTCAGGCCCTTATCTTGTAACCGATTGAACTGTGCATATCAGGAAGCAATAAAATATAAGTTTTTGGATGCATCTTCCCCTGCTGTGTTTTTCTACATTCTTCTTGCCCCTTCAACCTTGATTACAAGAATATTGTGTTTATTATTATGCTCTTGCAGGGATCCATTATCATTGTGTATGTTTGAGATATTTTTGTGAATGCATTTTGCTAGATTGTGGAGAACTGTCATCACCCCTTCTAGTGTGCACTTTGCTTCTGTATCTCACGCATTTGAAGACTACTCTCACATCCTCCTTTTCTGGTGTATCACCACTTTAGTGTAGGATTTCATTTTATGCATTCGCTCTCCCTGGTCCCTTGGAAATTTAGATTAGAATATTTAGTTTCCCCTGCATTAGAGTAGATAGTGGCAGGTAGTTTAGGAGCAAGAAACAACTTTCTCTGGAGGTCTATCTCAAGTAGCAAGTCCCACAACTTGGAGATAGTACCCATGTTATCCAATCACACCATAAGTTCAAGTATTTGCACTTGTATACACATAGGGGTTCTGTGATTCAGTGATAACAGTAGTTATTTCTTACCTCATTTGGTTTCTCACTAAAGAAAGCTACTGACTTTCAAACTTGACTTAGAACAACACCAATACCCACATGTGAGGCATCACAATCAACCTCAAACATTTTATAAAAATCTGGTAGTACCAAAATGGGTGCCTCTGTCACCTTCTTTTCTAAGAACTGAAAACATCCTCATCTGCCTTTGTCCATAAAAACTCCCTTCCTTTTGATCAATCTATTATAGGTGCTACAATACTGTTGAAATTTTTAATAAACTTTATGTAAAATGTTGCTAGACCATGAAAGCTTCTTACCTCTGTTACACTTTGTGGAGTAGGCCATTCAATAATTTCCTTTATCTTTTCTGAGTCCATCTGTACCCCATCTGATGAAATAATAAAGCCCAAGAATACCAAACTCTTTTGCATAAATGTGCACTTCTTCATATTTACATAGATTTTCTCTTTCCTTAACACTTCAAATATCACCCTTAGATGCCTCAAATGTTCTTCTTTATTTTTACTAAACATCAAGATATCATCAAAATAAACTAGAAAAAACTTACCATTATACTCCCGCATCACAGTGTTCATTAGTCTCATAACAGTATTAGGTACATTTAATAACCCAAATTCTATCATCAACCACTCGTATAATCCATTTCCTATCTTGAATGTTGTTTTCCACTCATATCCTTCTCTGATATGAATCTAATGGTAACTGTTATCTCTTGAAAGTGTACCCTATAGAGAGATGGATCCAGGTGTTCTAAGCTTGCAAAATGGATCTCTCTCTTTCATAGATACAATTGAAACACCTCAGGTCTGCGGGTATACCTATTTTGAGGTGAGTCTCTGGTATTAAGGCCGGTTCCTTATTGATATATCCTAAAATGATTTTCTGGGGGGTTTAAGGGTAAAAGATGACTGTAAAAAATGAAATTAAAATTGAGGTGATACACCAAACTTGTATGAGGTCTTTGATTGAGTACATGCACAATTGATATGGAATGTATTTATAATGCACAAGATAACAATTTTCTAAAGATAATTAAGGGTAAAAACTTTGATGCATTAAGGGATAAAATCACAACAATACTGCTAAGTTACATATACACATTAATATCATGCAGAAATTACTAAATTTGCAACAGGGTAAGATGATTAATCACGGAATTAAAATTCCCAAGATTAATGGAAACATACACAAATTTGCAAAATAATTGGAAAGGCAAAAAAAACTTCACATTGAAAGGGAAAAATCGGCAAAAAATTGCTTCAGTACTCCTATATCTAAAATTTCTCCTCCTTTTGCTTTGCTAAAGCACACAATATATAACAAAATTATTTCCCACCCTTCCTAAAAATAGGCTAGAATTGTACTCACCCATGCCTCCTATTTTTATCCTTAATCTATTAATAAATAATGGAATAAAAACAGAACATGCAAATATAAAGAGGAATTAACATCCATTGGTTACAACTCAGTCAACTGCAGTCGACTATTCTATTTTTAAGAAAAGCATGAGTGATAATTTGCTGAAAATAAGTTTTGCTTGATTAACAAGTATTCTTCCTTGTGCATGTAGATTTTGTCTTCTTATTGATCTGTCCTTTTGCTAAACGTACGCGACCTTATCCATTTGTAGTGATAATATTAGCACTTTCTAGCCATGGTTGAATCTAGTGAACTTAGGACTCGAATTAAGGTACAAAAGTATTACAAACTTAATCATTTTTTGGTGTTTGCATTGTTGAGCTCCATTCGAGCTAGTAAAGCTCTTCTAAATTTTCCCCTGGCTGCCATTGTTGACTATTCAAACTTGACTTAAGGTTTCTGTAAAGAACTCTATTTTTCATCATTTCAAAAAAAGAGTTGTCCAGGTAGGACAGATTTGAACTAAAAATGGGCTTGGAAAAATTTATTTTTCCATTTTTGATAGATATTGTGCATTTTTAAACATTCTTCACACCCTTCCACTTCTAATTTGGGATTTTGATGGTGTGGGCGGAGTCGCAGGCAATTTTATCACTTTTCTCCCTTTTTCAAAAATAGATCAAAATCTCAAATTGACTCGATGCTCCACTTTTGACTTATTAAATATGATTGACTTTTGATGCTTCAGTGGAGTTGTGGGAAATTTTTAAACTTTACTCCCTTTTCAAAAAGCATAAATGTTTCAAAGGCAAAAAACGTTCCGACGATCCACTCCTCCGCATTGACTATATTTATGTGGGCTCAACATTTGAATTTTTCCCTTGGCATGAGTGGTGCCATGGGCCATTTTACAACTTTACACCATTTTGGAAATAAAGCTCAAAATCTCAAAAGGATTTGACCCTTCGCATCCAATTAGATTTTGTTGGTCCTGTGGGTCAATTTGATACTTTTACAAAATGATAAAAACATGTTAAGTTCGCCAAAAAGACTTGCCATTTTAATGTGTCAAGTTGGGGTTTGCATCAATTTTGGTGATCAATTTTGAGCATTGATCTCTGTATTTTTGATTTGTGGCTATTGATCTGATGAATAAAACACTCAAACCCCAAAATCTGTATATGCACATGTATTTTTTTCAAAATTGTGGCTTGAAATATTACAACCTAGATTTGGATATCACTCCTTTGGCATGGGTATTCAAAATTCTATATTTCTTCTTGATTCTGTAATCCATATCTGCACACTTGAGAAAATAGTTAGAAGATATTTAGGCTTTTTGGCTTATCTTATGTCCATGGTTTTATTTTATTCTTTCTTCTTCTTTCTGAGTGTGCAAATCATGTATGCAATTTTTATCTTGAAGAAATTTATATCTCGTATTTCTAAGAGATCCATATGCATGAATTAGGGTAGTATAGGAATATGGATTAACCCTGAGCTCTTAACTGATAATCTTCCTCTTTTCTTCTTTCTAGGTACTTTGCTCTCAGCAATGAAGATGAAGAGGGAACAAAGCTGAAGATGAGAATGCATTAATTGAAGGAAAAACCTCAAGGAAATGATGGGTTCACTCATACTCCTCTATTTTATTTTTCATGCATGTGTACCTCTTATTTCAGTAGTTGCATTTAACTTTCCAATTACATCCCACGGCTTTTGTGGGAACATTTGAAATTCTTATAACACCCAGTAATGAACTTTGATTTCTGTAATATGCAATTATGTTTGTTTTTCCAAAACTTAGCATTTCATACATTCTGTAATTGGATGTCTTGATCAAGGCAACAAAAATGTCCTTCAAGGATTTGTGTTCTTTTGTTGAAAATAGTCATGAAATTGTAGACTATGTGATCTGTTATATTTTTAAACAACACATGTAGCTATAGATTTCATGTAATCATTAATTAATTCAATAGTAATAATATTCTTTGAAAGAAACTCCCCTAGATTAGGTATACTTCACTAATGATATCCATAATAACGAAGTTTCGAGTTGCCCATTTTTGCACAAGTGTAAAAATTGTCAACATTTCTAGTGATCCAGTGGGGAAAGTTACCTGCTATCTTGTAAACCAATGCCTTGCTCTTATCTATTAGGTATGGAGTCTAAAACATATAACCAAAATATGCCTTCCTGAAGGTCCAACCCTTCCAAAATGAAATAAAACTGGGAACAGATATGGTAAACTTGATCACGTGCACAAATTCACTTATTGAATTAGAAAACATTACAATGTGTAGGGACTGCACTTATTGAAGGGAAATACTAATCTACCATAGTCTAACCAGGAGCAACTGAGGCTAAACAAAACTTGAAATAGGTAGTGAAAAGTAGCTCCCTTTTCTCCAAAACCAAGGCCATAAATTCATCTCTAGAAACCAACAAAATGTCAAAGTTGAAGGTAAGATATGTACCTTTATTTCACTCATCAAATCAGTCCAAGAATTAGGAAGCACCTCTATCTGATCTATAATCTATTTTGACTTGACTTGAGGATTTATATTGAGAATAGATAACTCATTTTTGTGCTCCAAGACAAGCATGAAATATAACAGTACTGTAGCTGGGTGAGAATCAGCCAGATAGCAAATAGGATAAGGCCACTTCATGGAAAAATTGCTTATAGTTTTGATTTGATTTGAATCATGAATATCATTTTCAACAATGAGCTCCTTTTGAAGCTATCCTGGAGATTGTTTTGTGTCTTCCAATTGTTGTAACTCATCTTTAAACTATTTTGAGATCTTCTTCTTCTCTACAAGTTATTGTTCAATGATTGTTGTAAGTGATATTTTAACACTTCTTTCAAATGATTTTACATTGTTCAGACCCTCCATGTAGTCTAAATACTGAAGATCATTATCTTCTTCTTCATAGGCACTTTCCAAATACATGGTATAGTAAAAAAAATGAGCATCATCTTCTTCATTTTCATAGGTACTTATGTGAAGTTGTTTTGAATCAACCTTTTGGACATTCTAAAACTGATCTGAACATACTTTAGCTCCTTCAAAATATTGTACCACAACTGATATTTCATCTTCATTATTCTGGGCTGACATAAAATTTTTAAGATCAAAATTGTCTGGTTTTTCTGCACAAGATGTGATTTGAGTAGAATGTTGTTCTGAGACATTCCTCTCCCAAAATAGTTGTTCCAGGAGGAGATACTAAATATTTGTATTCAATAGAATCTCTTCATATTTTTCAAGTACAAGAGGTACCTTAACAACTAGAGTTTCATTGAATGTTGAAACTAAATTTTTTTTGAGTTCTATAGGTTGTTCTTCACTTATGCTGTTTACTAAATCTGACAGGAAATCAACAACTTCAAGTTGTAAATATGAAACACAATTTCTTTGAATTTCAACCTCCTTTTCATTCAAAATTGATCTATCCTCTTCAAATATGGATATAAGCTTCATGAGTATGGTGCCCTCATGCACACTACATTCAGAATATGTACATTGTTGATCATCTTCTAATTATACTTGATCCGCTGGAAAAATAGATTGTACCTTTTAAATGGTTTCTTTTTCCATTTCAGGAATAAAATCAAATTGAAACTTAGACACCCATCCATGCAAGTTCTGCAAAAATTCTAGCATGTTGTTATCTTCTATTGGTTACACCTCTTACTCGATCTTTTGATTCTTTCTTTCTTGAACTAGAAGTACGGGTAAAGAAGTAGGAGTGGACAAGAGATTGGGGTATAAGATATGAATTTAGAATAAATTCTGAATGCCAACTTGGACACTTAATTTTAACTTCAGTATGTAATTATGGGGTGGAAAAAGTAGGAATTGTAGCAGTTTCGTAATTCTAAAATTGAGGAATATGCTACATTGGCTGGCAAGGAGAATATATAGGCACTGAATTTTTATAGGGAAGGTAAGTAGGAACATCCCATTGACAAGGTTCCTTAAACTAATGCCTATCAGTTTTCACTACTAATGATTTCTCAATTTTTTCCTTGATAGCTGAATAGTATTGCTTCAAAATATTAATCTCAATTCTAAGATCATCTTATTGTGCATCAGAAATTCATTCCATATCAATTGTGCATGTACTCAGTCAAAGACGTCATAAAATTTTGGTAACCACTTCAAATATCAATCTTGGTGAAATACCTAGATCCAGCAAGCACATCCATCATATTATCAAGGCGAGGTATTCAGAACCTATACTTGATTGTAATTTTATTGATTGCTCTACTATTCATGTACATTATCCATGTTACATCCTTCTTTGGTATTAGTAAATCTGGGGTTGCACACGAACTCATGCTCTCCCTTACAACCCCCTTTCTCACAAGCTCTACCACTTGCCTATTCAATTTTGCATGCAATGTCGGGCTCATCCTATAAGCCGCTTGATTTGGAAGTGAAGACCCTTGAAGCAAATCAATATGGTGTTGAATATCTCTTTTCGGTGGTAATCCATCTAGTAGCTCATCAGGAATAACATCACAAAATTCTTCTATTAATTCTATTAATTCTACTGGTATTTATGCACTTGCAGGTTCATCCTTATTTATGACTAGTGCATAAAAAAACTTGGTTACCTTTTCCTCCTTCACAAATTTCTTTGCAGAAAGCATATTTTTAGCCTTCCCCTCTTCCTTAAGATATAGAAAAACTATATTTTTTCCATCCTTCCAAAAAGTATAAGTATTCTTTCCCCTGTCGTGAATAACTTTTCTATCAAATTGCCATGGTTGTCGTAGCACCATATAATATGCATCTATAGGGATAACATCACACCAAATCTCATCCTTGTAATTGTTCCCATTATAAAAACTTACTAAACATATCTTATCAACAACAACTTCATTACCCTTCTCAAACTTTGCAATATGGTAAGGGTTAGGATTCTTCTCACAATGAAGACTCAATTTATCGACCATCTCATTTGAAACCATGTTCTCACAACTACCACCATAAATAATAACATTACATACATTTACTATTGAAGAGAATCACATTATGAAAATATTTATACGCAGCCATACATCCTTGTTGATTCCCTTTCTTGGAGCAATCATTGTCCTCTTGATCATCAGATTTTCTCCAACATCTGATGGAATTTGTAGGTCATGTTCATATTCTACTTGTTCAGCTTCAACAAGATTTACTCTTGGAGCATCTCCTTTCCTCTTGTCATGTGTATAAGAATGTGGGCATTCAAAATCATGATGCCCCTCTTTACCACATCTGTAACAAAAAAAATGGTCTTCGTGGATCCTCCCATCCTTTATTGACAACATATCCTCTTCCCCTAGAAAATCCTCTGCCTTTTTTTAATTCTAGAAATCTTGTCTTGTATCTTCCTACTTTTCCAATCCACAAGATGAATCTCCCCTACCTTGGCTGAAACCAACTCATTATTGAAAGAAAGATGAGGCCCCCCTTTTCATTCCAGGTGATCTCCTGAAACTTTGATGATTTTGTTTTTCCTCGGCCTTTAAGCATAATTGATAGGCATCCTCCATGCTCTTAATACTATGCATAATTATCTAATCTTGAATAGAAAATTTTAATCCATTTACATACCTTACAGCCATTTGTTCCTCTATTTCTTCATGCTTTACACGAATGGATAACTTTTAGAACTCATCCATGTATTCTTGCACTATTTTTAAGTTCTATATGAGATTTTGAAACCTCCTGTAAAGGGTTTGTGCATAATCCACAGGGAGAAATTTATCTTTCAGCTTCTTCTCCATCTTACTCCACGTCATAATTCTTTCTTTCCCCTTTCTTGAATGCCCTTTCTATAGATGATCCCACCAGAAGATAGCATGACCTTTCAAATTCATGCATGTAAACTTTACCTTCTTTTTTTCGAACATAGCCTTCCACTCAAAAAATTTCCCGATGCTAGTCAACCAGTCTATCAGCTCCTCTAGTTTTAGACTACCACCATACTCTGAAACATCAAGTCTTATCCCATCATTATTTCCTTCTAATTCTCAAAGCATCATTTCTTCAAAATAAAATGGTGGCACTTGCATTTCCTCCTCTTCAAAAAATTCTTCTTCATCTGTGTCATCTCCACCTTGATTTCCTCTCTGGGTTATCATTGGAGAAAGTGTAATAACTTTCCTCTGCAGATATTTCATATTTCTATTTATCTGGACAATACCACCTCCTCTTCTTCATTCTCTTCCTGCCATTTTTTGTAAAGACTCGAACCAGCTCTGATACCAGATAATGCAGCCAGATTCTAAAGAAACTTGATATACTGTAAATAATATGAAATCCAAAACAAAATATATCTCTTTATTCTATATTGAATAATAAATTACAATGTTTCCTAAATAAGAAAACAACTCCCAACATGAGTTGCCAAGAAAACCCTAGCTAACTTTGACTAAATCAACTCTAGGTGGTAGAATTTACTATTTTTACCAGTTTACATTAACCTGCTATTATAAGTAAGTTCACATGCTTATTCGTATGGGCACAAAAATTGCCACACATCTTCTAAATTCCTAAATTAGAGGAATTGCTAACTTTCTAACTCATAATGCAACTAATAGATTAAAATTAACTAATGCCCAAAAATAGGAAAAAACTGAACTACAACTTAAATCTTAATTTTCGGCCTAAAGATGGTGGATTTAGGGACTAAAAATGTGCCAAAAATTTCTCCAACTAGTAGGGCTAGTTTCCAGTGAGTTCGGCTCATCAAAACATGTGGTTTAAAAAAAATGAATTCAAATGGACACCCGAAGCTCAAGTTATGACCTTGTCAAGTTCCTACTAATTTTGGTGCATCAAAAACTATTGTTAGCATGGTAGAAGAGTTCAATTTTCATTAATAGGTACATTAATTCCATTATTTATTTATTTATGAATGTAATAAATTATTTATTGATTTGTTTATTTCATTCCAAAATTACAATAATTAAAACCTAAAAGAGATAGATAACTAAATTACAGAAGTTAATTACATTTATTCATGAAGAAACAATTTTTCCCACATAAGCCATGGGATCTAACTCATGTGTATAGGAAAACGAAATACATATGCATAAAGTTGTAAATGAATGAGGAGAGAGGAAACCCATAATTTCTTGGATGAGTTGGTTTCCCCGTGTTCCATCCTTACATCTTCATCATCTTCATGCTCCTTTCTATTTCTATAACTCCTGTTGACAGACAAAAGAGACTATTAGAGCTCTAGGTTACTCTCTAGCCATGTACTTACAGTTAAATGTGTATGAATTTCTTGAAAAAGTAAAAATGAGATCTATGATAATAAATTGGTCTACAAAACCACAACGTACATATCATCATCATTCATGAAAATCTAACTGCCATGTTTCAAAAGCATATCAAGGAAAATATATCACTAAAATATGAAAAGGAAAGAGACGTTTAAACCTCCATATTTTCTAACAATTATTTTTATATATGTAGGTACAAGTTTTAAGTACATTTAATCAACTCTGAGAATTGTAGAAGTAAAGTAAAAGAACAAAATTCAAGATGCACTTCCATATTTTAGAAATGAAATTACACTTTCATTGAAACATTTTTTTGAAGATAAGTAATACAAGGTTCATATTTGAGACTCAAGGACAACCGTTCAAATAAAGAAAGTATAGTATCACAGCCAAAAGAGAGTTTCAGTTTGCATTTATGGATATCAAGTTCCAAAAAAGGTTATAGTTTCTCGGTCAATAATGTAAAATATTTTATGAGTTACCAATAGAGGGAAAGGTTTTAACAACACACCATACATGTGCTTGGTAATTTATAAGTACAACTATAAGACCCATGTCCATCATAGTTTCAGTTATGTACTTCGTTTAAAATAAATGCAATCACATCAGGTTATGGTGCTATTAAGAATACATATTCAGATATATAGAAAGAGTAGCAATGAACTATAAAAAGATGTGGACTGACAAGAAAGATAGATTCACAAACATGGAATTAAGATATAGGATCATACACTAGAAATGCAGAAGCCTAGAGCCTAACACGAACGGGTAAAATATAGAGTACAAGTAAAACTCAGAAGCCTCAAATATGAAACCAAGGAAATAATGCAAACATGGTTTCTACCTTCAACAATGGTGTTGAATAAAAATTGCACAAAACGATGTGACACGTATATAAAAATAAAAAGTATTGAAACATTACAGAGTAGTAAGGTCATACTCACATTTAAATGTGTCTTCAAACAACATGGACTAGAAATGGACAAGATATAGCTTTAGATCAAATGACACATGTAGAAAATGTATAAAAAACGATGCCATCAATGCCAAACATGCAAATTGGAAAGGAAAAAAGAAACATTATTACATGGAAAGGATTTTAACCAAAACTCTTACAAATGAAATGGATCTACAAATTCTCATACTTGCAATGAAATAGAAATTGAGTAAAAGGAAAACACACCCATCTTATAGATTTGGACATTCATCCAGAGTTTGTGTGAAATGCCGACAACCCAAAGGTTGGAATCCAAGCGTAGTGACCTAGAACTTAAAGAACGTGGAGTTCATGCTCTATTAATGGTAGCCGTAAGATATTTAGGCAAATGACAAGATCTGAAAACCATATTTTAAAGAAAATTTGAAGCGATGGAAGAAATTAATGCACCCAGTTAATGATAAAGGTACATAAATGAATAGAAGGATTTTTAACTTATATTCCTAGCAACCATGGATGAATTTTCAACTGTAAAACCAAGCTTTACACATAACCTCAAGGAGTCTATCAGAGTTCACAAGTTCCCATCAATAGTAACCTCCGTTATAACCTAGAGCTTCAATATAAACCCTCAAGAAAAACTACCACGGCTAAAAATCATGAAAATATAGAGCTAAGGAACTAGAAAACCTCCATTACAGAGAAATGGCTAAATCACAGAGTATAAAATATTGAAATCAACGTGAAATAGGATCTTTTATGAGTAGAGAAGTAGCCATGGAAAATAATCAAAAACCTAGTTATTACCATCAACTTGAGGCTCGAAACCCTTGAGCATGAAGAAAAATGCACTTAAAAATATACCGAATGAAAGCTCTCAAATTAAGAATGGTGTCCATCTACCTTTTAGTAAAGAACTTAGAGCTCAAAAATCTTGAAAAAATGCATTCATGGTGATTGGAGAATTTTTTCTAGGGATTTTCTAGCCCAGATTGAGCTTGAAGATAGAATGGAAAATGACTAGGGTTCAAATGTTTTCCTCAATGATAACTCAACATGGATTAAGGTACACATGTATCATCATCTCAATGGTTGATTAAGGAACCCTAACCTAACCCAAACCAACTCTGGTTAGGTTAGGTTAAAAAATTTCACTGACATTGGCATGATGGGTCAAGCCCTCATGGGGGAGGGGACAAATTTTCTATTAAATCATTATGTTTTGACTTTTTTCCAAAACTATAATCTGTGCATGATTATATCAAAGTGGTTGAGCATGTATTTGGTAACACCTTTACACTGCAAACCAGGTTATATTTCCCAATGATGAAAGTGATGTGAGAATATCAACACTTTACATGTATAACAGTCCCCTTCCATGTGAAGATAGTTATTATGACTTTTGATTATTATCACCTTTTTCCAATGGAGGAGAATATTTTATTTTGGATGTGGTAGTGACCAAAAAGAAGACAAAATACACCTTTTGAGGATAGAGATCAAGTGGTGTTTACATTACATTTTCCATAACCACTCTCTCATGCACAAATGTCACATTAGGACCATGCAAGAAGACAAGATGATATGATTATTAATCATTGAGCTAGAAGACAAATATCTTGCATGGAAAAGGTAAATTGCAGATCAAGCTAAAGGAAAATCAAAAGATAGAAGTTGATTATTCACCCGTAAATAGCCTTTTGCTCCAAAAATCAACGTACACTTTCCTACTTGGAAGCTTTTTCTGTCAACTGCACTATGATTGTGAATGTATTTTTGGAATTATTGGGCTATGCTTGCCTCATTGGCAACATGTTAGTTTAATACCTTATTATAAATTCATCCAAAAGGATAAAATTATCATGCATGCTTAGTTATAATGCAATCTATTTTTAGTGGGTGGGGTAGAATATTTTTGCTATATATTGTGTGCATTAGCAACACACAAGAGGGGGGGGGGTGGGGGGGTGGGGGGGGCGCTAATTTTTCATAGTAATGTTGCTGAAAATTATATTGGCTTACCTTGTGATACAGTAAAAATATTGTTTTCCTCCATTAGAAATATTTTCATAGTGTGTTATAACAAGATATAGGTATGTTCTAGTGAATTATAATTCCTTTGCATGCTATTATTCCAACAACACCTGTAGCAAGTAGTTTAATCATTTTTTAGGCCAATAAAGTCTATTTCCATACCTTATGAATTGAAAATCTATTAATAAGCTATTACAGTGAATTTCAATAGTGTTTCATCAATCTCTAAGTGTGTTTGTGTAGGCTCAGCCCCACAAAATATTAGTGTATCACCCTTATGTTTTTTTAGTTTTTCTTTCATCTAACCCTCAACTTAGTAATAATACAATTTTTCAGTGATTCATCAAAGGGAGCTAGCCATTCTGGAGGTTTTCTTCATTTTGGGATGCCCATAACTCAGAGGGAATCCCATCATTTTGGTCTAAGTAAGAAGTCATATTTCCATCCAGAAGAAGAAGCGTTTTGGACCAATATTTTTTTTTGGCATGCTTGGTGGGACAAAGAACTGGATTTTGGAGTTAGTTGTAGCATGAAACTAATGATGAGGTTCTCACATTGTTATTCCTAAAGAGTTAATTGATAAATATCAACAACCCATTTTAGTAATTATTAGCACACAATAAGATTTAATTGAATATTTAAGTGTTTCAGTCCTTTTGGAACCACTAAATTACTACCAACACCTTACTACCTTAATAAATTTGGATGACGAACAAGACATATATTTTTTGTTACAATGAATAATAATCATTTCTAGAAGGGTCTAAACTATATTTTTCCCATGATCTATGTCTACGATTAGAAATAGAGTATCGGTAAGAGGTCTTCCCCCTGATTTTGTTCAATTACCTTTAAATTCAGCTAGAAAAAGAAGGGTTGGAAATATTACACCTTTTAATAGGCTCAATTTTTGTAACCCTCCTCCCCTTGCTTCAACACGTGTTAATCTTGTTTTTTAAATCCCAGTAATCACAATGTAGTAGCAACCCAGAACTGTTGTGACTTTTACTAATGGTGGCCCTATTATAATTCCAGTTTATCATGATATACCAGTTGCTGCTCTAAAACGTCTTCCATTTTTTAGAGGCGAAAATCAAGTTACCCCAGTTGAACATAATATATTTTTAGCACCCCTTTGTTCAATACATAATATCACACATGAGGATGTTATTGTAAGGCTGCTAGCTACCTATTGCAAAGGTCAATCCCTACAATGGTACAAAAAAATAGAAGTAAGGACAATAGGCACTTGGGATGTGTTAGGTACTACCTTGTGTAGGAAGTTTGAATACAAAACATACCATCTATCCCTTATTAACTAGATGTCCACTATTAAGTGTGAACCCCAAGAGTTCATGGCTAATTTCAATCTAAGATTTATTAGAACTTGGGATAGAATTCCAGTTGGAGTCAAGAATTCAATAGAACATTCTTTTTTATATTATTTGCATGCATTATATAGTGACATTGTTGTTATCATTCAGTCATTGGGTGGAACCACTCTTCCTGCAACCTTTGACATTGTAATAGGGGCTGAAAACAACATTATACCAGCTAGAAAATTGGCTCCCATACATGTTATGCCTATCTATGTTGAGTTAGTTCCTATTCCATCAGCTGAGAAAAAATCCATAGTTCCTACAGTTCAACCTAGTGAAATAGATAACTTGAAAGGGGTTGTTAAAACTATGGGAAACAATATTATGCAGTTAGGAACGAATCAGGCCCAAGCAAGCAAGCCATTTGAGCAAACTTTTCCAAATCCCAACAATTACAGACCTCAAGGTTATAGACCATATTAGGCATAACTAGCTATTAAAATTGCTAGGTATTTTGTTGTAGATGATCCTAATGCTCCTACAACTTCAAGAGAATTAGTTCCTATGCAAACAAATATGGTTCTGGATGCTAGTATGTAGCCTAGTGGTTCAAATGCATCTACATAGATGGTACCACAAGGTTTTTTTTCCAGAACTGAATCAAGAAAAATTTTTCAACCATTTTCAAGAGAGTATGTTTCTTGTAGCACATTAATTCAGATTTTGGCACAAGAACAAAAGGGTCAACTAGATGCTACCTTGGTAAATTTTGAAACAACTGATCATGTGGCTGTAAAACATGAAATTAGAGCACAAGATAGAGTTTATTTTTTTGCAGTACTTAAGATCAAAGAAAAGATATGTGAAGGCTAATGTAATTGACCAAACTCCTGTACCAACTCATTAAAATCAAAGTATTACTACTGGTAAGATTTATGAACCACTTACTATTTAAGAAAAAGCTATTGTTGTGAAAAATAAGTTTAAGATAGGTGGTTTTCCATTCAATATTATTGATCATATGAAGAAATCTAACGTTACTATGAGAATGTGGGATACATTGTATTTTCCTTGACAAAAAGACTTGTTAGTCCAAGAGCTTGCGCGTCTGATATTACAATCAAAATAGGCTAACCATGTAGAAAACACAATCAACATGGTGATGTAATTTACAGACCAGCAAACTAAAGGGTGAAAGAACCAAGTGTTTCAACCAAAAACAACAACAAAATAAATTAAAATAATGGTTAAAGAAGTCAAAATGTTTAAGCCACCTCCTTTCTACCTTTCTCTAATTATTGAAAATTATTTAGTTCACAATTGCATGGTTGATAGGAGAGCTAACAACATTGTTATGCCAAAGTTTGTGGTTGAAAAGTTTGGTCTTAAATATGAACCAAGTATAAAAAGAGTTTTGTAACTTGATGGTTCATCTACTAAGACCATTGCAATCATTAAATATTTAAATATAACTTTTCATGTGTGCCCAAGTGTTACAATCTCACAGGATGTGATGGTGGTGGATCTACCACCTTATTTTGCCATGTGCTTATCTAGAGACTTCACATCCAATATCCAAAGTTACCTTTCAAAAAGTTGGACTTATTTAGTTTTCGTAACTTGTTATGGAGAAAAGGTAACTATCAATTCATATCCCTTGTAAAATTTTCATATTGATCCTTTTACACCTAGTGCTGTTAATATAAATTATGGTGTAAGTGAAGAGCAACTAGATGATTCAGAGGATGAAACTAGTTATGCCTTAGAAAAGGTCCTGGATCTATTCAAAGATCGATGATCTGAGGAAGATCATGTCCAAACCCCATTGAAAATTATTGAGGAGTAAGTTATTGAAGGAAAAGGCCTTAGAGTGCATTGTATTCATGAGAACAACATTGTAATTATTTCTTTGGAGAGAGAAAATCAGCAAGATAGTGGTTTGTGGAAACTTTATTTTGATGGATCCAAAAACCAACATGGTTAAGGGGCTAGTTCAATGGTTATCTCACCTTCAAAACAACAATATTTTACCGTCATTAAGTTCCAGTTTGTTTGTTCTATCAATGTTGTAGAATATGAACCCCTGGTTCATGGTTTATAGTGGTTAAGAAAAAATAAAATCACATATTTATAAATTTTTGGAGATAGCGAATTTTTTATTCACAAGGTTACAGGTTGTAATACTTGCAAGAACCCATTAATGATAAATTACAGGTATAGAGTATGGGATTTACTTGATGATTTCCTTTCTGTTAATGTTCAAGATATCCCTAGAGATAAAAATAAACACGTTGATAGACTTGATGCAATAGGATCACAATTTGATATACTTGTTGATGTTGGAAGTGAAAAATTTCAACCACATATCAAGGTTTTGGTTAAACCTTCAATCCTAAAAAATGATATGCATTAGAATATTTTTGACAATGACGCACACATACTCATATTTATGCAAGAAGAAGCAAAATTATTTGGTCAAAATCAAAGAAAACTACATAATCGTTATGAAGATTAGATAGTACATCTGAAAACAAACAATATTTTGAAAAGCCTTGTAACTTTAGAATCCATTTTTGGTGAAAATGATGAAATGAAACATGAGAGGGGTGTACTTGTGGTAAGTACAGATCAACATGAAAAAGTTACCATTTTTGAAGGTAAGAGTCTTAATCTTGGAAAATTTTGCTCACAATCTAAAATAATATTCTTTTATTTAGCTTTGTAGGGACTATGCACATGTTTTTGCTTGGAAATGCATTGATTTAACAGGTTTTTATCCCTCTTTATCTAAACATACCATTGAATTAGAGGATGGTTCAAAACTAGTTAGACAAAAGCAAAGACTAATTAATCCTAAGTTGGAAACCTTGATGTGGATAGAGCTTGAAAAAATCATTGAGTCTTCCATTATCTTCCCAATTAATCAATCAACTTGGGTGGCAAATCTTGTACCCACATTAGAAAGAAAAAAGGTGCAATCATGTTATTTGTTGATTTTCGTGATTTGAATAAGGCTTCTCTTAAGGATATTTATCCTTTGCCTTCTAAGGAAAATATTTTTCAGTTAGTTGTTGGTTCAGAGAGGTATTCCCTACTTGACAGATATAATGGATACAATTAGATACTTGTCAAGGAGGAATGATCAATACAAAACAACATTTACTAAGAAATCGGGCACTTATGCTTACAGAAAAATGCCATTCAGATTGTAAAATGTTAGTGTAACTTTTCAATGTGTTATGGACATGGGTTTCAAGTATTATGACTAAATTTGTCTTAGTTTATTTAGCTGATATCACTTTTTTTCCAAAGCTTGCAAGTGATCATCTAACACAACTTAAAGAATTCTTTAAAAGGTGCAGAGAGTTTGGCGTGTCACTTAATCCTAAAAAGTGTGTGTTCTCATTCCATGAAGGAAATCATCTTGGTCATATTATTTCCAAACATGGTATGATGATTGATCCTGAAATATTCTTTCTTTAGGCTTACCAAAACATAAAAAGGCACTTCAAATTTTTCTTGGAAAAATCAATTTTAAAAGAAGATATATTTCTGATTTTTCTGCACTTGCAAAGTCTTTGACCACTATGCTAAAGAAAGATCATAATTTCACTTGGATGAAAGAAGGAGTGAGCAGTTTTGATGCAATAAAAAAGCCATAATTGCTGCCCCAACTCTTATCAATCCTAATTTTTCAAAAGATTTCACGATGTATTCTTATGCTAACATGTACACTATTGTAACAATTTTAACACATCATAATCGAGAAGAATTGGAGTAGAAAATTTATTTTTTCAACCAAAATCTAATGGAGTGTGAGATTAGGTAATAATTCATGGATAAGTATGTACTTTTAATTTTTAGATCTCTTAAGAAGTTTAGGAATTTTCTCTTTAACAATAAAATTAATTTGATGGTTGTACATCCAAGCATTAAATAATTTCTATTGAACAAAGATATATCGGAAAAGAGAGTGGGTTGGATCATTCGAGTTATGGAGTATGAAATCATCACTAAAGTGACCAAACTTGTTAGAGGCAAGGGATTGTGTTATCACTTGGCTTAGGACTTGCATGACAACAAGGAATTTGTTTATTTGCTGCCGAATGAGCTTTAAAATGTAGAAAATCAACAACATACAAATTGGATTCTCAACATGTCTAGGTATCTTCAGCATGGTATTTACCCACCAGGTTTGGATAGCTCAAAAAGGAGGTATTTTAGAATTCATTCTATTCCTTATTTACTGGTTAATGATTTGTTATTCAAAAAATATATCAATGGTTTCATGTTAAGATGTGTTGAACTGAACCAAGTTGAAAGATTGCTTGAGCAGTTTCATGACAACCAGGAGGAGTGAACTATTTAGCTAAAACTACAGCCCTCAAAATCATGAAAGGAGGTTATTACTAGCCTAAACTTTTCAAGGAAAGCCACTCACGTGTAAGAAATTTTTAGAAATGTTCTTTCTTTACAGGAAAATAGAGACTTGTTTTCTTACCATTGGAACAAAATTTAGCCGCTAAACCCTTTTATTAGTGGGGTTTATATTTTATTTGTCTCATAAACCCACCTTAAATTTTGTGTCATAAATGGATGATCACCACATCTGATTACTTCATGCAATGGAATGAAGGTGTTGCTCTACAGGAAGGTAGTGAGAAACATCTTGGATTTTTACGAAGGTATAGTTACAAGGATTGGTGTTCCTTTCACCATTATTTTAGATAATGCTAAAGATTTCGTTGGTTTGAAAATTGTTCCATGGGTTGATCAAAATGGAATTTATTTGAGTACTTCATCCAATTATTACCCGCAAGGTAATGGTTTGGCTGAAAGTACAAACAAGAACTTACTCAAAATAATTTGGAGAACCATATATGAAAATCAGCATACCTGACATGATAAGTTAAAGGAAACCTTGGGGGTTGACAAAATTACTCATAAAAGGTCTATTTTAAACTCACCTTTCAAGTTGGTTTATGGTTTAAAATTATTGCTACCCATATCTCTTGAACTTTAAACTTTAGAACTTATGCATCAGATGGAGTTAATTAGAGAATGATACCATGGAAGTATGATATTCATAGCTTATGGATCTTGAAGAAATCATAAATGAAGTTTTGTTGTTCATGGAGAAGAATGAGGCTCAAATCAAAAGGAAATTTGATAAGAAATCCAAAGTACGAGTCTTCAATGAAGGAGACTTAGTTTTGAAATGGGATGAGAATTGAGAAAATCTAGGTGCTCATACAAAGCTTGATTCATTATGGAGTGTACCATACATTATCACTGAATGCAAGTTACACAATGCATATTAGCTTACATGGATAAACAGAGAAAAGATTCACCCAGTCAATGGGATCCACTTGAAGCAATATTTCTAAATAAGATAGATTGATGTTGTATTATAGTTTCCAAACTTTCCTCAAAGTGTTTTATAAACACATCCTTTCAGCATTTTCCTACTTTCAATAATGGTTTCCATCTTTAATGGCATGCCTTGTAGAGGTTTTGTTTTCCCTTGTGCAAGTTTTCATAGGTTTCTATTGTTTGTTTTTATGGTTTCAAAGGGATTTTAAGTTTTATCAACAATTTACATCCTTGGCCATGTATGTTCAGGCTATGGTACACGTTTTCAATTGGCACTAATTGCTGAAACCGCCATTTTCAGGAGTTCTTACAAGTTAACAGGAAACCTAATCCACAAAGTTTCTAATATGCTGACCATTTTTGGTCTAACATCAGGTAGGGGTATTTAAAAAAATTATGTTTTTGGAAGATATTCATTGTTGGGAAGGGTTGAAGGAAAACAAGAAGCTATTTGTATTGTTTCAGGGTGCAACACCTCACATATACTTCCATTCTAAGTGTCACTTTTAGAAAAGACATGCAGATGCCTCCAAAGGCTAGTGCACAGCCTTACTGAAGGTGTGAACAATGATATATGTCAAAAATTGGACCCCAAAATAAAAAAACACTGCTATTATTTGCATGGTAGAAGAGTATAATTTTCAAGTACAAGTGCATTAATTCCATTATTTATTTATGTTTGAATGTAATTAATTATGTATTGAGTTGTTTACTTCGTTCCACAATTAGAATAATTAAATGCAAAAAGAGATACACAACTCAAACACATAAGCTAATTACATTTATTCATAGAGAAAAAGTTTTTCCCACACAAGTCGTGGGATCTAACTCATGTGTATAGGAAAAATAAATACATATGCATACATTTTTAAATGAATGAGGAGAGAGGAAACACATCATTTACCCAATGAGTTGGTTTCCCCATGTTCCTTTCTTGCATCTCCATCATATTCATGCTCCTTTCTACATCTACAATGCTTGTTGACAAACAAAAGAGACTGTTAGAGCTCCAGGTTACTCTCTAACCATGCACATACAGTTTAATGTGTATGAATTTCTTGAAAAAGTATAAACGAGAGGTATTATAAGAAATTAGTCTACAGAACCAAAAATTACAGATCATCATCATCCGTGAAGATATAATTTCCATGTTTCAGAAGCATATCAAGGAAAATATATCACTGAAAGATGAAAAGAAAAGAGATTTTTAAACCTCCATAGTTTCTAGCAATTTTTTGATATGTGAAGGTACAAGTTTTAATTAAATTTGAATAACTCTGAGAATTACAATAGTAAAGCACCAGAAAATAATTTCATATGCACTTCATGATTTCACAAACAAGATTACATTTTGATTGCATCATTTATTTTGAATATAAATAATACAAGGTTTGTATTTGATCATCGAGGACAACCTGTCAAATAAAGCAAGTACAATATCATAGCCAAGAGAGAGTATCAATTTTCATTTATGGATATCAAGGTCCCAAAAAGGTTATAGTTTCTATGTCAATATTTGACAAAATTTTATGAGTTACCACCAGAGGGAAAGGTTACAACAATACAACATATAGGTGCTTAATATTTTACAAGTATAACTGTCAGACCCAAGTCCATAATAATTTTAGTTATGTACTTCATTTGAAATAAATACAGTCACATCAAGTTATGCTGCTATTAAGAATACATGTTTAGGTATACATAAAGAGTATAAATGGACTATAGGAAGTTGTGTTGTGGAAATTAATACAGATCCATAGACACATAATAAAGATATATGGTCATACACTAGCAATGTAAAATCCCAAAGCCTAACATGAATGGGAAAAATGTAGAGTTTAAGTAAAAATCAGAATCATCAAATATGAAACCAAGGAAATAATGTAAATAGGGTTTCTAACTTCAACATTGGCATTCAACAAAAATTTCAAAAAACGATGTGGTAGGTATATGAAAATACAAAGTATTGAAACATTACAGAGTAGCAAGGTCATACTTACATTAAAACAAGTCTTCAAATAATATGGATTGGAAACAACGAACACGGAGCTTTTGATCAAGAAATCCATACAAAAAATACAGAAACAACAATTCCATCAATTCCAAACACCTAGATTGGAAAGGAAAAATGTGATTTTCTTACAAAGAAAGGATTTTAACCAATGCTCTTACAAATTAACTAGATGTAAAATTGCTCATACTTGCAACAAAATAAAACTGGGGTAAAAGGAAAACACGCCCATCTCACAGATTTTGACATTGACAAAGAGTTTGTGTGAAATGGAGACCACTTAAAGGGTTGAATCCAAACGTAGTAACCACCCACATGTTGGAATCCAAACTTACTTACCAAGAACTCAATGGAAGTCGTAAGATATTTAGGCAAATAGAAATATCTTGAAAGCATATTTTAAAGAAAATATGAACTAATGGAAGGAAATAATGCACCCAATTCAAGATAAAGGTACAAATATGAAGAGAAGGAATTTTACCTTACATTCCTAGAAACCATGGTCAAAGTTTCAAGTAGAGAGCCAAGATTTATGCATAATATTAATGAAACTAGAAGAGTTCACAAGCTCCCATTAATGGTGGCCGCCAATAAAACCCATAGCTTCAATACAAACCCTCGAGCAAGAATGACCATGGCTACAAATCATGAAAATTATCAAGCTAAGGAACTACAAAACCTCCATTACAAAGCAATGGCCAAATCATAGAGCACAATACATTAAAATCGACATGAAATAAGAACTTTTACTAGTAGAGAAGTAGCCATGGAAACTAATAAAAAACCCATTTTTTACCATCAACTAAAGGCTTGAAACCCTTGATCATGGAGAAAAATGGTGACTCGAAATACATCAAATAAGATCTCTCAACTTCAGAATGGCATCCATGTGCCTTTAGTAAAGAAATTAGAGCTTGAAAAGATTGAAAAAATTCATTCATGATGCCTGGAGAAATTTTTCCAGGGCTTTGCCATCCTAGATCGAGCTCGAATATAGAATGAAAAATGACTAGGGTTTGAATGTTTTTCTCAATGATAACTCAAAAGGAGTTAAGGTACAGACATGTCATCATCTTGATCATTGAGCAAGGAACTTGAACCTAATCAGACTAACTCTAATTTGGTTAGGTTATAAATTTCCTCCAACATTTTCATCATGGGTCAAGCCCTCGTGGAGGAGGGGACATATTTTTTAGTAAATCATTATGTTTTGAATTTGGTCTAAAACTATAATATGTGAATGATTAAATCAAAGTGCCTGAGCATGTATTTGGTAACACTTGTTACACTTCAAAACAAGTTATATTTGCTAATGATTAAAGTTATGTGAAAATTATCAAAGCTTTGCATGTATAACGGTCCCCTTCCACGTGAAGATAGTTATTATGACTTTTGATTATTATCACCTTTTTCCAATGGAGGAGAATATTTTATTTTGGATGTGGCAGTGACCAAAAATAAGAAAAAATACACCTTTTGAGGACAGAGACCAAGTGTTGTTTACATTGTATTTTCCAGAACCACTCTCTCATGCACAAAGGTCACATAAGGACCATACATGAAGACAAGAAGATATGATTATTTAATCATTCAACTAGAATAAAAATATCATGCATGGAAAAGGTAAATTGTAGATCAAGATAAAGGAAAATCCAAAGATAGAAGTTGATTATTCACTCACAAATAGCCTTTTGCTCCAAAAATCAACGTACACTTTCATGCTTGGAAGCTTTTTAAGTCAAGTACAGTTTGACTATGAAAATATTTATGGAATTATTGGGATATTTTTTCCTCATGTGAAATATGTTAATTTTATGCCTTCTTAGATATTCATCCAAAAGGCTAAAATTAACATGCATTATTAGTTAGACTACAGTGTATTTTTAGAGGGTGGGCATGAATATTTTTGCTATATATTGTGTGCATTAGCAAGGCACAAGGAGGGGATAAAGTTGCATAGTAATGCTATAGAAAATTATACTATTTCACCTTGTGACTTAATAAAAATATTGTTTTCCTCCATTAGCAATCTTTTTATAGTATGTTACAACAAGATATAGGCATGTTTTAGTGAATTATTGTTACTTAGCATGTTATTATTCCAACAACACATGTATCAAGAAGTTCTAATCATTTTACAGGAAAATAAAGCGTATTTCAATACCTTATGAAGTGAAAATCTATTAATAAGCTATTACATTGAATTTCAGTAGTCTTTCATCAATCTTTAAGTGTGTTTGTCCAGGCCTAGCCCGAAAAAAATTTGGTGTATCATCCTTATGTTTTTTTAATTTTTATTTCATCTAACCCTTAGCTCAGTAAAAAATTGATTTTTAGTGACTCGTCAAAGGGAGCCAGTCCTTCTGGAGGTTTCCCACATTCGGAGAAGTCCACAACTCAAAGGGAATCCCATTGTTCTGGTCTAAGTTAGATGTCAAATTTCCATCTAGAACAAGGAGAAATTTGGACTGATAAAAATTTATTATATGGAATATATAACTAAAACATATAAAATAAAAGGATTTAATGATACTTGCAACAAAAAATGAGTTCTGCTTTATATGTTCAATCCTCAAAATGCATCAATAATTGTTCTCGTCCCACCAGGTGTGCCAAATACTGATATACACGATGGATAATCTTGTGGAATGATTGAACACAATCGAAAATTAAAACTTTACTATTTTTGAGGTCCCACCAAGCCTGCCAGAAGATATTATGTCTTAGAAATGTACGCTGGTTAAGGGATAATAACAAGGTTTCTAAGTTTGCTTCTCTCCATAACTTCTGTAGATACAATGGAAACAACTCAGGTTTGTGGGTATACCTATTGTTGAGGTGAGTCTTCGGTATCAAGGTTGGTTCCTTTCATTTTTTAGACTGTGATGCTCTACAACTTTGAATACTTACATATTTTTCTAGTGATTTTCTCTTACTCTAAGATATGTGAATGATTTTGATCATGTCTTCCATTATTGCTAATCTAAATCTTGATTTTATCTATAAATCAGTCTTTTGAGCACGAAATTTCTGCATTCTTACCATCATAAAGAATTTGTTTGAAGTTTTACTTGATTTCTGAGCTTTCTGATTTATCTATCATTTTGTATGCCACAATTTCCAGTCTTCTTGAGATTTTTGTGAAATCTTATGTGAAATTTTTTTACTTTAGACTCACCCATTTATCTTCTCATTCTTTTGATGATTGGATCCATAGCATTGAAACCTTGAAATATTTTTTGTTTCATGGCAACTTCGAGTTTGAACTCATTCTGGGTGTTTTCATTTTGAATATTTCACCTCGGCTTTTTTAGGGTTCAGGAAACTCAACCCAAAATGGTGAGTTGTGGATTCTTTCTTCAAGCTATTTCTTGTTAATTTTTTAATCCTTTGCAACACATTGATATAGTTTGGAATGGGCGTAAAAATTATGAGGCATTCCCCTTCTTCCTTTGATTGGAAATGGAAAGAATCTTATTTGGGTATTTACAAACTTTTGCATTCTATTTTTCTTTTATGTGATTTGAATGGATTAGATAAAAGGATCACTCTATTTTAAAAATTTTATGCCCTTCTGGGTTTGCCTTGTTTTGCTTCTATGTTTTGAGTTTCCTATGGCCTCCACTATCACAGACTTATAGCTCACTATAACCATATTATTCTGGTTGATATATTCATTTGTTCTTTTATAACTTGTAGATTTAATGTTGAAGCTGACTTGGTCCTTAGATTCATGTTATCGGGGCCATGTTTATGCTTGATCTATGCTTTGATATTTCTCTTCAGTATGTATTGATAAATCTGAAATGTTCTAAGAACTTCTTTTGATGAATTGAGTGTTTTACACTTGTTATCTTTCTTTGATAAATCCAGATCAAATCTCTCTTTACTTTATCTCTGCACCTTCTATTTCTGATTTGTGAATTACTTCTTGTATATAAGTTTAAATCTTGATTGTTAATAAGTCTAAAATATGTCTCATTAATTTGCAATAATACTCTCTTTTTACCCCCCTTTTAATGAAGATTTTCTACATTTCATAACATTTGTTTGATCTAAAAATTAGTTAGGATGTAATTATCCATATTTTGTTCAATATAGTTCAAATGTCTAGAACTCTATAATTCCTAACAAATTGCATGGGAATTCATTTTTTTGAATAAACAGGCCATATTTGGTCAGATAAGTGAAGTATAAAGTAACCATCACCTTTTTGAGGAATATCAAAAAAATATGGATTAGATCTAGAACTCAGTAACTTAGCTCCGGAACTCTATCACTTAGCTCCGGAACATTATCACTTAGCTCCAAGACTTTATTAATTAGTTTTGAAACTTTAGCAATTCATTCCAGAAGGTTTCTATTTGGTTCTAGAACTTCTCCAAAGTTCTGGAATCAATGGGAATCTCCTTATTATATCAAAATTTGGTTATGGAGTAAAGGAAGGGCCTTCCAATCAAAAATAGACCAACAATTTTCAGATTCTTCACGCTTCAAAAATACATAAGTTAGACCAACAGTTGTATGTCTAGCTAGTTGGCTAAATTTCATATCTACTTTGGGAACTATTCAGTTCTACTAGAATCTGTAGATAGCTATTGAACACTCATAATTGTAAATTCATCTTCAGATAGGGAAAATATATATAAACATATATACATATATACATATACACGTATACCCATATACACAAAAGATCGAATATCTACAATTATGTTTTGTAAGAAAGAACAATTCAATAATAAGATAGAATTTTAATTTTGAGAGCAACATATTATGTTAAATCCTTATATAAGGAAAAGAAAGGGTCCACTCCTCAAAGAAAAAATAGTTTTTAGTCTATTGGTATATATATTTTTAAGTAGTTTATATAAACTTGTAATTAAGCAGTTTTGTAAGTACTTTTAATGCTTTAATTAAAATTTGTTACATAAGTTATTTCTTATCCTTGCAAGTGTTCTAGTATATGTTCTTATTTCCTCAAACAAAATTTTAAACAACATCTTCAAAGTGTGTTTATTTCCAGTAGTATGTTCAATTCTACAAGATTTGTTCATTTCAGCAATGTGTGTTTATTTCAAAAAGTTTCTTATAGTTTAGCTTTAATAAGGATTTGGCCAGGAAATATTAAGACACTTTAAAACCCCCTAGAAAATAGAAATAATAAATATCTATAATGAATTACTAGTTCACTATTATTTCTCTTGTTGCATATAGCTTTAGACACACCCCTTGTTTGAATATGACATCAACCATGAGTTGATTAAATGAAGGAAATAACGACACCCATCATTTTTGGCACTGTTCGAGGGGACTTAAACTAGTTTGAATTTTCTAATTAGGTGTCAACAAGAAAAAAAATCACACATCTATTAATGTAAAATATTCCCTACGTTATCATAAAATTTATGAGTAGACCGAAAGACTTAAAGGGTAGATTTCTCCCAAAAATATCTCACCAAGAATTATCAACATCTACTAGTTGAAATAAGAAATTTGATCAAGAATTAGAAGCATCTTAGACAAATCTCAAGACTATTGTAGAGGGATAAATAGGAAGGAAGAATTTATTAGTATCAAACAGGAAGAGAATGAAAATTTTGATTATTATTTAGATAGATTCATCTTCATAGGTAAAAGGTGTGGATTTGTACTTCAAGAAGAGATAAGAAAAACCATTTTTCTTAAAGGTATAGATGATGAATCTATGGAATCCCTTAATTTAATGGAAGGTGAAAATGTCATTCAATTGATAATGAATGATATTAAAGACCTTTGTAGAAGTTATTCAGGAACAAGGGGTGGACCTAGGAAAGAATAAACTATGAAAAGTATGAATCAAAACATGAACAAACTTATGGATGAAATAGAAGATTTTAAAATAGATATTCTACTTCAATTAACTTCCACCATGGATGGATTACAAGCCAAAGAAAATGCTAATATTGATCCATTAACTATGTATTGTCCTAGATGTAGAAAGAAACATGCAATAAGAGATTGTCCTCTGGATAAAATAGAAACATGTCTTATTTGTGAATCTAGGGAACATGAAGTTAATTTTGTTCTCTTCTTCCATTCATAAAAAATAATCTTAAGCAAACCAACACTTCATCCACTACAAAAGAAATAAAATTTGTCTAGAGACAACCTAGTCAGGGAAAGTTCATACCAAGGTTTGTTCCTAACCCCTAGATGATGTCATGGGTAGCTCAAACATTACCACAAAATTGGGGAAAACCCCCTTGGGACCCTTAACCAATATGGAATATTAAGGACTAGAAAGGAAAAACTTGGTATGCTCAAGTACACCAAAAACCATGGCTTGGTCAAGGTAACCCTTATGCTTGGTCACAATCTAGGTGGAACCCCAATAATGATGCTCAAGGGAAGATATATTCCAACCAAAATCAACAAGCCGTAATGGGTTCCCCAGCATAAGGTTCACAAACTGAAAATGTGGTTCAAACACAAATACTGGCACAACCAGTGGTTAATCCTAAAAACAAACAAACAACCTCTGTATATGAAATAGATCAAGAAAAACCAATTGATCTTAATCTCATGGACTATAAAGATATTTAAACTAGATCTGGACAAACAATTAATAGTCAAATTGTTATAATTACTGAGATTTCATATGAGATTGAAACCCCTAGTTCAATCATCCCTAAGGTTGATGGAAAAGAAAAAGAGAAACAACTAATTAAAAATTCAACAGAAATCCCTTTTCTAGAGAGACTTAATGAAGTTATTAATACCAAGGAATCTGAACTGTTGCAGGAGTTGAGGAAATTAAATATTGAAATACCATTGTTACAAGCAATCAAGGACATTCCTGAATTAAACAAATTAATCAAAATGTTATGCTTAAAAATACTTGGAAGGAAGAAGAAGTACCCTGGGACTATTAAGGTAGATGGGAAACTTGTTGATTTATTAGCAAGAAAACTCTCACTTACAAATATGGGAATCATGGAAGCCATGTTATTTATATTACTATAGGGAAAAAACATATACATAATGTTTTTGTTGATTTGGGAGTAGCTATAAATTTTATGACAATAGGAACTTTGGAAACATTACCACTACTAGCACCATATTGTAGATGGAAGTTCAGTCAGTAGATGAACTAGAAGGGATCATTGAAGATGTTGCAGTCATGGTGGCTTCATGGGAGTATCCTGTGGACTTCCTTATATTATGACCAAAAGGTGACACACTTGGTTATCCCATCATTTTGGGAAGACCATGGTTAGCTACAGTTTATACCTTAATTGATTGCAGATCAGGTTATATGACCATCTCTAATGGTAAGAATTCTAAAAAAAATTCCTTATATCCTTCTGGAAGACATTTTATTGATAATCAAGAACAATTATGGGTTGATGATCCCGATACTAATAAACCAACTTGTCTTCTTTGGCTATGATAACATTGCAGGATCATGTACGGGAGGTGGAGGATATTATTAATCACCAATTGATTGAGCATCAATTGTCTTTGGAATAATCAGAGATAGTTTTGAAACCTTCATACTTAGTTTCAGAACCTTTAGAATTAGTTCTGGAACCTTCAGATTTAGTTCTAGAACATTTAGATTCAGACTTATCTCTGGAGCAACATTAATCCCATGTTGATGTAATAATTTCACTCCAGAGGAACATGAATTATCTTTGAGATGGGAATAAATACCTACATAATTAGTAGAATTAGTCTTGGAGATATCAAAAAATAGTAAGGAATCTCTAGAAAACGTCAGTGATGAGGAGCTTGACCAATGTCAAGATAAGTATCATAACTATGCTTATTGTCCTTTATCCAATGTTCTTTCTCAACAAAAATTTAGAGAAATTTATACATATCACATGTTGTTACCTCATTCATGTCCACTAAACACCCTAATGGAACCTTTTTAACAAATAAATTCATCACACACTGGAACCAAACAAATTGAAATTCAACCCAGTAAAATTTTGAACATTAACAACTAGTTGGAAAATAATCAAGAAGCTAACTTGTTCAATGTTTTGAAATGTCATACTAGATATTTTCTTGGGATTATAAATACATGAAAGGAATCCACCCAAGTATTTGCACCCATCACATTTATACTGAAAATGTTAAATGAGTTAGGAAGCCTAAGAGAAGGATCGATCCAACCTTAAGGGACATAGCCAAGAAGAAAATTGGAAACCTATTACAAGTAGGTTTGATCTACCTTGTATCATATAGTTAGTGGGTGTCTCCTCTTGTAATTGTGCCTAAAAAATAATGGAAAATGGAGAATTTGTGTTGATAATAGGGAATTGAATAAAGATACACTTAGAGATTATTTTCCCTAAACATTCATACATCAAGTTTGAGACAACCTCTCAGGTAGAAAATACTTTTCTTTCCTGGATGGCTTTAGTGGATATAATCAAATTAGGATGGTTGTTGAGGATCAGGAAAAAACTACCTTTAATTTTCCATGGGGTGCCTTTTCCTACAGGGTATTTCCATTTGGATTACATAATGCTCCACCAACTTTCCGAAGGGATGTACTAGCAATTTTTGTAGATCTATGTAATGATTGTGTAGAGGTATACATGGACAATTTTACTGTGTATGAAGATAGATTTGATGATGCTTTGAAAAAATCAGATAGAGAATTAACAAGATGTGAGCAAAACCTCTTGTCTCTTAGTCATGAGAAATGTTTGATGATGGTCAATGAGGGAATTTTATTAGGACACCACATTTCAAAAATATGAATTCAATTCGACTAAGACAAAATTAGGATTATTTAAGACTTACCTGTTCCTCAAAATCACACAGATATTGAGTCATTCTTAGGATATGCTAGGTAATATAGGCATTTTATAAAATATTTTAGTAAAATTGTTTCCCCCATGTTTGGTTTTCTTACCAAAGATTGTGAATTTCTTTGGGATGAAAAATGTCAACATTCTTTTGAAGAAATTAAGGAAAAACTAATCATTTCCCCAAAACTAAGAGGACCTAATTAGGAGAAACCTTTTCACATCCAAAAAAATGCCTCAAACAACTCAATTAGTGTATTTTTGGGACAAAAAGATGAAGAGGGAAAAATGTATGCTATTTACTATCTTAGTAAAAATCTTAATTCCACTGAAAGAAATTAAACCACCACTAAAAAATAATTTCTTGTTGTGATCTATTCAATTAATGAGTCTAGACATTATAGAATAGGGTACAAAATATTTATAGATATAGATCATTTAGTAATTAGATATTTAATGAACAAACCAGTGCTTGGAGGTAGGATCATCATATGATTATTACATTTATAAGAATTTGTTATTACTATTATGAATAATAAAGGAAATTCTAATGTGGTAGCTGATTTCTTGTCAAGATTAACCACTACAAGCCAACAAGATCCAGTTAAGGACAACTTTCCAGATGAACAATTATTTGTTATTTCATCTGGTACACCATGGTTTTCTTACATGGAAAATTATCTTGCTATAGGGACGTTTCCTCCTTATTTTACTAAGAAAAAAATAAAAAGTTTAATAAAAAATACTGCACAATTTAAATGGATAAATGGAATGTTATTTAAATGTGGTCATGATTTTGTTTTACACAGGTGTGCGAGAAAAGATGAAATGTTTGACATACTTAGGGCATGTCATGACGAACCAAGTAGAGGACACTTTTCAATGAAAATAATAGCCCAAAAAATACTTGGCACTAACTATTATTGGCCATATATATATAAATATGTGAAGAAATACATTAAGAAGTGTGATCCTTGTCTAACGATGCGACAACCAACTTTTAATAGTGAAATGCTTCTGCAACCTCAAGTGGTGATTGAACCATTTGAAAGGTGGCGACTGGAGTTTGCTAGTCCTTTTAGTCCTCTTTCAGAGGGAAACGAGCACATTCTTGTATGTAATGATTATGTAACAAAATGGGAAGAGGTACAAGGTTTAACAAATGATAATGAAGATGAAGTTGTTGATTTCCTTTGGCACAGAATTATGAGGAATTTTGCTGCACCAAGAAGTATAGTGTCAGAAAAAGGAAAAGAGTTCGTTTCCAATATGATCCAAGCCTTCATAATGTACAATTAGATCAATCATATGAATTCACCTCCCTATCACCCACAATTGAATGGATAAGCAAAAGTGATAAACATGGAATTGGAAAACATTCTCACCAAAACAGTCGAAGCAAGTAGAAGGGATTGGGTGACAAGCCTACGTGAGGTTATCTGGGCTTATAGCATAACTTGGAAAACTACAATAGGGTTCTCACCATATGAATTAGTTTATGGAAAGAATCCCTTATTATCCATTGAGTTTGAACTACAAACATTGAGGATAACAACTAAATTTGGTATTGAATTAGATATAACATAAAATGAAAGAATTCTACAACTCAAAGGATTGTATGAATTGAGATTGGAAGAACTTCAAAAGATATAGATAATCCAAGACTAAAGGAAGTAGTGGCATGATACAAATATCAAGGAAAAACAAATCAAGATAGCAGATTTGGCATTACTGTTTCATTCCAAGAACTAGCAATCAAAAGGAAAATTGAGAACTATGTGGTTAGGACATTATTAGATTGGGAAAATATATGACAATGGGTATATTTAGATATTTCCCATTGATGGCAGCAGTAGGAAGCTTTTGGTCAATGGACACAGTTAAAAATATATAGGAATCCTCCTACTAAGGATGAATTCTTGAAGAAAATTGAAGCAAACAGGGAATTTTATCATATGGAAGAAACTATTTCTTCCAAAATGATCAAGTAATAAGATGCAAGGATTTAAAATAAAGGGAAGGGAATGAAATCCATAAAATGGTTCTCCCCCCCCCTGCCAAAAAAAAAATTGAAGGGAATGAAAACTAGTAAATGGTGTTATCTTCCCAAAAATCAATTCTCTCAAAAGAGCAATTAAAAATCAGAAATGGTGGTTGGTCTCATCAATAAGTGGCTAATTCAAATAAAAGGAACTCCATTGGAATTCCATCTATCTTTTCTAACCTTTTTTTTCTTTCAATTTTTTTAGGAATGATGAGTCATCAAGGTGGATGGATTATATTAGTAAGGATGGTAATTATGTCTTGATCTTAATAAAGGTTAAATTAAAATTTTGCATGTGTGATTAGACTTGATTTAAGGTGGCGGTATAATGAGTCTTTTATTGTACATCATGATTAAAGGGGAATAATCATGAAGGTGATGCCGAATAAATAAATGAAAGTGGTGGCATATTAATAACAAACTATCATTTAGGTGGAATAAAAGAAAATTGGGAATAGTTGCAGAGAAATTCAAGGAGGTAACAATGAAGGCATATTTGGAGTTCTTCAGCTAAATCCAGTAGTTCCGCAGCTATCTCCTGGCAGAGAAAGGGTTTGAAAGAAGAAAGGATTCAAATTGTTCTCTTAGCCATGGGTATCAAAAATAAGTCAGATCTAGAAGATGATACATAACTCCTTGCAGATGGAGAGGTAGCAACCATTTTTGAATAGACAGGTTGGCTAGAGTTTTTGAAAGTATTCTCAAAATAAAATGATGAACTGGTAACAGAATTTGTTGTAAATTTAGATCAGTCTAGAACTAAGGTTAAAGGCATTGTAATCCCCTTTAATTTTAATATAATGAGCAATGTATATAGTGTTTCAATTGTAAATGTTCCAAACTCTATAAGGGGAGATTTGAAGGAATTGGTAGAAACCTTAAGATGGGAAGGTAAACCTTAGCCCCGGTATTGGTGCTCAAATTAGACTTGCCCCGTTTGTTATTGAAATTCTTCAGTTTGCAGGCTCTGTCATGTTTTATATCTCCCCATATTGATGCTTGAAGTCTCTTTCCTCTATTTTGTTGCCATTGTTAGTCCCTTCATTGGTTGAGGATCACTTAAAATTATAGATTTTTTTTTTCGTTCCTCTGTCTATGTGAAAGAGTCTACAACTTAGGCATAAAACTTAGGTTTTTACATTCCTTCTATTTTCCATAGTCAGGTTTTGTTGTACCTATAACTTTTGTCCCAAATACCTATGGAAACATGATTAGATGTAGCTCAGAGGGTTATATTTGAGCTTTATAAAATTTCCAAATTCTCTGTCCTTGAAGAAAGGTTCATTTCTAGGCTCAAATGGTGATTTTCCTACATTTTACGATTTGACTGGTGTATTTTTCCCTGTCAAATCTACTTCTCAACGTGAATGGAAACGTGGCCCTTTTTGGTTGGATGTGGCTCGGTGGGGCACTTTTAAAATTCTAAGGCTTGCTTTAGACTCAAGGCTTGTCCACATGAAGGGTCACCACTCATTTGAAAATTCACCTTTTTGTTTGGCCTTGGAGTTGCGCCAGGGAGACACATGGAGGTTTCTGCTGCGTTGCGAAGACTTGGACAAATTTTTCATGAGTCTTGTATAGTTTAGTATACTGTGCACATGTGGTGGGCAGGTGCTCATTTGAGGATCTGCCTCAAGGTCCCACCTTAACAATTGTGACAGAGAGACATGTGGAGGCTTCCGCCAGCTCCACTTTGTACTTAAACTTTTTAAAGTAATTTTGAAAGGCCTATGACATGTGGAGGCACTGCGCATGCTCGAGGTTCAGCCCCTAAGTTTTATTTTGAAGAAGCACCAGGAGGACACTTGGAGGCTTCCACTCACTCTACCCTTTGCTTGGAATTTTCAACGGACAAAAGAAAAAGTCTCAAACCCTAGACACATGGTGACTTCCACTGAAATTTCAAATTTTTAAACAAACTTTTCCAGACTGAGACACGTGCAGAACCCACACTTGTTTGGGGTCTCTGCATTTGAGGACCATCTCAAAATGCGTCATTGAGATAAGTGGAGGCTTCCACTAGATCCTTTTTACACTTAGACTTTTAAAAGGCCAACAGTCATTTTTCTTAGGCCCGAGGGACGTGGAAGGCCCGCGCTTGTTTGGGACTTGCCTCTACACTTATTTTTTGTAGTTACGCTAAGGAAAGATGTGGATGGATATGATATAAAGTGGAAAAGGGGAAGAATCAATGGTTGTTGTGTATTGCATCTATTTTTCTGCCATTTTCTATTTAAGACTCTTGGAGACATGAATACACACTATTTTTCATTGTTATTTGATGAAATTCCCTGTCATCTCTGTCTGTAATGTAGCATTTGATGGATTCAGAACTTAATTTTTGAGTCCGAGGACTGTTAAGGTTGATATTTTGATGTTGGAATTTCTCAGGAATATGCAAAAATGGGAAATACCGGAGGATACGGGTGTAGGGAAGAATTTCATAGGAAAGAGAGGGAAAAAGGATGAAATGATGAAAGTGCAGGTGCAAAATATTGAAAAGGGTGTAGCCTCGAGAGCAAAAAGAATTACCTGTCATATCTAGTTGTACAGAGCCTCCGGAAAATGATTAAAAAGAGGATTTATCACATGAAAGAATCAAAATGATTAGAAGGACTCCCAAAAATTTGTGTCATTGCATCCTAGTCATTAGTCGAGCACCCAAGAAACGTGATTAGTTCAACATTTGTTCATCTAGTAGCTTTCGGATCTGAATTTGTTAAACATCATCGTCTGAGAAAAAATTGTAAAAAGCAAAGGTCCTTTGAATATTATTCTCTTTTGGGGGGAATATTTGAGTTAGTGAAATGTATAAATGCAATAAGAATACTCTTGCAAATGGGTGGAGGTTGAATTCTTAAGAATTTTTTTGAGAAAATTGTCATCTTGAGAGACCAATTCAGGATAACCTGTTATTTTCTTTGGTGCTAGATTTTCTATCATTTCAAGTTAGTTACAGATGTATAGACATTGGTAAGCACTAAGATTTCTTTGGAAGCTTTCCCTTGCTGATGAATATAAGAAATTTTGAAATTAATTTTTGCCAATCTTAGAGCAATTAGTGTTTGCTTTATTTCAGAATTTCTGCAAGTAGTTTTACTCATTCCTATTACAATATTACTTTGAAACCTTCATGAAATCACACAGGATCTCATCCCTATGATAGTTTAGTGGTATTTGTAATTTCATTTCAAGAAGAGCCTTCATCTTGGATGAGATAAAAAAAATTAAAATCAATTCACTACCATTTGTTGATAAAAATTGTTTGTAAGTCTTTGGGTGTACCTTAGGCATGATTGATTAAAGATTTTGGTGTTTAATTGAGTCTTTCAATTCGATACTTCATGTTAGAGTCTCAAATATTGTGTGAAAATGTGTTGATCTAGGCCTCCATTGAAGCACACCTTTTGGTTGAAGGAACATCCTAACTATTGTGAAGCTTTCTATTGTTGAGTTTTCCATTGTTGTGAAGTCCCTCAAAGATCAGGTATAATCAACTTTATCCTACTTCATCTCCCACCAAAATCATTCAAAAACCATGAATCCCTCTTTAACTACCCCTGTTTTCCATGTATATCAACAAAAGAAGAAAATCTACTTACTAAAATATGTAGAACAATCAAGATCTATTAATGTCTTCAATAACCTTAGCCTTGTGTTGAAAGTATCTCCATCTTTTAGAAGTGACAGCTCTTAAGAGTTAAATTATGGAGTATTGACCATATTTTCCCAAGGTTTTCTTCATAAAATTTGACCAAAAGAAGGATATCTCCATCTCCTTCATCAAACAGAGGTTACACAAAAGGTCCTCTCACCTAGGTCAAAGAGGCATGACCTAAAGTAGTGAGGATGGGTCAAATCCTCTTGAAGGTGTTATCCATCTATCCACAAATTTGAATGACAAAGGGTAGATCTCATGCTCGGCTATAAAATGACATACACTATGATGTATTTGTCTCTAATATCTATTTCCAATCTGTGTTACTTCTCGGCTTGAAAGGGAGAAAAAATTTGGATACCAACACATAGTAAATCTATAATACTAGGAAAATCATAAAAGGAGTAAAAAGAGTGAGACTACCCACAATCTTTGATAGAGTAGCATTTTGGGTAGTAAATACCTGACATGTGATGGAAAATATGGGAATGTTGGAAGGGAAGTCCTTAGAATGCTGATACATCTTAGGTATGGGGTAACAAAGCAAGAGTATATATTAATCATTCATGGTTTCCTCTTTGATTCCATCCATACAATGGCTAAGAGATATTATTGGAGTGTAGGGATAATTAGGCAACATGGATTAATCCATTTTGTTTGTCACCATCATTTTCTCTCTAAGAAAACTGGGGAATAAGCATGGGAAAATTCCTCCACAAATTCAGGAAAACTCCTCATATTATCATAAAGGGAATACCAACCCCTTTCTCTCCTAAAAGTAACTTATAAATTAATCCCCTTGATGAGAAGACAAAGGAAATAAGTGGGTTAAAGTAATAAAGAGGAGGAGGTCTGAGAGGATGATCAAAGATGCAAAATTTACCATTTCTTTAAAAGAAACTCCTTCTCCTTCAATAAAACTAGAAGAACCAATACATGTCTGATAGTGAGAGTTCACCCAAGCTAGACTTTGGAGAAAAAATTATAATAAGTTCAAGAGGGAAGTCCACTTTAGAAAATGTTAAATATCCTAAAAAGAAAAGAGTTCATACAATTTCTAGGGAAACTCGAGGAAATATTGATGTACAAGAGGATTTAGAGAAAGAAGCTACTGATATTCTTGGCAACATCACAACTTGTCCTCTACAAAGTCAAACTGAGGAGTTGGAGAGAGGAGCTGAAATCAAGGAAGAGTAATCTTTTCAAGAGATGGATGACTCAACAATACAGTCACAGGAAGAGGAAAAATTGACATCTTGGTAGTTGAAAGGAAAAATCCCTTTGGTAGAGGAACAATGTTCATCTCCTGAGGAACTCCTAGAAAAAGAATAAAAACAAAAGTTGAAACATACTCTTTTCTTGTCTATGGAAAAAATTATAAATAAGGAGAAAGATAAGGAATTGAGCTTCCTCAAACATAAATCAGAACATAGAGAAATTCTTATTGAAAATTTAAGAACTCAGCTCACAGACAAGAATGAAGAATTGGAATTAGTAAAATAACAAATGGCTGAAAAAGAAAAGGAATTACAATTGGCCGCTGAGCAGAGTACTATGAAAAAATTATATTCAATGGATCGAATTGGATACACATATTTATCTTAATTTCCACTCAAAAAAAATGGTATGATACCTACAGGAAGCTTAATAAGTTCAAAATATCAAATCAAGAACTAAAAAACCAATTTGAAGAAGAGAAGAAGGTGAGGAAAGAATTAGGAAGAAAAATTCTATAAGATTGAGGAATAAATATTTAAATGTTTGGTAAAAATACAGATGGTCTGTATGATGAGTGAAAAATTACTCACATGTAGAAGACCTTCTTCTGCATACAATTTCTTTCTAGAAGAAAAATTTATCTCTTGGAACTTTTTGAGGATTTCATGTGGCCTTCCACATGAATTAAAGGATGAAGCAAAATTCATGGTAGCATATTCCTTAGCTAGTCCAGAGTAGAAATATATTCTATGTGAATTTTATCTCTGCAACTTTATGTTAGAAAAGAATGCAGGATTCATGATTAATCTATATGTGGGGTAAATCTAGCTTAATGTGTTTGTTTCTATGCTCTAGAATATGATAGCTTAGAAAGAAAGGGATACTAAAAATTTAATAAAGGTTAGTTCATCTGGCCTATGTATGAGAGATCATTATGGGAATCCATCTGCATTTGTTATACATTTTAGGTTCTATGCCTTTGACAGCTGATTTAAAGAACATCATATTTATAGCCTGCAAAAGAGTATTGATGAATTCACCTCATATGAATAGAAAAAAATTGAATAAATTTATGATGGATGCCGAAAGAAGTGGGAATTCCTTACTATAGAATTAAGAATAAGAGAAGTGATATCTACCACAAATGTAATATGGAGTCTAGAAAGGGCCAAAAATTTATATACACTCATTCCTTAAATTTTTGAAAAACACAGGGGTATGTGGATGGCTATGAGAGTAAGGCCTCCTCTCCTTCTTACAACCATGTCTGCATGGCAGAATAGAGAACCTTGGGATCCCACTCATTTTGAGGATTGGCAGAAAAAATTAGAGGAAGGATCAGGTTACAACAGTTCTGATCAAAAGTAATGGGACATTCAATTCAACAATTTTACCTCAGTAGCCAATTGGAATGTAGAATTCATAATCCCAGTTTTGAAGAATAGAGTTTTTAAGAGGACTTACAAACAAGTAAGTGTGGGAGAGATCATGAGGCTAAAATATTTCTCATAAATGTGCAATAAATACTATCTTTTTACTCTCCTTTTAATCAATTTTGTCTTCATTTCATAACTTTTTCTTGATCTAAAAATAATTTAGGATGTAATTGTCCATCTTTTTTTTGATTTAGTTCAAATGTCTAAAACTCTATAATTCCTAAACATTTGTGTGGGAATTTAGTTTTTTGAATAAAAAGGTCATATTTGGCTAGATAAGTGAAGTATGAAGTAACCGACACCTTTTCAAGGAAGATGGCCAAAATGTGGCTTAGCTCCGAAACTCAATTGTTTAGCTCTGGAAATATATCACTTAGCTCCAGAAATTTATCACTTAGCCCTAGAACGTTAGCAGTTAGTTGCAAAACTTTAGCAATTAGTTCCGGAATGTTTTCCTTTAGTTTGAAAACATCTCCAAAGTTCTGAAATCATTGAGAATCTCTTTATTGTATAAAAATTCAGTTATGGAGTAAATAAGGGACCTTCCAATAATAAATAGACAAACAATTTTTTGGCTCTTCACAGTCCAAAAATACATATGTGAGATAAATAGTTGTATGTCCAGCTAGTTGTCTAAATTTCATATCTACTTTGGGCACTATTCAGTTCCACTAGAATCTATAGATACCTATTAAACACTCATAATTGTAAATGCATCTTCAGAGATGGAATACACACACACACACACACACACACACACACACACACACACACACACACACACACACACACACACACACACACACAAGAGATCAAATCTCTACAATTATGTTTTGTAAGACAAAAAAATTCAATAATAAGATAGCCATTTAATTTTGAGAGCAACATATTGTGTTAACTCCAGATTCAAGATGGAGCAAGGGCCCACTCCTCCAATAAAAATGATATTTAATTCTATTGGTATTTATATTTTCAAGTAGTTTTATAAACCTGTTATTAAGTAGTTTTGTAATAACTTTTGATGCTTCAATTAAAATATGTTACATAAGTTATTTATTTTCCCTATAGGTGTTCTAGTATATGTTCTTATTTCCTCAAAAAACTTTTTAAACAACATCTTAAAACTGTATTTAATTATGTAAAGTGTGTTTATTTCCAATATATTTTTCAATTCTAAAAGATTTATTCATTTCAACAATGTGTGTTTATTTCAACATGTTTCTTATAGTTTATCTTTAAGAAGGATTTGTCGAGGAATTCTTAAGACACATTAAAACCCCCTAGAAAATAAAATAATAGATATCTATAATCAATTACTAGTTCACTAATATTTATCTTATTGCATATAGCTTTAGACACACCCCTAGTTTGAATATGACATCAACCATGAGTTGATTAAATGAAGGGAATAACGACACCCATCAACTGTTGTGAACACCGACTAATTGTATTGAATTTGGTTCTTGCAATTTTGATGCTAAATTCTCCTAAACAAGGAGTTTGTATCTTAAGTATCAATCCAATCTAAAAGTTGTATTCTTTGTTTTCTATAGATGTATGTTGACTTGTTATGTTGGATTAGTATAATGTAAACAAATTTCTATAATTGTGTTACAACCTTTTGTAGATAGCTTAAAACTTTTTGAGGAACTCAAGATTTGATAAATCACCTCCTTTGGTCTACAATATTGATTTTTGGAAACTCTGGAAGGCACTTTTGCTAGGATAAGTACTTGTTATGCCTTTTATTAGACTATTGCATTTGTTGGATCATTGTAACTTGAGTCATTATCAGGAAGTTAAAACTCGTAGAATTTTTTAGGGAGCTATATTCTTACTTTTATCCTTGCATTTATTTCAAATTTATATCAGGTGCATTAAATTTATGTCCTAATTGATCACGTCTACTCCCTAATGTGCAATCTTAAACATGTGTATCCTTTCAATCTCTTCAATTATGTTTATAAATTGAATACAATCTGAAGTTGTTAGTACATAATCTAAATTATGAATTGTGGTATCTTCTACTGTAACTTGTACCTACACACAAACAAAGTAGTTAGAAAATAGTAGGCCTTAACCTCTTCTACTGTAACTTGTACCTACACACAAACAAAGTAGTTAGAAAATAGTATGCCTTAACCTCTCTTGTATTCCATAGTAATTTTCTTTCTCTTTTATTTCTTTCTTTCATGATTCTGAGAATCACATTTACTTATGCAAGATAGTACCTTTCAAATCTACATATGTTACTTTGATGTACTATTATCCATATTTCACCCCCGGGTCAAAAATATGATCAACCACAACCCTGCACAGAAATAACCTAATTAAAGTCATTCATATCTATAAATTATTTGCAGAGGGACTCAACATTTGGAGTGGTAGGGGCCGAGAAATACTAAGGGACCCTATGTGATAGAAATGACTCTATCGAGCCATTTTCGTGTCTTGAATCCATTTTTCAAGTTACAATTAGACTCAACCGTGTAATAACAGGGTCAGAATAGAAGGGGTAGTGTTGCTGAGGAAATAGGAGCAAGAGGGGGAAGAAATGGTGAAGATCTGAAGTCCTCAGGCTTGAAACTATTCAGGAAAGGGTCAAAAATTGATTAAGTATAAAGGGGATAGTGAAAGGAAACACATGTCCTAATGGAACTCCTTCAAAGGTGAATCAAAAAGGGAAACCCAAACTAGTGCTAGGATTCCATGTGTAGAGAACCCCAAAATTTGTGTGACTATTGAAAAGTATTCAACTAAGAAAGAATATGTCAGGTGTCAGCTCGGCACAAATCTAGAAAGGAAGCCTAGGGCGAAGACTCAAACTTGCGTCAGCCCTCCATGAAGCAAATGGTCAAATAGATTCAAAAGGTAGACATGGTGGGCCTCAAAAATTTTTAAGTATAGAAGTGTAAGTGGAGGATGCCAAGTGTCAGTGTGGCGCATCTCCAAGAGTTAGTCCCATAGCAGAGACCCAAACAAGCTTCAGCTCTCCATGTAGTCCAAATTCCAAAAGGGTAATAGGGACTGTTGAAAACAATATAGACCAGCGGAAGACAAAAAAGTTTCAAATCGATGCTCATCCAAAGAAAAAATTTGAGCTGGGCTTTCAAGAAAGTGCGGTGCCTCCATGTGTCTAATCTCATAAAGGGGAAGATTGAGTTGAATAGTCAATGCATTGGCCAGGTCAGCAGAGGCCGCCAAGTGTCTAAATGGCGCTGATTCAGGGATTGGAGAGAGTAGGTTCCCAAATGAATGCCAAGATACCGCATGTCCTAGATCAAGAGATATTCCCCCCACCAAGTAAAAAGAATTAGCCAAAAAACAAAAAATTGGTCGCAACTCTGACAAAGGGAAAAAATTCAGTATTTGGGCCCGAGTCAATGTAAGCAGACTGTCAGGGGGAAAGATGGTTTTTTGCCCTTTGTCATACAAAAAGGATAAAAGTCACAAAATGGGATACAACTCTGCCCAAGGGGAAAAGTTAGTGTTCGAGCCCGAGTCAAGGCCAAATCAGAGAGTTAGAGGAACAAGTAAAAAAATACATTTTGTCAAAAGGTTCAAAGATAAAGATGGAAGTGCATCCCCCCAGCCAACCAAAGGGTGCCACGTGTCCACGCGGGGCTTTGGGGTTGTGGGGTTTTTTTGAGTTTTTTGTAGAAGGGAAAAGAAAAATTGTGGACCTACATGCCCAATTTTTTTCTCTAAAAAGGGTGCCACGTGTCCCATATCAAAAGGTTACCTATTTTTCAAATTATTTTCCTGCCCATTAGTAATAACTCGATACAAACTTTGAAGGGGCATATCTTTTGACTCAGAGCTCAAAATATCACAAATCTGACACCGTTGGAAGCACCTCGACATCTTCTATACCATGGAAGGATAAAAATTAATTTTTCTCATGCCCTAATAGGTGAAAAATGGAGAAATTTATTCAGGCCTTTAATTTAGGATCTCCTTGCCTCAACAACCAGATCAGTTTCAATATGTTCTATCGTTTCCTCTTCCTTCAAGGCGTTGAACTAAGGATTGATGCAGTAAAGAAGGATTTAGGGGAATATTTTTCCCTAGGCATTAACAACAATGGTTGATCTTCAACCTAATTTTCCCACTTCTCTCTCTCTCTCTCTCTCTCTCTTTCTTCTCTATGATTGAATCTATAAATATTGGGGCAGGATTCATTATAAAGGGTTGAACATTATTTGTTTTACAGGATCCTCTTTTCTTCTAGAAAAGAAACTCATGGAGTTTCAGAAATTCTACTAGACTGTAATACATTTCTACCTTTTGGGCACTTTATAATGCATTGTATCAATCTGTAGAGCAATAAAGAATGTCTGTGATCGACTTTAGATCCTCTCCTGTCTCTTTTGCTTTCATCTGGTCATTCTATATAGATATGATAATATGTGCTTAGTTATTATATGCATTTGGTTGGTTTGTATCTATTGGCAAAAAAATATTCATCATTCCTTTGGTGCATCACCTTATGGCTTAGTTTGATTTCCTGTATTCCATTTACACATGTCTCCTTAGCAAGTTTAGATTAGGTATAAAGAGAAATCCTCTGTAAGTTCTCACATATGCACCTAAACAGCAGAATAAGAACCAACCTTTAATCTAGAGAGATTTCCCATTTTTGTAAGGTCCCACACCTTAGAGAAGGCTCAATGTTATGCAATCACACCAAATGACTTTTCCTTAGAAAAGTAGACCTGTAGAACTCATTTGGGGGTGTTGTGATTTCACACTAACAATTTTGGCATGCCCGATGGGATAGATAACTCTCCATCTTATTACAGTAAGATTGATGTGCACTTTTTGTGATTCTGAATTTTAAGAAGTCTTAAAATTATACATCTGGCGACTCCGAAAGAGACAAATTCATTAGTTTCAGCAGTCCAAGAAATTTCATGAGAAGAATATAAATATGGTAAAGAATAAGAGAAGAGGGATTATTTTTCTATCTATACTTATCCCCAATAGAGGGAGGGAAGGAAAAAGAGCCCAAAGGTATCTATCCCCACCAAATAGAGCCTTATCAATACCTCCTCCTGGCCGGTCATTCTCTCAATCAAGACAGGTGCTCAGGCCGATCAGGATGGCTCAGCCAATTCCTTATGTCAACTTCACCGGCAGCAGTCCACTCACTCTGAATGCACAAAATCCGGTCCCGATAGCAACATTAAAAAGCATCCTATATTTCACTAGGGAAAACCAGCCTTCTCCTGGTGATCATGTCCAAGATATTATAAATGTTTTTACAATCCATGAAATACATGAGATGGACATTACAGTTAATTTTCTCCCCTCTTCACTCAAAGGTAAAGCCTCACAATGGTTCAAGAGTCTTGAAGTAGGCTCTATCCAAAATTGGAACTAGTTGTGCACAACTCTTCACAACCAGTTTGGAGAGAAAGGTGATAACTTGTCTTTGTTGGATAAAATAACAACAATCAAGAGAGCCTCGAACAAGCATCTTACATACTTCAACCTCAGATTCTAGTGGACATGAGACAGGATTCCAACAATAGTAAATCCCACTAATGAAGGTTCCTTCTTATACTTTCTTAGGGCTTTAAATTCTCATATTTCTTTGATGATTAAGTCAATGGGGGGCACAACCTTTCCTAGATCCTATATCCTTTCCATATGGGCTGAAAACCATTTGATGCAGGCTAGAAAAATTGCTCTTATGCCATCCATGCCTTTGTACCCTAACTTAGGAAGCCCAGATACTAGACAAATGCCTACATTAGCTCTTATACCCACCCCCAGGAGTATAAGATCAGCTGAAGCCTCCACCTCATCATCTAACACCTCAAATGAACTCCATGAAGTCATGAAACAACTTTAAAACTTGGGAAATGAGTTAGTAATAATCAAAAGGCAACAAGCTTAGAGTTCTAGGTCGTATCAGCCTTAGGCTCAATCTATGGTCAATATCAAACTAGACCCTAGTATCACCAAAATAGACCACCATCTCAGACAATAAATCAAAGTTGAAACCAAGGACAACCTCAAGCTACTATACCTTTCAAGTCATATGATCCAAACATAGCTTGAACATCAAGGGCATTGGTTCTAGCACAAGACAATATGGCACAAGAATATGATAGGTGTTTTCCATGCAATCAGCCAAATAACCAATCAATGTGATTTAATGATGCACTAAACCAGGCCTTGATGGTGCAAACCAATATGGTGCCACAAGAACCTGGCCCAGAAGGAGATCATCAGTAAGGAGCTCAACAAGGGGGACCTCCAGGTGATACTATGCTTTGTCAATTGGCATGCTAAATACTTTTGTTGGATGAATCAGTTCCCTTCTCAAAGTGTGGCTTCCAATACACAGTCTGAAAGAGAAATACTGGAGAGGGTCAACCACTGAGTTCAGGTAACCCTCAACCTTCCATCACTCCAAAAGGTGTTGGTGCTCTAGATATAACTCCCAACATACAGAACTAATCCAAGCCACCTTACAAATCCACTCAAGCACCAGTTGTAACAACCCATGTGCAAGAAATAAATGTTCCTGGGAAGGGGAAACAAAGGGATATTTCATTCAATATCATTAAGCAAATGAAGAGGACAAGTTTGAACATTTCACTATGGGAGTCAATGGCTATTCCAAGGTAGAAGGATCTATTGCATACTGCTATACAGAATTGGTCAAGTTCAAATCAACCCCCTAGGTAGCAAGAGAAGGTTCTTACCAATGTGTCTTAACCTGAGAGAAATCATGGAGAATAAAAAGGTAAGAAACTGAGACTTCCTCCATTCTATGTTTCATTAATTATTGGAGACAAATTGGTGCATAATTGTATGATTGATTTTGGGACCAATAGCTCTGTAATGCCCAAGCAAATAGCTGATCAATTGGGTCTCCAATATGAAGTCATCTCTAGAGGTGTAGTGCAATTACATGGGACAGCAATGACAATTTTTGGAATCATCAAGAATTTGAGCCTCACTTTACATGCATGCTCCAACGTGACTATTTTGCAAAAATGTATCCATAATAGATTTACCACCACATTTTGCCTTGTGTTTGTCCAGGGACTTCACTGCCAAAATTAGAGGCTATCTGTCTATTGATTGGTCACATATGCTATTTAAAATGAGGTATGGGGTGAAGGCCACTATCAGATTTTAACCCATTATTGATTATCATATTGAACCTCATGTGCTCAGCCCAATTAATGCCAACTGTTCATCTTTTGATCAAGAAGACCTCCTAAACACATGTGAAAAAGATACCAAGGTGGGATGTATCCTAGACTTGACTCTTGATGAGTGGGCAAAAAAATTCATGATTTTTACCCCTATAAGGAGATGGAATAATTTGAACTAGGTGTTTACTGCATACATGAAGAGAATCACCCTCTTTAATACTTAATCAAGCTAGAATACAAAGATGAAAATGAGGTATGACAATTGTTCTTTGATGGCTCAAGGAGTAGATAAGGAGATAGAGGAGGAGCTGTGATTGTGTTCCCCAAAGGTATGAAATATTATTCAGCCTTCAGATTTCCATTTTCCTGCTCAAAAAACACTGTTGAGTATGAAAATTTGATCCAAGGTATCCATTGGGTAAGGAAGCTTGGAATCAAGAAATTGCAAGTGTTTGGTGATAGTGAACTAGTTTCCAATCAAGTCAAAGGACTTAATACTATCAAGAATGACCTGCTCAAGAGCTATAAGAGTAGGGTATGGGATCTCATGGAGGATTTAGAGGCCTTCAAAATTATGTCCATACTAAGGAAGGAGAATGAAGCTGCTAATAGACTTGCAATAGTTGGAGGAATGTTTAATGTGGTCAACAACATCAAAATAGACAAATAACAGCCACATATCCATATAGTTGTGAGGCCAACAGTGCCAGACAACAAAACATGTTAGCAGGTGTTCGAGAATGATCAGTAGATCATTAAATTTTTGCAAGAAGAAGCTGAATTCTCAGCTAGAAACCAAAGTAGACTAGAACAACAATACACGAATTAGATAGTATAGCTGCATACAAACAATCTTCCCCAAGGCTGAGTGACATTGGAGTGTATTTTTAATCCTAATGATCAGTTTAGAAAAGATAAGGCTAACATACAGATCAAAGGAGAAGATTCAGAATCAATTCTAGTTGGAGAAGACAAAATAGTTCAAATTGGCAAAGTAGCCATTGAGAAAGAAAGGTGTGAATTCATACAACTTTTCCAAGAGTTTCCAGATGTGTTTTCTTGGAGCTATGGATACATAGAGGGTTCAACCCAAATCTAGCACAACACACACTCGAACTAGATCAAGTTGCTCATCCCATTTAGAAGAAGCAGATACGAATCAAAAAACACATCAAGCCTTTGATGAAAAAGGATTTGAATAAGCTAATAGAGACAAGTATCATATTTCCAATCAAACACTCAAACTGGGTTACAAATCTGGTCCCAATCAAGAAGAAAAATGGAGAGATTAGGTTTTGTGTAGATTTTCGAGACTTGAATAGAGCCTCCCTCAAAGATAACTACCTACTCCCTTCAATGGATTAGATATTGCAAGTAGTGTCTAGGTCAGAGATATTTTCCCTCCTAGATGGCTACTTAGGGTATAAAGAGATCATGGTGAAAGAAGATGATTAGTTCAAAATAGATTTCACCACCAAATGGGGCACATATGCCTATAGGAAAATGCCATTTGGATTGTCAAATGTCGGAGCCACTTTTCAAAGGGATGATCAATTAAATAGTACAGATCTATCTAAATGACATTACAGTATTTTTCAAAAATTGAGCAGACCAACTTTTCTACCTAACGCAGGTGTTTCAAAGGTGTAGAAGGTTTGGGGTGTCATTAAATCCTAAACAATGTATATTTTTGGCCCATGAGGGTAGGCTTTTAGGCCATATTGTATCAAAGGAAGGACTGGAAATTGACCAAAAGAGAGTGGAAGCAATAAGAGAATTTCCATTGCCAAGCCATAAGAAGGATCTTCAAAGATTCCTAGGAAAAATCAATTTTTTTCATAGGTTTGTGCCAAACTTTGCTACCCTTGTTAAGCCAATAACATTGATGATGAAGAATAGATTAGCATTCAAATGGATAGATGGAGGAAATTCAATATTTTCGGCCATCAAATAATCTATATCACAAGCTCCAACTCTCGTGAATCCAAATTTATCTAAAGACTTCACACTATGTGCCTTTGGTGGCAGTGACACAATTTCTACAATCTTAGTTCAGCAGAACAAGGGAGGTACAAAATAGCTAATTGCTTTCTTTAGTCAAGGCCTAGAATACTATGAAGTGAGATATTCCTTCATCAAAAATCAAGTTTGGGTAGTAATAATGGGATTAAATAAGTTTAAGCACTTGGTTTCAAATAATAAAATCCAATTTTTGGTCTCCCATGCGGGAGTTAAAGAATTCCTTCTCAGTAAGGACCTAAATGAAAAATGTGCAGGATGGATCACTCATGTTATGGAATATGGGATTGAGACTAGGGTCACTAAGTTGGTCTATGGGAAAGGGTTGTGTGAACAACTAGCCTTAAGACAACAAGATGAAGAATAAAGTGAAAAGGAGGTTGTTTTTGTTCTACAGGATAATCAAGAAGAAGGGAGAGATGAAGTACATGGTCCTTTTTGGACCCAAGACATGGTGCACTTCCTTCAAATATTCCTATGTCCTCATGGGATGAGTAAAGAAAAAAGGAGTCATTTCAGACTACAGGCCATCCCATATGTTCTTATTGATGGTGTCTTGTTCAAAAGAGACATCAATGGTATTCTATTGAGATGCATTGAAATAGATCAGGTTGAGAGAGTGCTATAAGAATTCCATGTCAAAGCAGTTAGAGGGAATTTTTCTCCAACGGTGACAACACTCAAAATCATGAAGGCAGGTTATTATTGTCCCAAATTGTTCAGTGACTGCTATGCATGGATCAAAAGGTGCAGAAATTGTGCATTCCTCAAAGGCAAAGACAGGCTAGTAAAACTTCCATTGCACCCAATTTCAGTCGACCAAACTTTCATGCAATGGGGATTGGACTTCATTAGAGTCATCAATCCAAATTCAGGTCAAGGTCACAAATGGATTTTGATAGCAACAAACTATTTCATCAAGTGGACCAAGGCAGTGGCATTCAAGGAAACTAATGAGTCTAGTATACTATATTTATATAAAGGGATAGTGACCAAATTTGGAGTGCCAGCCCCCATTATATCAGACAATGCATTGGCATTCATAGGTTACAAGATCATAGGATGGGCTATTAAGAATGGCACTTACTTGAGCACTTCATCAAACTATTACCCTCAAGGTAATGGCCAGGCTGAGTCCACAAACAAGAACCTGCTAAAGATTATCAGAAGAACTCTGTATGGGAATCAAAGAACCTGGCACACAAAGCTCAAAACATCCTTATGGTCTGATAGGATAATGCCAAAGAGATCTACAAGAAGCTCTCTATAAAATCTTGTCTATGGGAAAGAGGAAGTGTTGCCTATATCGCTTGAGTTGCCAGCATTGGAGCTCATGAAACAGCTATAGATGTCTAAATTTGAAGCGATGGAGGCTAGGTATGCAAAGTTGATAGAATTGGAAGAACTTAGAGAGTAAGCACTCCAAGCAATGGAAAATAATCAGTCCTCAAACAAGAAATACTTTGACAAGAAGGAAAAATCAAGGACCTTCTAGGAAGGAGATGTGGTTCTGAAATGGGATGCAGATTGAGAAAAACCAGGAAGGCATTCCAAGTTTGATGCCATCTAGAGTGGCCCCTACATAGTCCCAAAACATAAGAGTAGCAATGATTTCTAATTGTCTACATTTGAGGGTGAGGAGTTGCAGATTCCAGTGAATGGGATCTATCTTAAGCACTGCTACTAAAAGGAAAGTATCATCATGTACATATTAGTTTAGTTTCTCTTTCCTCTAAGTGCTTTTGCATGTCGCATTGTTGTAGTTTAGGTTGATTTTCTCCTAAGTTATTTGCATGCTCTACCTGTTCTATTTGAAGCATGTATGATTCGAATTTTGTACATAGTTGTGGTGATATTTTGTTGTTCTTGTGCAGTCCATTTGGAGAGACAGATAAGGCCCGAGTAAAAATAATTTTCTACTCTCAGAAACCTTCATTTCAAGATTTGTTATGAAAATTGAGAGTGCAAATAGCTGGGCTCATGAATCAGTGGTAGAATCAATAACAGACCATCATTCTTGACTCCATGTTGAACAGATATGACTTGGAAATTGGTCTTTTCATCTAACAGGTAGATACCCCTATGAGTCACCAAATTTTTATCCATATTTCACCCTTGGCTAAAAACTCAGATCAACCACGGCCCCATATAGAAAGAACCTGAGAAAACTCATTCGGATCTATAAATTGGTGATAGAGGGACTCAACATTTGGAGTGGCAGGGGCCAAGAAATACTAAAGGACCCTGTGTGACAGAAATGACTCTATCGATTTGTTTCCATATCTTGAATCCATTTTTCAAGTTATAGGTAGACTCAACCATGGAATAAAAGGGTCAGAATAGAAGGGGAAGTGCCATAGAGGAACCAGGAGCAAGAGGGGGAAGAAACGGTGAATATTTGAAGTCCTTGGGCTTGAAACTATTTAGGAAAGGGTCAAAAATCAACTAAGTATAGAGGAGGCAGCAGAATGAAACACATGTCTTAACAGCACTCCTTCAAAGATGAATCCAAAAGGGAAACCAAAACTAGCGCCAAGCTTCCATGTGTCCAGAACCCCAAAAATTGTGAGGTCATTGAAAAGTCTTCAACTAAGAAAGAAGATGTGAGGTGTTGGCTCAGCGTAAATCAAGAAAGGAAGCTTAGGGGGGAGACTTAAACTTGTACCAGTCCTCCACGTAGCAAATGGTCAAATAGAGTCAAAATGTGGACAGGGCGGGCCTCAAAATTGGCCAAGTATAGAAGTCTAAGCGGAGGATGCCAAGTGTTGGTGTGATGTATCTCCAAGAGTTAGTCTAAGAGTGGAGACCCAAATGATCGCAAGATCACCATATAACCCAAAGTCCAAAAGGGTAAGAGGGACTCTTGAAAAGCCCATAAACCAATGGAAGCTGACAAGTGTCAACTTGACACTCCTCATAAGGTAAACTTTTACCTAGGCTTTCAAGCAAGCACGGTGTTTATACGTGTCCAATCTCAGAAAGGGGCAGAGTCAGTTGAATAGTCAATGCATAAGCTAGGCCAGCGAAGGCCGCTAAGTGTCTAAATGGTGCTAATTCAAGGATTGGAGAGAGAAGGTTCCCAAATGAGTGTCAGGCTGTCGCGTGTCCTAGATCTAGAGATATGACCCCCGCTAACCAAAAATACTTAGCCAAAAAACACAAAATGGGTCGTAACTCCGCCAAAGGGAAAAAAGTCAGCATTTGGGCCCGAGTCAATGTAAGTGGGTAGTTGGGGGGAAATATGGTTTTTCACCCTTTTTCATCCAACAATGATAAAAGTCACAAAATGGGCCATAACAATGGCCAAAGGGAAAAGTCAGTGTTCGAGCCCGAGTCAAGGCCAAAGTGGGGAGTTGGAGGAAAAAGTGAAAATTCACATTTTGTCAAAAAGTCACAAAGATAAAGATGGAAGTGCATCTCCCCAGCCAACCAAATGGTGCCACATGTCATGGTGGGGCTTCAGGGATGCGGGTTTTTTTGAGTTTTTCAGAGAAGGGAAAAGATAAATTATGGACCTACAAGCCATATTATTATCTCTAAAATGGGTGCCACATGTCCCATATCAAAAGGGGACCCATTTTTCAAACTGTTTTCCCACCCATTCGTACAGACTCAATACAAACTTCGAAGGGGCATATCTTTTGACTCAAGGCTCAAAATATAACAAATCTGACACCGTTGGAAGTGTCTCGACATCTTCTACACCATGGAAGGATAAAGAATCATTTTTCTCAGGTCTTGGTAGGTGAAAAATGGAGAAATGTCTTCAGGCCTTTAATGTAGGATCTCCTTGCCTCAACAAACATATCGTATTCTATCTATTCCACCGTTTCCTCTTCCTTCAAGGCACCGAACCAAGGATTGATGCAGTAAAGATGTATTTGGGGGCATATTTTTCTAGAGGCATTAACAACAGTGGTTTAGCTTCAACCTTATTTTCTCTCTTCTCTCTCTCTTTCTTCTCTCTGATTGAATCTATAAATAAAGGGGCAGGATTCATTGTAAAGGGTTGGACATTATTTGTTTTGCAAGCTCCCCTTTTCTTATAGGAAAGAAAATCATGGAGTTTCAGACCACCTACTAGACTGTAATAAATTTCTACCTTTTAGCTACTTTATAATGAATTGTATCAATCTGCAGAGCAATAAAACACGTCTGTGATGGACTTTAGATCCTCTCCTATCTCTTTTTATTTCATCTGATCTTTCATTATAGATTTGGTTATGTGTGCTTAGTTATTGTATGCATTTTGTTGGTTTATGTCTATTGAAAAAAAAGTTCATCATTCCTTTGGTACATCACCTTATAGCTTAGTTTGATTTCATGTATTCATTTTACCCATGTCTCCTTGGTAAGTTTAGATCAAGTATAAAGAGAAATCCTCTGCAAGTTCTCACGTATGCACCTGAATAGAGGAATACGAACCAACCTTTAATATGGAGAGCTTTCCCATTTCTATAAGGTCCCACACCTTGGGGAACGTTCAATGTTATGCAATCATGCCAAATGACTCTACCTTAGAAAAGAAGAACTCATTTGGGAGCGTTGTGATTTTGCACTAACATGTACCTTATGCTTTTTGATCTTAAATGATTCATTTTCCTGAATCTAGATAGCGCATGAATACAGATTAAACCCTGAGCTCAATAACTGATGTTCTTTTTATCTTTTATTTTTAGGTACGTTGGTGGGAAGGATGATGCATAAGATAAAGATGGATCTAGAGCTAAAGAAATGAAGACCAGGAGAAAACCAAGGTAATGATGGGTTTCTTTTATAATTTTTTTCTTTAAGCTTCATGTACATGTATTTCTTATTTCAGTAGATATAATTTACATCCCATGGATTGTGTGGGAAACATTGAATTTCCTCATGAATAAATGACATTAATTTTTTTAACTAAGTTGTATACTTCATTCTACATTCATATTTTATGAATATCTATTGATTGTATAATGAAATAAACAACTCACTCACATGATTAATAACTTTTAAACATAAAGAAATAATGAAATTTTAAAGTACATGTAACTTAATAATGGACATTTGCAACCTATAATTATCAACTTCATTTCCTACAATGGGATGTTAAAACTCACATATCATTTTATTCCCACCTTCATCAAGGAAATGCATTGGTCCTTCGAGGTTTTTGTGTTTCCTAACCAAAGACGAACATGGAATGGAAACACATGTGAGGTGTTACATTCTATAACATCACATGTAATTATGGACTGCATGGTGTTAATCAATTATTGCAATTGAAAATATAATGAAAACTATATGGCTTTCCCCTAGATATGTCCATCTCATCAATGTCTTCCATCTGAAATGAAGTTTCGAGTTGCATATTTTTTCATGAGTGTAAAAATTGTTAAACATTTCTTAAAATCCTATGGGGAAAGCTACCTGCTAGCTTCAATACTAGTGCATTGCTCTTGCCCATTGGGCATGGAGTCAAAAGAATATAACCAAAATCTACCCTTTTCCAAAAAAACTAGCCTTTTTGAAAAAAAAAAGAATGGGAAAGGATTTGGTAAACCAGATCACTGCATAAATGCACTTATTGAAATTAAAAGATGCAATAAGCATTAATTGCACTTAGTGAATGAATAATCCTAATCTACTGTACTATAACCAGCTGCAAATTTAAGCTAAACAAAACCTAAAATATGTAACCAAAAGTACCTTCCCTTTCTTAAAGAGGAGGCCATGAATGCAGCTTAGAAAACAGGGAACATGACAGAACTGAAAATGATATGTGTACCTTGAATATTTTCTAAATATCAACCCAAAACACGAAGAATCTTTCCAACTATTTTGTAAATTATTTTGAGGGTTTTCAAAACTGATTCTTGGGAATTTGATGCTCATTTTTGGGTTTTGATACAAACATGAATTCTGGTACTACTATAATTGGATGTGAATCAGTGAGGTACTTGATAGGACATGGCCTCCTAGCAGCTGGTAAACTGACTGTTCTAATATTATCTATTTCAGTGACCTCCTTTTCAAACATGGGCACATTTTACAACTGAGTTGAAGGTTGATTTTCTTCTACAAGATGTTGTTTTATATCTACCATGACTGATTTTTTAGCTGTAATGTAAAACTATTCTCCATTATTCAAATCCTCTTTAAGTTACTCTTCTATGAAAGATTGTTGATCTTATTTGCTTGCAATATATTTTTATTTTCTTCATGATCCACTACAAATATCAAACAATGTAACACTATCATTTTCCTCAACACCGAACACAAAATTTGAGAGCTCAAACTCATTTCTTTCTTCTCCACAAAGTCTAATCTGAGCAACAGGTTGGTCTGTCATGTTCCTTTCTTCATTAAATTCATCCTTATCATTTGATAGAAATTTTTCCAAGATGAAAACATGTTGTTCATGCACTAACTCTACTGATTTATCTTCAAATTTGACTTACAAATCATCTTCATCACTAACTGATACTTTATCCTCTTTATATTTTGTAAATATTGATGAATTGATGATTGGTGTAAGTATGGTACCTTCATGTTCTCTACACTTAGACTATGAAGATTGTTGATCATCCTCTAATTTTTCTTGATCTACTTAAAAATCAATGTGTACCTCTTGCATGGGTTCTTTCTCCAACTCTGGAATATGACTAAATTGAAACTTTGCAACCCATCCCTACAAATTCTACAAAAATTCCAGCCTTTTTTTTCTTAAGTTAGCCACCCCTCTTAGATAATTTTCTGATTTTCTCCTTCATGAACTGGTACTACAAATGAAGGAGGAGGAGTGGGCTGAATTTCAGCTTGAACTAGAAATTTTTGAACAAAAGAATGGGATAACAGGTCTATATTTATAACAATAGTAGAACAAAATCTTGGAAATGGATATTTCCTTTCAATATGTGATTGTGGAATAGAATGAACAAAATTTGTAGAAACCTGAAAACTTGGAATTTGATAAATGGTATACTTTGGCTAGCAAGGATTATATGGGCAGTGGATCGTGATGGGGAAGGTAACTAGGAAAATCCCATTGATAGGGTTCCTAGACCTGATGCCTATCATTCTCCACTAGTTGCAAAGATAAAGAAAATTCAACCATTTGATTAATAGTTTCATGCATTACCTCAGTCCTTTTTTGTGTACTAAGCCAACTCAGTGTAGGACCTCCTCATTGATAGGGTTTCCTAAGACCAGGATGTTTAACAAGCAATAATTTCATTTGCTCTTCCAGTACTTCCATGATCTACTCCATCTCATGAATTATGCCTTCATCATCTTCTTCCTGTGTAAAATCTGCATAACCTTGGCTTTAGACAGCATAACCATTTTCATAGTGATAATCATATTGATGTACTTGGTTCAAGTTATGGGGATATTAATTTTGATAGGGGTTATAATGCTGATATGAAGGGGAAAATGGATGATAAGATTGTGGATATGTCCGATACAACTCTCGGATAGAAGAATTGCATAGAGGAATTGATGTCATGATTGTATGACCTCATAAAATATGTAATAATTAAAGAAAAGTCTACTGCTCCTAAAACAAACTAACAACAACAAAATAATGTATCTGTATTTTCTTTAAAAAATACCGGAAAAAGTTGAAGTTAAAGAATTTGATGATGAAAAACCCTGCACTACTCTGAAATAAGATTCATAGAGTCGCCAAATGATTTCTTCTTTGGATCTTCAATCTTCAGAACACATCAATACTTTTTCTCATCCCATCGAGCGTTCCAAAAATTGGTATTCATGGTAACAAATCTGCTTGAATGATGGGACACGTTTGTAAAAGTAAAACTTTAATATCTTTGAGGTCCCACCGGGTGTGCCACTAACTATTATCTCTCATAAGTGCACCTTAGTTGAGGGATAACAACAAGGTGTCTAAGCTTGCTTCTCTCCCTCACTTCTACAAATACAATGGAAACACCTCAGGTCTATGGCTATACCTATTATTGAGACGAGTATCCAGTATCAAGGCCAGTTCGTTGAATTTTTTAGACAGTTATGTTTTGTAACTTTAAATACTTGCCTATTTTTCTAATGTTTTTCTTTTATTCTAAGCTTTGTGTAAGATTTTGATCATGTCTACCATTATTGTTGATCTGAATCTTAGTTTTCTCTTTAAATCAGTCTTCTGAACATGAAATATCTACATTTTTCTCATCATGAAGATTCTATTTGAAGTTTTCTATGATTTCTAAGCTTTTCAAGCTCTCTCTCATTTCCTATGATTACATTTTCAGTCTTCTCGAGCTTTTTCTGAAATATTCTATGTAAAATTATGACTTGACTTGGTCATTGTCATTGAAGGTAAGTTTTCTGGTTCCTTTCCACTATAATCTGCTCATTATTTTAAGTATTGGCTTCATAACACTGAAACATTGACATGTTTTGTGTTTCATTGTGGTTCATGGCAACTTTGAGTTCGAACTAATTCTAGGTGTTGTCATTTTGAGTCTATAACCTCAAATTTTTGAGGGTTCAAGAAACTGAACCAAAAATTTTGAGTTGTAGACTTTATCTTCAAGTTATTTCTTGTTTTCTTTTTTAATCCTTTACAACACTTTAAGAAAATATAGAATGGTAAAAAAAAATACAAAGCATTTTAATTCTTCCTTTGCTCAAAAAATTAATAGAAGCTTATTTGGCTATTTGAAAACTTTAATGTTCTATTTTTCTTCTCTATGATTCAAATGGCTTAGATGAAAGGATCCCTGTAATTTTAAATTTTTGGGCCTTTCTAAGTTTGGCTTGTTTTGCTTCTATGTTTTGACTTTCCTATGGCTACTGTTATCACGGACTCCGAGCTCACTATAGCTATATTTTATGGTTGATATCTTCATTTATTCTTTGATAACTTGTAGCTTTAAGGTTGAATCTGATTTGGTGCTTAGATTCTTGTTACCATGGCAATGTTTATTCTTGATCTGTTCTTTGATATTTCTCTTCAAGATGTATTAATAAATTTCAAATGTTCTAAGAAGTGATTTTGATGAATTGAGTGTTCCATTATTGTTAACTTTCTTTAATAAATCTAGATCAAATTTTTCTTTAATTTATCTCTGCACCTTTTATTTATGAGTTATGAATTACTTATTGCATAAAAGTTTGAATCTTGATTATGTTAGCATAGTCTACGTACTTGTTTTTTATTAATAGTCTAGTTGTTCAATCTATTCCATTATTCTCTCGCTCTATTTTGTAACTTCTCCATCCATTTAGGGGAGTCTTGTTCAATCTCGTACCTATAAATAATGTACGTAGGTTCTTTATTCAATAGAATAATATGAGATAATATATCTCTATTCTTTCTCCTCCATTTCTACCTCACAGTTTGGTATCAGAGCTTTCTTGATCTATGACTGTGCGTGAAAGAAGAATATTAATCTTGCTGCTGTTGCTACTTGCAAGGTGTCCTGGTGCGAGTTGACATTGGAAGGAGGATACATGAATGCAAATGCTCTTGCGTGGAAGGAGGCTACAACAACTGGGCATGAGAAAAGATAAAACATTTTTGTTTAAAAAGTGGACTTTTTTTTTAAAATGTTGTTTTTTCCTGCGCATGTTTTTTCTAGTTTTTTGTGCTAAAAACAAAGTATCTATCCACCTGTTGCATGGAGGAAGAGGATTCAGAGTGAATTGTTTGTGGGAACTGTCCTAGAAACCTACGTGGAAGGAAGGAAAAATGTGGGATTTCATCAAGAGATCTGTGTAGAAATAGTGTGCAAAGTTTTATTTTAAGCTTCTCTTTACATTATCTCTTTTTCCAGCGACCTGCATGCAAATAATCTGAGTTTCATCTTGGCATCTATATCTTCCTGGTGTAACTACAACCCCTGTACAGTCATCTTGCTATAGATATTCAAAAGAATCCTACACATTTAAGCATTTCAACAACATCCTGAATATTCTATGTGAGGGCATGTATGCGTAGACTAGTTGCATGTGTCAATAAATAAGCCACATCTATGTGGAGACAAGTGGTAAGAGAATTAACTGAAGCTTTACAATTTGCATTGGAGGAAACATGGTGTTTTAGAGGAGCATCCTACATTTAATTGTGTGAAGACTAGCATCCAAATAAAGTTTAGAGTGTGTCACTTTCTGCTCCGTGGAGAAACAGACCAGCTACCTGCATAAAAAATTAGAACAACACGAGGAGAAGAAACTTGGAGATACTTCAACACTTCACCGAATGTCGAGTGTAGACAACTCGATTGAGAGTGTTAATAACATAGCCACTATAGCTGGAAGCTGGAATATCAACTCGCTAGCCAGAGAACACTGTGAAGAAGCTTCTGAGAACTCTAAGTTCTACTTTGCTTTCCTGAATGAGCTTCGGAATACCGGATATATTACATTCGACAAGCTAGTTTGAGAAGGACTTCTTGAATACTTTCTTTTCAAATTCAGCTGCTAAGAAAAGTGAGTACATGAATAATTAGAAGCCAGGTATGATGCCGAATGTGACGATGAAGAAGAATGCCCTACAAAGCATCACCATCTCACAGCATGTGAATATCATGAGCATCTACGAGCCAGTAATTCTCATCAGTGAGTCAAAATTGTAATAACTCTTCAAATAAATAATTTTTTTAATTATTATGATGTCTGCTCCAAAGTTACTTCTATCTGATGCTCAATTGCTCAAAGGGTCCAATTTTGTGGCTTGGAAGACAAAAATGAAGACAATCCTTCAGTTTGAAGGATTATGGGGAATTGTCACAGGGTCTGTGTCTTCTCCCAGAGCCCCCGATGAATTAATAAAATATAAAATGACTATTGCTAAAGCCTTGATGCTGATAATGCTCAGTATCAGTGATGATGTGCAACCGCATGTTAGAAATGTGGAGAAACCCAAGGAGGCCTGGGACAAGTTGGCAACCATTTATGAAGCAAAAAATCAGATGAAGATACTTCATCTTCAGTCAAAGTTTCACACCCTCTCTATGGGGATAGAGGAGAAAGCGGAGGAATTATTGCATCGTGTGGCTGAGCTGAGATCAGAGTTATTAGCACTTGGTGAAATGGTGGATGATAAACTTCTCATCACAATCACCTTGAGAGCACTCCCTTCTCAATTCTGAGTGTTCGTTACAAGACTGAATGTGTCTAAACAAACAGTGACATTCGAAGAGCTTGTGAATTTATTGTAGCAGGAAGAGGCCATCACTTCATCGCATGAGGAGTCTCAGGACAAAGACTTGTTCTCAAAGCCTTACCATGGCTAGAAGAATCAGAAAGGTCCCCTAAAGAAGCCAAATCCAGTGTAACCTAAGCAACAACAGAAAGATCAAAACTCAAAGAGATGGTGTCACATTTGTAGAACCAATACTCATGAAACTTATCACTGCTGGCACAATAGCTTGAAACAAGTGTCTTCAATCCATACAAGCACATCTGGGCATGAATATTTTCAAAATTCCAAATGACATCCCCGTTGGAGAAAGCACAAGGGACATCTCGCAGGCCAACAAGAAGATGATGACTCTGATGAGGAGACATGAGAAGGAGTCCATTGTAGTAAGAATCTTGTACTCGTCTCTTAAACTTCTCAGCCCATGAAGAAAGTTTTGTTGATATACTCTGGTGCAAGGTAAGCATATGTCAGGTGACAAGAAGCTGTTTGATTCACCACATGAGAACCAACTGGAGATTGAGTTCGGATAGCGGATGACAAAGAGTACATTACAGAAGGAATAGGGAATGTCACCATTCCTTTCGGACCACAAAAGTGTACACTTACAAAGGGTACTATATGTTCCCTGGCTTGACTAGCAACCTCCTTGTCAGTTACTCAGCTCTTGAATCATCACCTTAGGGTAGAATTTCTTGTTCAATCTCCTAATGGCAAAGAATCATGCTTCAAACTCCTGATCTTTTGAATGGTATGGTTCCAGCTAAAGGTATTTCACATGTACAAAGAAAATCTTGATTTACTAACTTCTACAAAGAAACTGTTGATCTATAGGTTCTACAAGGATCTCAAACTCAACGTCAACAATAAAAGGGTGTCAACTATCTTATGGCATTTTGGATATGTGACACTTGTCCAAAATCTCAAAATGAGGGTCACCAGTCTATGAGTTCAAAAAATCAAGGGTAAATCGGATTGTGTAAATTGTCAAATTGACGTTTTATTATCTTGCACTAAAAGTCTGTGTTGCAAGAATAACCACAGAGAGATCCATAGTCCAAGCAAGCACCTTCAAATGCCAAGAATTTATCTGTGAAGGAAGTTCATAACTGAATATGAACGGCCCATTGCCTGATTTCGTTTTCAGGATAAGAAGTACTTTCAACATGTTTTTGGATGATCACTCTCGCAAGATGTGGGTATATTTCCTAAAGCTCCAGGTGGTTTGCACTCGTGATCTAGCAAGATCACACAAAAGAAGAGGATTTTGCCAAGTGGTTCATGAGTGTTATTGGCTAAATCAAATCCATGCACATATATTACTCAATGACCAAGAAACACCCTCACAACATGTTGATGGAAATTTTTTGAGTTTCTTTAAGATGGTTTGGCATGGCCAAGAACATCCAACTAAAAAACATAATAAAGATCATTTTTTACATTTAGTACAAATGGCTATATATCTTCTCAACAAGGCACCAACAAAGATTCTACAGAACAAGATGCTAGAAGAGGTATGGAGTGGTAGAAATCCATCAATTTCTCATTTGTGAGTATTTTATTACACAACATACATGCATGTCCTAGCTCAAAAGAGAAAGAAGGTAGAGTCAAAAACACTCCCATGTATCCTTCTTGGCTACAGTACTACCTTGGAGGCATATCATCTCACGGATCCTAAGACAAAGAAAATATATGAGAGTTGGGATGTGGTTTGTGATGAGTCATCCTTTGACTCAATAGTATCAACAGAAGATCCACTTCTAACCACATCTCACCGATTAGTCTATGAATTAGATGATGAGCCAGAGGAGACTACTCAAAGAAAAGAAATACTGCCAAGAGAACTATTTGTTGACCTTAGAGACCTAGAGAATGTGAATCCACATCAATCCACACAGCAACAACACATTTCTTCTCAAAAGCAGCCAAGTTCTCGTCCAAAGTGGGTACAAAGCATTATCAAGGACTCACATTTGCAACAACTCCTAGATACATCATCCGCAGTCAAAACAAGGAGTTAAATAAGAAATGAGGTAAAATTTACACTCATGAGTTCACTGATGAATAGCTCTAAGCCAGAAAATGTTCATGAAGCACTTAGTCAAACTTAGTGGAAGGAAGCCATGGATACAAAATATGACTCGCTCATGAAAAATCAGACATGGGAACTATTGTAAATATCTTCCCCCTCGGGTAGATATAGACAAGCAGAAGAATATGGAAATCAAAGGAACTCAAAACCTGACATTTATTTATGCCAAAATTTGTGCCTTGGTGCATGTAAAGGGCATATGACACAGAGTGTCAATATGGAAAAAGTTGTTCCTTGGCACATGTAAAGGGCGCATGACACAGATTGTCGACATGGAAAAAGTCGCGCCTTGGCGCAGGTAAAGGGCACATGACACAGAGTGTCAACATGAAAAAATTCACACCTTGGCATAGGTAAAGGGTGTATAACACAGAGTTTTGACATGGAAAAAGGCACACCTTGGTACACGTAAAGGGCGCATGACACAGAGTGTCAACAAGGCAAAAGCAGCGCCTTGGCACACGTAAAGGGTGCATGACATAGAGTTTCGAAATGGAAAAATTCATGCCTTGGCACAGGTAAAGGGCGCATGACACAGAGTGTCGACATGGAAAAAGTTGCACCTTGGCACAGGTAAAGGGCACATGACATAGAGTGTCGAAATGGCAAAATTCATGCCTTGGCACAGGTAAAGGGCGCATGACACAGAGTGTCGACATGGCAAAATTCGTGCCTTGGCACGCATAAGGGGCACATGACACAGAGTGTCGACATGGAAAAATTCATGCCTTGGTGCATATAAGGGTATGTCGACATAAGGATGGATGTGCTAAGGCGCATCTTCAGGAGGCACAACGTTTTGAGTGCTGACAGGAAGCAGACCTTGACCCAGATATTCAGATGGCCATAACTTTTCACAGGGAGCTCGGATTAACACAAGGTTGGACTTTTTGGAAATATTACGAGGTCCTCTATCCAAATACAACTGGATATATTTAATTAGGTGGGAAAAATTTCTTAAAAATGTAAAATACAGTTCGCCACTTTTTAGGTTTGCTAGGGTTCTCACCTACCACCATAATGAGATGAATTAAATGCAACCTGGAGGTGGTTAGGGTAGATTTGGTTTTCCTCTCTCTTCCCTCCCTCATTCTTCCTATAAATTGTAAGGAGGGGATTCTTTCTAAAGGTTGGACATTCTTGTTTTTCCCCTCCCTTCTTCTCTTTAGCAGGTGAATTTGTGGAGTTCAAACCTCCCATCTAAAACTGTAATGCAACTTTGCCTCTTGGCACTTTGTAGTGTATTGGGTAAATCTTTGGAGCAAATGATGCATGTTTGTGGATGATTCTCAACCCTCTCTATGTTCATTTGCACCCTCTTGATCCTTCACTACAAATATAGTTATCTATGCATGATCTTGCATTGCATTTTTATGGTTTGTGTTTATTGGCAAGACAGGTGTTCTTCATTCCTCGGTGCATCACTTTTGTAGTTTAGGTTTTACTTTATGCATCTTCTTACCCTGTCTCCTTGGAAAGTTAGTTTAGGTTTTGAGTAAACCCTCTACATTTTTTACATGTGCTTCTGAACAAAGGAATAGGAATAGGCCTTCATCCGGAGAGCTTTTCCAAATCGCGAGGTCCCACACTTGGGAAAAGCTCCATGTTATGCAATCACACTGAGAGTCTCAACCCATCGAGTTGCAGACATTCAGGGGTGTTGTGATTCACCATCAACAGTTTTGGCAAACCCAGTGGGACAAGAGGTCATTCCACAAGATTTGAAGTAATTTTCAAGAAATGTGGACTAAAAAATTACAGGTTTTACAATTTCAGATTTTTCACCTTCCAAGATGAACTTTGAAATCAATTTTCAAGGGATTAACTTGCTGAAAACAAGTCAAAATTTCATGAGTTGATAGATCGGGGGGTAATCTTTAAAAGGGTATTCTTATATTTTTATGATTTTGACTTTCAAAATTTCATGGTTTTTAGTATTTCGAGTTTTCCCAGGTATTAAACATGTCCCAAGTTTTGACACGGTGTATTTCAAGTTTTGTAAGTTACCTTGCATGACCTAAGTTTTACCTGTACCTTTTGGGGATTAGTAACTACACAACAATACCTGATAACCAAATTGAAGAACTATATCTTTTGGGTCCTTCAAAGTTTTAAATTATTTTTTAATATTGTCAGATTTGGTGTGTAACTTGGCAGAATCTAGCCTTTTGAGACTCACTTTCTAACACATCTGGTGACTCCGAAGGGATAGAATTCAGTGGTATAGTAGCACAGGTTGCCCAGGTACATGAGAATAATTCGAACCAGGTCTGATACTTGAGAAGAGGGGCTATTTGTTCACTTACAGCTATCACCAGGCAGAGGAAGGAGAGGAAGAAGACCACAAAGGTCACCATATCCACCTAACCAGACTTTGTCTACACCTCCACCTGATAGACCTTTTCTCGCATCAACCAAAGTTCTTAGGCCAATCATAATGGCACATCTACCACCGAATTCCTTTGTCACTTTCACTGGCAGCAGCCCACTTGCCCTCAATGCAAAGAATCTAGTTCCAATTGTAGCATTGAAGAACATTCCATTTTTCACTGGAGAAAATCATACCACTCCTGGTGATCATGTCAAAGACATTGCTAACATTTGTGCAATCCACAAGATAAATGAAATGGATGTTGCAGTCAAATTGTTGGCATCTTCATTCAAAGGAAAGGCTTTGCAGTGGTTTAGGAGCCTTGGAGCTGGTTCTATCCAAAATTAGAATCAGTTATGCATAGTTCTCCATGAGTAGTTTGGAGAAATGGGAGACAATTTGTCTCTACTAGAAAAATTGACGACTATCAAGAGAGCTCCCAACGAGCAGCTGACTAACTTCAACTTCAGATTTCAAAGGTCTTGGGATAAGATTCCAGTGGCTGTTAGGCCAACAGCTGAAGGTGCTTTTCTATATTATCTTAAGGCTTTGAATTCTGATATTTCTATGCTAATTCAATATATGGGAGGCACAACCTTACCTACTGCTGATAGCATCGCCATTAGGGCTGAAAACTGTCTTATTCAAGCTGGTAAGCTGGCTCCTAGGCCTCCCATGCCCTTGTATCCAAACTTAAAAAATCTAAGCACTAGTTAGGCACCCACTTTGGCTCCTATTCCCACTCATAGAAATCAAAGTTCAAATGAAACTTCTACTTCATCCTCTAGTGCTTAAAATGAACTCCAAGAGGTTATGAAACAGTTCCAGAACCTTGGAAATGAGCTGGTGACTATCAAAAGACAACAAGCTCAAAGTCCTAGACCATATCAGACTCAATCACAGTACTAGGCTAGGCCCCCATACTAACAAAATAGGTCACCAACTTAGGCTACAAATCAAAATCAAAGCCAATTAAGGCCTCCCACTAATAGACATTTCATTCCTATAACCCCAATATTGAATCTGCTTCTAAAGCATTAGTGCCAGTCCAAAAAAAATTAGCTCAATAGTATGATTGGTGTTTCCCATGCAATGAACCTCACAACCAATCTATGTGCTTTAATGGTGCTTTAAACCAAGCCTTGATGGTGACAACTACTGGCGTTGAGGGTGAAGTGAGTCAAGAAGCAAATCAACAACAAGGAACATCTTAGCAAAACACAGCTCCAAATGATACCACACTTGCGAATTGGCAAGCTGAGGATTTTTGTGGCATGAACCAAACAATTTCTCAGAATGTAGCAGCTAACACAAGATCAAAGAAGCGGAATATTGGTGAAGGGCAGTCATTGGCTCCAAGTGATCTACAACCTTCCATCACTCCACAAGGTGTTGGTAAGCAAAATACAATTCCAAACACACAAGGATAGCCCAAACCACCTTCTAAACCAACTCAAATGCTAGCTGTTGCTGCCCATGCATAAGAAAGGAATATGCAACCTAAAGGACAGCAAAGAGATCTTTCATCCCCATTTAGCATCATTGATCAAATGAAGAAGACAAATGTGAATATATCAATGTGGGAATCCTTATCCATCCCAGGCCAAAGAGATATTCTACAAGCTGCCATGAAGAATTGGTCAACTTCGAACCAGTAGGTCCATATGCAAGAGAATGTCCTCACAAATGTTGCTCAGCCTGAAGGGAATCATGGAGGACAACAGGGTAAAGTTTTAAATCCCCCTCCATTATATGTTTCATTAATCATTGGGGATAAACTAGTACACAATTGCATGATTGATTCTAGGGCAAGTAGTTCTGTCATACCCAAGCAAATAGCTGATCAGTTGGGTCTCCAATATGAATTCATATCAAAGGGGGTAGTGTAGTTGGATGGGACAGCAGTAGCAATGGTGGGAGTGATTAAATATTTGAATCTTACCTTGCATACATGCACCAACATTACCGTTTTGCAAGATGTGTCAGTGATAGATTTGCCACCACTCTTTTCCCTATGCTTATCAAGGGATTTCACAGCCAAAAATGGAGGGTACTTATCTACTGATTGGTCACACAAGTTGTTTAGAACAAGATATGGTACTAAGGTCACAATCAGATCCAAGCCAATTGCAAACTTTCATATTGAGCCTCATACTCCAAGACAAATCAATGCCAAATTTTCAACATTTGATCAAGAAGACTGTCTAAGCACAAATGAAGCTAACACCAAAGTTAGAAGCATTCCAGATTTGACTCTTGATGAATGGGAAAGCAAGGTACATGCTTTTGATCCCTACCAAGAAGTAGAAGAATCTGAGCTAGGAGTCTATTGCATACATGAAGGAAACCAGCCTATTCCTAGCATCACCAAACCAGACCATAAGGATGAAAATGAGGTATGGCAGTTATTTTTGGATGGATCAAGGAGTAGGCAAGGTGCAGGAGAAGGAGCTATGCTTGTTTCACCTCAAGGCATCAAATATTATTCAGCTTTCCATTTCTAGTTTTCCTGTTCAAACAACACAGCTGAATATGAGGCCTTGATTCACGAACTTCATTGGGCCACGAAAAAGGGTATAAAGAACTTGCAGGTGTTCGGGTATAGTGAGCTAATCATCAATCAAGTCAGGTGACAACATGCTACAAAGAATGAACAGCTGAAGAACTACAAGAATAGGGTGTGGGACCTCGTGGGACCCAGGAAGAAAAATGAAGCAGTGGATATGCTCGCAGTAGTTGGAGCAACGTTTGATGTGGTTGACAACATCAAAAGGGAAAAAACACAACCACATGTCCATGTGATTGTGAGGCCAACAGTTCCAGATAATAACACAAGCTGGCAGGTGTTTGAGAATGATCAACAGATCGTCAATTTCTTACAAGAAGAGGCTGAATTCTCAGCTAGGAATCAAGACAGATTAGAGTAGCAGTATGGGGATCAAGTAGTGCAGCTGTGGACAAACAAGCTTCCCAAGGGTTTAGTAACATTGGAGTCTATCTTCAACCCTAACGACCAATTCCATAAGGAAAAGGCTAACGTACAGGTCAAGAGAGAAGATTCAGAGCCAATTCCAGTTGGGGAAGGCAAAACACTTCAAATTGGCAAAGTGGCCACTGAGCAGGAGAAATCAGATTTCATACAACTTTGCCAAGAATTTCTAGATGTCTTCGCTTGGAGCTATGAAGACTCAAGAGGTTTCAATCCAAAGTTGGCACAACATACCATAGAATTGGATCCAGATGCTAAGCCTGTCAGGCAGATGCAGAGACCAGTCAACCCTCACATTGAGCCTTTAATGAAGAAAGAGTTAAGCAAGCTAATAGAGGCAAGCATTATATTTCCGATCAAGCACTCAAGCTAGGTTGTAAACTTGGTTCCGGTCAGAAAGAAGAGTAGAGAAATCAGGTTGTGTGTGGACTTCTGAGACCTAAACATGGCATCTCTCAAAGACCATTACCCACTTCCTTCAATGGAACAAATATTGCAAGTAGTATCTGGTTCGAAGAGATTCTCTCTCCTAGATGGCTACTTAGGGTATAATCAGGTAATGGTGAAAGAAGATGACCAGTTCAAGATGGCTTTCACCACCAAATGGGGCACCTATTCCTACAAGAAGATGCCATTTGGACTATCAAATGCTGGAGCCACTTTCCAAAGGGCAATGGATATGGCATTCAAGGGATTGATCAATAAAATAGTTTTGATATATCTTGACGACATCATTGTATTATCAAAAAATGTAGCGGATCACCTCTTCCATTTGAGGTAGGTGTTTCAGAGGTGTAGAAGATTTGGGGTATCATTAAATCCCAAAAAATGCATATTCTTGGCTCACAAGGGAAAACTTCTAGGCCATATTGTTTCAAAGGAGGGGTTGATGATTGACCCAGAAAGAGTTGAAGCAATTCAATCGTTGCCATTTCCAAGTCATAAGAAGGCTCTTCAAAGCTTCTTAGGAAGGATTAATTTTGTCTGCAGGTTTGTTCCAAACTTTGCAGCTCTCGTAAAGCCAATAACATTGATGTTGAAAAAGAGCATGACATTTAAGTGGACATCTGAAGGCAAGGAAATTTTTGAGGCAATAAAAGAGGCTATATCTCAAGCTCTGACTCTCGTCAATCCAGACTTCTCCAAGGACTTCGTGCTATATGCCTTCGGTGGTGGAGACACAATTTCTACAATCTTGGTACAGCAAAACAAGGAAGGATTAGAATAACCAGTTGCTTTCTTCAGTTAAGGCTTAGAGGAATACGAAAATAGGTACTCTTTCATTGAAAAGCATCTCCTCGGAGTGATCAGAAGCTTAATGAAATTAAAGCACCTAGTCTCAAACAACAAGATCCAATTGTTGGTCTCTCATGCGGGAGTCAAGGACTTCCTTCTAAAAAAGGATTTGAACGAGAAACATGCAGGATGGATAACCCGTGTCATGGAATATGACATCGAGATTAAGGTCACTAAGCTAGTACGTGGAAAAGGACTATGTGAACAACTAGGTTTGAGTCAGAAAGTTGAAGCAGGTGATGAAAAAGAGACTTCCTTGGTACTGCAAGATGATCAAAAACAAGAAAATGATGATGTTCCTACTCTTTGTTGGACTCAGAATATGATACACTTCCTACAGACAGGCCTATGCCCTCCAGAAATGAGCAAATCAAAGAGGAGATTAAGATTACAAGCCATCCCATATGTGCTTGTTGATGGTGTTTTATTCAAGAAAGACATCAATGGAGTTCTATTGAGGTGCATTGGGACAGGTCAAATTGAGAGGGTGTTACGAGATTTTCATGATGGAGATCCTGGAGGACATTTTTCCCCATGAGTAACAGCTCTTAAGATAATGAAGGCAGGGTATTATTGGCCAACAGTGTTTAGTGACTACTATACATGGATAAGAAATTGCAAGAAATGTGCACTCTTCATAGGCAAAGAAAGACTAGCAGCACTTCCATTGCACCCAATTTTGGTTGACCAACCATTTATGCAATGGGGATTGGACTTTGTTGGGGTCATCAACCCAAACTCAAGCCAAGGCCACAAGTGGATTCTCATGGAAATGGACTATTTCACCAAGTGGACCAAAGGAGTAGCGCTCAAAGAGGCAAATGAGTCTAACATACTAGACTTTTATGAAGGAATAGTGACCAGGTTCGGTGTGCCGGCCACTATCATATCAGACAATGCATTGGCATTCATAGGTTCCAAGATTACAAAATGGGCTGTCAAGAATGTAATCTATTTTTGCACCTCTTCAAATTATTCCCGCAGGGTAATGGATAGGCAAAGTCCACGAACAAGAATTTGCTAAGAATCATCAGAAGGACTCTGGATGAAACCCAAAGGACATGGCATACCAAGCTAAAATCAGCATTGTGGGCTGATAGAATAATGCCAAAGAGGTCTACTGGTAATTCTCCCTACAAGTTGGTCTATGGGAAAGAGGCAGTATTGCCTATATCATTAGAATTGCTAGCATTGGAGCTCATGAAGTAGTTTGAGTTGTCTGAGTTCAAACGAATGGAGGCCAGGTATGCAGATTTGATGGAATTGGAAGAAATAAGAGAACATGTAGTTCTGATGATTGAAAAGGATCAAGCCTTAGTAAAAAGATGGTTTGATAAGAAGGCAAGAGCAAGGACCTTCCCAGAAGGGGAACTAGTCCTAAAATGGGATGCAGATAGGGAAAAACAAGGAAGGCACTCCAAGTTTGGTTCCATCTGGAGTGGCCCCTACATGTTCATGGGATGTAAAAGTAGTAATGCCTTCCAATTGTCTACATTAGATGGAGAAGAACTCCCGATTCCGGTTAACAAAATCTATCTTAAACATTGCTACTAAAAGGAAAAGGTTTACCCTTGTAAATATTAGCCTAGTTTTCAATTCCTCTAAGTGCGTATGCACATCGTCTTGTCATAGTTAGGTTTCATTTTCCCTAAGTGCTTCAGCATAGGTTTTGTTGCTCTTAGGTTGAATTTCTATAGTTCAGCATGCTCTCGAAGAAGGAGTTGCGGTATCAGGCTTGGGATCAGAGATCAAGTTGGTTTCAAGTTATTACTTATGACTCCATACCCAATGGATTGCTAAAAGGCCACTGATCTTCTACCTAGCAGGCAGGTGATCCCGTTGAGTCGCCAAACTGTTGTAAATATCTTCCCCTCGGGTATATATAGACAAACAGAAGAATATGGAAATCAAAGGAACTCAAAACCTGACATTTATTTATGCCAAAAGTCGCGCCTTGGCGCACGTAAAGGGCGCATGACACAGAGTGTCGACATGGAAAAATTTGTGCCTTGGCACACGTAAAGGGCACATGACATAGAGTGTTGACATGGCAAAATTCATGCCTTGGCACAGGTAAAGGGCTCATGACACAGAGTGTCGACATGGAAAAAGTCACGCCTTGGCATAGGTAAAGGGCGCATGACACAGAGTGTCGACATGGAAAAATTTGTGCCTTGGCGTAGGTAAAGGGCACATGACATAGAGTGTTGACATGGAAAAAGTCACGCCTTGACGCATGTATAGGGCCCATGACACAGAGTGTCGACATGGCAAAAGTCACGCCTTGGCACACGTAAAGGGCGCATGACACAGAGCGTCGACATGGCAAAATTCGCGCCTTGGTGCAGGTAAAGGGCGCATGACACAGAGTGTCGACATGGCAAAATTTGCACCTTGGTGCACGTAAGGGGTGCATGACACAGAGTGTCAAAATGGAAAAATTTGTGCCTTAGTGCATGTAAGGGTATGTTGACATAAGGATGGATGTGCCAAGGCGCATCTTCAGGAGGCGGAACATTTTGAGTGCTGACAGGAAGCAGACCCTGACCCAAATATTCAGATGGCCATAAATTTTCACAGGGAACTCGGATTAATGCAAGGTTGGAATTTTTGGAAAGATTACAAGGTCCTCTATCCAACTACAACTGGATATCTTTAATTGGGTGGGAAAAAATTCTTAAAAATGCAAAATACAGTTCGCCACTTTTTGGGTTTGCTAGGGTTCTCACCTACCACCATAATGAGATGAATTAAATGCAACTTGGAGGTGCTTGGGGTAGATTTGGTTTTCCTCTCTCTTCCCTCTCTCATTCTTCCTATAAATTGTAAGGAGGGGATTCTTTCTAAAGGTTTGAAATTCTTGTTTTTCCCCTCCCTTCTTCTCTTTGGCAGGTGAATTTGTGGAGTTCAAACCTCCCATCTAAAACTGTAATGCAACTTTGCCTCTTGGCACTTTGTAGTTTATTGTGTCAATCTTTGGAGAAAATGATGCATGTCTATGGATGATTCTCAACCCTCTCTGTGTTCATTTGCACCCTCTTGATCCTTCACTGCAAATCTAGTTATCTGTGCATGATCTTGCATTGCGTTTTTATGGTTTGTGTTTATTGGCAAGACATGTGTTCTTCATTCCTCGGTGAATCACCTTTGTAGTTTAGGTTTTACTTTATGTATCTTCTTACCCTGTCTCCTTGGAAAGTTAGTTTGGGTTTTGAGTAAACCCTCTGTATTTTTTACGTGTGCATCTGAACAGAGGAATAGGAACCGGCCTTCATTCGGAGAGCGTTTCCAAATCACGAGGTCCCACACTTGGGAAAAGCTCCATGTTATGCAATCACACTGAGAGTCTCAACCCATCGAGTTGCAGACATTCAAGGGTGTTGTGATTCTCCATCAACAAGAACTTGTCAATCTTCCTATAGGAAAGAAACCCATAGGTTGCAAATAGGTTTTCAAGATAAAATATAAGGTAGATGGATCCATCAACAAACATAAAGCACAACTTGTAGCTAAAGTATATGTTCAGAAAGAAGGCATCAACTATGAAGAAACCTTTGCACCCACTATGAAGATGATCTTGGCTTGGAGATATGGCAAAAGAAGCATCACATTTTTGTTTCCTAGACAAAGTACGCCAAGACACTCCTGGAAATGTATAGAATGTCTAACTGTAAACCTATATCCACTCCCATGGACAAAGGCTTGCAACTTTCAAGATTCCAAGACTCACATCAAGTAGATGCTACTCTCTATAGGAAATTTGTTGGAGGGCTCATCTATTTGACATATACCAAACCAGATCTCTGCTATACTGTTATCTATCTTTCCAGGTTCATGTAGGAGCCAAAGAAATGTCACTGGAATGCAGCAAAGCATGTTTTGAGATATGTCTGAGGAAAAACAGATTATGGTCTAGAATATAAGAAGAATGAGCAATTCTTCTTACAAGGATACGTCGACTCGGACCTCGCCGGATCTATTGATGATAGGAAGTCAACTACAGGATACATATTTCATCTCGGATCTAGACCTATCTCGTGGATAAGCAAGAAGCAAAATGTTGTTTCTATCTCATCCACAGAGGCAGAATATCACGTCGCACGAGGAGCTGTGTGTGAAGTGATATGGATACGTCACATTTTGGATGAAATGGGAATTCTTGAAAAATAGTCACCTATTCTTTATTGTGACAATTAGAGTATGTTGAAGCTTGTGCAGAATCCAGTCTTTCATGAACGAATAAGGCATATTGAAATTGATTTCCATTTCATTCGAGAGCACATCTTGAACCATCCAATTCAGCTCTAGTACTGTCCTACTGAAGCACAATTTTCTGAAATTCTCACTAAATCTCTTAGCAAAGTGAAGTTTGAATTTTTCAGGGGTCACATTTGCAAGAATAATGTAATAAGGGGGGGAATGTTAGCATAGTCTACGTACTTGTTTTTTTATTAATAGTCTAGTTATTCTATCTATTCCATTATTCTCTCCCTCTATTTTGTAACTTCTCCATCCATTTAGGGGATTCTTGTTCAATCTCGTACCTATAAATAATGTACGTAGGTTCTTTGTTCAATAGAATAATATGAGATAATATATCTCTATTCTTTCTCCTCCATTTCTACCTCACAGACTGTTGTGAACACTCACTAGTTATAATGAATTTTGTTCCTACAATTTTGATGCCAAGTTCTCCAAAACAAGGAGCTTATATCTTGAGTATCAATCCAATCTGAATGTTTTCTTCTTTGATGTGTATAGATGTATTTTAAGTTTTAATGCTAGACTTGTATAATATAAACAAACTTCTATACTTGTGTTCCATCCTTTTGTACTTAGCTTTAATCTTGTTGAGGAACTCTAGATTTGATAAATGACCTCCTTTAGTCTACAATTTTAAGTTCTATAAACCGTGTCAGGCACTTTTTCTCTGATGAATACTTGTTATGCCTTTTATCAAATCATTTCATTTGTTGGATCATTGTATCTGGAGTCCTTATCATGAAGTTAAAACTTGTAGGCATTTTCAAGGAGCTATATTCTTCCTTTTCTTGTTTACGTTTCTTTCAAATTTTGATCAGGTGCATTCTGTTTATGTCTTAATTGATGATTTTTTCTCCTGAATGTGTAATCTTGATCATGCATACCCTTTCAATCTCTTAAATTTTGTTTATAAATTTAATCTATTCTACATAATTTAGTACAAAATTTAAATCATGAATTGTGTTATCTTCTACTGCAACTGTTGACAGTTTTTGCATCCCGTGCTAAAAAATTCAACTTGAAACTTTTAAAGTTTCTTAGATTGATTGATTGAGAGGTTATACTATGATTGGGTCACCCACCTCGTATTAAGATACAAAGTTTAATTGTTTGGTTTTGGACAGTCTTGGAAATCATATTTGGATCAAAACTACAACTTGTGTGTAGTTACACAACGCCATGCCTCATAGATGCAGACATTCCATTTGTTACCCTTGTCAAAACCATGCAACACTCATAAATGGCCATCGCAAAGCCCTGAGGAAGGTAGGAATGGTGGAAAATACCATACATGATATTCTTAAACTAAAAACAAGTTGAAGATTTCAAACATGGAAAGGTGTAATTTTACAAACAGTCTTCGTTTTTTATGAGCATTAAAAGGTACACTTGATTTTAATTTATCTCCATGATTAAGTGAATTATTTAAGTGTTTTGAGTTGTATAAATTCATTTATTATACGTAAAAATGAAGAAAGGTATAGCAAAGAAATACATACATCTCATTACACGAAAATAGTTCATTTTATTCATGAGGAGTAACAGTACAGTGAACCCACACAAGCCGTGGGAATAACTCAAAAATAAAGTTCATACAATGAAATAACATATACGTAAAATTATGAATAGAGAAAGGATGCAATCCAGCATTTCTTGGGTTGTCATATGTTTGGTTTAAGTTGATTGTTCTCATTGATCCTATCCACCATCTTCACCAACTGTTGCATTGTATTTGAAAAGGAAAATAATTTGTTAGAGCTCCAAATTTCATACTTATATTTACAGCTTTAGGCAGATGCACTTTCAAAAAAATGAACTTGAGATTAGTACATAATGAGGAATGAAGACAGCTTTACATAGATACACAACTCACAAGTCAATACAAGTGATTCAAGGAAACAATGGATAACGGAAGTGACTTTACAATAAAGAATACAGAATGATCAACATACAGATATTATTAAAAGGTAAGGTTGCAGTTCTAGACTATGAAGGGTACCTTCAACTAAGTTCAACAACTTTGAACACTGAATTCAGAGACTTTATTTTAAGAATAAGAGGTCCTACTATAGTCCTTTCAAATGCTATGCATAAGAGCTAGGATTACAACATGAACTGTCCTACAATACCAGGGGAGGTAAATACAGGTTTCATAAATAGAGATTTGTTGAGGTAATATCAGCAAGAATCCAGTGGAGGATGCAAAAAAACTTCTTCTAGTTTTCGAAGTGACCTCATGCAAGAAATGAATAAGTGAGAGACAACCTTTAAGATCACCACAGTACATGCATGATACAAAAATAGAATTTTTCAATGTGCAGAGCCTTAACTGATAAGCCAGGCTCAGAAATCTTCATCAAGCTCACAAGTGAGCATTCTTGATCAAATAATGAACAAATTTTCAGAAGAGTATAAGTGAGTTGTTATCAGAAGTATATATACAGATTCTTAATTTTTAAAAGTGTAAAATATGCAAATCTAGATTTCTCATAAAAATATCGACCATCATAATGAAGAAAGTTAGAGACATTCTCAGCTATATGTAGCAACATATTCGATACTATTGGGAATGAAGTTTTAATGGCATGGAGCAATAAAAAATTTATGGAGTTAGCTTTGAAGATTGACACATTTTAATACAAGAAATTTTCTATCAAATTCATATTGAGCCCACAAAGCTGAATTCATCATAGGCATGTAAAGCCTTTACAAGTTCTGATGTTACAATTGTTGAAAAGATACAGGAAGGTCAGACACAACGGAGTACCAGTCCCTAAGACCTTGAAATAAGTGAACAATCAGTAAAGCTATGAAGCACATAAAGTCAAACCATAGCGAGATCTAAAGTGTTCTACACAACCCTTGTACCACTATTGAAGAAGGTAACTTAACCCAGATCTATGACGAAACAGTGGTAAGGATCAAAATGAAACCTAGAAAGCAGAGGTATCAAATTGACCCCAAGAATAGGAAACATAAATTTCACAATTTATACAATGGTTGCCATAACAAAAGGTCAGCTTTGGGTAAAGCTTAAAACATGAAGTTATTCCAAAACAACAGATTATTTTCAAGGAAAAATTTTAAAGAAAAACCACGATTACCCACAATGCAGAATGCAAATGGGTATTGAAAATAGCGAGTAATGATAAGTACCCACGGTTCAAAATAAGGAACAAGGCACGAAATATGAAAATCCACATTTTTGATTAGTTAAAGATTGGTAATAAAAATCAGAATTTCCAAGTATGAATAGATGATTACCCACATAAAAATTTTGTAGAAAAGGAGCCCAGATTAAAGATATGCAGATTCAAAATTTCAATGAGCTATACCAAGCTTCATAGAATCTAGGTGGACTGGCATCACAGAAGTAGAGAAAATCAAAATAAGCTGCATCTTTCCAGACGTACATAACACATGGTGCTACCTAAGCATCATAAAACCTTACCAGTTTAGAGCAGATTGAAACTTTTAAGGGAGATTCAAACTCGCATATCTCCAAGAAATAATATGTGAAAGTCACAGCTAAGAAGATACAGAAGGGAGGTATAAATTTTGAGTGTCTCAGAGATTAAACGAATATCGACTGACAAAATACTACAAATCCATTGATCAATACTTACCATTTGAACATCACTAACAGTTATGCATATAGTCTAGAACCAAGCTTATACACATAACAATGGCGGCATTTGTTCTAAGTAAAAACTTTCTCAGAAATCTCTATCACTAGCAAAAATAGAGACTCAAAAGATTTAGATCTCACAAATCCTACAAGGTCAATAAGCATGATATCGTTAACTAAAGCTTGAAGGCACTCCACAAGGGTTCAACAATATGAAAGCATGGTGGCAGGATTTTTAGAAATACCCATGATGGGGAAATAGGACCTTACTCATGAAAGCTCCACTTACTGAAAAAGGTGAATGGCCATGAAACATGAACTCGCAGATTGGAAAAATGTACAGATCTGAAGTTCAAATGATGACCCTCATCAAGCTGTCAGAGTTTCACAAACTCATCAATGGTGGTCTCGTTCTCAACATCTCCTACAAGGATGACTTCAACAGAAAAAGATTTCGAAGATCAGCTCATAAAGAGTAGAAAATAATGGTGGCATAATAAATAATAGGATCAGAGAATACATGAGGAGCTCCCACATTCACTCTCCAAGCATTTCAAAATGGAACCCCCCAGAATCAGCTTCAAAATATTCAACATAAAAGATCAATGGCTGTAAAAAAATTTGAGCAGAGTTCGTTTAGCTCGAATAGAGCCTGAGTATGCAAATACCAAAATTATTAGGTTTTGTAATACTTTTTCCACCTTAACTCAGTGAATTCCGAGTTGAACTCAGATTCACCGTGGTTAGAAAGTATCAATGTGTCAGATGCTACAAAAAAAACCCTATCTCCACTCGGGTGTAGTTTCGAAAGAATGAGCCAAATCCATGCACACAATCCATCAGAAGGGTCGACCTATCATTTGGAAGGGACATGTTTTAACGTGATCATTACAGGTGAGGGCCTTGCAAAAGCCTTTAAAAATTTAAATGTGTACATTTCTACACTGAGCATAATGGGTAAAGTCAAATTTTCTATAAAGGGGTCCACAAAGTCATTACTATGTCCAAAATAAATCATTGCTTGCTGAGTAAGATCAAATAATTAATATTTGATTGATAAAATGCCATAGTCAATTGAAACAACAGGTAAACCTGACTTATGCCCATCACTAAGGATACATTTCATCATATAGCGAAGAATTATTGATACCTTTAAATGACTATGGTGTGTCTGACCAAAAGGTGGGAAATGAAGTCTGTAACCTTATGTATCAAGGGGTGATATGATAGGTCAAAACGAAGGACTTATCCAAAATATGATTAGAAACCAAATTATATGCCAAGTTCAATGGAGACCTCACTATGAAGGTCAACATCAGTGTAGTTCCCCATGTGACTGCAGAAGAGAAAAAAACAGCATGTCTACATCAAAGCAAGTGGTCCCCATCAAGATGCATACTATGGGTGGGTTATTTTTGCAAATTTGGAAATAAATTAATTATTTGTGCTTCACTCAAATGAGGTTATTTCTTGCATATGCATCCACAGAGGGCTGAACTATTGCAAGAGGGGCAAGTTTTAGATGTCACATCAGGAACAAGAACATAGAATTCACATGCACAAGAAAGGAGACTTGCTCATCAAACAAGGTTTATTATTAGCAAATTATTCACCCTTAGCTTTTATTAAAAATAGAACAGTCAACTGCAGTTTGACTGTGATGTAATCAAAGACTATTAATTCCTATTTTGTATTAATTTGCTTTATTTTATTTTATTTATTATTAAATAAAGGATAAAAATAGGATGCATGGGAGAGTACAATTTTATTCTATTTTTAGGAAGGGTAGGGTGATAAAATATTTTACAATATATTGTGTGCTTTGGCAAAGCACAAAGGAGGACTTTTTAGATACAAGAGTGCTGAAGTAATTTTCTATCAGTTTTTCCCTTTGAATGTGAAGTATTTTCTATCTTTCCAATTATTTACAGTCTTGTGTATGTTTTCCATTAATCTTGTGAATGTTGAATTCCTTGATTAATCATCTTACCCTGTTGCAAATTCAGTAATTTCTGCATGATATTAATGTGTATGTGTAACTTAGCAGTATTGTTGTGATTTTATCCCTCAATACATCGAAGTTTTACCCTTAATTATATTCATAAAACAATGTTGGCATGTGCATCATAAATTCATTCCATATCAATTGTGCATGTACTCAGTCAAAGACCTCATACAAGTTTGGTGTATCACCTCAGTTTTAAATTCATTTTTTTACAGTCATCTTTTACCCCTTAAACCCTAGAAAATCAATTTAGGATACATCAATAAGGAACCGGCCTTGATACCAGAGACTCACCTCAAAATAGGTATACCCACAGACCTAAGGTGTTTCCATTGTATCTACGAAAGAGAGAGATAAAATTTTCTAAGCTTAGAACACTTGCATGCCATCTCTCTACAGGGTGCACTTTCGAGAGATAATAGTTTTTGGCATGCCCAGTGGGACATCACAAAGTTAGAGTTTCTAAAAGGTGTTCGACTTCAAGCAACAAATCATTAGCCATCAACCTTCACTGGAGAGATAATAGTTTTTGGCATTCATGCAGCTAAAAGTTTCACTTTTCAAAGGTGTTTCGTCATTCAAGTAGATCTGAAAACATGTATAGTAGTTTTGGAAAGAATTACTATTGATGAATTCAAAAAAATGAAGATTCAGGGTGAAGAATTCATGAGGCAACTCCATGAATCTTATTTTAGATCAGTACAACATATTTCATACTTCACCAATTTTCAGCTGCAGTTTCCATAGTATTTTCAAGGAAATCAGATCGGTTATTTTCTTGTTATCAATGTTTTTTGTAAGCAATAGACCTATTTTCATAGTTTCAATATTTTATGAAGTCCTACAACCACGAACCCTCATTTTTAGTAGTGTTTTCCTCTAAACCAGCATCCCTTTTATCCACCTTCTCCTTCAGATCAGTTTTATAACCCCTATCAAAATGAATATCCTTATAACCCAAACCCCATCCATCAAAATGATTATCAATATGAGGGTTATGATGTTCAAAATCAGGGTTACACAGAGGTTTATGACTTATTATGCACAATGAGGAAGATCTTAGAATCAAGTTTAATAGTCTGAAGCAAAAATATTTAGCTATCAAGGAACAAATTGAGAAATCATTAGCAAAGAAGAATGATAGGTGTCAGGATAGGTATCCCTGTCAATGGGATGTTCCCACTTACCTTCCCAATCAAAATTTAGTGCCTATATATTCTCCTTACCAGCCAATGCAGCCTATTCCCTAGTTTCCTAACTATCAAGCTGCTGCAATTTCCTGCTTTTTCTACACCATAATCATATACCGAAGTCAAAATTAATTGTCCAAGTTGGCATTCAGATGTTGTTCTAGAAGAAAATAATATACCCTAGCCTCTTGTCAAAAAAATTCTAGTTGAAATTGAAATCAAGCCCACTCCACCCATACTTCCAGTCCAGGAAAGAGAGAATCATAAGATCAAATAGGAGGGGAAGCTAATGGAAGACAATAATAGGCTGGAATTTTTACAGAATTTACATGGATGGGTGTCAAAGTTTCAATTTGATTTTATTCCAGAGTTGGAAAAGGAAATTATGCAAAAGGTACAACCTATTTTTCCATCAGATCAAGAGCAGTTGGAAGATGATCAACAATCTGCATATTCTGAGTGTAGTGTGCATGAGGGCACCATACTCACGCAAAGCTTACAACCATATCAGAAGAGGATAGATCAATTTTGAATAAAAAAGAGGTTGAAATTCAAGGAAATTGTGTTTCAAATTTACAGCTTGAAGAAGTTGATTTCTTGTTAGATTTAGAAAACTCCATGGGTGAATAACAACCTATGGAAGTCACTATTTTTTTAGTTTTAGCATTTAATGAACCTCTAGTTGCTAAGGTCCCTCTTGTACTTGAAAACGAGGAAGACATTGCTATTGGGTGAAGATATTTATTATCCCCTCCTAGAAGAACCATTTTGGGAGAAGAATGTCTCATAACAACATGTTATTCAAATCAGATCTTGTGCAGAAAAACGAGACAATTTTGATCTTACAGATTTTATGTCAAATCAGAATGAGCAAGATGAAAGATCAGTTGTGATACAACAATTAGAGAGAACAGAGACATGTTCGATTCAGTTTCAGAATGTCCAAAAGGCTAATACAGAACAACAACTTCATATAAGTACCTATGAAAATGAAGAAGATGATCTTCATTTTTTTGATTGTACCATGTATCTAGATAGTGTCCTATGAATAAGAAGAGAATGAACTCGAACTTTTTTAGATTACATGGAGGATCTGAAACAATGTAGAAGCATTTGATATAAGTGTTAGAAGATCACTTACAGTAGTCACAGAAAAAAAACTTGTAGAGCAGAAGCAAATCTAAAAACAGTTTCAAGATGAGATACAGCAGTTGGAAGACACAAAACATCTTCCAGGATAGCTTTAGAATGGATATCATTATTGAAAATGATATTTATGATTAAGATCAAATCAGAAGTTAGCAATGCATTCGCTACAAGAGAGGCCTTGACCTATTCGGTATTTGGCTGATTCTCAACGCAACTGCAACATATTACCAAATTTCATGCTTGTCATGGAACAGCAAAAGTGAGTCATTTGTTCTTAACATAAATCCCCAAATCAAGTCTAGAATAGATTACAGACTAGATAGAGGTACTTCCTAGCTCCTGGACTGGTTTGATTAATGAAATAAAGGCATATATCTTGTTTTTAACTATGTCACTTTTCTGGTTTTTAGATCTGAATTCATGGCCTCAGTTTTGGAGGAAGGGGATCTCCTTTTCATTTCCTATTTCATGTTTTTTTGAGCTTCAGTTGTTTCTAGTTAGAGTACGGTAGAGTAGGATTTCCCTTTCAATAAGTGCATAGTTCTTGCACATTGTAATGTCTTTTCAATTAAATAAAGTGCACTTCGTGCACCTGATTTCGTTTACTAGATCCTTTTACCAAGTTTTAGTTAGTTTGTTGGAAGGGTTGGAGCTTTAGGAAGGCAAGTTTTGGTTACATGCTTCGAGACTCCATGCCCAACGGACAAGAACAATTCACTGGTCTACAAGCATAGTAAGAAACTTTTCCATGCAAGATTGCCAAAAATGTTGACATTTTGTGCACCCAATGATAAGAATGGTCAACTCGAACAACTTTTAAAATTTTCTTAGATTGATAGAGTCAGAGGTTAGACTATGATTGTGTCAGCCTACCTTGGATTAAGATATAGATTTTAATTGTTCGGTTTTGAATAGTCTTGAAATTCATATTTGGATCAAAACTACAACTTGTGTGCAGTTAAAGAATGTCATGTCTCATAGATACAGACATTCCATTTGTTGCCCTTGTCAGAACCGTGCAACAACCATAAACAACCATCGCAAAGCCCTGAGGACGATAGGAATGGTGGAAAGTACCAGACATTATATTCTTAAACTACAAACAAGTTCCAGGTTTAAAACATGGAAATGTGCAATTTTACAAAAAGTATTCATTTTTGATGATCATTAAAAGGTACACTTGATTTTAATTTATCTCCATGATTAAGTGAATTATTTAAGTGTTTTGAGTTTTATAAATTCATTTATTATCCATATAAATGAAGAAAGTATAAAAAAAGAAATACGTACATCTCATTACACGAAAATAGTTCATTTTATTCATGAGGAGTAACAGTACAATGAACCCACACAAGTCACGGGAATAAATCATAAAGGCAAGTTCATACAACAAAATAACATATACATAAAGTTTTGAACAGTGAAAGGATGGAATCCATCACTGCCTGAGTTTTCAGTTTTTTTGGTTTAAGTTGATTGGTCTCGACTGCTCCTATCAACCATCTTCACAAACTGCTGCATTGTACCTGAAAAGGAAAAAAAAATCGTTAGAGCTCCGGATTTCATACTTTCTGTATTCACAGCTTTAGGCAGATGCACTCTCAGAAAATGAACTTGAAATCAACATGATAGAGGAATGAAACAACTCATAATCATGAGTCCAAGTATACAAGTGATTCAAGTATAACCCAATGGATAAGGTAGGATTTTACAATACAGAATGCAAGAATGATCAATGTACATTTTTCAGTTCCATAAGAGCTACAATATCAACAAAACTATATTTTTAGTTTCAAATGAAGTTCAAAATACTTTGAATACTAAATTTTAGGAGTTGTTTTAGATAAATGTTCTACAATAGATCTTTCTGTGCATGCATAAGAGTTACAATTCAATAATAATAGTCCTATAGAAAGGAATTTAGTACAACTTTAAAAAAGTCAGATTTGCTAATTATCTTAGCAAGAACATATCATACAAACTACTATAGTGAAAGACCTCATTCAGAGTAGAAGAAATAAGTTGTGCAATCAGATCATCATCTAGTACAGAGATACAAAAATAGATTTTATACAATGTGTGAAGCTCATTGATTACAAGGCCTAGACATGGTAATACTCACATAATCAGCCAAATATTATAAACCCAGTAATGGGTATAAGTGAGTTGTTATCAGAAATACAGTATATAGACTCTCAGTTCTAAAAGTGTTAAATATGCAGATCAAGATACCATCATAATACACATTTTACATATTATTGAATACATGTAGAAAAATGCATTGGGAACGAATCTTTAAGCCTTGACAATGGAGAAATTTCTAGTTATTTCAAGATCAGATTGTAATACAAGAAAGTTTCAATCCGGATAATCATATTTAGCTCTAGCTGCAAACTAAGCAGTAAAACTTTACAAGTTATGATGTTATAATTGTTGAAAAGATACACAACTCAAACACAATGGAGTACCAGTTCCCAAATGGGAGATGTAGCAATAGTAAAGGAGAAACACATAACAGTCAAACCCATGTGGATCAATAGTTTTCTGCAAACCCTTATACCACTAATAGAAGAAAGCTACTTAACCTAGATCCATGACCAATGGTGGTAGACGAAAGAAACCTAGAAAGCACAGGTTTCAAATCGACCCCAAGAATAGAAAACACATATTTCACATTTTATACAATAGTCGCCATAACAAAGATCAGCCTAGGTAAAGCTTAAGCATGAAGGAAAAATTATTTTTAGGGAAATCCATAATGCATGATAAAACATGTAAATGAGTATTGAAATTTGAGAAAGTAATGACTAACCCACACTCATAACAGCAGGGCACACCTCAAGCACAAAATACAGAAATGCACATTTCAGTTAGTTACTTTAAGTATTAAGAAATTAGAAGTTTCCAAATAAAAATGATTACCCACATCAGAAAATTGATAGAGCTGAAGGAAACAACAATAAGTATGCAGACAAAAAATGAGCTATACATTTCTCAGAATCCCTCAAAGTAGCTCACGAAGAAGAAAAAATACATCAAAAGAAACAACGATCTTTTCAAACCCCCATAACTGATGGTGCGAGCTCGAAATCCTCTAAGAAGAGTAAAATATTAAGTACAAAATATCAGATAATATGCCCCTATCAGTGAAAAGAAACCAGAGCTTCGGAATCAACTACCATGGCGGCCTTTCTCTTATTACAAGCTGAAGATTTCATAACATTCAAAGTAGAAATCCAAACACCCATATCTTAAAATATGCAAATCTACAATTTTGAGATATCATATACAACTCGAAATAGCATTCAAAAAAGGAAGAACAAGAATTTGAGGAGTATGAATTCAAAACCACAAAGATTATAGCAAAAAAAGTACCAAATCCATGCATTTTAAGACAAAAATATGAGTACCTAGTTGAAACTTACCAGTTTTAAGTAAAATTTCACTAAATCCTTGTGGTAAGGTCAAAAAATCAAAAGACCCAAAAATCTTCTGCTCGGAAAAATCCACAATGCTATGGAATCACGAAGATACCCTCAGCTTCAAGCTCGAACTCCAAAATGGTGACTTTACTAAAGAGCCAGAGGATCAAGTTAGAATGCTCAAAGAAAACTCTAAAAAATATTTGTAATCACAGAGTTTGAGCAGAACCATCATAGACACCAAGAGCCAAAGCTTCAAAGGATTCACATACCACATAGAGGTCAATGTGATAAAAAAGCTACAGAAATACAAAGTACTAAGCTCAAAGTCTACAACAACGGTAGAATCTCCCAGAAGGCTTGCTTGGAAAAGCTCTAACAAATCAGATACAAAATATACATATGCTCGAAGGCTAAGAATGCTGAAAAAATGGATTGATTCGAACTTCAAGAGCTTCAACAATGGCGTCGAGCCAAAAAACTTCCAGGGCTTTGCCTACAAGCCAGAAAACTGAATTGAGTGATCATTAAGGTCAAGTGAGCTTTACCATGCAAACTTGAGAGATGAGTTAAATGAAACTCAACCACAGTCAGAGAATCGAATGTAGAGAAGTAAAAATACCAAGATCAACACTCGAGGATCGATCCCTAATTTCAATGCAAACCACCATGGTTACGATACCACTGCCTCATTCAATGCAAATCAGAAGCCCTAATCAAATATCAGGAATGAAAAATAGAGATAAAACATGACAGAAGATTAATGACCAACATCAAGTTTCAGTTATCAATGCATACACATGGTTACAACTAACTCGACACAAGTTAGATACCACCAACAAAGCATGTGGAGGGGTAAGTCATCGTTGAAATGGGCCAACCCCAATGATTTAATAATTATTTTCCATGACCTTATAAGGTCTGAAAACATTATCTTTTAAGATAATTGTCTCAAAGAAAATGCCGATAACATTATGTTTTACAATGATGATCTTAAAAGGGGTCAAGTCCATGACATGTCGTATCAAAAGTGAACCTTACCTTTTATATCATATGATGGTGGCATAAAAGAAAATCATATAAAATGAAACCCAAAACATTTTCATGTGTATGCTGATGACTAAGCCATAAGGAGTAAATGATAGGTAAGAGAATTGTAGCCCAAAGATATTTTACCTTAACATTTGCAAAATATACCTCGTACCCTTAAGTAGTCAACTGCAAAGGTGGTCCCCACTAGTGGATGGCGTGGAAAATGAATCAGAATGCAATTATCCATGTGATCACAAGGTGGAAAAAGAAATCATGTTACCATACTAAAAGAAAAGGAATGTCAACATCAGAACCTGAGCTTGGAGGTGGTCCCCATCAAGTGGATGATTGGATGAATTATTTTTGCAAGTATTGCAAATATTATATTTTTGATTTTTCTCAATACACAGAAGTATTTTTGCATGCCTTCACAAAAAGACAGATCAGTAAGAGGACATAATTGCATGCACTAGGAGAAGACTTGCTCATCAAGAAAAAATTATTATTAGCAAATTATTCACCCATGCGTTTCTTAAAAATAGAACAGTCAACTTCTGTTTGACTGTATGTAATCAAAGGCTGTTAATGCCTCCTTTTACTAGTTTGATTTATTTTATTCCTTTATTTATTAAATAAAGGATAAAACTAGGATGCATGGGTGAGTATAACCTTAGTCTATTTTTAGGAAGGGTGGGTGAATCAAATTTTGTATATATAGTGTGCCTCGGCAAAGAAAACAGGAGGAATTTTTAGATATAGGAGTGCTGAAGAAATTTTCTGCCAGGTTTCCCTTTGAATGTGAAGTATTTTCTACCTTTCCAATTATTTGCAATCTAGTGTATGTTTCTATTAATCTTGTGAATGTTGAATTCCCTAATTAATCATCTTACCTTGTTCCAAATTCAGTAATTTCTACATGAGATTAATATATATGTGTAACTTAGTAGTATTTTTGTGATTATATCATTCAATACATCCAAGTGTTTACCCTTAATTATCTTCAAAAAATTGTTGGTCTGTGCATCATAAATTCGTTCCATATAAAATTTTGCATGTACTCAATCAAAGACCTCATACAAATTCGGTGTATCACCTTAGTTTTAATTTCATTTTATAGTAATCTTTAACCCTTAAACCCCAAAAAATCAGTTTAGGATACATCAATAAGGAACTGGCCTTAATATCGGAGACTCACCTCAAAATAGGTATACCACAGACCTAAGGTGTTTCCATTGTATCTACGAAAGAGAGAGATAAAGTTTGCAAGCTTAGAACACCTACATCCATCTCTCTATAAGTTGCACTTTCAAAAGATAACAGAAACTTGTACCTGCACGTTTGAAAATAGTAGTTAAAAATCAATAGGCCTTAGCCTCTCTTGTATTCCATAGTAATTTTATTTCTCTTTCTCTTCTGTCTATCATGATTATGAGAATCACATGTTCTTCTAGAAGATAGTATTTTTCAAATCTGCATCTGTTAATTTTTTTCCCCTTATTCTTTTTGATATTAAATGATTCATTTTCCTGAAGCTAGATAGCACATAAATGTAGATTAAACCCTTGAGCTCAATAACTGATGTTCTTTTCATCTTTTATTTTTAGGTACATTGGTGGGCTAGATCATGAAGAAGATAAATATGGAGCTAAAACTAAAGCAATGAAGACCAGGAGAAAACCCAAGGCAATGATGCATTTCTTCTATACTATTTTTCTTTTAGCTTCATGTATATGTATCTCTTATTTCAGTAGATATAAGTTACATACCATGAATTGTGTGTAAAATATTGAGTTTTGTAATGAATAAATTATATTATTTCTATAATTGAGTTTCACACTTCCTATTTGTTTCAGCTCTTATGATATATAATGATTCTGCAATGAATTAAACAACTCAATAACATACATAATAACATTTAATCATAGGAAATCATCAAATTGAAAGTACCTATAACTTAATAATGAATATATGCAACTAGCAATCACCAACTCTATTTTCTGCTATGGGATGTAAAAATTCACAAATCCTTTGATTCCTTCTTTCATCCAGGTAATGCAATGGTCCTTCAGGGATTTTGTGTTTCCTTGCAGAAGTTGAACGTGGAATGATATCATATGTGAGGTGTTACATTCTGTAATAGCACACATAACTACAAATTGTATGTTGTTAATACATTACTATAACTGAAAACATTATGAAAATCATATGGATTTCCCCTAGATAGGTCCATATCATCAATGCCTTCCATCTGTAACAAAGTTTCGAGTTGCCCATTTTTTCATGATTGTAAAATAATCAACTCCAAGGTATGTGGGAAGATCAATCTCCTTTGAGTACTCAATATGCTTTCTTGGAGACATCTTGTTATTCTCATATGATCTCTAACTAATCCTCAATTTTATCTAGATTTTGTGTGATGATGATGATGTAGAGATTCAAATCATGTGTGATGTTGAGTTGATACCAAGAAAAGGGTTTTGAGATTATTAGAAGGCTGTAAATGTTATTGATTGAGCGTGCTTCACCTAGAATGGTCACCTATGGACAGACGACACTTTGAAACACAAATATTGAAATAAAAAAGAATGTAAAATGGATTAAAAAATGATATGTGACTAAAGGGATAGAAAGTAGGAATCTCTCGTGATTCAGTGCAGTTGCTGAAAATTACAGGGAATCATTGGCAATTCAAGGGAATCAATTGTGATTCAAGTGAATGATTAGATGTTATGAATAATCTTAGGATTATTTCTGACATGATTATTTACAAGGGTTAAATGTAATATTCATATATTAATTTAGTGTGTTTTTGAGATATTAATATCACATTTGTGTTAGAAAATAAAATATTATAATATTATTAATATGAGTTATAAAACAACTCATTATTGATAATATGGGTTGAAATATAGTAGTCGTGAATTTTTTTAATAAACAACTCATGTAGCTATTTAGAGTTGTGTGAGATATTTATTGGGTTTGGGAGTGATTATAGGAGAGATATGTGACTATATTGTGGGATTGAAGATTGGGTTTTTATTCTTGTATTAACTATATCATTCTCCTATATATTGTAAGCTTACACTCATTGTAATTTTCTCTAGAATATTTATTCAATTATAAGTCTTTTTATTTTATATTTTGTCCTCTAAAATATTATCTTCATTCTTTAACAATGTCTCTTATTGGTTTGTATAATTCTATAATGTAATTTTTTTCTATTTTAGATTAAATAAGCTATCGATTTCATATCATTTAGTATCATAACAAGTTTCTTTCTACAAGTGTAGAAGAAAAGAACAAGATGGTTGAAATAATCCCATGAGAAAATTTCCAGCAGACACCTTAGAGTAAAAACAACTCAATTTACTCATATGACATCAAATTGATGTCTCATTTTTTCTAGAAATATAATAACAACATGCACAATATTTTAGTTTACATCATCTTAAGATTTAGCTTCTAAGTGTGCATAAATGTTTGTGTAAGTTGAGTGAATTTTTTTTCTTGTGTTTTAAAAATGAATGATAAATTGATTATATATAAAAACCCAAAACTCCAAATCTTGTGAATTTTTCAGTTTGGTTTAGTTATTATCACAAAAATTTTGGTCAAAATTTTACAAAATATGAGTTTCTAATTCAAGCAAAAAATAGAAATCAAAGTAGTGAGAGTTTTCTGCAGTCTCAGTAAGTTTTCCAATCTTTCTAACTTCAAATTAAGGGTGAGGGATTTTCAAACTAAGCTTCAATTTCAAATATGTAGGAAAAAGGAAATGGAAGAAGGAGGTCAATTAGTGACCTATTTCCAGTCGCAAGTGACAAGGCCACACATTAAATTTGTGGCATTTGATTTTGCTGTGTGATCTTTATTTTTGATGTATGCAAATAACAAAAGATGGATCATACATGTTCAAGTAATGTAATGTGTGAGAAATTTATTGTATTTTCCCCTTAATGTAAAAATGTGTGTGGGGAATCATGTACGCTACTATGGAGTGGTTTGTGGTTCCACTAGAAAACTAATTTTTGAGTTTGTGGATCTCTTTGAAAAACACATACATAGTGGTTCGTGGTTCCACTTGAAAAGAAGTTTTGAGTTGGTGGTACTCGTTGAAAACCATTTTTTTGTAGATCATGAGTATGTACTAAAATGAACTCGCCCATGTTTACACTATAGGGAAATGATAGGAATAATCTTAGGATTAGTTCTGACATGATTATTTGTAAGGGTTATTTATATAATATTCAAATATTACACTAGTGTGTTAGTGAGATATTAATATTGTGATATTAATATCATGTTTATAAGAGAAAAATAAAATATTGTAATATTATTAATATGAGCTATCAAACAACTCATTATTAATAATATAGGTTTAAATATATTAGTTGTGCATTTTTTGAATAAACAAATCACGTAGCTATTTAGAGTTGTGTGAGATATTATTGAGTTTGGGAGGGATTATACAAGATATATGTGAGTATATTGTGGGATTGAAGATTGGGTTTTAATAATTATATTAAGGATATGATTCTCCTATATATTTAAGATTACACTCTTTGTAATTTTCTCCAGAATATTTATTCAATTATAAGTGTGTTTATTTTAAATTTTATCCTCTGCGATATTATCTTCATTCTACAACATTGTCGGTTATTGCTTTATATAATTCTATAATGTAATTGTTATTATTTTAGATAAAATAAGCTATCAATTTCATATCATGGGTGATTGTTATGTGAATGGATAATGATTAACTACAATAACGAATATGGGTTGAGTATCTCTAGTTAATATAAGCTATGAATAACTATAAATAAAGTAAAACCCTAATTTTAAAAGAGAGAAGAGAAAAAAACTCAGCTGAATAACAGATTCTTGGGGGACTATGTCACAAAGATGACTGGAAAAGTAAGTAGGAATAATTGTGTAGGATCCCCGAATAGGAAGGATATGGATTGATTCCCTGGACTAGAGAACCTTGAAAGGTATTGTAGCACTTGTGGGTGCTTTTGTCTGTAAACTGGGTACCCCTATCTACGCAAAAAATCTAAAACTAAATCTCATAGGATTGGGAAGTGGTTCAAATCCCTCATTTTCTATTGCATCATATTTTTTTCCATGTAACGGATGCCACCAATAATCCAAGGTGATTAGAAAGACATGGATAACCCTAAACATGCATCAATTCCTAAAAAAATTCAAATGAATGGGTCAGATTGACCTTGGCTTCCACAACAATTGACTTACTAACTGAGCATTGCACTACATTTCAGACCCAAACATAGTTCTAGTGACTATGTGCTTAATGTTCTCTAGGTGCTCTTATTCTAGTCATACTTTGTGAAGTAGCGAGTAACAACTACATGCAAGAAAATATTATAACATATGTGCATAGAATATAATACAATCCTCCCCCTATGAATTGTGTGATGTAGATGTCATAGCCTTGTGCCTTGTGATGGAGCTATGTGGATGCAACTGATCTCCAATGCAATAGGTAGATGTAGCTCTAGATGGATGATAGTAGTGAATGATGCTAGGTGCCTCATTATGGTCTTATAACTTTAAATTTATAGGGTTCTCTTGATCTAATTTCATAATTAACGATGAAATGGTTGACCACCAAAAAGACAAGGATCTAAAAGAGCAAGAAAGATCCCAAAAAAGTTGCATGCAAGTGTGAAAAGGAATGGGGCATCCCTAGTGGGACTTGGGTGCCCATAGGTTCCCCAGTACTAATCTGGGCACCTGAGTCGAGGCTAAAATAATGTGGGATGACATAAGATGACATGGTATGTGGATATAAAATGTCAATAATGATGAAATAAAATCAAACAAGATGGCTAAAATATGGGGCTTAATCTTCACTCAAGAACCTTCCAAATAGTTGTATGAAATTGGGATTAAATAATGTCCAAAGTGCATCATTTTGTGTCTACATTTTCCCCCATTTTATGTTGGTGAGAAGAAATCACAGTAACATAATGCAGATAGAGATGTGTACCTAAAAACCATGTATATCAATGAAGAAGGCATGCCGAAGACCTAGACAAAGCGTGAATGAAAAAAATATGATGGATAGTGGAAATTAAATATGAAAATGTAAAAAAGTGATTTAAGTGAACCTAGGGTGGAAACGCGTGTGTAACTCTTATTTTGTGTACCTGCATGGTTAGTATGGAAGGTGTGCCACCATTGTTGTTATTACCCCCAATTTGACTACTTATTTCTCACATGTCTAAGCCTATAAGGAGAAAACAATCAAGTAGTAAAATATATATGTGTAAGTGTAAGAAACCTATCTAAAAGACACATGTGTATGTATGTCAATGTAAATTACGCAAAATGAAAAGTTTAAATGGAACATGTGCACCTCATCCATGTCGATAGAAAGAGTGTAGAAAGGATATCCTATAATTCCATGGTTTTTTCGGAGATCCAACATCGTAGGCCAAAGAAGTGTAGGGAGGAAATGTTGTGTGTCCTCCAACCTTGCATTGCTTCTCTGAACTATGTGTTAAGAGATTTCTGTATTATCCTATTTTTTAGGCGATTCAACATTATTGGCCAATGTAGTGTAGGGAGGAACACCCATTGTAACCTCTGAGCTTATAATTTTAACTATTTCCTTAAATGCTAAGGACTCCATGTCCTGTAAAAGACGATGTGTATAGAGTATGTAGATTGTTTTGAACTCACTCGTTGTATGTAAGCCCACAATGCCAAGGGTAGAAACTGTATTGAACTGAACTGGTGTAAATGCATTGTGTAGACTGTAATACCCCAAATGATGTTCACCTATTTGGGGGTGCATGTGACGCCTCTTAGAGGAAAATACGGCCCCAAATGAGGACTAACCACATGTATCCTAAAACTCTACGCTGAAGGGGGAAGGGGATGCACTTAGTAGAAACCAAGGTGCGCACAAATAAGAATGGCTAGCTAAAAGGAAAGGTTAGTATGAAAAATAATACATGTAGAACACAAGTGTAAAGTACGAAAATAGTTTGTAAGCTACAAAGATAATGTAAATACTACCAAGAAAAGTAGTGTAAACACACAAGAAGATAGGTAATATGCACAAAGCAGGTAAAAAAATTGGGACATCACTCACGATGTCACAAGACACACAAGGCCATGAATGTAGAAACCAATAAATAAGTGTGCAAACCAAACATAGGGAAAATCCCGCATACAAGAAGAAAATAATGGAGGACAAGTACAAACAAGAAAAAGAACTAGCCATGGAAACATGTAATCCTGTAAAACAAGTGTTGCACATGGAACACCCATTAACATGTTAGAGAAATAACCAATATGTCAAAGTGTTAATAACCACATAATTTAAAGTGTTAAGTACAAAATGAAACTATAGCTCCTAAAAGAGACGAATTTGGATGCCCCCAATGACCAGTGTAGTAAGGGTATAGATAAATACTACATGTAAAGGATTTGTATCTACGATCACAACTAAATAAAGACGTGAACACAAATTTTTAGATGCTATAGATAAATACATATAAGAATTCAATCTAACCTTATAGTAAAGTGGTCATGTAAAACCTTAGTAAACAAGAGTAAATTCCCCCAAGAAAATGAAATACATTGTGTATGGATGAAATGGAATTTAGGATTGAATGATATAATCCACATTCCACCCTAGTTAATTGAGATGTATGCAGTGATATTCATTTTGTTTACCCTGTCAGCAATCAAGAATGAACCATAAACACGAATGCATCATCAGGAAATGGCCAAAGTGTATATTGTGTCTAATACATTTTGATGAATATGTAGGTGTAGTGATGAGATGTGACCTAGTGATGATGTGTGTGTGAACCATATAGCTGAAGTGTATATCAAGAAAAGATGAATATATAAGTGATGATTTAGCCTAAGCATATTTCCCTATAAGATGAATGGATGAGTTATTATTTAGCCCTAATGGTATATCACTACAAGAAGAAAAGGAGTGGTGATGTAACCTAAGGTGTATAACACTAAAAATTATAGAATAGGTGATGATTTAGCCTAAATAATATATCACTAGCTGAGGAACTTCATGTGATGAAAGGTCGAATAGTAAGTGTGTGATGAGTGTATGGTCCATTAAATTTGTAAACCCTCACTAGTAGAGTATGGACCAAGGAACTAAAGTGTGTCATAGGGTAGTGACTGCAACACATAAAAAACAATATAGAATATGTAATGATGAAATATGACTATGTGATAAGTAGAATATGTAAATATGAGATGTGTAGAATGCAATACAATATGTGTAGAATATGTGAAGTGTAATGAAGTGACATGTAATGTATATAGATAGACTAGTAATATAGTATGTAGAATGAGGAGTGTATGATGTTAGACGTGTAGTATGATATATGCATAATGATAACTAATATGATGTATGATGTATGATGGGTGATATGTGAATAAATGTGGTGTGTATGTCTCATAGTGCAGTGTGTGGGGTTCATGTGTAATAATCCCTCAATAATCAAGTGTGAACTGAAGCACAAGAGTGTGTCATTGGGTAATGATGATGCTAAGATGTGTGATGAATGTACTTATGTGTGGATATCATTGTATGGTAATATGATGATGGGGGGATGTTTTAGATGGTATGCCTCCCAAGTGTGTGTAATAAGAGTGTGTTAATTCACCAATAAGGTCGTAACCTACCAAATACTAAGTTTTTGTTTAGTGGTGGAAGCATGTGGCATAAAAGCAACAAGAGCATATGAATGGAAATTCATATCAACTGTAGCATGTGTGGACTATTTTTAAGTATTAACATGATGTGGTGGACTTTGTAATGTGTCTTGATGACTAGTAAGAGTGTTAGTTGCTAAGAAAAAAGTGATTTTTTGAAGCATAAACTTGAGAGGAGGCGAAGTTGTAACATTGAGTCTCAAAGGATACTACTGAGGTTGACTTGGTAATGCATCAGACAACTTATTAGGAGGGGTTTGTGAACTAATTTCAATAATTGGTTGACTTTTGTGACTTGGGGATAGTGTAGGTGATTTCTTAGGTGGATCATGACTAACCGAGGGAGGAGTAGCCTTAGAATCCCATGTGGATGTAACCTTTGTAATAAGATGTTATGCATTAAATGAAATATGACCTTGATACTTAATAATTTTGATTATGAAATGCAAAGTATGGAAATAATTATCATTATGTCCATTGATTTGATGATAATTGCAATATGGATGAATTTGATATTTTTCTAACCGATAAGGAATATAATTTTGCATATGTGGTAGAGTGATGAACTGATGATTAAGGAGGTGTGGAAAAATATCATGTGGTGTAGCATTTTCCTCAAACATGAGAGGCTCGGGAAATGGTATATCTCGAGGTTCAATCATATGACATGTATGAGACATAGGTTGCATATAATATTAAGAAGGAGCACAAACATGTGATTGAGAAGCATCCTTAAGATGTTGAATTTCATATCTAAGAGATGTTATTGTGGATTCCACAACTGTAATTTTATCTTGAAATAATGTCTGTAAGTATTGAATCGAGTCTAATAGTGGTTGATTAGATGGAAGATCATTAAAACTAGGGAATCCAAATAGACAATGAAACATAAAACTTAATTTGTGTGGTTGTGTATTGTCATCAAAATACTTGGTGTCTAGGGATTTCTGTAAAACAACCTGATAATTGGGATATCTCTTAATAAAATCAGAGAAAGAAACTTGATGACCCATGATAGAAGAAAAGTGAGGATCCTAAGCATGAAAGTGATAAATTTCACCAAAATGATTTTAAAAAATAAGGAATATGGGGTATGTATCTCTAATTTTTTATTAGATTCAAGTAAGAAGAATAGATATCCTCCTAGGAGCCTTACATAAGAGAGTACATTGTGAATGCTCAAAAAAAGAAACCAAAGTAGAAATTGGACCAAAATGAGTTAAACAAGCTTAACTCGATGAAATGAAATGTAGAACACACAAGACACAAAATCAAACAAAATAGAAAATAAAGTATACCAGCCAGAACAATTTGCTAACAACACGTAAAATTACCAAGAACATAAACAAGATAAATAATTAATCTTTTGATACTTGGAGGAGTTTCCAAAGGTATTGAGAGGGTCTTCATGATGATGCTCCTACTCCAGATCCTTTTGGGTGGCCTCCCTCTTGTCCTCGTTGTCGTAGCTTCTCATACAAAGCAATAATTTCCTTTTTTGTGTCCCCCTTCCACAACCTCCATACGCTCCCTCAGTTCTCTAAGCAATGTATCTAACTCAGTAACTTCCCTTCTGAATTTGGACTGAGACACATAGACTTGCTTGGTGGCCTCGATACCCTCAATCATAACCTTCCTGAAATCTGTATTAGTCTCTTCCATGGACTACACAACCATTTCTAAATACTATACCTTTTTTAAGATCCTCATAATTTTACCCCTTGTCCTCAGCAACAATTCCTCTCACTTTGGAAGTTCCCTCGTTTACCTCATCTAAACCATCCCTAGTCTACAAATCTTCCTTTAACCCCACACCATTAAAGGGATCCTTACCCTCTCTCATCTTATTAATTCACTCAGCTAGGGTAATGTCGTCATCCTCCTCAGTGGCTGTCACCGGCTTAGTAGGAACTGGTTTAGTATTCTGTTACAAGAGATTAATGAGACCTTTGTAAATAGGGGACTCCACCTTTCCTCCATGAAAATCCCTAATAGATTTTGAGAGAGACATATATAAAAAGAATTTGATACTCATCATTATTATGCCTCAACACGTTAAGCAGAGACAGATGGTTTGTATAACGGTACTTTCCTTCTAAGTGAATATATTTCATGATATATAGACAAAACTCTTTCTAAACCCCTAGGATACAAGATTTAGCTATGGAATCCATAAAATAATGGGATTTCTCCTTACCAACAAAGAATAATTTGATTTCATCTTCCCTTTGATTCTTTTCCTTAATATTTTTCAGGCCATCCATCTCCATTTCAATGACCTGGAAAATAACTTGCTCAGAAACCTCCAACTCCATTCCACAAACCATGCACATGCCTTCTTTCCATGTCATACCAAATTTGTTATTGAGTGAAGAATCATATCCATACAACTTGGAAATGAATTAACACCCCCAATTAAGATAATATGCCACATTGAAGGATTATCAACAATGTATCCATGGCTTGAGGGCTCAACATGAACTCTGTCACCCACATAGAATATTTTTAATTTATTCAAAGCATAAACATATAGCCTTTGTTACAATTAGAATTGTAATGAATAAAATTAGGAGAGAAACAATTCCCCTCGATATTGTTGTCTTGAAAAAAATGACACCTAAATTCACTCATGTGAGGATCAAACATCTCATTACAATCTGTCAAGTTGGATGATTTCATTAATAGCAAGGGGACTACATAATCTTTTAACCATATTTTAAAATTATGACTAGACAACCCTTTATTAGCTATCTTGGCTGTGCATTTATTTTGGGGGTATGATTAATATAATACAAATCAAAATATTTAAGGAGTTCCTTTACATCATAAAAGATGTTACCTAAAGTAAAATTATGGTTACTATCTTTGATGAGAGCATTAACAATGAGGAGATAGTCACGCTCAATTTAGAATTTTTAAAATCATTTTTCCTTTGGTAATTTGACCCCCCATAATAAGGCTCTAGCTTCAGAAATATTTTTCCCTAGAAATCTCAGGGGTCCAACATAAGCCAGAAGGCAATCACCCTTATGATTTCTAATGATTCCCTCTCCCCAAAACTAACCAAGGCTGCCTTCTGACACTCCGTTAAAATTCAGATTGACTACATCCCCATGTGGTTTGGACCATTTTATTATAGAGAAAGGAATTTTAATTGAAAGAGAACTAAACATGAACTATTTGATAACTTCCTCCTCCCCCCTCGAACATGATTTTTGAGCATTTCCTTTGAACATTTTTATGTTTTCTTTAATGGAAGAGACCAGTTGGGATCTTAACTTTTTGACATTGGCTATATGGTTCTTGAATATGAGATTGTTTCTCTTCTTCAATAAAATCCAAAAGAGGTGAGGAAGAGCCATCCTCCAGGCTACCATAAGAACTAGATACTTTAAATGGCACTCACATTACAAAGTGAGGTCTTCTATGTTATTGGGTTGCATCCATTGAATCTTAAACATGTACAAAACCACTGATAAAATAACATTAGATAAAGCACAAAAAATAAATAGGTGGTTGACATTTTCCTCATCCTTACCGCAAAGAGAGCATCTGTTGGGAATGTTCATGTCATGTTTCCTCATATTATCCATCATTAGTATCTTATTTTGGACAGCTAACCAGTCAAAAATATTTACTTTGGGAAGAAGATCTTTCACCCAGAATCTACTCCAGTAATCCTTTTGAACAGAGTCTTTAAAATTTTGAAGATAGGAATATTTAACTGAATACTCTCATGATTCCTTATATTTTCACATGATAGAATCCACTTGATGTTGGAATCTAGGTATGTAATGATTTCTTAATTTTTTATTTAGCTCATTAAATGGTTGACAATCCCCTTAACAATTTGGAGGTGGAGTTATCACTATCTTATTGGGCTCCTCACTAATAACAACCCAATAATCCTAAATCCACACTTTACTTGTTTCTTCATAGTAATGTGCCATCATTTTCCAGAGCTCATTCTCAATAAGGGGTTTTTCCTCCAGAAAACAATCCTACAAAAAGATAATTTGGTTTCCTTTTCTAATGTTCCACTTAATACCTTTAGACAAAATATCCTTAGAGGTGAGAAAGGATTTCCAAAAAGTGGAACCATTAGGGAGGTCATTATGAAAAAATAAGGTAACAATTCTGCCAACATTCCTTAAGTATTTACTCTTTAGAATGTCCACCCACAGCGCTTCCTCTCTTAACATCCTCCATCCGAATTTTTCCACCAACACATGTGTTGGTATTTAAATTTTTTCTCCTTTTCAAGCTGAGCAACATCATAGATTTGGCATGGAGCTTAGAGACAAATAGATCATAATGTATATAATTTTGTAGTCGGGGATGAGATATAACTAGGCCTTTCTCACTTAGATTGTGGAGAGATGAATAACACCTTCATAAGAATTTGACCTATCCTTACTACTTTAGGCCATGCCTTTAGACCAGGGGGAGAGGATCCATAGTTTAACTATTGACAATTTTTACACTTGTGCAAAAATGGGCAACTTGAAACTTCATCGTTACAATGAAATTCATGGGTGAAGTATACCTAATCTAAGGAAGTTTTGATGTTATTAGTTACTACTGAATTAATTAATGATTAAGTGAAATCTGCAACTATGTGTGTTGTTACAAAACGTAACAGATCACATATTCTTCAATTTCATGATACCTTTAGGAAAATAACACAAGGGCCTCGAAGGATAGTTGTGTTGTCTTCATGAAGACACCAAGTTATAGAGTAGGTGAAGTGTTGAGTTTTGTGACAACAATAATAAGTGCAAATTACAAAAAATTAGAGTTCATTACTGAATGTTACAGGTTCTCATTGATGTTATTTCCTTCATGATTAAGACATTCAATTAAATAACTGAGCTGTATAGTTTGTCATACAATCCATACATAAAGTTGAAATGTAGGAAGAAATATACAACTCATTTACAGAATTCAATGTTTTATTCACAAGGAAGGTCAAAAGTTTCCCACACAAACTGTGGGATGTGACTAAAAAGTAAAGTACATCTATTGAAGAAAGAGGTACACATGCATGAAATAGAAAAAAAAGGAATATGAGTGAACCCATCATTACCTTTGTATATTCTTCATTATGCATAGCATATCCTTGATAGCTCCTTTCATCCTCAAGGCATGGTACCTAAAAATTAAAAGAAAGGAATCATCAATAAAGAGCTTAGGATCAATCCATATTCCTACACTTCCTAATTTGTGCATATGGATCTCTTAGCAATAGGATATATATATTTCTCAAATATTAGATTGCATAGCTCACTTAGAGTGAAGAAAGAGAAAAGAAAAGAAGAAAACATGGACATAAGAGAGGCCAAAAAGTTCAAGTATCTTCTCACTGTTTTCCTAAATGTGCAAGTACAGGTTGTAGCCAATGAAAAATAAAAAATTCATAAGTGCATGCATAAAAAGGAAGAATGTAACTCAAGGTTTCAGTAACCATTTTGAAGTGGAAGAAAATGCAGTACAAAAGAGAGAGTGACATATAGAAATACATGGTTTAGTTTGCTACAAAAGGAATAAGAAAAATTTGAAAGCTGATGTTTGGCTAAAAGGAGAAGGTTACAGTTGAAAAGGAATGAAGACAAGATTCAAAAAAAAAAATCCAAGGCTTCACCATGAAAAATAAACATTTTAGATTTTCCAACAGGCTAGAAATGTTACTTAAAGGAAACAAAACATCTATGTGAAAGAAACAAAGTAATAAAGATATTAACAAGCATCTGAATCAAAGCTTATGCCTAAATTAGTATGAAAATAGATGAACTACTTGTAATTTCCATAATTCACATACAAGATGCAGAAAATGACATCTCATATACAAGATCAAGAAAAATAAAAGTTGCAGCATTTTCTGAAAGTACAGATTTCTCTTGAGGATGGAAAAGAACCAGAAGCAGATCAAAATTCCACCAATGACAACTATGGAGCCTCATTGTTTTGACATAAGATTGCAAGATCAAGCTTAAACTTCAAATAAATGGATGCTTTTATAGTTACCTAAATGCAATTACTTCATCACCAATTTGAATCCTAGAGAGAAAACTATGCATATTAATGGTTCTTTTCAGATGACTAAATTGACACAAAGAACAAGCACATACTCTCATTCAATTTCAGTCATAATTACATAGAGTATTGTAGAGTGTTACATGTTTAAGAAGACTATAATCATTATGACATATTCTCATTGTTAGTCATTCAAGTGACTCAACAAAGAATAGTATTTGAAGTCTCAAGAATACAGTCAAGAAATGAAATCATTATAGTTTTCAAAAGGAAGGAAGGGTTGTTATTCAAGATTAAATTGTATCCTATAGTGGATATAACATTCAAAAATGGAGGGACAGATCTTCAGTGGCATCATAAGTGTCATTCTTACATAGGTATATATCCATCCAGGAGAGGAAGTATTTTTCATAACAATAAATGAAAGATGAATCAGGTTTTCTAAAGAATATTACAAAAAAAATACAAACCTAAATACAGAAGTTCAAGCACATATTTTCATTTGGAAAATGTAAAAATCAGAGTAACATACATGAACTCACCATTTTAAAAATAAGCAGTTGATAATTTCAAGCAACAAAATGATGAGGTAAGAAATCCATATGCCTATGAGAAGTTTCGAACTCAGGAGTCAAATAGGAGTAATAAATTACAGAACCTACAAATATTTTCAAGATTTTCAGTGATATATTTAAGGAACAAACAAAACTAGAAGTTTACACATACAAGAGAAAATTAGCTCACCTATAACAACATATGGTAGCAAATGCTAACAACCATATTGCTAAGAAGCTCAGACAGAACGAAGACATGAAACATGAAACTCTGCCTTGAATTCCCACTAAGGTTTCAAAAACCAAATCTACAAAGATCGAGAGAAAGGAGACAATGTTACAGAAAAACCGCGTATAGCTTCCCAAAAATCCAAAGAACTATGAATCTGAGCTCAAATCTTTCATAGGAAAAATAAACCAACCTCAAAGACTCAAAAATGGTGGCCAAGAGAAAAAGGAAAAGAGAAAGAGACCTCCTCCATGTTAAAATCTGAGCTTCAAGAAAATTAAAAGAGTAGAGACATCGAATACTTCTTCTCACAAATCTACAGAGCTCAGAAGAAGATAAAACAAAAGAAATCCATTTTCATAGAAGAAAACAAGCTCAAATGCTCAGAATAATGGCGTTAAAGAGAAAAAAATTTCTAGGGCTTCACCCACATAATGAAAACCAAATGAAAGGTGCATAAGGGTCGAGCTATTCCTTATAATGTAAAATCAAGAGGTTAGATTCAACCTAACTCAACCACGGCTAGAAATCAATGGCTTCAGTTCAAAAGGACAGATTTCAAAGGAAAAGGATCGATCTCCAAAATCAATGCGAATCACTATGGATACAATGACAGTGCCACATTAATTTCCAGGTCAGAAACCCTAACCAAGGGTCAAAAACCCAATAGCCATTCCAAATAAGAGTTAAGAGATCCACAGTCGAGGAGAGACAAGTACACAAATCAACGCTCAGAAATGGATCATTAAAATCGAGGCAAAAGTTGCCAAAATAATGGTGGTCAGACTTAGTCAATTTTCAAATTTTGTAAAGTGTCAAAATTTCTTCCACAGGCCCGAAAGTCCGTAAAGATATGTGTCATCACTATAACAAAAGTGAAGGCTGGGGGTTTTTCAAGTTTGAAACCTTTTGCAAAAAATTTAAAAGTTCCAAACATTTCCTGCAAGCCCGAGCCTCCACAAGGAGAAATTCAATATCAGGAGAAAATTCAAAAATTGATTCCACATAGTATCGGCGGAGAGGTGGGTTTTCTCAAAGATGTAAGGCTTTATGCAAATGTGGTTAAAATTTCAAGTTACCCCGTAGGCTTGTAATTCCCCTAAGTAGGAGATCGGAGTAAATTTTTACTTTAAGGCTCAAAGTGAAAGAGTTTAAAATGCCAAAGTTTCCTACAAGCCCAAAAACCTGCCAAGGGACAAAAAATCCACAAAAGGTCCAAAACTCCACAAAGTACTTAAAATTTTCAATTTTTTTCCCGCATGCCTATAAAAGCAAATGTGGCTGACAAAATTATGCCATCAATAATCACCAAAAGGTAAAACTTTAAACTATACACTCCCAAATCCAAAAGCTGACAAATATTACATGGTCATGTTTAATTAAAAGGTGGCAGAGACTATGATATACCACGTGTGGTTGAATGTAATATAGTGGCTCTTTTCCAAAGTTCCCTTGTACTATTTTAAAATCATAGTATTATGCTAAGTCCACAAGAATGGTCAAAACTCAGTTGAAGACAAGTGTACGAATTAGAAGTGGTCCCAACAGTGGTTGGATTATTTTACAAATTTTTCAAAGTGTTGTAATCATTTAGGTCACAAACATGGAGTTGTATTTTTGCATGCCTTCACAACATGATAGAATGGAGATGAAGACAGAGTTTCATGTTCATGGATAGAGACTTGGCTAGCAAGCAATCTTATTTTTAGCAAATTATTCATTCTTCTCTTTCTTAAAAATAGATTAGTCAACTTCAGTTGACCGATTGTAATCAAGGCTATTAATGCCTATTTGTAATTGCATGCTCTATTTTTTATTCCTTTCTCTATTATTAAATAAACGATAAAAATAGAATGCATGGGCAAGCCTTAGGCTATTTTTATAAAGAGGGTGAATTTTATTTTTGCTATATATTGTGTGCCTTTGCAAAGCACAAAAAGAACTTCTGGAGGACTTTTTGGATATACGAGTATTGAATCAATTTTTACAAGTTTTACGTTCCAAGTGTGAAGATTTTTTGCCTTTCCAATTATTTGCAGTCTTGTGTATGTTTCTATTAGTCTTGTGAATGAAAATTCCCTAATCAATCATCTTACAGTGCTACAAATTCAGTATTTTTTGCATAATTTTTATGTGCATGTTAACTTATCAGTGTTGTTCTGATATTTTTCCCTCAATACAAAAAAGTTTTTTCCCTTAAATTTTGTAGAAAAATATTGGCTCGTGCATAAAAAAAATCCTTCACATATCAATTGTGCATATATTCAGTCAAAGTCCTCCTACAAATTTGGTGTATAACCTTAGTTTTAATTACTTTACAATCATATTTTACTCGTAAACCCCATAATCAATTTAGGATACATCAACAAGAAACTGACCTTGATACTAGAGGCTCACCTCAAAATAGGTATACACACACACCTAAGGTGTTTCCATTGTATCTACAAAAGAGAGAGATCAAATTTTGCAAGCTTAGAGAACCTTCAGCAATCTGTCTATAGGGTGCACTTTCGAGAGTTAATATTTTTTGGCACACCCGGTGGGACAATGAATTAGATCTCCATGGAAGTTAAATATTTAGAGCAGATCTACAACGGTTTACAGAAAATTAAAAGTCACTTTCGGGAGCAAGATACAACAATTTATTTTAAAGATTTGAAGATATTTTGGCGACTCCACAGAGTTGATTTCTAACTAGTATTGTAATATGTTCCATGCCAACAGTTACTATAAGATCATCAATAAGAGTAATTCCTCCTGAGTTTGTTTCTTTACCCTTGAATTCTACTATAAGGAGAAGATTTGGTAATACTTTACTTTATAATAGACCTAGTTTTGATAACCCTCCTCATGATATTCCTTCACCACGTATCAATTTCTCTTTTAACATCCCAATTTTTCAAATGGCTATTCAACCACCAAGGAATTTTATGACCTTTACTAATGGCAGTCCATTACTAATCCCAGTTTATGATGACATTTCTAATTCTACCATGAAAAGTTTTTCATCATTCACGAGTGAAAATCAGGCTACACCTGCTGAACATATCAAAGATGTTACAGCCCTATGTGTAGTCCATAATATCACTCATGAGGGCATAGCTTGAAGACTTTGAGTTGCATATTTTAAAGGGTAGGCCTTGCAACGGTATACAAACCTATAAAATGGAAGCATACGAACTTGGGATAACTTAGGTGAAAAATTGCTGAAATAGTTCCAGGATAATCCAGATCATTTGTATCTCATTGAACAGTTATCTACTATTAAAAGAGCTCCCAATGATTTTATGTCTAGTTTCAGTATCCATTTTGCTAGAACTTGGGAAAGAATTCCAGCAAGTGTCAAGCCTCAAGCTGATCATGCTTTCCTTTATTATCTTAGAGAATTAAACAATGATATCTCAACTATGATTCAATCAATGGGGGGAGACACTCCTAACAACCTATGATATTGCTATCCGAGCTGAAAATAGTCTTATTCAAGCTAGAAAATTGGCACCAAATCCTTCAATGCTCTTTTCGGCATATTTATCACCTATTCCTCAGTCTATTACAATCATATAACCTACTGTTGTAGCTCCATCAGATGATGTATTTAAATCTTTGCAAACTATGGGAAATAAATTGACTTCAATTGATAATAGAATTGAATTATCTAGCAGACCCTATCAAGCTCCTTATCAACAAAATGAACATAATTAACAAAATAGGCAGCCCTATCAACAGAATCAAAATTATAGGTAGCCTTACTAGCAAAGACAGTTTGACCCAAAGGCTCCTAGTTCCTCTAATGATTTAGTCCCAGTTAATATGGCTACAGAAGTGTGGTGTCAACCTTCCAATCAACCTCACTCAACTACAACTTGCCCAAATTCTTTTCTAAATCTGAATCTTATTGCACAACCTCAATTTAAAACATTGTTCATGCCTCAAATGGAGAGTGGCTAGCAAGAAACTCATGTTCAGAAGGCATCTGAAAAGAATTTAGTCATTTTTAATGAGAATTTCATTATAGTCACTACTAGGGCTTAAAGGAAAGTTGTTGAAAATCAAAAACAACAAAATAGGCCTATCCTTCATACTGTCATTGATAAGACAACATCCATAGTTCCAAAGTCAACCAACAACCCTTTTGTTCCTCAAAAAACAACTGTTCTAGTTGATAGAGGCCATCAAAAATAGCTACAGCCTAATCCAAGAAGACTATTTATACCTCAGATATCTAAGGCAGCTGAAGCATAATCAGTTTTTGCTAAGGCCTACTCTAAGATAGTTGAATATCTCTCTAAAACAGTTGCTTCTTTTAACATTATTGACGTAATGAAAAAGAATATTGTTAATATCTCAATGAGGGATGCTCTAAGTATTCCTGGAAAACAAGATTTATTCTCTCATGAACTAGCTAAGCTGCAGATTTCTTCAAATACAACAAAAAAGGAATTTCAGTAGACAAACATGGTCCTTGGAATGTTTGAACAAGACCGCATTAAAGAAGTTAAGTGGATGGTCCAAAAAATTATAAATGTTCATGATATCAAGAAACTACCACCATTTAATTTTTCATTGATTATTGGGGAACATCTAGTTCATAATTGCATAGTGGGTAGTGGTGCAAGTAGCACAGTTATGCCAAAAACGATTGCAGAAAAATTAGGTTTGTAGTATGAACCTACATAAAGGAGTGTCTTACAGCTTGATGGAACTGTAACTAATACAGTTGGCATAATCAAAAATTTAGAAGTGATGTTACATGATTGCCCAAATTTTTCTATTCCGCAAAATGTTATTGTTGTGGATTTACCTCCGTACTTTGCCTTATGCTTATCTAGAGACTTCACAACAAAAAGAGGAGGTTATCTCTCTTCAGACTGGTTCTTATTTTTCACTACTTGTTATGGTATGAAAGTTACTATCAATTCAGAGCCATTGGCCAAATTTCACATTGAGCCTCACTCTTTAAATGCAGTGGCTAATTATTAAGCCCTGGATCAATCTGATTTTGATGAGGTAGCTCATGTTTCATCATTAGATGGTGTTTCGAACATGTTTATGGAAGAAAAAAAATTGAAGAACATGATCATGATCCTTTTAAGGAAGTTGAAGAACACATGTTTGGTGTGTATTGTATGCATGAAGAAAATACACCACTTCCCTTGCTGTCCAAAATAGAAGATTTAGCATACGAGATTTGGAAGCTTCTTTTTGATGGAGCTAAGAACAAGAAAGGACAAGGGGTAGGTCTAATGCTCACTTCCCCGACGAACAAAAGGTATTTCTCAGCTTTGAGTCTCCAATTTTCATATACTTGCAATGTAGCTGAATACGAAGCATTAATTCATGGCTTACTTTAGGCCAGAAAGAGAGGTATCAGTATGCTACAGATTTCTGGTGACTCTAAGTTGGTTATTAATCAAGTAATAAATTTCAATGTTTGTAAGAATCCATTAATAAAGTCTTACAGAAATAGAGTTTCAGACTTAATGGAAGATTTCGATGCTATTAATATTTAGTCTATTCCTAAACCTGAAAACAAGCATGCAGACAGACTTGCAGCAATTGGGGATAGTTTTGAAGTGCTGGAATAGATTGAAAATAGCAAAATCCAGCCTCATTTAAAGTTAATTGTTAGGCCCTCAATACCTGATAATTATTCAAATTGGAAAGTTTTTGAAAGTGATGATCAAATCTACAGGTTTTTGCAGCAAGAAGATGAGTTTTTTACAATTAATCGAGATATATTACAACACTTATATGGTGACCAGATTGTTCAATTGAAAAAAAATAAACTACCTCGAGGTCTGGTCACATTAGTAGACATCTTCAGCACTAATGATCAGTTAAGAAAGGTCAAGACTATAATGTCAACTCACACTGATAATTACGAAGAGATCTCAGTTGATGAAGGGAAAAAGCTATTTCTTGGAAAGGCATGTTCCTTAGCTAAAAAGTAGTCATTTATTAATCATTGTAAGGAGTTTAAAGATGCTTTTTCTTGGAAATACCTAGATCTGAAAGGATTTGATCCTAGTTTAGCACACCATACAGTTTATTTGCAGCCAAATTCTAAACTTGTTAGACAGAAACAAAGGCCTGTAAATCCCAAAATAGAACCTCTATCGAGGAAAGAATTATCTAAGTTGATTGAATTCGGTATTATCTTTCCAGTTGAGCATTCAAGTTGGGTAGTCAATCTTGTCCCTGTTAGGAAGAAGAATCGTGAAATCAGACTGTGTAGATTTCAGAGATCTTAATAAGGCTTAATTAAAAGATCATTACCCACTCCCAAATATGGATCAAATTTTGAGAACAGTCTCAGGTTCAGGTAGACTATCTCTTCTAGACAGTTACATTAGATATAATCAGATTTTAGTCAAGGAAGAAGATAGATATAAAATAGCCTTTACCACCAAGTGGGGTACCTATGCTTACAAAAGAATGCCCTTTGGTCTTTCAAATTTTGGTGTAATGTTTCAACGTGCAATGGACAAGGCTTTTCACAGATTATTAAATAAATGCATCCTTATTTATTTATATGATGTTACTATATTTTCAAAAGATTATAAAGAAAATCTAATGCATTTAAGGAAAATTTTCAGTTGTGTAGGCAATTCAGAATATCTTTGAATCCACTTAAGTCTATCTTTTCAGTACATCAAGGCAAGCTACTTGGTTATATTGTTTCTAAGCAAGGTTTAGCAATTGATCCTTTCAGGATCGAAGCCACATCACAGCTATCATTGCCCCATCATAAGAATACATTAGAGAGTTTTCTAGGAAAAATCAACTTTGTTAGAAGACTTGTTCCAAATTTTGGAGCATTGGTTAAACCACTCACAGTTATGCTAAAGAAAGAGAAAAATTTCTCTTGGACCAGTGAGGGGAGAGAAGGATTTGAATCGATCAAAGCATCTATCTCTTAAGCTCCTACTCTTGCAAATCCAAATTTCGATAAAGATTTTACAATGTATGCACTTGTAGGAGCTAAATAAATCTTAGTTATCTTGACTCAATTCAATGATGAAAATATTCAATAGCCTATTGCTTTCTTTAGACAGAGCTTGCATGATTATGAAACAAGGTACACATTTCTTGAAAAATAGGTACTTTTAGTAGTCATAGGACTAAATAATTTTAATTATATACTTTTGAACAATAAAATCCATTTTCTTGTTTCTCATCCAAGTGTGAAAGCATTCTTACTAACTAAGGAGTTGAATGAGAAAAGAGCAAACTGGATAACGAAGATCATGGAGTATAATTTTGATATTTGGGTTGCTAAGATGGTTCGAGGGAAAGGTTTATGTGAGCATCTAATTTTTGATATGGAAAAACAATAGGTTACAGAACCAGATGATTAAAAATAGCATGCTAAAATTACGTATCAGTAAGCAAAAATTATGGTTCAACTAGAAAATCATCAACTTGAGTCATTCCAAGAGTTTTAGGAATCAAGATGGATGACTAATTTGGTTAATTATCTACAACATGGCACCTATCTAGAAGGTATTGAAAAGAATAAACAAAGGTATTTCAAATTACAAGTTATACCTTATATCTTCATTGATAATGTGTTGTTCAGAAGAGATATAAATGGAATCTTGCTACGGTGTGTTGACTATGATAAAATTCAGAAAATATTTTCAAAATTCCATGAAGGACCTGTAGGACGTTACTTCTCAGCACGTACCATAGCCTTAAAGATTATGAAAGATGGTTACTATTGGCCTAGCATTTTCAAATACTGTTTTGAATGGATTAGAAAGTGTCAAAAATGTGATTTCTTTGTTGGAAAAGAATGTCTAGCTTTGCTACCTTTGCATCCTATTTCAGTTGATCAGCCTCTTATGCAGTGGGGTCTTGACTTTATCGGAATGATAAATCCACCTTCTTCACAAGGGCACAAGTGGATCTTAACTACTACAAATTACTTTACACGATGAATGGAAGCAATAGCCTTGAAGGATGCTAATGAGGCTTCAATACTATCCTTTTATGAAGGTATAGTTTACAGATTTGGTGTTCTAACAACTATCATATCACCTAATGCTTTAACTTTTCTTGGTGCGAAGATAACATATTGGGTTGTCAAACATGGAATTTATTTGAGTGCTTCATCTAATTAATACCCATAAGGTATGGCTTAGCTGGGAGTACTAACAAGAATCTGTTAAGGATCATCAAAAGAACACTCAAGGATAATCAAGGAGCTTGGCATTTGATGTTGAATTCAGCACTTTGGGCTGACAGAGTGACCCCTAAAAGATCAGTTGGTAATTCACCATACAAACTTGTGTACGAAAAATAAGAGAGAATGCCTATTTCAGTTGATTTACCTGCATTGGATTTGCTACATCAAATGAGGCTTCTTGAGAATGAACCATTACAGGTTCATCATGTAGATTTAATAGAATTAAAAGAGCTAAGAGATAAAGCTCATTTAAATATGGAGAAAAATCAAAAAAGAATTAAAAATACTTTTGACAAGAAAGCCAAATTTAGAGTCTTCAATGAAGGAGATATTGTGTTAAAATGGGATGTTTATCATGCAAAATCTAGGAAGAGACACAAAGTTTGATACACTCTAGAGTGGTCCTTACATGATTTCAGCTAGCAAGGAACACAATGCTTTTAATTTTTCAAAGTTAAATGGAGAGGAACTTCCCATTCTTGTGAATGGTATGTTTCTCAAACACTATTATTTAATATCGTACAGTGATTATTAGAGTAGGATTTCCCTTCAATAAGTGTATTCCCTACACATTGCATCATGTTTCAATTCAATAAGTACATTCGTGCACTGATTTGGTTTACCAAATCTTTTCTCAGTTTTAGTTCCATTTTGGAAGGGTTGGACCTTTCAGAAAAGGCATATTTTGGTTATATACTTTGGACTCCATGCCCAATGGACAAGAAAAAGGCACCAGTATTTAAGCTAGTAGGCAGCTTTCCACATAGGATCGCTAGAAATGTTGACAATTTTTGCACTTGTACAAAAATTAGAAACTCAAAACTTTGTCGTTATGATGAAAGTCATGGGTGAAGTATACCTAAGCTAAGTAAGTTTTTATGTTATTAGTTACTACTGAATTAATTAATGATTAAGTGAAATTTGTAGCTATGTGTGCTATTACAAAACATAACAGATCACATATTCTGTAATTTCATGAGAGAAAAAGAACACAAGGGACCCAAAGGACAGTTGTGTTTTCTTGATGAAGACATTGAATTACCGAGTAGGTGAAGTGTTTAGTTTTGGAATAGCAAACATAAGTTCAGATTACAAAAAATTAGAGTTCATTACTAAATGTTACAGGTTCTCATTAATTTTCTTTCCTTCATGATTAAGCCATTCAATTAAATGACTGATTTTATTTCATCATACAATCCATACAGAAACCTCAAATGTAGGAAGAAATATACAAATCATTTACAGAATTCAATGTTTTATTCACAAGGAAGGTCAAATGTTTCCCACACAAGCCTTGGGATGTGACTAAAAAGTAAAGTACATCTATTGAAGAAAGAGGTACACATGCATGAAATAGAAAACAAAGGAATATGAGTGAACCCATCATTACCTTTGTATATTCTTCATTATGAAGAGCATATCCTTGCTAGCTCTTTTCATCCTCAAGGCATGGTACCTGAAAAGTAAAAGAAAGGAATCATCAATAAAGAGCTCAGGGTTAATCCATATTCCTACACTTCCTAATTCATGCATATGGATCTCTTAGCAATAGGATATATAGATTTCTCAAAGATTAGATTGCATAGCTCACTCAGAGTGAAGAAAGAGAAAAGAAAAGAAGAAAACATGGACATAAGAGAGGAAAAAAATCCTAAGTATTTTCTAACTATTTTCCTAAGTGTGCAGGTACATGTTGCAGCCAATGAAAAATAAACAATTCATAAGTGCATGCATAAAAAGGAAGAATGTAACTCAAGGTTTCAGTAACCATTCTGAAGTGGAAGAAGTTGCAGTATAGAAGAGATATTGGGAGATATAAATACATGTTTTAGTTTGCTACAGAAGGAAGAAGTAGAATTTAAAAGCTGATGTTTGGCTAAAAGGAGAAGGTTACAGTTGAAAAGGAATGAAGACAAGATTCTGAAAAAAAATTGCGAGGGCTTCGATATGAAAAATAAACATTTTAGATTTTCCAACAGGCCAGAAATGTTACTTAAAGGAAATAAAACATCCATGTGAAAGAAAAAAAGTAACAGAGATCTAAACAAGCATCTGAATAAAAGCTTATGCCTAAAATAGTATTAAAATAGATGAACTACTTGTAATTTCAAGAAAGCACATACAAGATGTAAAAAATAATATCTCATAGTACAAGATCTATAACAATAAGAGTTACAACAGTTTTGAAAAGTACAAATTTCTCATGAGTATGGAAAAGAACCAGAAGCAGATCAAAATTCCACCAATGACAACTATGGAGCCTCGTTGTTTTGACATAAGATTGCAAGATCAAGCTAAAACTTCAAATCAATGGATACTTTTATAGTTACCTGAATACAAGTACTTAATTACCAATTTGAATTCTAGAGAGAAAACTATGCACAGTAATGGTTCTTTTCAGCTAACTAATTTTACACAAAGACCAAGCACATACTCTCATTCAATTTCAATTAGAATTACACAAAGTATTGCAGAGTGCTGCATGTTTAATAAGACTGCGATCATTATGAAATATTCTCATAGTCAGTCATTCAAGTGACTCAACAAGGAACAAATTTTGAAGTCTCAAGAATATATTCAAGAAATGAAATATTTATAGTTATCAAATGGAAGAGAGGGTTGTTATTCAAGATTAAATTGTATCCTATAATGGATATAACAGTCAAAATGGAGGGAAAGATCTTCAGTGGCATCATAAGTGTTATTCTTGCATAAATCTATATCTATCCAGGAGAGGAAGTATTTTTCAGAAAAATAAATTAAAGATGATTCAAGTTTTCTAAAGAATATCACAAGTAAAATACAAACCTAAATATAGAATTTCAAGCATAGATTTTCATTTGGAAAATGTCAAAATCAGAGTAAAATACAAGAACTCACCGTTTTATAATTGAGCAGTCAAAACTTTTGAGCAAAAGAATGATGAAGCAAGAAATCCATATGCCCATAGGAAGTTTCAAACTCAGGAGTCACGCAGGAGAAATAAATCACAGAACCCACAAATATTTTCAAGATTTTTAGTGATATATTTAAAGAACAAATGAAAATGGAAGTGTACACGTATAAGAGAAAATTAGCTCACCTATAACCACTTATGGCGACAAACACTCACAACCATATTGCTAAGAAATCTCAGACAGAATGAAGACATGAAACATACAACTCTACCTTGAATTCCCACTAAGGTTTCAAAAATTGAATCTACAAAGCTCAAGAGAAAGGAGACAACGTTACAGAGAAATCCCGTATAGCTTCGTAAAAATCTAGAGAACTATGAATACAATCTCAAATCTTGCACAGGAAAAATAAACGGAGCTCACATACTCAAAAATGGTGGCCAAGAGAAAAAGGAAAAGAGAAAGAGACCTCCTCTACTATAAAAGCTGAGCTTCAAGAAAGTGAAAATGGTAGAGAGATCGAATACTTTTTCTCACAAAACTATAGAGCTCAGAAGAAGTAAAAATGACAGAAATCCATTTTCACAGAAGAAAACAAGGTCGAATGCTCAGAATAATGGCATCAAAGATAAAATTTTGCCAGGGCTTCACCCGCATAATAAAAACCAATTGAAATGTGCATAAGGGTCGAGATATTCCTTATCATGAAAACTCAATAGGTGAGTTTCAACCTAACTCAACCACGATTAGAAATCAATGGCTCTAGATCAAAAGGAAAAAGATCAAAGGAGAAGGATCAATCTCCGAAATCAATGCGAATGAATATGGGTGTGATGATAGTGCCACATTAATTTCCAGGTCAGAAACCCTAACCAAGGGTCAAAAACCCAACTGCCATTCCAAATAAGAGTTAAGAGATCCATGGTGGAGGAGAAACAAGTACACAAATCGACACTCACAAATGGATCATTAAAATTGAGGAAAAATTTGCCATAAAAATGGTAGTTGGACTTAGTCAATTTTCAAATTTTGTAAAGTGTCAAAATTTCTTCTGCATGGTTGAAAGTCCGTAGATATACATGTCATCACCACAACAAAAGCAGAGGCCGGGGTTTTTTCAAGTTTGAAACCTTTTGCAAAAAAAATTAAAATTTCCAAACATTTCCCGTAAGCCCAAGTCTCCGTAAGGAAAAATTCAATATCAGGAGAAAAGTCAAAAATTGATTCCACATACTATCGGCAGAGCAGAGGCTTTTCTCAAATTTTTGAGGCTTTATGCAAATGTGATTAAAATTTCAAGTTACCTCATAGGCCCGCAATTCCCCCGAGTGAGAGATCAGAGTAAATGTTTACTTTAAGGCTCAAAGCAGAAGAGTTTAAAATACCAAAGTTGCCCGCAGGCCCAAAAACCTGCCAAGGGGCAAAAAAGCCACAAAAGGTCCGAAACTCAACAAAGGACTTAAAATTTTAAAAAAAATTCCCACATTCCCATAAAATCAAATGGGGCTAACCAAATTATGCCATCAATAATCACCAAAAGGTAAAAATTTAAACTATACACTCATAAATCCAAAAGCTGACAAATATTACATGGGTGTGTTTAATTGAAAGGTGGCAGAGACTATGATATACCATATGTGGCCAAATGTAATATAGTGGCACTTTTCCAAAGTGCCCTTGTATTATTTTAAAATCATAGTATTATGCTAAGTCCACAAGAATGGTCAAAACTCAGTTGAAGACAAGTGTACGAATCATAAGTGGTCCCCATAGTAGTTGGATTATTTTACGAATTTTGCAAAGTGTTGTAATTATTTAGGTCACAAACATGGAGTTTTATTTTTGCATGCCTTCACAACAGGATATAATGAAGATGAAGATAGAGTTGCATATTCATGGAGAGAGACTTGGCTAGCAAGCAATCTTATTTTTAGCAAATTATTCATCCTTCTCTTTCTTAAAAATAGATCAGTCAACTTCTGTTGACCAATTGTAATCAAGGCTAATAATGCCTATTTGTAATTACATGCTCTATTCTTTATTAATTTATCTATTATTAAATAAAGGATAAAAATAGAATGCATGGGCGAGTACAAGCCTTACTCTATTTTTAGGAAGAGGGTGAATTTTATTTTTGCTATATATTGTGTGCCTTTGCAAAGTACAAAAAGTAGGTCAAGATGAATTTTTGGATACAACAGTACTAAAGCAATTTTTGTCAATTTTTCCTTCTGAGTGTGAAGAATTTCTACCTTTCAAATTATTTACAGTCTTGTGTATGTTTCTATTAGTCTTTTAAATGTAAATTCCTTGATCAATCATCTTACCCTGCTGCAAATTCAGTATTTTGTGCATAATTTTAATGTGCATGTTAACTTATCAGTGTTGTTGTGATATGTTTCCCTCATTATGTCAAAATGTTTTTTGTTAAATTTTGTAGAAAAATATTGGCTTGTGCATAAAAAGAAATCCTTCACATATCAATTGTGCATATACTTAGTCAATGTCCTCATACAAATTTGGTGTATCACCTTAGTTTTAATTTCTTTGCAGTCATCTTTTACTCTTAAACCCCAGAATCAATTTAGGATACATCAAAAAGGTACTAGCCTTGATACCAGAGACTCACCTCAAAATAGGTATACCCAAATACATGAGGTGTTTCCATTGTATCTACAAAAGCGAGAGATCAAATTTTGCAAGCTTAGAAAGCCTACATCCATCTCTCTACAGGGTGCACTTTTGAGAGATAACAGTAACCTCTATTTGATGAACGAGATGGAGATATCCTTCTTTCTCAAAAATCTTCTGAATAAAACCTTGAGAAAGTATGATGAATACTCCAAAATTTAACTCTCAAGAGTTGTCACTTCTAAAAGATGGAGATACTTTCAAAACAAGGCTAAGGTTACTGAAGACATTATGAAATCTTGATTGTTCTGCATATTTTAGTAAATAGATTTTGAACCTTTGTGGATATACAGGGAAAAACAGAGGTAGTTCAGGACCGATTCATGGTTTTTGAATAATTTTGGTGGGAGATTCAATAGGATAAGGTTGATTATACCAGATCTTTAAGAGACTTCACAAAAATTGGAAAGCTAAATGACAGAAAGCTTCTGAATAGCTAAGATATTCCTTCAATCAAAAGGTGTGCTTTAATGGAGGCTCAGATCCACATGGTTTCACACAATATTTGAGAATATAGCATGAAGGATCGAGTTAAAAGACTCAATTAAACATCAAAGACCCTTGGTTCCTCATGCCTAAGATACACTCGAAGGCTTACAGACAATCTTTATCAACAAATGATAGTGAATTGATTTTAAATTGTGTATCTCATCATAGAATGAAAGCTCTTATGGAAACGAAATTACAAATACCACTAAACAATCACATGGACGAAATCCTGTGTGATTCAGAGGGACTTTAACACAAGATTGCAATAGGAAAAAGAAAAACTACTTGCAGACATTCTAAAATAAAGAAGACACAAATTGCTTCAATATTGACACAAATTAACTTGAAAATGATTAGATTCATCAATAGGGGAAAGCTTCCTGAGCAATCTCAGAGCTTGTTAATGGCTATACATCTACAACCAACTTGAAAGAATAGAAAATCTAACACAAAAGAAATTAACAAGGTATCTAAGATTGGTCTCTCTAGAAGACGGGATTTCTCAAAATTTCTCTTAAGAATTCAACCCTCAACCCTTTGCTAGAGTATTCTCATTGCATTTATCCATTTCACTTGTTCAATCATCCCAAATTTTCCCCACAAAAAATAATAATATTCAAAGGACCTTTTCTTGTTAAAAATATACGTCAGAAAGCGAGGTTTAAATAATTCACATCCGAAAGCTTCCAGGAGGACCAATTATTAACTGATAACATTTCTTAGACCCTCGAATAATGAATAGGATTCCATGCCACAAATTTTTGGCATTCCTTCTAATCATTCTAATTATTTCATGTGAGAAATCCTCGTTTTAATCATTTTATGGAGGCTTTGCACCACTGGATCTAATAGGTAATCCTTTTCGCTCTAGAGGAAAAACATTTTTCATCTTTTACACTTGCAACCTCCATCATTTCATTCTTCTCATCCTATTTCCTCTACAATTCTTCCCTGCATCCATCTTCTCTTATAATTCCCATTTGTGCAAGTGCCTGAGTAATTCCAACTTCAAAATATCAACCTTAACAATCCTTGCACTCACAAATTAAGTTCTTATCCCATTCAATGGCACTTTACTGGAAAAAATGACAAGTAATTTCATCAAAAAATGATGAAAAATAGTGTGCATTCGCATCTCCAAGTGTCTTGGAGCAAAAATGGTTGAAAAACAAGTGAAATGCACAACAATAATTGATTTTACCCCTTCTCTACTTTATATTATAGCCTTCCACATGTTTCCTTAGAGAAACTACAAAGGAGAAGTATAGGGGCCAGTTTCTAAACAAGCGCTAGCCTTCCACATGCCCTGGGCCCAAGAAAATTACCTTTTAGGCTTTGAGAAAGTCTCAGTAAAAAAGGAGCCAGTGGAATCCTCCACGTGTCACCTTGGCACACCTTTGGTATGGTCCTCAAAAGTGAAGACCCCAAACAAGCGCGGGCTCACCACATGTCTCAGTTTGACAGAGTTGTTCAAAATGTTGAAGGATGAGCGGAAGGCGCCATGTGTCCAGGGTCTGAGAAAAATTTCCTTAGCCATTGAAAAGTCCAAGCAAGGGCAGAGTTAGTGGAAGCCTCCAAGTGTCTTCTTAGCGCTTCTTCAAAATAAAAATTAGGTGCAGGTCCCTAAACAAGCTCGGTCCCTCCACATGTCCCACGCCTTTAGAAAGTTACTTTGAAAATTTTATGTATAGAGTGGAGCTAGAGGAAACCTCCAGCATGAAGCCCTGTTGCAATTGTTAAGGTGGGACCCTATGGCAGATCCTTGAATGAGCACCAGCCCTCCACATGTTAATGGTCCACCAAAAATATACCAGTCACAGAAAAAATTTATCTAAGTCTGGGCAAGGCAGCAGAAATCCTCCACGTGTCTCCCTAGCGGCACAACTCCAAAGTTCAAACCAAGAGGTAAAATTTTCAAATGAGCGCCAACCGTCCATGTGGAAAAAAATTTGTGTTGAATCGGGCCTTAGATTTTTCAAATTGCCCTGTCATTGAGCCGCATACCAACCAGAAAGGAGACATGTTTCCATAGATGCTGAGATGTAAATTTGACATGGGGAAAACACACCTCCCATCAAACCATTAAATGCAGAAAAATGACCATTTGCAGCTCGGAAATGAATATTTATTTTGGGACAGAGAAATTGGAAATGATATAAGGCCCAAATGTGATCCTTCGAGCCGCAGCTTATCACATTTTCATGGATACTTGCGACAAAAAAAATAGGCACATTAAAACATGACTGTGGAAAATGGAAGGAAGGTAAAAAACGTGAGTTTACGCCCAAGTTACAAACTCTTTCACACGGACATAGGAATGAAAAACAAATTATGGAATTTCAAGTGATGCTCGACCAAAAGAAGGGAATGATCATGGGAAGAAAATGGAGGACAGAAATTTCTATGCATCAATACGGGGGAAGATAGAGAACACGACAGAGCCCGCAAACTAAAGAACTTTCAAGGAAAAACGGAGCGAGACCAAATTAAGCACCAACATCGGCTTTGAATTGGGGATGGGAACTCCTTGTGTAGTGCCACAATACATAAACTTACTAGAGCAAGTTTTCTTAGAAAATTGTATTTGTGATTCGAAAGTGTGATTTTATTTTTACCAAACTTATAGATTCTAGAGATAATAATGTACCAATCCTCCAAAAATCTATCGAGTTGAATGATTGGGATAGATCTTTCTATTTTCACTTAATTAACTTCATGAATACCATTTATCGATGATTAGATCATCAACATATACTACAATGATCTATACATCTCTCCCTTGATTTTTAAGATAGAGTATACCTTGATTGTATGAGAAATCTTATTTAATCCAATGTTGCAAATGCCATCCTCATCATTTTTTATGTACAATTTCACGCAACTCCCCATTTGAGACTGTTAGGAATGATTTTACGTATTCTACACACTTTTTCCTCTTTTCCTGATATGACTAAGGGACCATTCACAATTGAGTCATTTTGAATTCTTCTCATAAATATCTATTAAGGAAGGATATTTTCACATCCATTTGGTGGTTTTTCCAACCATAATTGTACAGCTAGAGAAAAAAACATTCTAAAATTTTTTGGAGTCATAGTTCTTGGGATCAAATAGCGTCAAATCATATTTGAACTGTCTTATGCCGCTGATGCATATGCCCTTCTTTATACTAGCCTAACCTTTTGAATAATTAAATTGATTTGAGCATCTACTTTGTACTAACTTCTTGAATATCCATCTACATCTAATCAACTTCTTCCCTCACTCGAATATGATAGACAGCTACAATGTGTTAGGGGAAAAATTATCTTGACTTCCATATGAACTACATCCAATGACATATTTACTAGTTTTTAGATTATAGGGATTATGAAATTATGGATGGTTCAGTACAGCCAAAACAACAATACTCTTAAAGAAAAATTGCTCACCTCACTTCTTTTTGATCACATCTAGAGAGTTCTTCTATTGATAGTGGTCAACATGTGTTTAGTGTTGGACTCATCAATTTCCATTTCATTGGGGATTGTAATATACCTAGCATATGTCAAATTGAATCGCATACTATTGAGTGCATTTCCACTATGTGGTGGTGGCTCTATTACTCATGGCATTCCCAATCATCAAGTCTAGTGTATGGTCACTCCAATATCTGCATATGTTTCTGATTCAACATAACTTAGCATCCATGATAACTTAGTGTAATACTTTCTTCGTGGGGATTGCTTGGATCCTACTAAGTCTAATAACCAAATTCCTACAAGAATGCATTTATGACTAGCACTGGAAGGATCATATATTTGATTTCGATATAAAATTTAGTTATGTATTTTGTTTAATAATGTGCTATACTATACTTACACGGGTTACAAAAATATAAGTTGCCTGAAATTGATTGATTCTTCATGAGTGACCATGATTCCTATGCATACTTATCCCATTAAGGTATGCAATGGGAGATCTATCTTGGTAGACAAGAGTATGGCCACCAACTAACTTATTCCTCAATATGTTATGTGTTATAACTCTTCCAGCATAATTTCAATCATACATTAGGAACTCCTCAATGATAGTAAAATTTCTCCTTTCAACAATGCCATTTTGGTCTACATCCTATCAGGTGGTGTAATTTTAAGAATGAAATCCACTTTGGGTTCTTTTAAGAAAATTTAAATCAATTAGTAAGGTGACATATCTCTACCTTTATAGGCTAGACTTAGGACCTCTTTTCAGATCACAACTCACACTCATTTTCAGGGCAGGTATTTGAACTTTCTAGAAGTTTTAAAGGATTAATATCTTTGTGCGAATACAGATATTTCCATATTTTTAAGGAAATGTAAGGAATTCATCCTTCTACTACATTACACCACACTGATAGGTATATTACAAGATTACTCTTTCCTATAAGCTAAGATAGTGTTTTCCTAAACCTAAAAATGTACCAATGTTTTACATGGTGCTCAATGTTGTTTTTCTATCAAAAAATGGTCACACTTATTTATACCTTTAAGAGGTGGAAAATCCCTCACCATATCATGTCGATGGAGTGTTACTTGAGATATCCAAAACTCTGCATTTAACCATGTCTTTGTGCAATAATGGTGTTGAGGTTGTGTCCTTTGCTACAAGGTCTAGAGCTCAGGATCTAGGGTTTGAAAAAAATATAGTTGAAATCATCCAAGCCCAATGCTTGGTATCTCCTAATATAATTTTGTGAGCTTCGTGACTTATCTCTTATTTGGCAATAGCTTTACTGACAACAGGTAATTATTTTCATAATAAATTTTAAGATCCTGTGCTCCAATAATTGAGTAACAGATATAATGGTGTTTTGTTGAACTAGGGACATAAAACAAATATAATTTTGCAATAATGCTTATTCCAAGGGTTCGTGAAATGCCAAAATCAATCCTCTAAACACTATAATGCTTCTTTCATCAACCAAAGACACATGGTTGATTTTGTGGTAGTTTCTTCTCAATGTGAAGAACTTGGTCCTTTGTCAGCATGCTCATTAATGGTGATGGTTTAACCCAGAATCAAAATACCATATATAATTTTCTAAGAAGGGTTCATTTTTCCAAAGAAGGATTTGGCACCCCCTTCTTAGTTGCTCAAACATTGGAACCTTGTTGATGCTCTTGGACTATCTTTGAAAAAAAAAGTCTATGACCCCTAATCAATTTGATACATTATTTCTATCTCTTAGAAATAGTTTCTCACGTTTGCACTTCACAAAATGGAACTTCCAATTGAGATTCAGTTGATATCTGGGCTCTTTGGCTATCTTACGCCGTAACATCATTCAATCCATAGTTGTCCCACAAACTGACTAATATTTTAGAATTATATTCTATGAAAACAATAATAATAAATATTTATCATTTGGATATACATTAATGAAATCATTAACATTTTTAGTCCATTTTAGAAATGCTTCATCCGTTGCTCTTTAGAAATTATCTATAAGCAAAAACATGTAATTGTCATAATTTTTAGGCATGAGCTTACGGATAGACATAAGTACCCCAAGCAATTGGTTAGGGGGGACTTTATTCTTTCTAAGACCTCTTATTTTGAACAACTTGATTATAGCCAAAGACAACTAATTTTCCTATGAAGTTGTTTAAAATTCATTGAACTATGTAAAATATCTTTTAGCATATTTATTCTAATGTTTGGCAGAGGGTAATTATCTTTCAAAAACTGCTAGCTATGTGTTTTGGGTTACTTTGTTGGATGTTTGTGGCCCACAAACCTTAATTGGAAATGTATGGCACTCTTTTTTCTGACTTGAACTTTCAATTTGAAAGGTCCTATTTTTTTTTTGTAATTTGTGGGCTGAATTATCTGCTATATGTAGGTCAAATGGAGGTAGGTTTTTTTTGCATCTTCAAAGAAAGAGATCGAAGTGGGTATGTTGGTCTACCTTTTTTCATGAGAGGGTATTTGGATATTAGATTCAATTGAGGAAGTAGCTCATCGTTGGAACATGTCTCTTCCTATATTCTCTATGGCAACAAAAAGTATATCACCAAGCAAAGAAGATCCAATGGGAGCATTTCTTCAGTGATTGAACAGTAAGGAATACTTCTCTTCCATTGCTGGAACAAGAACACCACCAAAGGAGCAGGAGCTCACGTGGTTTTCTCCCATATAAGTGCGTTATTTGTAGATGCTCTGATCCACATCTCTTGACACTGGTAGAGGGCTTGAGTTGGATAATACGATGAGACATTAGTCTAAATTTCGAATCAAGTTCCTTACCAAACCTCAATGGGTCATTAATGTTTGATCTTTAGCTAGAGGATGGCTTAGGCTCTCTATAAAAAGAGTACTCCTGGTACAAACTTCATGCCGTGCTAGACCTGAATATGATGCTTGTCAAAAGTTACTTCATAGAGAATTTCAAGGTCAGCATGATTTGGATATAGAGCTCATTTAGACTAGAGCTCATTTAGACTAAGGCATCATCATTGATGAGCACTATCCCAATTTATTAAATTACTTAGGGATCAGAAACCCCTTTTTATGGCATATATGACCTGAACATATTCAACTACTCTATAAATGGACAGACTTGTCATAAGTTTCCAAATCTACATTTATAGCACTATCGAAAACCTCTTTCTGTAATATGTATTAAACTACCAAATTCTAATAAATGGTAAATCCAATATTTAATCATAGTTGAAATATATACACTTTAAATCCCAGTAGTGGATTTGTGTCGGGTATGTGATTATGATTTTAAAATTGAAACTTTCTTAGTAGCATCCAAATTTTGAACAATAAACAAGGGTGTCAACATAAGGGTCTGGGATATTAAGACACATAGGGTACAATGTGGCTCCACTTGGCTCAAACTTATAGCACTTCTTCTTTGACCCTTATCACAGCCTGCAATCACAGTGCTTACATATTCAGACAATCCTAGTGATTAGTGCATACCAAAGTAATGTTTAGACAAATAGGGAAGATAGTACATTAACTTCATTCCTGGCACATGGATGAATCATTACAATGAAAGGAGATGCCATAAAAAATTTCATAGGCTTTGAACAACTTCTATCCACTCCACATAACATTTTATTAAGGTAAACCTACTTGTTCAACACATTTACATGTAGATCAATAACATATCTGCTCGTAATTGCCCTCAGATTTCTCCAACCAGATTTATCATCATCTAGGATCAGACATACAATACTTCATAATAGAAGCATCATTGGGACAATCATAGGGATGGAGAACTATCACAATAAAACTTCATAGACAGCTTTACATAATTTTAAATTAAAAAAAATTACTTTAACTTGTATCAATTATTATTTACCAGTTATCCATCATGAATTAACTTCCTAACAACACTTTTCATATGGACTCACATGGTTCTTGTAATAATAATAAATGAGGAAGAACATGATGTATTAATACATTCCTTTGTATTTCTTAGGAACAATAGTATGGTAATATCCACCATTACATCATTTTCCTTAGGTTAATTTTTTTTTGCATACGCTTAGAAATTAATTGAAATAAACCTCTACTTCCTAGAATCTTAGTAGGCTCGTGTTAGGAAATAATAGAATAAAATATGCAGAATAATCCCTCACAGAATCGTAACAGTAGAAACTAATATGCAAAAAATATTATAGATCTCAAATAATATTATAGAATGAAATAACACAACACAAAGAGACAATATTTGACGCGGTTTACCTAATATGGGCTACATCCACCAAGAATCACCTTGCTCAGATTTTATTACAAAACATCCACTCTCTTAAAACAATATCCAAATCTGTTTGGAGATATGCTAAAAAAACTCTATAGAATTCACACCCGAATTCAAAGCACATCTGCAATACATTTGCATGTATCAATACAATATGCATAATATCATATAAATAGAAAACTGCTAAAGAAAATTGATACAAAACCATGGGTATCAAAACCATGGGAAAAAACCATGGGAGAAAAACCATGGGTATCAAAACCATGGGTACCAAACCTATGGGTCAAAAAACTCGCCCATATGACAAAATCACATTTCCCGATATATCGGGCATGTTTTAAGGCCCCCAAAAAATTTAGGGGCTACGCCCCCGAACCCCTACTACCGAGGGCTACCACCCCCAGACCCCTGCTCGAGGCCTAGCCCGGCCTCGAACCCCGGCAAGACAACATGGAAAGTTTACAATACTCTTAGTGTATAATCTTCAACAATTTCTCGCATGAAAACAGGCTCCACAACCTAACAATCTCCCACTTGGAGACAAGTTTTCCTCTGAGCAAGCTTCTCAACCCTTCACTAGTTTCTGTGAAGACCAACCAAAGCTAAACACAGCTTCAGTTTTTCCCTTGTGACCACCTCAGTCATCATGTTTGTAGGGATTCTGACTGGTATGAATTTTCTCCAACTTCAACTTATCTTCCTCCAAAGTTGTCCTGATGAAGTGATATCTCAAATGTATATGCTTCATCCTGGACTGGAAAGCAGAGTTCTTAGCTAGGTGTATAGCACTCTGACTATCACTATGCAGCTTACATTCCTCCTGCTTATGCCCCAACTCATCAAGCAATTGTTGTAACCAAATCATCTCTTCACTTACCTCTATGGCAGCAACATACTCAACCTTCATGGTTGAAAAATCCACTAGCTTCTATAGTCATGAAATCCATCTTACTGTTGTCCCACCTATAGTGTAAACATAACCTGTCGTGCTCCTCCAACTGTCTACATCTCCAGCCATGTCTGAATCTACATAACCACGTAAAGTGGTGTCTGATCCACTGTAGCATAAAACTGTCCCCGTGGTCCCTCTCAAATACCGAAGGATCCACTTTACTGCTTTCCAATGCTCTTTACCTGGATTGCTCATAAATCTACTCACAGCTCCTACTACATGGGCAATATCAGGCCTAGTGCATACCATAGCATACATCAAACTGCCAACCGCTGTTGAGTAAGGTACCTTGGACATATGGTTTCTTTCTTGCTCTGTCTTGGGACACTGCTCCTTTGATAACTTAAAATGGCCTGCTAAAGGAGTCCCAACCAGTTTAGCATCTTGCATGTTAAACCTATCCAATACCTTCTTAATGTACTCTTCCTGAGATAAAGTCAGCTTCCGTTCCTTCCTATCCCGAGTTATCCTCATACCAAGGTTTTTTTTGGCAGCCCCCAAATCCTTCATATCAAAGGATTCACTTAGCTGTTTCTTGAGTACTTTTATTTCATGCATGTTTTTACCTGCAACCAGCATGTCATCAACATACAAACACAGGATAATATAACTTCCATCCTCAAATTTCTTTGTATACACACAATGGTCAGAATGACATCTGATATAACCTTGCTCCATCATGAAGCTATCAAACTTCTTATACCATTGACATGGAGCTTGTTTCAGGCCATACAAGATCTTCTTCAGTTTTCACACCATCTTCTCTTTACCTTTGACTTTATATCCTTCTAGATACTACATTTATAGCTCCTCCTCCAAATCACCATGGAGAAATGCAGTCTTTACATCTAACTGTTCTAAGTGCAAGTCTTCTGCTGCCACTATTCCAAGAACAGTTCTAATAGAAGTCATTTTTACTATAGGAGAAAAGATCTCATCAAAATCTATACCTTATTTCTGTGCAAACCCTTTGACCACCAACCATGCCTTATATCTTTCTTTCCTCCTTCTTCATCTTTAACTCTGTACACCCACTTGTTCTACAATGCTCTTTTGCCTTCCAGTAGCTTCACCAAATCCCAAGTCTGGTTCTCCATGAGAGACTTATACTCCTCATCCATGGCTTGCTCCCACTTCTTACTAGCATCTACCTACATTGCTTCATCAAAGCTCTCTATCTCTCCACTATCAGTGAGTAATAAATAATAAAGAGAAGGAGAAAAACATTCAGGTTCTTTTCTTACCCTAGAATACCTACTCATTGTAGGAGTTTGGGGTTCTTGTTGAGTAGATTCCTAAACGGATTCATGGGTTGACTGTCCCATCGCGTAGATCCTCTACCACTACATATTCTTTCTTGGATTCTTCCATGTTTTCCTACAACTGTTGCTTATACATGACTTTCTCGTTAAAGACCACATCCCTAGACCAAATGATTTTCTTGTCCTTAATACTCCAACATTTAAATCCAAAGTCATCACCATCATAACCAATGAAAGTACATTTTTCTGATTTAGCCTCTAGCTTGGTCCTATCATCCTTATCTATATGAAAAAACACATCACATCCAAATACTCTAAGAAATGAATAATTAACTTTCTTACCATACCAAGCCTCCTCAAGTATGCCTCCATCCAAAGCACTTGAGGGTCCTCTGTTTATCAAGTACAAAACTGTGCTCACCGTTTCTACCCAAAAAGAAAGAGGTAGTCCTGCATATAACCTCATGCTCCTAGCATGTTCAATTATTGTTATGTTCATCCTTTCTGATACCCCATTCTACTGCGGAGTTCATGGAAATGTCTTTTTCCTGTGGATTCCATTCTTAGAACAGTAATCATTAAATTCATTGTTGTAATAATCCCCTCCATTATCTAACCTGAGACATTTTAGCTTAAGACCTATTCCATTCTCTACCAAGGCTTTCCATGTAACAAAAGTGTCAAATACATCAGATTTGTTTCTAATACAATAAACCCAAACTTTCCTTGTTGCATCATCAATAAAAGTAACATAATAACTTTAACCCCCAAGAGATGATACCTGAGTTGGCCCCCACACATCAGAATGCACCAGCTCTAACTTACTCTCTTTCTTTGTAGGTCTAACCTTGAGAAACCTTAGTCGCTTTTGTTTCCCATATATGCAGTTCTCACAGAACTCCAAACATGTTTCTGTATATCCAGGAAAATTCTTCTTTATGATGTCCATGCCCTTATGGCTCATATGACCGAGCCTATAGTGCCATAATGTTGTATCTGCATCTGAAGCCACAAGATTACAATCATTAGTACTATCAGTGGATAAATACAAGGTTCCAACCTTCTTACCTCTTTCCACCACAAGAGCACCCTTGGTAACCTTCCAAGAGTCAGATGTAAATATCATAGTATAACCATCACTTCCCAATTGCCCCACCGATATCAAATTTCTCCTTAATGTAGACACATGTATGACATCCTTCAATAGCCATGTATTCCCATTTTGCATCTTAACCTGAACAGAACCTTTTCCAACTATACTGCAAGGCTCATCATCACCAAGAAAAACATGCCCAAAATCCCCTTGAACATAATCAACAAGATAATTCCTATGTGGAGTAGCATGAAAAGAAGCCCCTGAATCTAAAACCAAAGATTCAGTAATATTATGTAAAGAAAAAATCAAAGCATCCTGACATACATTACCCGATGCCACATTTTCCTCCTTGTTTTCTTCTTGTTGTTTCTTCTTGTCCCGAGGCTCCCAATAGTCCTTTACATGCCCAGACTTTCCACAGTTCCAACATACAATCTTGCTCTTGGATTTTGACCTTGCTCGATCTTTCGATTTTCCACAGTTTCCTCTATTCTTTTGTCTCCCTCTAGTTTCCACTGTCAAAGCATTCCCTGAAGTAGAAGACTCCCTGGAGATTTTTCTTCGCATTTCCTTTCTTAGAATCATCCCTACAATATCCTCAAACTTTAACTTGGAGTTAGCTGGAACCGAGTTGCTTACCGCCATTACCAGGCTATTCCAATTTTCAGGTAAAGAGCACAGAATTAATAAAGCCCTAACTTCTTCATCAAATTCTATTGTAACCAAAGCTAGCATATTCACAACCGTACTGAAATCATTTAAATGATCTACTACTGAACTATTCTCAGACATCTTCATATTAAACAACTTTTTCATTAAAAATATCTTATTAGAGGCAGAGGGTTTTTCATACAACTTCCCTAATGCATCCATCAATTCTTTTGTAGTCTTTTCCTTTGAAACATTAAATAATACCAAAGATGCAAGACACATCCGGATCGTTTCAAGTATCTTTCGATCCAACAAATCCCATTATGTATCTATCATACTCAAGGGTTTGTTCACCTTCTCAGATAGTGGAGTATAAAGATCCTTCTGATAAAGGTAATCTTCCATTTACATCTTCCAAAGACTGAAATTCTACCTATTGAATTTATCAACCCTAGATCTTCCATCATCTTCCATAGCTCTCACTCAAGATAAAACTTTCCCTGTGATTCAACACTTCAGCAAACCAAACCAAGCTCTGATACCAAATGTTAGGAAATAAGAGATAAAATATGCAAAATAATCCCTTATAGAATCGCAACAGTAGAAACTAATATGCAGAAAATATTACAAATCTCAAATAAAAGTGTAGAATAAATAACATAACACAAAGAGACAAGATTTAACGTGGTTCACCCACTTTGGGCTACGTCCACCAAGAATCACTTGCTCAAATTTTATTACAAGCCTCCACTCTCTCAATACAATACCCAGATCCGTTTTGAGCTATGCTCAACAAACTCTACAGAATTCACACCTGAATTCAAAACACATATACAATATGTATTTGCTTGTTTTTGTATCATATGGATAAGACCATATAAATAGACAATCACTTAAGCAGTTTGATATAAAACCGTGGGTATCAAAATCATGGGCAAAAAACCGTGGGTATCAAAACCATGGGCAAAAATAGTGGGTATCAAAACAATGGGTCCCAAAAAACCATGGGCCCAAAAAAAACCCATAATGGTTACCCATTACCCATGGGTTAATAAACCACCCATGAAAATTTACTGTGGGGGCTTCACCCCTGAACCCCCCTGACCCGCTCACCAGCGAGCGGGAACGCCGTAAAAAAAACTGGAGTGTAACACATAGAAGGTGTACCACACTCTAACATGAAAATAGGCTCCACAAACATAATAGTCATAATTTTTTGTTACTTTAATGTTCAATTCATTCATGACCTCTAGAGGCATAACATTACATGATGCTCCAGAATCAAACATACAATTGTGCAGCAGTCTATCCTTAATAATCAGCGTTATAAAAAATGGATCAACATTTAATTGAGACTCAAGAAAAGATGTTCCCATGTAAAATTAAGGTGTTTCACCCATCTCCTCCAATGCTGGTGGTTTTTCTAGGTCTGCAATGGTTGGAGGAGTTTTTACATTATTTATATTTTTGCCTTACGTACTCCTATCTTCTTCCAACCCCAAATACTCAAAGGCCCTCTTCTTGTGCTCAGGAATCCTAAGAAGTTCAACAATTAGAAAAGAAATTTTGGTCTGACTCAAGACTTGGGCAATGTCATAAGGAATGTATTTGGGCAAAGAAACATTTGGAGAAATATTGACAAACTCATCGGATGGCACAAGATTTTTCACATTTTGGGCATGGGTGGGAACACCAATTCTACTTGAGACAACAAGACCTTTTCCAGATGCATCTTTCTTTGGAGTTTATTTTGGGACATTGGTGAGGACTGGAGTATTTGGTTTGGCTTAAGGCCCTACCCCTTTGATAGCTTTAATTCTTGTGTTATACTCTTTTTCTTGGGAAACAACAACATTCATTAACATTTGTGTATCCTCTTCCGATGGGATTCCTCCATCATACTTCTTAATCATTAGAGATATTAAGTACTCAAAATCATTATTAGGAAGTTCAAAATCTTGTACCATATATTTTTCTAAAGTATGAGAGGGAGGAAGAAGAGGTACCCAGTGAATGCAATTAAAAAAACTTGCAACAGTTCTTGCACTTATTACTTCAGTTGAATTTTATCCTTGATGTGAGCTTGTAGAGTAGTCCACCATGCATGCATCAGTATCAGTGTTATCATCATAATAAAATTCTTCAACTTGTTGATCTACTTCACATGTTGGGTGGGGTAAGAAACATTTTTCACACCAATATATTTCATTTGTCTCTTATACAACAACAACTCTAGCATTTAGAGGATCACACACTACTTTATTTTCCCTAGCTTAGGGTTGTCTAGCTCCCATGGGACTTTTACCTCTTTCATCAGATCTATGGGCATTTTTAGGATGATTTGTAAATCTCTCTTGTCCTTGTTGCCTATGTTGACCTTGATAACATTGTCTAATTCCTTTCTCTTCCCTGTCTAACTTGTAAGAGATCTCTTTGATAGCTTTAACCAAAGTCTTTACAACTTCCTCAAGATCCATAGCCTTACTTGATTAAGGCTTCTCTGGGTTAATCATTTTAACACCCTACATCTTAGGAGGTTTTCCAATTGCTTTAATGTTGTTCTCAATTTGCAGAGCCATGGTAAAGGTTTGCCTCAAAGTTCTAGGGTTCTTATCCCTCAAATAGTAAGAAACTTTCTTATCAAATGCATCTGAATACTTTATCATACATGATTCATCACATGACCTCAAATTAATAGGCAGTCTTGTCAATGTTTTGTTAAATTTTGTATTAAAATCATGCATTGATTCATTAGGATTCTTTTTTATATTTGGAAATTCTGATAAAAGAAACCTAGGGTCTGTTATCTCCATACTGCAATCTAAAATCATTCTTCATCTCTATCCAAGAATCAACAGAATTATCTGGAAAATATTTATACCAGTCCCTTGCATCTTCTTCTATAGTATGGTTAAACAATTTAATGTATGCATCCTAAAATTCTATTTCAAAGTCCTTCATCATATTAACAAAGATCTTCAAGTGTTGATCACCAGTGATTGCATTATTTCCTTAAAACTTAGGTAATCTATTTCTTACATCTTGTGGCACAAAATTTGAATAACCAGCCATACCTCTAAAATTTATGGGACCAAAAGTATTAACAACAAATGAAGGTTTGGGTGAGGCTGAGCCATATTATTTTGAGGAGGTGATCTTACAGGAGAAAAAAAATGATGAGTGAGGGGTCTGTGTGGTATAGGGATGCAATTCTCAGAATGAATACCCATTAAAGGATCTGTTTCTTGGAAAACTCTATCAGATTTGGAAAATACAGGGATAGAATGAGATGTAAATATTTCAAATACAAAAGAAGGACCCTCTCTAGAAGGAGAATTCAATTCAACAAAGAGAGTACTTGATTCAGAAGCACTTGAGGAAGTATTGCAATATTCAATCATAGGTTGATTAGTTTCACCAATGGAGATATCTTTTCTTTATGTTTGATCTCTAACAACCTTCCAAATTCTTCTTCCTTCTGAATTAGACCTTCCCAATTCTTGAAACAACCTTCTACTAGGGTCCCTGGCGAAGACATCTATTCTTCCTTCCAGATTTGTAGATATTAATGAAAAATCTTACTTGATATATGTTAAGACATTGGTATTTATTAAGAATTTAAACAACATTGAGTCACCATTAAATATTTTCACCTTATTTTGTGCAAATGCACTATGAAAGACCTATCAAATGTCTGTCAATACCATATTCATTAAAATCGTACAATATCTACTCTTCTTTTACCCAAATTTGTCAATGATGATACAAACCTTAGTGCAATAAATGTATAAGATGGAAATATTGCACTAAGAACTTACAACTTTGAATAATTCTTATAGATCTGAATAGAGAATGATGTTTTAGCAATGCATTTGCACTTAAATCATGTAAGAAACATTACCAGGGTCTATATGTAATGCATTTGTAAAATACTTCAAAGAGTCCCCGACAATGACATCATGAGTGTTGCTGTCACACACATAGATCTCAGAGCTCAAATAATCCCTGGTAGTTACGCCACAAGTGTTGTTGTTGCACAAATAGATCCCAAAGCTCAAATAATCCCTGACAATGCTAAATAGTCCCCGTAAATGGTGCCACGAGTGTTGGTATCCAAATTTATTCTCCTTTGCAAGCTGAGAAGCATCACTAATTTGGCATAGAGGTTAGAGTTAGATAGATCATAATGTATGTCATTTTGTAGTCGGGGATGAGATCTAACTAGATTTGTGTCACTCAGATTGTGGAGAGATGGATAGCACCTTGAACAACATTTGACAAATCCTCACTACTTTAGGCCATGCCTTTCAATTAGGGTGAGAGGACCCATAGTGTAACCTATGTTTGATGAAGGAGATGGACATATATTTCTTTTGCACCAATCTTATGAAGAAAACATTGGGAAATAATGATCAATACTCCATAAGTTAACTCTCAAGATTTGTCACTTCTAAAATATGGAGATACATTAAAAACAAGGCTAAGGTTACTGAAGAAATTATGAAATCCTGATTGTTCTGCATATTTTAGTAAATAGATTTTGTTCCTTTGTGGATATACAGGGAAAAATAGGGGTATTTCAGGATGGATTCATGATTTTTGAATAATTTTGGTAGGAGATTAAGCAAGATAAACTTGATTATACCAGATGTTTGAGATACTTCAGAACAATTGGAAAGCTAAATGACATAAAGCTTCAGAATAGCTAAGCTATTCCTTTAACCAGAAGGTGTGCTTCAATGGAGGCCCAGATCCACACGGTTTCACACAATATTTGAGAATATAACATGAAGGATCAAGTTAAAAGACTCAATTAAACATCAAAGACCCCTGGTTCCTCATGCCTAAGATACAATATAAGGCTTACAGACAATCTTTATCAACAACTGACACTGAAATGATTTTAAATTGTTTATCTCATCACACGATGAAAGCTCTTCTTGAAATGAAATTGCAAATGCCACTAAACTATCACAGGGATGAGATCATGTGTGATTCAGAGGGAATTTAACACAATATTGCAATAGGAATAAGAAAAACTACTTACAGACATTCTGAAACAAAGCAGACACAAATTAATCTAATATTGACACAAATTAACTCAAAAATAATTAGATTCATCAGCAAGGAAAAGCTTCTAGAGAAATCTCAGAGCTTTTCAATGGCTATACATCTACAACCTAGTTGACATAATAGAAAATCTAACACAGAAGAAATTAACCAGGTATCTCATATTGGTCTCTCAGGAAGATGGTCTCTCTCAAATTTTCTCTTAAGAATTCAACCCCCAACCCTTTGCAAGAGTATTCTCATTGCATTTATACATTTCACTTACTTACTCATCCCAAATTTTCCCCCTAAAAAAGAAGAATATTTGAGGGACCTTTTCTTGTTACCAATTTTCCTCAGAAAGTGACGTTTAACGAATTCACATCCAAAAGTTGTCAGGTGGACATATTATGAACTGATCACATTTCTTAGACCCTCGACTAATGACTAGGATTCCATGTAACAACGTTTTGGTAGTCCTTCTAATCATTTTGATTCTGTCATGCAAGAAATCCTCGTTTTAATCATTTTCCGGAGGCTCTACATAGTTGGATCTGACAGGTAATCCTTTTCACTCTTGAGGCAACACCTTTTTCATCTTTTACACTTGCAACATCCATCATTTCATTCTTTTCCCTCTCTTTCCTTTGTAATTCTACCCCGTATCCATCTTCTCTGGTAATTCCCATTTTTGTAAGTGCCTGAGCAATTCCAACTTCAAAATATCGACCCTAATAATCCTTGGACTTACAAATTAAGTTCTGAATCCATTCAATGGCACTTTGCAAAAAACAATGACAATGAATTTCATCAAAAAATGATGAAAACAGTGTGTATTTGCATATCCAGGAGTCTTGGAGAAAAAATGATGGAAAAACAGGGGAAATGCATAGCAACCGTTGATTATGCCCCTTCTCTACTTTATATTATAGTCATCCACATGTTTCCTTTGCACAACCATATAGGATAAGTATAGGGGCATGTTTCCAAACAAGCGCGGGCCTTCCACATGCCCTGGGCCCAAAAGAAATGCCTTTTGGCCTTTGAAAAAATCTTAGTAAAAAAGGAGCCAGTGGAATCCTCCACGTGTTGCCTTGCGGCACCTTTGGTATGGTCCTGAAAAGCAGAGACCCCAAACAAGTTTTGGCTCACCACGTGTCTCAGTCTGGTAGAGTTGTTGAAAAATTTGAAGGATCAGCGAAAGGTGCCATGTGTCTAGGGTCTGAGATAGTTTTCCTTGGCCGTTGAAAATTCCAAGAAAAGCAAGAGTGATCAGAAGCCTCCAAGTGTCCTCCTTACGCTTCTTCAAAATAAAATTTAGGAGCCGGTACCCAAATATGCACGGTCCCTCCACATGTCTCGGGCCTTAGAAAATTGCTTTGAAAAGTTTATGTATAAAGCGGAGCCAGCAGAAGCCTCCCAGTGTCCTCCTGGTGCTTATGTTAAGGTGGGACCCTGAGGTGGATCCTAAAATGAGCGTCGGCCCTCCACATTTCCATGGTTTACCAAAGTTGCACTGGCCACATGAAAAATTGTCTAAGTCTGGGCAAGGTAGCGGAAACCTCCACGTGTCTCCCTTACGCAAATCTAAGGACAAACCAAAGGGTGAATTTTCAGATGAGCACCGACCCTTCACGTGGACAAGTTTTGAGTTGAATTGGGCCTTAGAGTTTTCAAAGTGCACCACCAAGCAACATAAAACTAGAAACGGTCATGTTTCCACAAATGCTAAGATGTAAATTTGAATGGGAAAAATACACCTGTTAAACCGTACAATGCAGGAAAATCACCATTTGTGTCTGGAAATGAATATTTCTTTAAGAACAGATATTTTGGAAATGATATAATGCCAAAATATGATCTTCTGAGCTGAATCCAGTCACATTTCCATAGATACTTGGGACAAAAGTGATAGGGAAAACAAAACGTGACTGTGGAAAACAGAAGGAAGGGAAAAAACCTGAGTTTTCGCCCAAGTTACATATCTTTCTCATGGATAGAGGAATGGAAAAAAAAATAAAATTTAAAGTGATCCTTAACCAATAGAAGGGACTAATCATGGCAACCAAATGGAGGATAGAGTTTTCATGCATCAATACGGGGAGATAGAAAAGATGACAGAGCTTGCAAAATGAAGAAAATCAATGTAAAACGGGGCGAGATCAGATTGAGCACCAATAACATGATTCATAAGTTTGATATTCTTCAAGCCCATTCCACCACAATTTTTAGGTCTGGTGAATTTATCTTAAGCCACAAGAGGGAATTTGAATTTTACATTTGCTCCAGCCCATAGGAACCATTTAGGAATCCTTTCCGAAGCATAAATAATATTAGTAGGAAGCTTGAAAAGTGACATAACGTAAATATGAATAACTTAGAGAGAGAGAGCTCTAAAGAAGTTAGATTTTTCCAGTCTGAGTGAGGAGGGTCCCCTTCCACATTGAGAGATTTCTATTAACTCTCTCCAATAGGTTGTTCCTGATAGAGGGATCTGACCTCTTGTGGGTAAGGGGCATCCCCAAATATGAATTAGGGAGAGTTTTAATCATACATTCAATAATACGTGCTAACCTAACCTTGAATTGTTCTTCCACATTTATTAAAAAGGTGACATATTTACATAAATTGACCAAGTTCCTAGAGACAACCTCATAATCGTTGAACAACTTGTTGTAGTTATAAGCCTCTTGGATAGAAAATTTCCCAATCAGGAAATTTTCATCCACAAATTGGTTAAGACATATAGGAGGAAGACCATTAGAGACTTTAATTACCTAACTATGGTTAAGAGAAAGGTCTTGTTTGAAAATTCTACTCAAGGATTCAACAACCATAATATAAAGGAAAGGGGAAAGGAGGTCCCCTTGTCTTAAACCCCTTCCAAATAAAAAAATCTTCAGGTTTAACATTAATAATAACTGAGAAACTAGCAGTGGAAATGCACACCATAATCATATTTACAAAGGACTCAGAAAATCCTACCTTAACAATGAGAGCATGGAGGAAGGACCAAGAAACTCTGTCATAGACTTTGTGCATATCACGCTTGACCAACATTGCAGATCTTCCTAAGTTTTGAACAAAGTGGATGTCCTCTTAGATGACTATGATACTATCCATAATTTGTCTCCTAGGAACGAAAGTACCTTGATAACACGAAATGAAGTTAGAAATTAACATTTTGATCCTAACAGAAAGAATTTTTGTTATGACCTTATAGCTGGTATTACATAAGTGGATAGGTTTGAAATATTTTATATCTTTGGCCCCTTGTGATTTTGGGAATTAGAACTAGAAAAGTATTTTTCATTTTTTGTAGGAGATGCCCACTATTACAAAAATATTGAACCATATCAAGCTATTGGTGTGTATATCTTGTTAATATCAGTTAAATATGCAACACAATTTAACATGCATAGTTAACCAAAATTATAATGAGAGATTAGGAGAATGCAATGAACATAAGCGAGGGTTGAACTTCATCCACAGACTTAGAATATTTCTCCACATATTTGATATAGTGCATTATAATGGCCAAGAGGCACTAGTTTGCATTACATCTTGAATGTGAGGTTTAAACTCCACAAATTCACTTATACACAAGAGAAGAAGGGAGGGAGAAAAGAAAAATTATCCAACCTTTCGAAATGAGCCCCTCCTTACAATATATAGGAAGAATGAGAGAAAGGGAGAGAGAAGGAATTCGAAATCTTGCTTCAACAAGTAAAAAATGTATTAAAATCACGTGGAACAATGATAGATGCCACTGCAAAACCCATGCCTCCATGTACTTCTCCTTTTTGTAGAAGAAAAGAAGCCCATACATCATCATTTGGGTAGATGAGAAATCTAGAAACACCCTCTAAAATTTTGGACTGTATTTCTTCATTATTAAATACTTAGCCTTTCTAAAATTTCATAGTTGTGTAGAGGACACTGTGACCTTTCCAAAAAGTCTGATTTTATGCAAATCTGAGATCTCGGTAAAAATTTATGGCCATTTGAAGATGACGGTGCCACATTGTAATAAATGCGGGTGGTGATCTACCTCTTTTCGGACTCAGAAATTACATCGCACCCTTCAAAATCCAAATTTTTAGACTTTCGAGGTTTAGAACATTCAGCTTTTCCACTTCGCATATCGCTATATTGTTCATCGCTTAAGTTGGCTCGATAGTTCTAAAAGGTTGAACCTCTGAAGTCTGAAATTTAGACTTTCGAGTTCAGACTCCAAAAAAATATTGTGTGACATTGTTCATCATTCAAGTTAAAAGTTATGAAATTCTGAAACCCTAAAGTCTGAAATTCAGACTTCAAGTTTTAGACCTTTGTCTTTTCGTTGGTTTGGGATTTCAGGTTTTGGATGTTTGGGTTTTGAGGTTCCGCGACTTTGTGTTTCGGGTCTTCTAGTCTAGGGGTTTAGGGACTTTAGTTTTTGAGGTTTCAAAAATTCAGGTTTCGAGGTTATATTATCCACTTGGCACATGAAACCTCTCAAATCTCAAAATTCTGAACTCTGAATTTTAGACTTCGTGTTTCAGACTTTTCTTCTCTCCACGTGGCATAGTTCACTGTGAGCTCAAGAAATCTCTGGAACTCCAAAACCCCATAGTCCAAATTTTGGATTTTGGGTTTTGGACTTCTGACTCCGTTTTTTGCACTTCTTTTCGCTGTGTCCCCAAATTTTTCTTCGGCCTACATCTGAATGACCACACCTCTAAAGTCCTAACTTCAGACTTCGGAATTCCTTCATTCCTCAAACTAGCTTGAACTCCTGTGCTCATTTGCAAAGTGCTCGGCCTGCTTCACTAAATTGCTTGGCTCGAGCCCGAAACGTGAGCTCCCATGGCCGAGTCAATCCCTCAATTTGCCTCTCTGTGGGGTCTTGTTTGTCTAATTTCACCCAAGGTGCTAAATTCGTTAACAATAAATATTTCTTACACCATTCCTATGGTTACCCATCCATCATTATGATTATGCGATTATTAATACCACATCCATTCCCTTTTTTAGAGCTCTGCGATTTCCGCAGTACTGAGAAATAGTTTCTAAAAGGAATTGGATCTATTTATATAGTCACTCATGCCACCTCCTAAGACTTCTAATTAATGAAATTCAAATGAAAGGATATCTTGACCCAAAAAAGACACAAACAGAATTGGAGTCAGACTTCTCCAAAACTCATATCTTTAGACATTTAATTATTCCAAGTTTACATCTTCAATAAGATTGTGCAGTGAATGTTGTACATAACAACAATATGCAACAAACCATACATTGTTAATAACAACTGAAAAATCCATAAATTTTGTGAAATGGACTTGTGCAGTAAACAAAATAAATCACCGTACTCCACAACCCACTAACAAAACATTTATGTAATACACGATCCACATATTAGTGCACAAAACGTAAATAAATGCATACATTACAAACTCAAAATTTTCAACTTTTTTTGGTTGATCTACATGATATCTCATGAACTTGGATGTTATTGCATCATTTAAGCTCTACCAAATCCTCCTTAGTTGGTATCTTCAATCATCTTCCACTACATGGAAGCATAGTTACTCTTGAATATGTATATCATCCCTAGTCTATTATCTCTTATGTACTTGTCACGTCCATTGTAGAGTCCTCAGAGTATGTCACCACCACAAGGGAAACATAATATTGTATCATTTGTTGTTTCTCCATCTCGTTAATCATAAGCAGTGCAAGGAGGCATTATTGTCACAAGATCGCATCCATCCTGCTAGAGAACTATGGTGTTGTTGGGTATGTAGGATTCACATATCTTGGATGGATATCTCGCCCTATATCCACTAGCTAATGATATTATGGTTTGGGAGCTCTCCTTCCTAGGTTTGCCACTTACTACTAATCATACTGCTACATTTACTTAACTCCTAACCATCTATGTTTTTGTAAGTTTGGTCTTCTAATTGCACTACTGGTATTTTGATTTTTGTTGAGCCATTTTTTCATCTCACAAAGATATTAGGCCGCTACTCTCTACATACATCAATTTATCGTCACTATTTACTATTAATATGATAAGACATTAACATAAGAAAAAATTAAAAGATTAAATACTTCACATCATACTATAGCCAAAGAAAATTTGTATCTTTCTAGTGCATTGTTTGTTTACTTTAAGGTCAACGTTGAACAGTACAATTGTTTACCAAATTCGTGGCCAGTCAATATTGGCGAACATACAACATATGGTCAATGATAGCCAAGGAACAAATTTTGGTTGGAGGAAAAATAAATTGTGCAACTAATCACTAAATTATTGAGCCTAACACAAGATAGAGCATATGGGTCAAAACATTATGAATTCTTTTTTTTTAATTTTTAATTCAATAAAAAATTAATGATTTTAAAAGATGGTGAAAAAAATTACAACTCGTTTTTATTCCCCCAAAGCCTTGAGGTTCTGCATGAGCTCCTCAAACCTATTTGAAGTGGGTTTGCAAGCATTATTGGGAAAAGCGCGGGTCATATGAATCGTGCACATTAAAAATGGAAAAGAAGCTAGCAATGTGATTGCCTAACCTAACTCACACGGAAAGTGTCGGCTATCTTGATTCCTTTATAGAGATTCGGAGGATCGATATTATCTATTTAAATATTAGTCTAATCTCATTTCATTGTCATCCTATTCAATTGTTCGTCTATTTATACTTGAGCAACTGGACCACACAATTTGGAAACAATGACAAATCATAAAAAATAATTTAAACCAAAAAGACAACTTGGTTGGGTTCGGTACTACAAACTATGATTTAAATCTACGCATGTCAGAATGTATTAAGCTGAATCAAGAAGTTTTGTTCTGGCATGCGTTCATCCTTATTTTCTTAAAACATGTATTTTAAACAGGAAGCTACGGATAATAGATGAAAATAAATCGTGACAGATACACATCAGTTTTTTAATTATATTGTCACATGTAGTTCAACAATAATACCGTGTGCTTACTCATTTTCCACTTCTTTACATAAATTTCCCGTATAGTTTGCCACAATCCCGGTAACCATGTGTGCTACAGAAGAATGCATTTTCATGAATGTCCCACAAAGTTGACTTTTGTGCAACGTTTTTCTCATATGTTATGTGCGCTATGCTTTGCATACACCAGATTCCGTTGGACCGCATTATATAACGTAATTCGCTTTAGACAATATACATATTGCAATGAAAACAATGTCTGGATCAAATTCATGAAGATCACATTAAATCGGTTTTTCTATAGTTTAATCTGATTCGCCACCTTTTAATAGCTATTGTCAAACCTAGGAGACAATATTTATGAAAGAAAGTATTTTCTTGTTCAATAAATTACGTAAGGGAATTTACTTCTTACTAGGTGTAAGAATGTTATAGGGATAATATTATGAATAAATTAGCATACTTATATTATAACTCTCTTCACAATCGTCATTGTCTTTGGTGTTGATGTTTTTATCGTCATCATAATCATTGACATTATTGTCAACATTATCGTCGTAATCTTCATCCTCATCAAGGTCATCGTTGTCATCCTCATCATCATCCTACTCCTCGTGATCTTCATTATCATCGTTGTCATCGTCATCATCGTTTTCTTTCTCATCATCATCATCATGATTTTCAGTACTCACTATCATTGACACGATCATCATCGTCGTCGTCGTCATCATCGTTGTCATCGTCGTGATGATGATGATGTTGACTATAATAATGAAAATGATTATGATGACAACGATGAAGGTGACAATGATGATGATGACAATGAGGATTATGAAATAAAATGATACCAAAAATAAATTTAGGAAATGGAGGAGGGAATTTAGTTTGTGCATGAATGACCTCGGTGAGAACCTATCAAGTTGGTGAGTTAAGACACATATTATTAATAAGAAGGATCTTGGTGCACGTAGTTCATTGTTGTTCACTGTTTTGATCATCATCGTCATGATATTCATCATTACCACCACCAGTACAAACACTATCATCCTCATTGTTAACATCGTCATCATCACCAATAGTAATCTCACTACTAATATTGATATTAATTATTAGTACAATTTTTTAGAAATACAAAATAATATTATTATAATCATTATTATTGTTATTACTATTAATCTATTTATTATTATTATGTATTTCCTAGAGGAATCAGTGAGAAACCCTATAAACTCCAGGTGTGCCAATAAACTTTTTTACGTGACCAACACTATTTCCCAACACATCCTCCAGTTCCACGAGGTCGGGGGGATTCAACTGCTTTACCATTTAGTCACAATTAAGCTACTTAAACCAATTATTCTAAGCCCCCGACCTTTAACATACTTATTATTATTATTATACTTTTATTAATAGTATTATTAATATCGTAGTTATCATTATCTTAATCATCCTCATTGTCTTCGGTGTTATCATTTTCATCATCATCATAATCATTATCATTATTTTCATCATCATCATCATCATCATCATCATCATCATCATCATCATCATCTTCATCCTCATCACGATCGTCTTTGTCATCGTTCTCATCATTATCATCATCATCTTTATCATCATTGTCAACGTCATGATCATTTTATTTTTCTTCATCATGATCATCACTACTCACCACCATTTGATAGAAAATCAATAATCTTGAATTGATAGTTAGTACATATCATACATTTTTATTTATATATGACTAGAGGAAGTGTTGAAGACTAATAGAAATAGTACATAAATGGTCGTGAGATGTGGAAAGTCCCAAAAGACAATGGGATACTCCAACATTCCCCCCTTATGAAATATCCCTTGTGGGATACCACTTAAATAACACAAAATATTGAAAATTTATAGCCAAATAAAATACTGATTTCTGCCCATTTTTACCAGTTAGGGCAGCAAACTGAAGAAAATTAATAACTCCCAAAATATCCACTCAAATCACTTGAAAATTTAAATAGAGAATGCTAATATTATAAAGAACATAAGAAAACTATTTTTGGAATTTATCAAACAATATAACGCTTCCAGAAAATTACAACGTGCCCCAAACAGCTGGAAAACTTCTAAAATTCATATCTTCCTGAATACAAGTGCAAAAACTATAAAACTTTGGAAATAACATTTAAAAATGTATAAGATGATATTCAAATCCTCAGATCTTAAAATGGCCAACTAGAAACCCTCCAAATAAAGGCTGTAATCTCCAAAACAAGTTACCCTTTTCGTAGATGGTAAAAACCCCTTTAAAATCCTCAGGAAATGATGCCAAACCCTTTCTTTATTTCTTCCGTAAGTATGATCTAAAAAGCCACTGATTATCTTCACAAATTATCTCAAAAACCCTCAAAACCCTATCTCTAAAAACCTCTGAAAATATCTCTGTGAAACAACCTTTAAAACAACTCCAAAATGACAAGTTAAGGTAGATCTTTCACTACTGAAGAATGCCCTACTAGCTAGGGATGGATCTCTCGCCACTGAAGCTAGGGTTCCTGTGGGATTTCACTCCACAAGCTATAGATTTGCAAACAGAAGTTACACGTGAAAGGAGATAATTAGGTATGCAAGAATCCCCTCTATCACTCCCCCAAACCTCCTTTTATAACTTTTCATTACTTTTTTCCGAGTTGGAAGATCTATTTGAGACTAAAAGTGAACTTAAGTGACCCCAACGAAGAAATTGAATAATAAAGTACCATAAGTCACCCCAAGGAAGAAATATAATAATAAAGTACTATTAGTCTGCCCCCACCACAATGACAAAATATAACAATTATTACCACCAAGTCACCCACTTAATGTCAACAACAAAATATAACAAAAATGTAATGTGGTAATAAGTCATCTAAAATGGATAGTATCCAACGTCATTAGCTCCTTGGGTATGTCCAAGGCTAAGATGAATGAAAAAAACTCCTAGGTCATCTTCTCAGAATTGGAGACATTACACCTTATTTCATTGTTTTTGTAAAACTAACCATGAAACATCATCATCTTCATCTTCTAATTCTGGCACTTCTTCTTCTGATTCATAATTTCCTGAGTTGTGGAGAAGATGTGAGCTTGGTATGCTTGTGTAGTGAGATGTAGACGCTCCTATGGGAATTCTAACTCACCTTCTTCATATGCATTGTAGCCTTTGACAATCTTCACACAACTCTTCTCCATTTGGATGTTGAACAAGATTCCTTTCATTATGTCCTCAAATTACATGTTTTAGATACGAGCAAGGAGTATGTGATGCCTAGCTAAAAAAACCCACTTGAGACCCATGAACAACCTAGGTTTAGTTAGAAAATTATGGAATAATTTATTTATTTTATTAGGAGTTAATGACCAAAGTCTCGAAGACAATTAAATTCAACTGATAACTTTTCCCATTATAATAATTACTAATTTCTCATTATAGAGAAACAAGTGTAGTAGGTCCACCCTAGCTCAAATCTCTTTAGGGATTGACTTAATTATTGATTACATTGACATTTTAGCTAAATATTCCCTGATTAAATTTTAGGGTTAAGGGACCCAAAACAATTAAATACCCAAGGTATTTAATTTCCACAAGATCAAGACAAGAGCAGGGTTTAATTGTTGTGAGAAAGGGATACATATTTAAAATCAACAGACTAAGGTCTCACTTACCCACTCCCATAACTTGATTAGGAGTGTCTACAACCAGGTTGCTAGGCAACAGCTACCACTAACAGATTCCAGAAAAACACAAATCCACAGGAACACACTTCTCTTTTATTAACAATTCACAGAGGTCACAAGGTCCAAAACTTAGGGTTAGAAGTTTCAGTTAGGTTTAGGGAGTAATTTACCCCCAAACCCACTCTCTAACATGCTAAAAGTTTCAACTAGATTTTCTTCCTACTTAATGCTTCCATAATTTCTCTAAACCATTCCCATTGGATAGGGAATTTTCTCACTTTTCTGGTGATATAAAGAAGTCCTCCTAACTCCTTGTAGAACTCAAGATATGACTGGGTGGAGTTCTTAGGTTAAATTTTCCCCAAGGGGACACGTGTCAAGAGGAGGGGAAAATTTTTTTGGCAGGTTGGTGGGTCGTGGGGTGGTTTTAGAAAATATTCCCATTGCATGGTGTAATTTCCAATTTTCTCCCACGCCTCTGCGGGTCCCCGGTGGACACGTGTCGAGCCCTGGTTCAAGCGGGAAAGGGGTGACGAATTGGTGGAGTGGTAGGGAATTTAGAGGCATTTTCCCTACTTTGGAGAAAAATCATAAATCACCTTCGTGCGTCCATGAGCCCAGCGAGGGAGACACGTGCCACCCCATGGTTGGTTGGGAGAAACGACGGACCGAAGGAGCGGGTTGAGACTTTAGGTCTCTTTCACCAAAAAACACAAGGGAACCAAATTGATCCACGCCCAAGCCCACACAACGATGCCAAATGTCACTTAGGGATTGGCGCAGAGAAAATGGATGGCAGAAAACATAAGGCATCAAGCCAAAACCATTTCAAAGTCCAAAAAGCTCGTGGGGGCTTGTGTCCGCAAAAGGAAGAATTCCAAGTAGGGCGGAGTTACGGGGCCGCGGAGAAAAAAGGGAAAATTTCCAAAGGAGAAAACAAAAGTACTAAGTATAAAAACCCTCCTGTGCACCCGTCCTGACATGTTTCTGCATGTGATTGGCCGCGGGTGAGCGGGGATGCAGGAGAAAGGGGGAAAATTTTCCCTAGGTAAAATTTTCAAAAGGACAAGTTTAAATTCGGTCCCCCCCTCTGAGGTGCCACGTGGTAGATCCTGATTGGTTGCAGGATGGTGGGGGAAATGGAATTTTTGTGGAAATTTTTCCAAATTTAAAAATTAAATTTGTAATAGTTAGATTTATTTATTATTTTTTTTTTGAATGCCATGAAGTAAAACTTCAAATGGCCATAACTTTTGATAGGAAGCTCAAATTTGGGAAAAATTGGACTTTATGAAAAGCTCTCAAAGCCCTCTTTACATAGGAGTCATAAATTTTTTAATTTGATGAATTTTGAGAGGTCAATCTTGAGAAACAAATTCGCAGGGTTGTGCAAAGCAATTTGGAAATTTCTAACTTATAATTTTTTGTTCAATTTTGAATTATTACTTTCTCAACATGTCAAAAAGACATGGAGACTTGTTTTTAGATGAATTTAGGAAGGTTCCAAGATTCAAGCTGTTTAGGAGAGTTGCGAATGAGATTTTGCATCACTTGATAGCAGGATGACTGCACAAGCTTTGATTTTGATTTTACAGAGTACTGAAAGGTATATCTTAAGTTTTATTGTCAAATTGAGTTCCTTAGGACTTGTTAAGTCTCAAATTTAGTGTCTCATATCTTATTTCTTGGTGCAAGTTTGAGCTGCTCATTTCTTTGATAAATTTGATTTCCAAATTTACAAAATAAAATAGAGATCAAACATTAAAGGTTCTTAAGCATTTTTTCATTCTCCAAGTGTGGGAGTTCATTCCATGCAATTCTATTACATTCCATAAAATTCACACAACATTTAACAGACAATAAGAAAACTCTGATTCCAAATTTCAACTCATTTCAAAGAGAACAAAGCATTGTCTTTTTCCTTCATACTCATTCTTTTTTCAAACAGAGATTTGAATTCACAATAGCAATTCAATTCCAAGAAACAATGCAAGTTTGAGAAAATTAGTGCATTCCTTTATTGATTTCCAACAGTAACTTTACAACTTATCTCTCTCTTTTAACTTCAAATACAATATACAATACATATAACAATTCTTCACATTCTTTTTCAAAACAGAGGATGGAATATAAATTTTTTTTACATTTCCAATTTTAATTTCAATATTTCTTTCTTCAACACAAGTATTTTCTTATTACAAATAATTATACAATTCATCCACTTCAGAGTGGGAAGGATTTCAATAAACTTGCTCACAAGAAGGGACTGTCAAACTGTATATTCCTCTTGCTAAAAAACAACAACATGTTAGTTTCTTCATCTTTTCATCTTGATCACAACAAGGAAGGGGGAAATGCAACACTCTCCACGCAACCAAGACATCCAATAAAATGAGAAGCCTTCATCATTGGCCCCCGAGCCCCAACCAAAGTACAATACTAGATGCAATTCAACCCATGGCAACAACTCGCTTCCACAACACAACATTATTTCACATGCACATTTCAATATAAAATATAACTCAATACGAAAAAGTTGTTTACAACTACAATAGCAAACATATCACAACTCAGGCTTGATCATGTAAGAAAAATAAACAACGACTATGGGGGAAGCTACTTATGCCTCCCAATTGGGAATTGGGCATCCACCTATAATCATTCCGCCAATATAACATATCATATCCCATAAACCTTATTCCTCTCAACCCCTCCTTATGCCCCCCCACAAATTTTCCTATATGCCGCCCCACAAGTAAGAAATTCAAGCTATTTCTTTTCCGTGGTGGATCCCAAACCTAGAATTCCCTCCACAATGAAACTAATGCCACTGGCATTCCCTTATGCCCCCCCCACATGGATTCCCCATACCCTTCTCCTACACCTTCCTTAAGGCAATCTACCCAACCAGCCAACAAAAATAATAAAACATTCTCCATACACACAACACAACAAGAAAATAACAGCAATGAAAGAAGGAATAAACTCCTACCTCTCCATGGAAGGATTTTTTCCACACAGAAAGCTTTGAATATCAAAAACACAGTCCAAAACAGCAATGCCAAAGTATCAAATGCTCTCCAATTTCCTCCAAATCAACAAGAGCTCTAATCATATAAAAATGCACCCCCCAAGAATGAATGCAAGGAGGTTCAATAACCAAGCAACAATATTCATCAAATATTCTCCAAAGTAAGAGCTCCCATCACAAGGAAAAAATTCGCCCAAGGATGCTTCCAAATATGTTTCAACAACCACCCAAAACAAGAAGAGAGTTTGAATTAAATAGAAGAGGGAGAGAAGAGGATGATGTGGATCCATGTATGATTACACATCAAACATCCAACAATTCAAACACAAAAGACAAAAATCCATTCTCTGAAGCACAATAAAGAGGTGGGTGAAAATATGATAGGTTACCTGTACACTCCAAATGGAGCCCACACCTCAAGGGACAACAATTTAATACAATGTAAGAGAGTGCAATCCAAAACAAGCAACATGATGAATACAATGCATTCAAAAGTCACAAATCACATCTCCATCCATAAGTATGGTTGGTATATTAAATTTAGAGGTATGGGACAAGTTTTTCTTATCCCGCAAGCCTCCAAAAACAGCTCCAAAGGACAATTTCGAATTTGTCATGGAGGTGAAATGTTTCATACTCCAAAATAGGCTTAAACATACTCTTACACAAACAAACAACTTCCATTATTATTTTCCCATATCCCCATTTGATTTATTTAAATTTTAATCATATGATTTCCACATTAATCTACCACAACTTTAATTAATTAAAGGAATAAATATATTAATAATAAAATACATACAACAATAAATAAACATTTTACCACATTAATAAAATACACAAACCCTGGTCACAAGTAAAGATGACCCCCCCCCCCCCCCCCATCGGAATCTCTAACAAAAATACAACACACACCCAAAACAAGTTGCCATGGTGACCTTGTCGAATTCACCTCAAATTTCACTTTGGTTCGTCTCCAATCCCCCTGTGTTTGTTGTGATATTTTAAACCTGCAAAACACAAATACCTCCTTCGGCATCATGGCCATATCAGAACATCCAAAATGAATATATAATAAAATCACAAAATCATCTATACATATGAATCACAACAATCACCAAGGCAATCAATGAAATCATTTACAATTTATATCGACAACTATATCATCATCAACATGTGAGTGTCTCTAATAATCACCATGCATTATATATAATCAAATTCAACAATAATCCAGGATCTGACATCTAACACCATACTAAATAAAAACTATTAAAATGTCTGTCATATAGTCCATAGTATCATGATCAGTAATAAAAGGTGCCAAAGGGAAGTGGGCACTACAGAGTAGATATCAAATCTCTTGTGGGATTGAATTCATTCTCTCAAATGTTTCATGTATCTATGGTTGCTTACAATGTTGCCAAAAATTTAGTTGTTGATATAGTAAAGAGAAATAAAAGGATTAATTGAAAAAATAAAATGCAAGCAGGGATAACACTACATGAACGCAATTAGTTTTGAAAAAAATAAATCCATGTGTGGATGGAGTTGAAATAACCCTTGCAGTAAACTAATTCAAAACATGTCCTTACTCTAAACTACATCCCCTTATAAATGGGATAAAACTTCATGTAGTGAAATTCTTATGTAGATTAAATATCATATGAAAATCTAAGCCATTCTATCTCTTGACACATTAAGTAACAAGTGTAACTATATATACAATAGATGTATATTATACATTATACATTATACGATATAGTGATATGTGCTTCAAATGATAAATTGATTCCATTCAACCCTTAGTAACTTTGACAATGTTTCATGTGACTTTCTCTTGCTAATATGAAATTCCTATAGGACCAGTTTAGCCTTGATAATGAAGGAATCTAGACTCTTGAAGGCATCTTTGTGATTTACATATATGTCGTGTGTACTTTAAATTTTGTGCAAGTACTTTAGGATGATTTAGGAGAGCCTTGAGTATTTTCTTAGAGTAATTTTCAATATACGCTCTTGAAAATTCCATGTGAGTTCTTAAGTTAAACTTTCTTATATAGGCTTCTATAGGATAAGTATCACATTACGATTGACCAAGGGGAGATGAGAAAACCAATAAAAGATATTCAAATTAAAAAGAATCTCATTGGAAGAGATAGGGAAGGACCATAGAAGTTGTGCAATAGGTACATGATATGGATCAATCCCAAACTTTATGGTTTTGTACATGTAATTAATGATAACAAATTAAGATTTCAAGAAAGATACCTATGATTAAAGTACATATTTAGAGGAATGAAATTACATGAGTGATTGGAAAAGTGATGTATAGTTACATTAATTCATTCAAGACATAGAAAGATATATCAATTAGTCTTAAAATGTGAGTGTCAATCAAAGTATATGAAAAAACTAAAACTTTTTCATTGTCAAAGGATGAATTTATAAATTTAGGTGTCTATAATTAGAGATAATATTATCATATCTATGTTGGAAGGCATGGAATGGTCCATTACTTATTAAAAAATACTATCTTCAATATATTGGAGTTTGAAAAAGCATATGAGCACATCAATTCACCTTTTATTCTTATCATCCTTCATGCTCTTGTTAGGCGAAGTTTGTCTTCAGGGTATATAAATTCCTTTATATCAAGAATTCACTTATTTAACAATTCACAGTAACATTTGTTAAATATTTGGAATATGTATGTCTACCTAGAAACATTGTCTTCTAACTCCTCCACTATTTTTTTGGCTATGAAGTATTTTAAATATATTATTTCCTATTAAAATTGGATAAGGTTGAGATGGGGAACTTTCTTTCATGGTCACTCTACCTAGATTATTAAAGGTCACTATGTAGATGATTCACTCCTAACACTTTCTAATTAACAGTCTTGTTTTAAGAAAGTTATTCAATGTCTTAATATTCTTTGTAAAGAATTGGCTTTTAATCTATAATGGATCAATACTTTTGTAATATGAAAGGATTATTACCCATGACATATATGACTTATATGTACCATTCGAATGTATTATAGTAAGGAGATGAATTCAAAATATTAAGGTTTCCATTTTATTTTCATAATAAACCCTCTACATTATGGAAATATGTTCTTGATATAGTAGAGAACAAGATAACCTATTGGAATTCTACACCTCTCTCTAGGTTGGAGACCAATATTATTACTGTTACTCATGTGTATTAATCCTCTTGTTGCAATCATTGCAGGGTGTCTTACAACACAATCATCAAGATTTTGTTTGTACTTATTTTGTCTAATACTAAGTAATATATGGGCTTCCATGAGGTTTCCTAGGATGTATACCTTAAGGGAAAGGTGGCATGGGTAGTATTAATATTTATAGACAACTTACATTGCTCCCTTTTTTAAATGGATGGATTAATAAATTGATGTGATTGAGGCACGGAAAAATTTGTAAGGGCATTATAGTTTAGTTGGAGCACCCTACATAAAGACTTTCTTCAAAAAAAAATTCCTCCATACATTTTATATCACTTTTACATCCATTGAAACTAAAGGATACTCTAGGGTAAATGTTTTTTGGAAATCTTACAGGACTGTTAGACCTTATTTTTGATTAGTTGATGATCATCTTATATCTAGGTTATCATTCAATAGTCACAACATATTGTTGTCAACTATCATCACAGAGAATCACATTCTATTAATAAAGTTAACAGTCTTTGAATAAAGTCAATATACTAGCTTAGTTAGAGAATTAATATTATTCATAAAATCATCTCTTGTAAGGAACCATTACACCAAAACCTTGAGGCATTAGTGATTTTGCACACCAGGATTATAACATCCCACCATGCTTTCTAAGAGCCCAACCTTGAGTTGGATTTGTGCACGTACTCCCATACATATGAGCCCCACTACACTAACACTTGGCGTAGCCAACCAAGTGGGATTCGAACACGGTTCATCACTCTGATTCCATGTAACAAACCACTACATGAAAAGCTCAAGGTGTTAGTGAATATGCACACTAGGATCATAAGTTAGATAAGATTTTGTTTTTATTTCTTTTTTCTAACACTAATAAATCTAGGGGAATTTATGAGGTTTCCTATGATGTATAATAAAGGGAAACATGGCATGGATAGTTTTCAGATTTATAGACAGCTTGCATTACTCTTTTTCATGAAATGAATAGTTAAATAAATTGATGTGAATGAGGCATGTAAATTTTTTTAAGGACATTGTAGTTAAGTGGGAGCGTCCTATATAAAGACTTTATTAAAAACCATTTTCCTTCATACCTTTCTTATCACTTTTGTAGCCATTAAAACCAAAGGATACATTGGGGTAAACATTTTTTTGGAAACCTTACATAACTTTTACACCTTATTTATGATTAGTTGATGATCATTTTATATCAATATTATCATTAAATAGTCACAACATTGTGTTGTCACCTATCATCATAGTGAATCAAACTCTATTAATAAAGTTAAGAGTCTTGGAATAAAGGCCACTTACTTGCTTGATTAAAGAATTAATAATATTTATAAAATCATCTCTTCTACAAACTATCTACCTAACCGTGATCTCATGCTTAAGAAAAAATTTAGGAATTCATAATTTGGATTCATTTTAAATATTTTGAATATCATTTAGATTGTTATTTTGCCCAAACTTAATACTTCAACTTCTTATGACATAGTGGAAGAATTGGAAAACTAACATTCATATAGATTTCAAAAATTATTCCGTAAGTTTCAACAAGAACTTTATCAAACCATAAGCAACATCTCTCCCTCTCTATCGAAATTAAATTCCCTCTTGGGTTGATCTCCTCCTCGCTATATTTTTGCTAACCTCGATCGAGTCTTGAACTCCACACTGTAGGCTAAAATTGTGCATGTTTTTTGTTCTTTGTCTATGAAGTTATCGCTTTAAATGAAATGCTTAAACATTTTTTTTTTCCTCCCAAGTGTCTTATGTGCGCTAGACCTTCATACATCTAAGCATAACTTATTTTCCTTATGCCAATTACAGGAGGCTTCGACTTAGATTCACTCCTTGTTTGAGGTTTAACACCCATATTGCTTTATATTGGCAATAAAATATTTTGAGGACCCATTTCACTTGCCAACAATTATTCCTTTTATGTAGTATTTTCTTTACAACTATTAATTTTTTTAACTATGAAAAGTCAAATATGTTTTTCTTTTTAATAAACATGTTACTTCTCAACAATCTCAAAACAATGACAAAGTCAGTGTTATCTCTTATGTATTCCTACATATTCAAGCATAGGCTAAGAAGCATACACTTCAGTTTCATCATCTCTGAGTTACGTGAACATCGTTGAAGTTTTCATTACACCATGAGTCGTGTTCCACCAGATCATTCTTAGTTAGGATCTCCATTTCTTACTAGTACATGGAGGCATAAATAATCATGAAATCGTGTTTCATCCTTAATATGATATCTCTTCTCTACTCACCGCCTACATTTTAGTGTCCTTAGAGTATGTTGTTAGCTCACGGGAAATGATGTATTACCTCATTTGTTGCTTCTCCATCAAGTCAATCGTAACTAGTGCGAAGAGGAATTATTGCCATAGGTTCTTGTTGATTAGGAAATTATATCATTGCTGGCTACGCAACATACACATACCTTCAATGAATGCCTCATCCCAGATTCACTGGTTGATCCTACTGGTTTGGGAGCTCTCCGTCCTAGAGATAATCTGCCACCTCCTCCCAACATTGTTCCTCCCTATACTTACTCTCATCCTTCTCTGTGTTTGTATGGCTGGTCTTCAAATTTCCCTTCTATTGCGTTGACGTGTGTCGAGTTTCTTTTTATCGTGCTTTGACGTTTTTGAGACCCTACTTATTTGGAGCCATCTGTTACTAATTGTTTGATAATTTTATAATATGTTCACATAAAAAAATATTTATCAAACACTAGCCAAAGGGAAGTCGTATCTTTCCAGTGTGTCGGCTATTTATTCCACGATGAACTTTACATGGGATGACTATTTATATCTTTTTACGTCCGGTGCCCTCTTAAAACTCTTGGCTCCAACTTTTAGAAGCTTGCAATCTGATCGCCTAGCCTATCTCACAAGGAAAGTGTCGGCATATTCAGCCCTATCTATCTTGATTCCTTCTCGAAGATTCGGAGGATCAAGTTTTTTTTAAGAAAATATTATTCTAATCTCATTTCATGGTCATCCCCTATTCAATTGAAATTAACCGCTCGTCTATTTATACATAAGAAACTGGACCACAGAATTGGAAATCATAAATAGTAATGTAATCGAAAAATACAAAGTCTGGGTTGTGTACGACAAGCTAAGATTTAGATCTACACAAGTCAGAATATAATAAGCTGTTAAACAAAAGAGATTCCCGAATGTGTATTCTTTCTTACAAAATATATTTTCATTAGTTCAATTACAGAAATCAATAAGGTGAACAGCAAGCTACAGACAAGAGAGACATATGCAAATCAAATTTTTTTAAGTTCTGTTGTCACATGCAAGTTAGACTTCAGACTTCTATATATTAATAATTGTGTAGTAGTTGTAAATTATGTTCTTGAAAATCTAAACGTTTATATATTTATTTTGGCATACAGGAAAATAATATTATAGGAGTTTTCTCCAAAAACAACTCTAAAAATGAACACCTGTCAACAGATAAATTTCCGGAATAATTTGCCACAATCAAGAAATTACCATCCAATTGAATTTATTGAATTTCAACCAAAGTTGACTGTTCTGCTACGTTTTTCTCATATGCGATGCATGCCAAACTTTACATACACCAAAATCTTCCGGACTTCATTACAAAGCTAAATTCGCTTTAGACAGTCTACTTATTACAATGAAAACAATACTTGAACGAAAAATAGATATCACATTCAATTGGCCTTTCTACGTTTTACAATGAAAACAATATCTGACTGAAAAATATAGAGATCAGTACATTCAATTAGCCTTTCTACAGTTCGTTCGGATTTCTCCACTGCTACCAGTGAGAGGGCTTATGCTTCCCATGCTCACCATGGCAGAAGCAAAGTCGGCAAAGAAAGCGGTTTGGTTGTTAGAATAGGTAGTCGTCTGAGAATCAGCAGATCCTCCATTGAAAAGCTCCTGGTCAGAGTGGAGAAGTCCTTCCTGTGTTAGGAGATTTGTGTAGTAGTCGTTGTCAAAGGTAGTAGGAGTTTGGAGATCTAAGGGCGACAGATTGTTGTCTCCACCACTGAATGGGCAACTGGCCTGGAGAGAAGTGGCGAATGTGCTGTTGATGTTTGTTTCATTGTAGATGTGGGTTCTGAACGTTGTACACCTCGCCTGACCAATTGTGTGAGCACCTAAACACCATTGCACACTGAATTCATTAAAACACAGAACTTTGAACTTTTTACTTATAATCTGGATATCCATATTCAATGTCAAAAATTACCTGAAAGAGCGATCATCTCCTGAGTAGAAAGACCCACTGCACTAAAAGCTGATATGAGTCCGCTGAGGTTCAATGTTGGAGCAGGAATATTGCTGTTTGCGTTGCTTAGGCTTGCAGTTGTGGAGTCTCTCCTTCCCAGCAGTACTGTCCATGTTGGCCCTCCCAACTACAAATTGTGAGCAATATTCTCTCGTTAATTCCTCCCACATTAGTAATGACAAGCAGAAAAATAATACGCGCGTAAGCACAAATGAAAACCGTTATCTTACTCAGCCTCAATAGATTTAATAGATTCCATTTGATAATACAGATCTAATATCTAGTCTAGACACTTCAATATCTATTTTCATTTGTAAAGATATTACATATTAATTGAAACACGTCACATGCATTCCAAATGCACGCAGGGTGAAATGCATTCTTGATTCTAGAATGGAATGACTAGACTCGATGGTGCCGGTGATCGTGAAATTTAACTTGGGAACTTTGGTTTGAATGTGGGTGAAATTTTAAAATTATGCGTTTCAGCCAGAGTAGAATTGTGAGGGGATTGTAAATTTGACGAATCAATCAAAAAAACGGTAAATAGTTTACCGTTCTTACGTTTCAAAAAGGTATAGCTTTGAGTTGTGTTTTACTTCAAAGGAAGAATAATAGAAATTGTTTTATAGTCTACGATGAGGTGTACATACCCTACTCTTACAGGATTTGAACTTGGCATTTCTATTTTGTTTCGTTTATTTGTAACAAGATAAGTAATATTCAAATAAGTTTCTGCTTCCCCTATTTAATCATCAATCATCAATTAAAACATTTGTAATGTGTCATTTATACTTATAGAGATTGTTCTATTTAATCTCATAGTAATACAGGGATAGGCAACCTCCCCAAAAGTGATTAGTATTGTTATGGATAAGCTCCCAGGAAGAACTGCATCACCTACAAAAGAGCACTAAGTACCCCCACATATAAAATATGAAATAATAGAAACTGACTCATAACTACGCAGCTGAATTTTGAGCAATATGTATGATGAAGATCCAGACTAATCAAGACTAATGAATCAATAAGAGAGAATCCCTACAACTTATAGATAATCCAAGCTTCCAATCGGTGGTGGTCTATGGAAAAAGTTAAGATGCTTGTAAAGCGTGAATCCCAACCACAAATGTTTGCTTGTAGGTGGTGTTGGAGAGGAACCAGTTCAGGACCAAAAAGAGGGCTATACAATTTGTGGGCGTATTTAAAGCAAATCCACATAGGTCCTTGACTCGAGTCCTAATCGATTCATAAGTAGTGTCTTCGAGGATCCTAGAGCAAGTCTCGATTGCAAGCTTATCCATTGAAAAAAAATATTATAAAAGCTTTTGAGAAGAGTAGTTACTTGGACCACAGAGTCACGAGCAGCAATGGCGACAATGTCTGCACACGACACAATTCCACTGCATGATGCTTCGACTTGAGTTTTGATGGTGTCGATTACGTCATAGCCTCTTACAGAGTTGTTGTTTGGACCGGCAGTCTTTTCTCCAGTGAATGTGGTGTTGTCATCCAACAGTATCGACCCATCACACCCCTGCAGAACCATATGACCATTAACGACAAAAAAACTTCTACTGACCAGCTGATTTAGAAGTATGTACAGTCATACAGATATGAAAATCTTACGTTAACAAAGCAGTCGTGAAAGTGCAGACGGACCAACGATGCGCCCATCCGACTTTCGTTGGTGACTGCTGCTTGCACTGCAGTCTGAACTATCGACAATAGATTTGGACAAGTAGTATTATAAAATGTCGAATTGAGCTGCCCATTAACTCTACTCGAACACACCAAAATAAAAACAATACATGCAATCAGACAATTAGTCATCATAACTGATTACTACACAGCTCAATAATTAGACTGCACAAATTATACTTCTCAGTCGACAATACAGGCTACTCTGTGTACAGAGTCTGAGAAACCATTGCATTCTTATAGTAGATAGAGAGGTTAATATTTTTTTTTCTGCGTAGCTTTTTAGTGATAATCATTTATGGTAAATTTGATAGCTTTTGCTGTCATAGCGGTGGAGTCTTTCTCTCCGCAAAACAGGGCAGGTAACGAGATTCAACGAAAGCTGTGGCCCACGCGGGAATTTTTGAAATTAATAAATTCCAGTCATGCGTGTCATGAATGTCTGTTATTTTAGTAAAAAAGTAAAAAAGTAATAAAGACACTGATCGTTATTTCCTCGTGGGTGTAAGCCAGCTATTTGATGGACGTACTTGAAAATTAAATTATTTTGGCTGATGTTCAGTATTTTCTCGCCTTTCTTAGTCTAGCTAAAAAATTAAAACACTATTCAACCTATGGAGTTTTGCGTAATGTTCTTATTCGTTTGGAGGAATATAGATTAGCTGGTGTTTACTCATCGGATTTTTATTTCTTTTTGGTTCGTTCTCGTTTTCTTGATCAGCACATGTTCTTTATCGGCGCATGTTATGTCTACGTAGTGCATAACTAAACTGCCTAAGTTGAATTACTAGTGTACCTACTGGTCTATATTCATTCCAAAAATAAAAATGGGACCAATGATCTGCATACCATATCTCACTTATTTCAGTGTCGGCGTGCTGAATGATATGGTAATTAGGGAATGCTAGCTTTCGCGTACATTAAAAGACAACAATATAAAAGTTGCGAGTATTGCGCATTTCCAATATTAATATACAATTCTTTTGAAATTACTCTTTTAAAAAAAAAAATTCTGTAATAGTTCTTAATTTTTAATTTTTAATTTTGGATGTAATAGTTTCTATATTACCAATAAATAAAACAGTACAACTATTCATAAAAAAGTGTAGGCAGTATGTAAGCACTGCTCAAGTTCAAACTCGTCCATACGTACAGTAAACAAAAATATCAAAACGGTAGCCTATAGGAAAATATCTAATGATAAAATAGAGATGAAAGCGGAGGTTCGCTGACATCAGAATTCCTAGCTAGTGGTAGCGGCGAGGTTGCCCTCTAATTGATCGTCAGGTTGATTTTCCTACACCTAGGAAAACAAAATGGCCAAAGCCAGTCGAGGGTCTTGCTAATATATAGTGGTGGCAGCACGTTATGATGGCGAGGAGGCGGTGAGCTCTACCCTCCCTGTTTTGCCAGACGAGGAGAGCGATGGTTAGGAGCCTAGCCCCACCCAAAACAGTTGCATGAGCGACGACAAGTGTGACTCCACCGATGAGTGGGACCCCTTAGAGAGGGAACTCGATTGGTAGAACATAAGAAATTGTGCAACAAGCATTGCCCTAATGATCTAGAAGAATATAGAGATGGGCTACTTCTAGTGCCACCATCCCAGATTGGACTTGAATATGCAAGAAAAGATTAGACATAATCATCACCGAACTTTGTAAAGGATCTTATTTCCGAAGCGATGTCTCAAAAACCGTAAGTTATGGCGGCCAAAAATCAAGTGAAGGTTTATGTCTGCTGGTGCAGGGAAAAGGTAGCCGTCGAGGTGTTACTGCTCATCGTGAGCCATGAGGACATGGAAAGCTTCCTGCATTTAATGATTCCCTCGTGAAACATGTTGCAGACCTTCCAAAACAGAGCACGTGTGCTAGGATTAGTTGTGTCTTACCAGGTTAGAAACCTCACCTGCAAGTTAAAGAAGAGAGAGGAAGGAAAATCCCTTATCGAGCACCTGCGAAGGAAGGTGGAGGTGGAGGTAGAGGGAATGAAGTTGGTGCTGAAAAAATGGCCATTTCCTTTACTACGGTTGTTACAGGTAATAAGGGAGCTCAAAGGGTGAGGAAATCTCTCAAACTAGCTCTGTATACCCTTGTTTTCAAGCTCGAGGAGGATCTTCTTCAACATGCTTAGAATCAGGAAGAAGAATATGGGAAACTTGGCTTTATTTTGCATTTCAACCACCTATGGCCAAAGCTCTCTCAGCTGCATGAATGGATCACATAAAACTGGAGTACCAATATCAAGGGTAAGGTTGAACTTTACTACTGCTCTAAACCATATTCTATTACAGTTTTTTGAATCTTGTGAAGATCATGATGTTGTCCATAATTCATATTGGATTTGTGAGGATCATGGACTCATGATTAAATCTTTCCACGAAGCTATTTGTAACACTTTGCGAGTTTATCCAAAATCAGATGATGCTACTAATAAGTTATTACACCCCTCGTATGCTCAAATCTTGGTGGACTTGGATGATCCCCTTGATCTCCCTGACAAGATTAATCTGCAAATAGGACAAAGGGTATGGACTCAAAGATTATACTATGAAAGATTGTCTTTTCGCTGTTATAGATGTTTCCAAATAGGACATTTGATTGAGGAGTGTGGCAAATTCAAACGCAAAAGTGTTAGCAAAATAATACATTGTTGAGATACTTAATTTTCCCGGTGCTACATCTTTGGGTCGACTCTCACTATGTGCCTACAAAAACCCTTTAGATCCAACGTTTTTAAAAAATGGGGACTTGGGTTGCCAGACTGTTTGGTCAGGCTAACCATGAGTCTATTAAGCTCTCTCCTTCTTGGAATGATTATGATCCAAATCTAGAGTTTCCTGGATCTGTCATTGACAAACCCAAGGCCAGATTAAAATTTGTGATTGTTGGCAGGTTTGTGAGCATTAGACTCAACATTGATTTTGTCTAGTATTGTTGTAGAAGGAAATGGGTGTGTAAAGTGGATGTCAAGTCTTTGACAGATGAAGGTTTTCTATTTTTCTTTCAAGTTGAGCATGAGATGTAAAAGGTACTTCAGGGAGGTCCATGATTTTATGGCAATGCTACTCTAAGTCTCTATCTCTGGGAACCAGGTGTGCCATATAATCTTATTTTTAAGTCCCTTCATGTTTGGATCTGCCTCCCTACTCTTCCTATGTATTTTTAGGAACCCGAAATTTTTTGGGCATCGCAAGATCTATGGGATCAATGATCACTTTCGACCATGTTACTAGGGAATGATTGAGATTACTTTTCACTCGGATTTGTATTTTTGTCCCTAGGGGAACTAAAATACCCAAGATACTATTTTTGAATTCCGTGTTCGGTATTCGAGAATAGAAGATAGAAGTGGACAGTTCTTGGATTTTCTCCATCTAGTTTCAAAGAGTAAGAAATGATACAAATAATTGTTGTGGGGATGTAGAGTCTAGCTTGGAGCATGCGGTTATGGAGGATGATTCAAAATAAGAGGAATAAAACATTGCCACTGACCAAGATGAAGTGGAGGACAAAATTGTTACAGATCCCAAGCTTGATGTGGATTTAGGTAACAGTGATGGTGTGGTCGTTGGAACATTGGAGGAGGTGAATAGCTACCCTAGTTGTGGGGACTAGAAGAATAGGTTCAATGGGAGAAAAAGTAATTTAAATTTTCATGCAACTGTGCGCTAGAAGATGGATTGGGAGGACATATAGGAAACAACTAAGATTTGATCGTGACTAAATATTTAGAGAATGATTTGGCACGATGCTTGATTGTTGATTTAGGAAAGGGAGGTCCCTTGTAAGGAAATAGGCCTGGGTCTGAGGAGGTATTAAATGGAGATGGGTGGACCACGGTCCACTCTAAAAAGTTGTAGCGCCCACTTCCCTCTAACACCTTTTGATATTGATCATGACACTGTTGACTATATTATGGACATTATTATTGTTTTGAATTAGTATGATGTTAGATATTTGATCATGGATTATTGTTAACTTTGATTCTTATATGATGCTTGATGATTATTAGAGATACTTTCTTATGTTGATGCTGATATAATGTTTGACATGGTTATATTATGGATGTCATTCAGACTTGTAATAATTGGATATTTTGATTTGACCTAGAAAATGAAAATTAGATTAAAATTTATGATGATATAGTTGTTAATGAAATTGTGAGTGATACTATTGATTTTCATGATAATTGTTGTGATACACATATAGATTGATGATCTTGAAATTATATTTATATTCATTTGGATGTTCTGATACGGCCACGAGGATGAATGAGGTATTTGTATTTTTGCTGGTTAAAAATATCACAACAAACATTGGGGGTTTTGAGACCAACCACTTTGGAATTCTATATGAATTCAACAAGGTCACCATGGCAACTATATTTGTGTGTGTGTGTGTGTGTTTGATTGTGTTACGGATTCCCATGGGGGGGTCACCTTTAAATGTGACCAAGGGATTTTCTGTTTTTCTTTTATTTGGTCCTTTTTTGTTTTTTTTTTGCATGTGTTTTATGTGGTGCACTTACACTTACATTATTTATTTAATGTGGTGTTAATATTGTGAGTAATCATATTGTTTAGTTAATTGATTAAAAGATGTCATAAGAATGTAATTAATAGAACTTGCAACCTTGGAAACTAAAATAAAATGATTGAATTGAGATTACATGATTCAAACGACTCTAAACAAAATAAACCGCTTAATAAAGTGTTAGGGAAACCTTCAAATCGAAGAAAGACAAAACTGTAGTCATGTTACTGCCAAAGGATGGAAATTTCAAATTGATCTTCAATATAACAATTGACACTTGCAACCCATCCTAAATTACTCTAAGAGAAACCCTCAATGTCTATTTGGCATGTTGGGAAAGGAAGGAGGTCAAATTGAATAAAAAAATTTCAAGTCCGGTGTTACCAGTTTTCATTTTATAAGTATGTAGAGTGTTTTTCTCAAAATTGATGATAAAAAATTTATCCAAATTAAATTCTTAAGCTCTTTCTACAAATAGGACGTTGAGATATTTCCAAAAATTCCTCGTTTGTCAGAAACGGAGCTCCCTAGCAAAAGTTATGGCCTTTCAAAGTTTGCAGATAAGGCAGATCTTCATGCACGCACGCCCCTGCACACCTAACGCCTCTTGTGCATGCCCTTGAATGACCTTGTGTGCCCTTGCATTCCCATATTACACACCTAGGTTGGTCTTGCATGCCCGGGATAGAATAAGTCTCTCCCCCACCCGTCTTGCGTGCCTGAGACAAAATGAGTCTCTCTCATTCCCGTCTTGCGCGCCTAAGATAGAATGAATCTCTCCCATGCCCGTCTTATGAGTTTAACACATAATGAGTCTCTTCCATGGCCACCTTGTGTGCCCTGGAGAAAAAAAATAAAAATTCTCCCGTGCCTCTCTCTCGTGCCCGGGGAAATTTCTTTCATGCACCCCGCAAGAAGATAATCTATTTGCGCTAAGGATAAGTTTCTTTCTCTTAGTGTTTTTTAGGATGTTTCTTTATCCATTGTAATGGAATCTAGATTTTTTTTGGGAATGCTGTTAAAAAAAAAAAAAAAAATTCCTTATCTTTTGCTAACTAAACCTAGGTTGTTCTTATTCTTGAGTGGGTTGTTTTTGTTGGCATCACACTTGGTATCAGACCAGTGGTTCAAAATCTTGGACTATTGAGCACACAAGAAAAATTGAGAAATGAAACTTAAAATCAGCACACTTTTAAATCTAGAAAACAACTCATTGTAGAAATTGCATATTTTAGTAAACATGGAAATTGAGTAAAACTTAAAAAATGAACTAACTCTCGCCTTGGTCTGTACAGGAGGCATAGACGGGACAAGGGGATTTTTCACACAAAACCAAACTTACCACCACCAGATCATGTTGTAGCCACCATCATACCCAAGATATTATAGACTCTTTAGGATGTTAATGCCGCTCTACGCAGAGGATCAGTAGGAGGACATGCAGCGAGACATGATAGAGTAACTTCCATTGAGGGTCAGGTATCTCCTCGACCCAGCAAGGAGCATGGAGGAGAGAACTCCCATGCAGAGTCAGCCAAGGAAGAGTCACCACAGAGGGGACAGGGTTACCGAGTTTCAGGACATAGAGAGACGTCTCGGAGCCCTAGGCTTAGGGATGAGAATGCAGAGAGACCTAGAGGATGTCAAACCACAGTTTCAAATCACATCAGGGAGATCCTTAAGCTTTGACCATCGCATTATTCTGGTGACATAGGTTGATTTCAGGAAGAGGCATCGTTGGTGAGCTTGAGCGGATGCTTCAAGCTCTGTTCTTGTTCTAGCAACATGAAAGCTCGTGTTGTGATCCATCTACTAAGGGATGGAGTTGGTTTTTGGTGGAGGACAGAGAAGAAGAAGCTCCATGTTGATTCTGAGACAATTACCTAGGTGCATTTCAGGAACAAATATTTGTCATGGAGGTTCATACAAAAGAGGATCAATGAGTTCCATGACCTTCGAAAGGAATCTCTTTCAGTAACAGAGTATGAGAGTAGGTTTTTGGATCTACTCAATTATGTTGAGTACATGAAGGATGAGCAGGTGTGGATCCACAGGTTCATATGAGGCCTGAACCTGGACATCAGAGGTGCGGTTCAGATCCACTGCCCACAGACTTTAGCAGAGGCTATTGAGAAGGCATACATAGCAGAGGAGACTCAAGGTAAGACCCAACATGCTAGAGACTGAGTCTAGAGCCACATACAATAGATGTAGGATAATAGATCGAGGGACTCATCTCCTCTTCCTCGTGGTGGCTAGATTTCTTCACAGTCATCATTTAGACCCCAACATTAGCAGTCCCACCCACCTTATAGATGTCCACAATTATTTTATGCACAAAGAGGTTAGAGTATGGGGCCTCCTCCTAGGGGTCCTATCAGGACATAGGGTTCCTAGAGAGCTCACTTAGCAGGAGCTCGCCAGTAGAGACCTCAACAAACCGTAGCTAGATTATAAAGATCCACACCATAGACCTCTAGAGTACTGAATGGACCTGCTACATAGGGGAGAGGATCAGGCGGTTGTTTTGGTTGTGGTCTTACTAGACATTTTTGGAGAGGCTACCCAGAAAACCCTAACAACAAGAGTAAGACTCAGATCTCAGAGCCTATTGTTGGTGATATGCAACACAGTCATCAGATCTATGTAGCGGTCGAGAACCATATGGAAGAGCATCAATGTACTGTTATTGAGACCATAGGTAGCATTGGTGGTATTCCTACCTCCATCTTATTTGATTCTATTTCTTCTAATTCTCATTGTACAATATTTAATAGAACGATGCAGGCTGGTGGTAGTTAGGTAGGGTCATAGTTGGTATGTTGAGATGGCTTTTGGAGCCAAGATCTTGGTGGACTCATTAGTTAAGGAGTGTGTATTGGATTTGGGACCTTTCAGCACTACCTCAGATCTTTGTTTCCTTCCTTTGGGCTCGTATGGAGTCATCTTGGGTATGGATTGGTTGTCTCCACATAGGTTCAAGATGGATTGTTACCATAAGACTATATCTTGTGCAGATGATCTAGGAGTTGATTCTATGATCTTAGGGGTTAGGAGACCCGCTTCCATTCACACCATCTCTACTATGCAACTTAAGTGGTGTGTGCGATGGGGTTGTCAGATGTTTGTTGTCACTGTCAGTGACCGATTAGAGGATGGTTCTAGTGGATGATCACTAGATGACCATCTCTTTTTTAGAGAGTTTTTTTATATCTTTCTAGGGGAGCTATCAGGGTTACCACCCCCGTGTGACATTGATTTTCATATAGACCTAGTTCTGGGAGAAAATCCTATCTCATAAGCACGTTATCAGATGACTACCCAGAGCTTTGTGAGCTCCAGTTGTAGCTTGAGGGCCTTTTGGAGAAAGACCTAATTCATCCTAGTGTATCCCTTTGGGGTGCACTAGTGATTTTTGTGAAGAAGAAGGATGGATCCTTGTGGTTGCGTATTTATTACTGCCAGCTGAACAAGGTAACGATCAAGAATCGTTATCCACTTCCGTGCATAGATGATTTGTTTGATTAGATGAAGGGAGCCACAATTCTCTCTAAGATAGATATTAATTCAGGCTATCATCCGCTGAGGATTACGGAGGTGAATATTCGCAAGACCACTTTTCGTATGAGATATGGGCACTATGAGTTCACAATGGTGCCTTTTGGTTTGATGAATGCCCCCATAATATTTATGAGTTTGATGAATGGGGTATTCAGTACTTTGTTAGATCTCTTCATGCTCATATTCCTTGATGCCATTTTGATTTACCCACACACACATGATGAGCATGAAGGGCACCTTCGTTAGGTTCTTTAGTGTCTTCATGAGTATCAACTTTACGGGAACTTGGAGAAGTGTGCATTATTTTAGATAGAGGTATAATATTTGGGTCATATCATTTCTGGGGAAGGTATCGTAGTCGATCCTTCAAAGATTCAAGCCATTATGGATTGGGCAACACCCGCTACTATGAAAGAGGTACACAGCTTCATGGGGTTAGCAGGTTATTACAGGATATTTATTCAGGACTTCTCTCAGATTACGCACCCCATCACTTCCCTTTAGCCCTAAAGGGAAGAAGTTTGTTTGGTCAGACATATGTGAGAAGGCCTTCAAGAAACTGAAGGAGTGTCTCACTACAACACCTATCCTTACAGTACCGGATCCACATGGTGAGTTCTTTGTTTACATGGATGCTTAGTTGGTAGGCCTTGGAGGTGTGCTAATGTAGGAGGGAAGAGAAGTGGCCTTTTAGTCTTGCAAAATCAAGGATTATGAGCTTAATCATCCCACTCATGATCTTGAGCTTCTGGAAATTGTGCATGCCTTGGTTTGATGGAGAGACTTTCCTCTTAGCAGGAGATTCAAACTTAGGACAGATCACTTGAGTCTTCGCCACCTCTTCACATAGCCCAATGTCAACACTCGTCAACAGCATTGGATGGAGTTTTTTTGTGAGTATGATATGGAGATAGATCATGTGAAGAGGAAGGAGAATGTGGTAGCAGATGCTCTCAATAGATAGAGACATGTGGCTATGGCCACCTCAGTGAGCACAAATTTTTGGAGTAGGATTCTTCAACAGCTTCCTCTTGATAGCTTCTACATTGTAGTTCTAGTAGAGATCGAGTCTCATAGACCCCTCGAGGGGAAGTTTTACGGTTTTTCCTTAGAGTCAGATGGTCTTCTCAAGCACAGAGGCTAGATTTATATTCACAGAGATGGAGGCTTGAAGTAGGACATCTTGATAGAGGAGCATCATGCACGCTATTCAGCCCATCCCAAGGTGAAGAAGATGCACACCACCTTGAGACAATTATATCATTAGAGTGGACTTCGTAGAGACATGGCTTAGTTCATATCATGATGTTTAAAGTGCCAAAGATTTAAGGCCAAGCATCAGCATCTAGCTGGCCTTCTTTTCCCTCATGCCATATCAGAGTGTAAATGGGACACCATTTCCATGGACTTCATTGTTGGGCTACCGATGTCGAGATATCACCATGATGCCATCATGGTCACAGTGGATAAATTGAAAAAAGTGGCACAATTTTCTCTGGTGAAGACCACTTATATGGCTAGTGCAGTGGCACAGGGATATCTGGATGAAATCTTCAGGTTGCACGGGATTCCATGGAAGATAATTTGTGACTGCGATCCTTTGTATACTTCCCATTTTTGGACTACCATGCAACATGCCCTTGGGATGAAGTTCAACTTCAGCACAACATATCACCCTGAAATAGATGGACAGACAGAGTGGGTGAATTAGATTTTAGAGCATATGCTCATGATGTATGTTATGGATCATCAAGCAAGATGAGAGGAGTACTTGTACTTGGTGGAGTTTTCCTACAATAATAGTTTTCAGAGTTCTATAGGTATGGTTCCTTTTTAGGCTTTGTATGGCAGGGAGTGCATGGCACCTCTTAGCTAGAACAAGTTAGAGGGCAAGGTTTCTCTTAGGCTAGCTTTGCTATAAGACATGGAGCAACAAGTTGTTTTGATCAGAAAGAAGAAGTATGCAGATCAACATAGGACTGAGCGTAGTTTTGATGTGGGCATGAAGGTGTTCCTTCGTGTCAGGCCCCATAAGAGCCCTATCTATTATGGAAAAGGTTCTAAGTTAGATCCTAGATTTGTTGTTCCATTTGAGATCTTGGAGCATATTGGCCCTTTGGCCTACCGTCTAGCATTGACACCTAGCTTGTCTCGCGTGCATGATGTGTTTCATGTTTTAGTCCTTAGGAGATATATTGCAGATCCTTCTAATGTGCTGGATTGGACCTCATTGTAGGTGTAGGATCAGGGCCAAGTGACGGTGGAGGCCATTCACATTATAAATCTTAAGATCCTGGGCCTTCGAGGCAGAGAGAATGGTCACGTGCGAGTGGAGTGGGACAGATATGATGAGACTATAGCTACTTGGGAGGATGCTACTTTACTACAAGTTTAGTTCCCACATCTATTCCAGTGACTTCCAGGAGGAAGTTGAGTCTAAGGGGAGGGGGATGTAGTGCCCACTTCCCTTTAACACCTTTTGATATTGATCATGACACTGTTGACTATATTATGGAAATTATTATATTTTTGATTTAGTATGATGTTAGATATTTGATCATCGATTATTGTTGACTTTGATTCTTATATGATGCTTGATGATTATTAGAGACACTTTCTTATGTTGATACTGATATAATGTTTAATATGGTTATATTATGGATGTCATTCAGACTTGTAATAATTGGATATTTTGATTTGACCTAGAAAATGAAAATTAGATTAAAATTGATGATGGTATAGTTGTTAATGAAATTGTGAGTGATACTGTTGATTTTCATGATAATTGTTGTGATTGACATATACATTGATGATCTTGAAATTATATTTATATTGATTTGGATGTTTTGATATGGCCACGAGGCCAAAAGAGGTATTTGTATTTTTGTAGGTTAAAAATATCACAACAAACATCGGGGGTTTGGAGACCAACCACTTTAGAATTCTAGATGAATTCAACAAGGTCACCATGGAAACTGTATTTTTGTGTGTGTGTTTGATTGTGTTAGGGATTCCCATGGGTGGGGTTCACCTTTAAATGTGACCAATGGATTTTATGTTTTTCTTTCATTTGGTCCTTTTTTGTTTAATTTTTGCATGTGTTTTATGTGATGCACTTACCCTTTCATTATTTATTTAATGTGGTGTTAAAATTGTGAGTAATCATATTGTTTAGTTAATTAATTAAAAGATGTCATAATAATGTAATTAATAGAGTTGTTGGTCATGTTTTAAAGTGTTGTAAGAATGTGTAAGTAATGTGTAAGTGACCTTGTAAGTGATGTGCAAGTTAGCTTTTGAGTGTGAAACACTCCACCTTCTTGCAAATTCAAAATTTCCCTTGGAGGCTAACTTTGGAGGCTTGTGGGACAAGTAAAACTTGTCCCATGCCTCTTAACTTTACATACCAACCTTTACTATTGTTGGAGGGTTAAATTTAGACCCTTTTTATGCATTTCTACAATTGAAATTGAATGTTGTAATTTCACTTTTCTTACATAATTTAATTTCAGTCCTTATGGGGTGTGGGCTTGTTTGAGTGTGTAAGTAAATCTGTCATATTATTCACCCACCTATTGATTATGCATTGGAGAATGAAGTTGACTTATGTGTTGTATTTGAGGATGTGTGAAGTGGCATCCTACATGGATCCACCTCATCCTCTTCTCTTCCCTCTTCTTTTTATTGGAATTCCTTAGCTTGTTTTTTGGTTTCTTCACTTTTATCACTTCATTTTTGGGAGACTTCTTTTGGTTTTGAAGAGCTCTTATTTTTGGAGAAGATTAGAGATTATTACATGCTTGTGGATTATTGATCTTGGACTCTTTTGCATTGGAAAGCTTGTTGTCTGAACTTGGAAAAAACTCCATTATGGAGAGGTAGGATCTTGGCTGTTGAAATAATCTTCTTTTATTTTATGCATATGTAAATGGTTGAATGTTTGAATGTGTTGTTTTATTTGTTGGCTGGTTGGGTAGATGGCTCAGGGATGGTGTAGAAGAAGGCTATGGGGTTTATTTTGTGGGAGGCATAAGTATTTTGGGGAGGTATAAGTGTGGAGGGAGTTGGGATTTGGGTTCCACCTTACAAAGAAATAGCTTGCATTTCTTTACTCGTTATGGGGTGCCATAAGAGGTTGCGGAGGCATAAGGAAATGTGAGGAATAAGGGGTACTTGGGGGAGGCATAAGAGTATGTTAGGGATTTAAAATGATATGTATTTAGGTTGTTTTTTCTCAGCTGGTGATACCTATTTTCCCTTGGGAGGCATAAGTAGCATCCCCCATAATTTCTTGCTCCTTTGGCTTGTATGATGAAGCCTGAGTTTTGTTTGTTATGTGTTAAAGTGGTTGAAAACTGTTGTTTTGTTTTGGACTCTATTTTGAATGTGAAAATTACATGTGAAAGATTGCCTTTGTGATGTGGAATCCTGTTATTGAGATGAGTTGAGTCACATTTCTTATTGCAATGTGGTTGGGGCTTGGGGGCCAATGAAGATGGTTGGATTCTCCTTTCATTGGATGTCTTGGTTGGGTGGAGAGCATTACCTTTCCCATGCCTTTGTTATGATCAAATTGGAGAATGTTTGGATTTGCATGTCATTATTCTGGAGCAAAGGAAAAGACAGTCTGTGACAATCCCTTGTGAGAATTCTATTTGTAAAACATTTTTCCCACTTGAAGTGGATGAAAATGTAATATTTTTTGTGATGGAAAGATGTCTTTGTATTGGCTATGAAGTTGTAATTCAAAATGTGAAAGAGGTGCATTATGTTTTCTATTTTTGAATGTATGAGAAGGAAATTGTATTATGTAAGTTGTATTATTTTTCCTCAAATGGAGTTACTACTGTTTAAAATCTGTGTTGAAATATGTTGAGGAAACTTCTATTTGGAAGAAAGAAATACGTATGAAGAAAATACATAACTCTCTTTTGTTGAAATGCATGATGTGAAAAATAGAAGTTGCATCCTTGTTCTACAATTTTGATTGAATAAAAGATAGGTATTTAAAAATATAATGGAGTGAATTTAATGTTTTTAATAGTATGGCAAAATAAATAGATTAATCTCTATTTTTGAGATGTATAAACTTGATTTTTATTTCACTGTAAACTCTGCACAATTTTATTAAAAATGTACAAAAAGAACCAACAACCTTAGAAACTAAAATAAAATGATTGAATTGAGATTACATGATTCAAACGACACCAAACAAACTAAACCCCTTAAGAAATTGCTTCGGAAACCTTCAAATCAAACAAAGACAAAACTGCAATCATTTTACTACCAAAGGATGGAAATATCGAATTGATCTTCAATCTTCCAATTGACAATTGCAACCCATCCTAAATTCCTCTAAGAGAAACCCTCCACGTCTGTTTGGCATGTTGGGAAAGGAAAGAGGTCGAATTGAATAAAAAAATTTCAAGTCAGGTGCTACTAGTTTTCATTTTATAAGCATGCAGAGCATTTTTATAAAAATTTACCATAAAAATATTATCCAAATTAAATTCTTGTGGTCTCTGTGCAAAGAGGACATCGAGAGATTTCTGAAAAGTGATCGTTTGTCCACGATGGAGCTCCCTAGAAAAAGTTATGGCATTTTGAAGTTCACAGATAAGGAAAATCTTCATGCGCACACGCCCTTACGCACCCTTACACACCCAGAACCTCTTGTGCTTGCCCTTCCATGCCCTTGTGTGCCCTTGTGTGCCCTTACACACCTGGCTTGCATGCCTAGATCTATCTTGCGCACTTGGGATAGAATAAGTCTCTCCTACGCCCGTCTTGCGTGTCTGAGACAAAATGAGTCTCTCTCGTGCCTGTCTTGTGTGCCTGAGACATAATGAGTGTCTCCCACATCTGTCTTGTGCACCCAAGACAAAATTATTCTCTTCCATGCCCACCTTATGTACCTTGGAGAAAAAAAAAGTTTCTCCCATGCCTCTCTCTCGTGCCCGAGGAAATTTCTTCTGCGCACCCCGCAGGAAGATAGTCTATTTGCGCTAAGATAAGTTTCTTTCTCTTAGTGTTTTGTAGGACGTTTCATCATCCATTGTAATGGAATCTAGATTTTTGTTGGGAACACTGTAAACAAAAAAAAACTTATCCCTTATATTTTCCTAACTAGACCTAGGTTGTTCTTGATCTCAAGTAGGTTGTTTTTGCTGGCATTAAAAAAGTAGGCTTGACATATTACTCAGATTCATTCTCGGATGAATTCATGATTTTATTAGGTTTTTCTTCTTTGTTTGGGCTAGTCGGGAGTCAATTCCTTGTTGATTTCCACCTTTCTTTTTTAGTTTTTTTTTTGTTTTTATTGAGCTTTCGTGTAAATATTATGTAAGGGCCCTTGAAACCTTTTCAAATTATTATCAATCAAAAAATAATAATACATTGTTTAAATGATTGTAATTATGCCTTCATGGCATCCTCATGTGTGGCGATTCTATTCGAGAGAACTGTTTAAATTGTTTTGGCTATGAATAAATTTGTTGTTTTTCCTTCAATAAATTCAAAATTTCATTCTTCTCCAAAATAGTAGTTGGTATTAGAGATTTCTGAGATACTATTTGGAATTTAGTGTGGAGCATTGGAAATGTGGCCCGCTATTTTAGAAATATGGAAAGTGAATTTGTGGTGAATTATAGAACCCATTGAGCATCATTTGGAGATGTGGTTGTTTGGAAACTACACAAACCTACGAAATATTTTCTTAAAGTTTAAGACATGGGTTGGAGGAGTGGATGTGTTAGAGGATAGGAGTAGACTAATATTTTTTCAATGGAGAAGGAAAAGAAAAGCATCACAGGGAAGATTTGCTGAACAACCTATTCGGAAATTATTAAGACATGACCTCCTTGTTTGGTGAAGTGGCATATTCATTCATAGTGTGGAATAGCTGTACAAAGGAATGCATGGCACAAAAAAGAAGGCAAGCCTCATGTATTACATCAAGGTAAATATTATGTGAATTTATATTTGGTTATTTTTTGTTCGATAATTTTTTAATAATTGTGTGGTAGTCCTAATCAAAACGTAAAACCTATTGTGTTTTCCAATCTCTTTCATTATTTCCTAATGGTTGGAAAATAAAAATGTGAGGCACAACAAATGTCAAGAAAAGAATTTCTAGAGAAAAGACCTTACTAGATGTAATCCAAAGCAATTTCATTGAATACTTTTTTGTAGACTATCCCTCACATCTGGAAGAATAAATCAATGTTGAAGTAGAGAATCAAAAGCAATGTCATTCATGAAAATATTATTTTCTAATGCTCGGCTCTTGAAAGGGCCTAATTGTGCCACTTAGAAGATAAAGATGCACACCATTCTCTTGTTTGAATATCCTTGGGAGATATTTAGTGTCGTAGCCACTCATCCCATTGAGGTAGATGAGAAAATGAAGTATGATAAGGATGATGTAAAAGCCTTGATTTTGACCACTCTGAACATTTCCAATGAGGTGAAACCACACATACAAGATGTGATGACATCAAAGGTGGCCTAATTTACTCTCTCCACCATCTACGAAGAAAAGAATTTGACAGATATTCACACTCTTTAGTCAATGTTTCAAACCATGAGTATGAAAGAAGGCAAGGAAGTAGATGAATTTTTGCATCATGCGATGAAACTACAAGTAGAGGTTTGAGAACTCGGAGAAGTGTTAGAAGATACATTGCTTATCCCTCTCACATTGTGATCTCTTCCTTCCATGTTGAGGAAATTCATCGCCACATTAACCATCACAAATAAGGAGGTCATCTTTCCAGAACTGGTGAAATTTCTTCAACAGGAAGATGCCATCTCAAAATTGCATGAATAATTTGAGGACATAACATTGATCTCGAAGTAGAAAAATATTTGGAAACCTCGTAAGGGACAATGAGAGAAGAAGACACAAAAGCAGCCAAAAAAGCAATAAAATAAGTAGAATTATATAAAAGTGAATGGATGGGGTCACATCTACACCATGAATATTCATGACACTCTGAACTATTGCTACAATGATCACAAAAAATGCAATTCTAGAGAAGAGAGAATATTTGGCCGAGGTGATTCATATGAATCCAAGTGGTGTCATTTCCAAAAGAAGAAATAAGAGCATGTCAAGGCCGAGCCACATGATGACCTAGATGAATATGTCCCAAAATCAACACATTTCTGCACATATAAAGATGATGTGGTTCTAGTCTCCCAAACATCATAGCCATAAGATAATGTTTAGTTGATAGAATCTAGCACCAACAATCATATGAGGATTGATAGGAATCTGTTTGATTCATTGAATAATTAACACACTAGATATTGATTTCAAATTGCAGCCAACAAAGAATATGTTGTAGAAGGAATAGGTAATGTCATCATTCCTCTTGAGATGAGAAGATATACTCTCACAAAGGTTCTCTATTTCCCTTTCCATATGTCTCTCAGATATTGAATCACAAGCTCAAGGTGGATTTAATGGTTCAAAAATGCATCAAATCTTATTAAATATCATGATAAGGTATGATACTTTCTAGAGATTTTCTAAAGGATCGTTTATTTGAATTATATGTAGTTTCATACTCTACAATTTCTTTATTTTCCTCCATGGTGGAATCCACTACACTCTGACATTATCGATATGGGTATCTTTCTAGCAGATCTTTCTATTAGATAAATTATAAGAATATGGTAAGAGGACTTCCTCCACTCTTCCATTAATTACCTATTTGTCTTGGAAGTCTAGTGATAAAACAACATCGGTATCTATTCGAGTCGAGTGCATTCCATGCTAACAATCATCTCAAGGTCATGCATACCAATTGATTTGGACCCTTATTTGTTGCATTTCATCGATTTTAGTACTTCTAGTTGTTTACTCATGACTGATCCCGTAAGACTTGGGTGTTCTTTCTACGAAATAAGAGTGAAGCATTTTCCAAGTTTTATATATTCTATAAGAGAGTTTTTTACTAGACCGGGGAGTCCCTTCTTTTACTCTTCTTAGATCGAGGGGGAATTCATGTCAAATAAATTTTTGGCATTCTTTAAGGAGCACAACATCACACACCACTTAAATTCCCCTATACTTCCCAATAGAATGAAATTTCAGAACACTACAATTGGAAAATCATGGAGATGGCTTATTTCATGTTTTCCATTGCGAAGATGGAGAATAAATTTTAGGTAGAAGGGGCCCAAACAGTTTTATATCTTCTAAACCAAGAACCTATATAGATATTTTTAGAAAATACACCAGAATGTAATCATAAGACTTCTATTTGTAATTTAAGAGTATTTTTTTTACTACATATATTCATGTCCTAGATAATAAGGGGAAGGATATTGATAAAAAGACACTCGAGTGCAATATTTTGGGTTATAATTCTACCTCAAATGAATATTGTCTCATTCATCTTGAGACTAATAATATATATGAGAGTAGAGATGTGGTTTTTGTCATTCGACTCATTTCCATAGAAAGAAGAGTCAGTACTAACCTCATCTCATAGATTGCTCTCATCATCAAATGATGCACATGAGAATTCTTCAGATAAGAAAGATGAGCTACAAGGAGAATTGTTTATTGATATTTATAATTTGGAAACAAATTATTCTCATAAACATCAATGACAACATCCAAAGTGGGTCCAAAGCATCATGAGAGACTCCCACTTGAACTCTCTTCAAGGAAATTCATCAATATTTAAAACGAGAATAAATGTGAGAAATGAGATAAATATCACACTCATGAGTTCAGTGTTTGATGACACAAAACCTAATTCATTTCTTGAGGCACCTAGTCAACCAGAGTGGAAGAAGGCCACAAATGGATAATACGACACCTTGATTCAGAATCAAACATGGGAAGTTGTCGATCTGGGTATAAGTAAGAATTCAATTGGTTGTAAGTTGACTATCAAAACAAAATACAGGTCATATGGACCTATCGATAAGTACAAATCATGAATAGTTGTAAAGGTACATGCTCAGCATGAAGAAATTGACTATGATGAGACCTTTGCACCCATTACAAAGATAAAAAACCGTCAGAGTTGTCTATGTACTACTAGTACAAAAAGGATGGAAACTTCAATGGATGAACATAAAAAGTTCTTTCTTGAATGGTGATCTCAAATAATAAGTAAACATGACCCATCAAGAAGGACTTATCAATGAGGATCATTCTCATAATATATGTCGTCTAATTAAGTTTCTTTATGGAATTAAATCGACACCTAGAGCATGGTACTTTGAAGTAGATGATCACCTATTACAATATGGATTCACTTGTAGCTACTATGATTCAAATAAATATATCAAAAATATAGGATTTTTTTTTCTCATTTTGGTTGTTTATGTGGATGATCTTTTGATCATAGGAATTTTAATCAATCTCTTCAAAGATGTTAAGAATGATTTAATAAAATCCTTTGAGATATGGTAGAAGAAGAATCATATTTTTATCTCTGAGATGAAATATGCCAAGACACTCTTGGAAAAGTATGGAATTTATGAATGTAAACCTATTTCCACTCCAATGGAAAAATGTTTACAACTATCTATATTCTAGGATTCACCTCAAGTTGATGGTACTTATAATGCCCACAAATTTGTACTCTCAAAACAAAATAGAACCAATAATTTCATAGTCAAATATACGGTAATTGTAATTTTTTTAAAAAATGGGTTTTACAAGGTTAGACATTTCCACAATCAATAAATTTCTTGGTTAAAGTCTTTCTACATAAGCTTGTGAAAGTTAGAATTAAATAAATAATTAAATATTATTAATTTACTTCCTAAAATATGTTTATGGTCTAAAACAATACATTGCCAAGTTCCAAAAGTTTTATTAATTATATTTTACCAAGATTCATTCCTTTTCTAACACAAAGGTTTAATTTTTTTTCCTAGCCACTAATTTACCCCATTCACCCGGCTACCCATGTTTTTTAACAGTAAATTTCATTCCTAAAAAATACCTTCCACATAAGTGAGTTAGGGTTTAATTTGGGCTATTCGATTGAAACTATCCTAGCCCTTAGATTTGGGATTCCCTAAATATTCTTATGGTTCTCTTTTTATTTCTAGTTGCCCCAAACAACCTCATTTTTTTCATTTTGTTTTACAGGTTTTGGAAGAGGAGAAGCATGAGGAGCAATGAGAGTAAGAAGTGCAACAATGGAAAAAATTTCTTTGTTTTAGTTGTGAAGGATTTTAATATTGCAAGATTCTCATTGCTTAATTTAGAGAAATCACCATGGATCTATTATTTTTATTTAATGTAAACATTCTTTTCGAGTTCAACAATTGGGAAAAAACCCCATTTCATTAAATATATGGAATTTGCACATTTGGGAGCCAAAAGAGAGATTCAAAGGCTTAAACAACTAAATTCAATTAATTACTAGTTGTTGGTAGCTTCCTTTTGATGGCTTAAAACTTAGATTTCAAATGAATTTAAATATGGGTTTTACACAGTCAAATTTTAATATTCCATCAAAATTGACAAAACCACCACCCTACAAAGGTCAACGGTCCTGTGACTACCTCGCTTCCTGGGGGTGGTTCATCGACTGTCACTCTGAACTGGGAGGAAGTTCTTATACTGCCTCTCTGCATAGGGTGGTGGTTCTGTTGCCGAAAAATATAACCTTCAATACATGCATTTTTCAACATTTTTTCTACTTAAGTTGGTTTCTAATGTAACATTATGTTTAATTAAAGTGTCTTCTAGTCATTGGATGCTAGATTGATAATATAGCTAGTTTCATAACTCAAATTACATAAACATCAACACATTCTCTATTCTTTTTTTTGCAATAAAATGTAAAATTGAGTATAACATCAACTACATTCATTCTCTTTCACATATTCAATTTTTCCAACAAAAAAAAGATGAACTCAACATCACTTCCTTTCAATACATGTTTCTTTTCCATACATACATACATACATACATACATACATACATACCTTCCAAGGGACAAGGGAGAGAGGATTTACAAAATTAGAGCCTACACTAAAGTGGTGATACACCTGAAAAGGAAGTTGCTAATCACAAATCTAACTACCTGATGGACATGATGCATCACAGACCAAATATAAAGTTCACATAGAACACCACTTCAAACCCATTAAACATAACTCCCAAAACCTACAATAGTCGTCAGAGATATGCAAAGTATACCCTACAATGATGAGAAGCAAGAAGAGACAGTAAAATAAGCAAAGGATAGACAAAATGCATCACAAAACTGATTTTATTGCTCCATGAGTTCACACACCACATCATTAGTGGGAAAAAGGCTAGAAAATGTCATTACAAGGAAAAGAGAGGAGGCTTAAACTCCATAGTCAACCCTAGAGAAGAAAGGGAGAGGGGGGCTAGAGAGAAAAATGACACCCTCTCTTACAAGCGAGCCCACGATTACAATTTATAGAATGAGAAAGAGAGAGAGAATTGTAATCCCAAATTTTTCATTTCATACACTTGCGAGTTCTGATAAATGAGTGCAATTGATTATATGTTTCTCAAAAAATTATTTCCCACTTGCTACAGTAGTGAAAAATGTATGCCCATGACTCATTAATTGTGGTGGTTGGGCTTTGAACAGTGCATTTTTATGATGTAGAATTTTTTTAATTTTTCACACATTTATCCTTAGTGACATTGATAACTATGATTCCCATTGCATATAGGACATTAAGACCTTTTCAATGATATTAAATTTTCCAAATTTTGATTACTGGATAAAAAATTATGCCTATTCAAAGTTTGACACAAAAAATTGACATTTTCATTTGTTACGCGGATTTTCCAGTTTTCTGCAACATTCCATGAATTTGGTTTTCTTTAGCTTTCCATGGACTTTGTTCTATGGATTTTTCCGTAGACATTGTTATGCGGCTTTATCCGCAGACTTTGTTCTATGAATTTTTATGCGGAATTTGTTTTGCAGTTTTTTCTGCGAACTTTTTCTGTGGTTCTTTCTACGGACTTTTGCCGTGTATTTCCACAGCGCTTTATTTTGCAACATTTTTTGTGGTATTTTCAATGGAATTTTCTTTGCAGTTTTTTCTGTAGATTTTTAGTGGACTTTTTCTATTTCTTTTTCTATGGATTTTTTCCATGGCTTTTTGCGACACTTTATTCTATGGCATTTTCTTCAAACTTTTCCACAGACTTTTCTCTACAGATTTTTCTTTAGATTTTTATGCAAAATTGTGCAATTTATAAAATTACCTTGGGGGGTGAATTTTGGATAAAAATTTGGCAACCTCTCAGGGACATCTTCCTGCTAGATGTGTGACCAATTGCCTTGAAGCATCCATTGGGCATGAAGTCAAGCCTAACCTTGAAGAAATTGATCTTTCCATTTGAAAACATTTCCCCTAGGATTCTATGAACTTAGCATCTGGGATGAAACCTCCTTGGCCTGCTCTTAAAGATGATTTTGGGACTTTGGATAAAACCTACAAAGTGTCACCAAAATTGAAAATTTGATCAATAAAAAGGTGTGAAGCATTATGAGCCTGCAACTGATCTGTTGGGGTTGAATGTATGCACTATGAAACTGCCCCAATAATGTGATTCTCCTCATGAATACTACCATTGGATGAAATGTTGAAGATAGAAATGCCCCGAAAACTAATTTCCTAATGTAAGAAGGGAAATAGGAGCTCAACTGTGACTGATCTATTAAGACATAAAAGATGAAAACATTGAAAACTATCCCCCTGTCTAATTTAGTTGCTCTACATTTGGATTTAATTGAAGATAAAAACTATGTCTGGCACCATTGAACCCCTTATTACAACATTTCCCTCTTAGCAACATAATGAATTGTGCAAGAGCAACGAAGACATAAAAACCATGTACAAATTATAAAAATCATACATGCCCAAATTGGAATACACAGAATGTGCACAAGAACTTATTCTTCTGAAAGAAAACCTACCTACTCTATGCTAATCGAAAGAAAAGAAAACACAAACAAATCCTACAACTGGCAGGGAGAAGTAGCTCCCCTTTGTCAAAATAGGCAGCCATGTATATGATTTGAAGTTGAACATGGTTGTTATTACGAGTGAAAAACTAGTAAGAGGCCAATCCTCCACCCAAATCATCAAGGTATCAATTGGAAACAAGACAAATACCTTTTTATCTTGCTCTACATTTGTATTGAATAGGCATTACAGCTGATCCTTAGTACTCTGAAACTCATCCTCATGCCCAGAAGAAATTATGACTGGTGGAAAATTCTCTTTTTTCTCCAATGATACCAAGTATTTGATTGGGAATGGTCTGATCCATGAAGTTTTCCCATTGCTCTAAAATTCAACTCCAAAAATGGAGTCTTCTTATGGACCTTCAGAAAAAAAGAGGTTGCGTGCATGTTGATTTTTTCTTTACAATGCTTCTGTAAACAACTTATCCTCTTCCTTGATGACTGATATGTAATGTGTGTCATTGTTGTTCTCGTCCTCCTATTATGACGAACATGGAAGATTTAGATCTTCCAACCTTGGTTCCAAAGAGTTGTTACGAAATGCAAGCTATTGTAATTGAATGTTCTTCCCCATGACAACAACCCCTTGTGCTTAGAAAGTGGATGTTGGAGAATTAAATGATGTGAAATCCATGGGATCCTCTTCGTCGAAGCAATCTTTCAAGTCAGATAGATAATCTACCTCCTTGTTGTCCTATTGTATGATCTTGACCTCCTCCATGGTGTCCTCCTGATCTACAACTTGCTCGCTATGGTTCCCCTCATCTTCAAACATGAAGTTTGAAATCTCAAACTCTTCTTTGACATTAAAGCTCGAAGGGGATGAAATGGGAGGAAGAACTGAATTTTGTTATGTGGCCTTCTTTGTATTTGAAGCCTCTGAAACTATATGGTTTTCCTCTATAAATGGAATGCACTCCTATTTTGGATTTGGAGCAACTCCTTCCATTACTTGTGGCTTGACCTCAGCCTCCGCTAGGGGTTTGACCATCAAGGGGATTTTATCAATCTCGAATCTAAGAGCCAAGCTTACCAAGCTTTGAATAATTTCTTCTTTTCTTTGGTTTTCTTATCACTACTCCCCTAGACTAGATTTTTGAGTCTCTTCCCAACATGGACTCGAGAAAGTAGGAGGAATGGTGGGTGGGGTCTCCACTAGTTGTTTCTTTATTTGTGGTGGATGTGAAGGTATTTATTTTGGCTCTTGTGGCGGGGAATTGGATTCGTAAAGAAAAGGGGTAGAGAAATTAAGATGGGATGAGATACTAGAAGATGAAGAAAAGGATTCCAAAATAGAAGCAACGAATGGGAAGCTTGGAAACCAAATTTAAATTTGAGATGGCAATTCTTTTGGAATGGAGAAAAAATTACTAGATGATGATGTAGGACATACCCATTGACAAGGTTTCTTGGAACCAAGTCTGTAAGCCTCTATCTCCTTGGTCCACTGTGCAAATTGAGGCAACATTCAAACCATGAAGTCAAGCTTCTCCTGTGGGCTATAATGTCTTGGAAAAGGGATTTCCCATGGACAATATTCCTTGCAACAAATTCTAAATGCCTTCATTTGTGTTGTAGCCCTGGATTGAACCATGCTAGCCTCCATCCTCTGAATTTTCTCGAGCAGGTCAACATTATCCATTTGACTGTTGTCATTATATACATACCCTTGTTTCTGATATGTTTCATAACCAAACTGGTTTTGACATTTGTCATATGGGTAAGCATAATGGTTATGAATCTGATCATAAAGGTGATCTAGAGGAGTTGAAAAATACATTGGAGGTGGACTGCACCACTGCTGCTGCAAGTGTGAATTCCAAGATGGGAATGAAGACATGGCTGCACAACTTCATGAATGGAAGAAGATGAAAGACGTGGAAAGAAGAATGGGTAGAAATGGATGGAAATAAATTATGCAACTCAGAGAATGGGTTTTTGATCAGATGGAGTAACCAGATGTGATTTTTATGTGCCTCTAAAGGATGAATCTCACCAAGAACACATCAACTCAATCAAATGAAGTGGTAAGGTGATTTTAACTTGTCACACTGGGTGTGCTAGAAATATTATCACCAAAAAACAACACCTTGTGATTTTTCATGCATGTGTGAATGAGCAACTAGTTTTTTTGGGTGACATTGGATCATCTCTCAAGATGTGGGACATGCAGGCTTGAGATGATCCTCCAAATAAGGTTGGTTCCTGCTCCCAAACTACCTACCAAAATCAACTCTAATGTAGGAAAATCTATCTAATACTAATCTAACCTTCCAAGGGACTAGGAAGAGAGGATGCATGAAATCATACCCTACACTAAAGCAATGATACACCAAAAAAGGAAGTTGCTGATCACAAATCCAATTACCTAAAATAGAAAGAGGTGAGCAATGGAGAGGATGGACCAGATGCATCATAGACAAAAGATTAAGTTCACAGAGAAAACCACTTCAAACCCATTAAAAACATCTCCAAAAACAAACAATAGACATCAAATATATACACAGTATACCTTTCAATGATGAGAGGAAAGAAGAGACAATAAAATAATCAAAGGATGGACAAAATGCATCATGAAACATATTTTATTGCTCCATGAGTTCACACAGTACATTATTAGTGGGTAAGAGGAAATAATATTCCCTTACAAAGAAAGAGAAGAGGCTTAAAATCCACATTCTACCCTAGAGAAGAAAGAGGGAGGGGGGTAGGAGATAAAAATGACCAACTCTCTTACAAATGAGCCCATGATTACAGTTTATAGAATGAGAAAGAAAGAGAGAATTGTAATCCAGAATTTGTCTTTTCATCCACTTGCAAGTTTTCATAACTGAGTTTAATTGATGGTATGTTTCTTGCAAAAGGCTCCTCACACTATCCCACGTGTTGCAATAGTGAAAAATGTCTACCCATGCCTCATTAATTGTGGAATTGTGTATTTTCATGTTGGAGACATTTTTCAATTTTTACACATCTATTCTTAGTGAAATTGATAATTATGATTCTCATTTCATAGAGAACGTTGAGACCTTTCCAATGATATAAAATTTTCCAAATTTTGAGCATTAGATAAAAAATTATGCCTATTCAAAGTTTCGTGCAAAAAATTGTCATTTTCTTTTGTTTTACAGATTTTCAAGTTTTCTACATCATTCAGTGGATTTGGTTTATGCAGCTTTCCATAGAATTTTTTCTTCGGATTTATCTACGGAATTTTTTCTTTTTATTTTTCCACAGACTTTTTTCTGTGGAATTTGTTCTGCAGCTTTTTCACGGACTTTTTCTGTGGACTTTTTCCCCGGATTTTTGTGGCACTTTGTTCTATGACATTTTCCGTGGGATTTTATGTGGAATTTTCTTTGTGGATTTTTCCGTGGAATTTGTTCTATGGATTTTTTTGTGGTTTTCTCCGTGGAATTTTTCTGTAGCTTTCCGTGGCACTTTCTGCAGAATTTTTTGCGGACGTTTCTCTATAGCATTTTCTGTAAAATTATGAAAGTTATCAAAATTACCTTGGGGGTGAATTTTGGATAACAGTATCCACTCAGGGGATCAATTTTTTTAAATAAATATCTCTTACAAGCATGTCCATCATGTCATCTAGATAAGGAATATGAAATCCATACTTATTAGTAATTTCATTAATATATATTATTTCTGTACAAATCCTTCACATCCACGTTTCTTTGGAGTCAATATAATTAGGGTTGTATATCAGATCATAATTTATATTATATATCCTTTTACAATTGATTATGATAGTTGTTTTCTTAATTTTGCATCTAATGTTGGGGTCATCATGTATGCATCTTGATTTTGTAGGGATGATTATGGAATAAAATCAGTGTGATGTTTAATATTTCTCTTATGTGGAAATCCATCTGGTAACACTTCCGGTATTACATCTTAAATTTATTGTGGTACATTTGTTGTTTGAGTTTTTATGGGTATCACCTTAGAATATTCTTTTTTTGCAATTAAAGAATATCAAATTCCTGTCATCTTCATCTATATTATAAAATACATTGTGGACAACATGTTATTTTTGTGATTTTCTTATTTAAGTGATAAAAAAAACCTTTACTCCATCTTTACTAAAGTTTTTGTGTAGTGCCCACTCCTCTTCGACATTGATCTTACTAGGATTTTTGCTTACTATGGACTAGATACATTGAATTTTTTAATCATATTCGATCGGTAGATTTTGATAGATGGACATTACTATATTTGATTAGTATTTTGTTATACATTATATATATTTTGATTATGGATATGTGGTGACTCATAGTGTGAATTATGTGCATGGATTGACATTTTAGTATTTATGATGATCTAGAGTTACTACCTTCTATATGCACTGACATATTGGATTTTGATAGATAAATTTTGTTAGACGACCAAGCTAATCTTGTGACCTTATGGTTGATTGATGAAATGATATAATTGAAATATCTTGAAATTTTAAACAATTGGTGAATTGCTTGATTTTAGTGATGATTTAGTTATGTTATTTTATGATGTAAATGTATATGTATATGTGTGTTTTATTGAATTGATCTCATTTATATGGCCACGACACCAGAGAGGTACTGTTTTGATTTTTACTGGAAATTGTAACACAACAAAAAAAGGGGATAGGAGACCAAAAATGAAATAATTTTGGGTATTGGCAATAGGTCACCTTAGTAACTTGTGTTTGGTGTATGTGGTTATTGTTATCAGCGAATCACAGCACCCTTCTATGGTCTATACCAGTGCATATACTTGAACTCATGGTGTGATTGGATAACATGGGTACTATCTTCAAGTTGTGGGACTTGCTACTTGAGATAGACCTGCAGAGAAAGTTGATTCTTGCTCCTAAACTACCTACCACAATCTACTCTAATGCAGGGGAAACTAACTATTCTAATCTAAATTTCTAAGGGACCAGGGAGAGAGAATGCATAAAAATGAAATCCTACACTAAAGCGGTGATACACCAGAAAAGGAGGGTGTGAGAGTAGTTTTCAAATGTGTGAGATGCAGAAACAAAGTGCACACTAGAAGGGGTGATGACAGTTCTCCACAATATAGCAAAATGCATTCACAAAAGTACCTTAAACATACACAATGATAATGGATCCCTGCAAGAGCATAATAATAGACACAATATTCTTATAATCAAGGTTGAAGGGGCAAGAAGAATTCAAAAAACACAGCAGGGGAAGATACATCCACAAACTTATATTTTATTGCTTCTTGATATGCACAGTTCAATCGATTACAAGATAAGGGCCTAGATCACCATGCAAGGAGTCCACAACAAGGTCCTGCAACACATTGGCTTCACAAATCAATTTGGAAGATATTTGCTACAAAAATACCTCCTTTTACAATGAGCCCAACACTCCAATTTATAGAAAAAATGAGAAGAGAAAGAGAAGGGAAAATGGAAATCTCAAAATTTGTCCTTCAACCACTTGTAAGAGGCATTAAATGGAGTAAAATGATTATATATTACTTGCTAAAGGCTCCCCATACTATCCCAGGTGCTGCAGTAGAGAAAGAATGATGACCATGCCTCTTAATTGTACTCCCAACCACCAAATAAAACACTGTTATGAACCCAACCACATTTTCTTAAAAATCTCCATCAATATCTCATCAAATCTAGAATTTCTTGACTGCTGTGTGTTAGGATTGGAGCCACAATTCCAATGGTACCAATTTTTTGTGATTTCATTGAGAAATGCAAAAGTTATGTCCTTCTGAGTGCGGGTAGCTATTTTGGGTCTGGCAGGCATTTTCTGTCATTTGACGGTAATGGGAATTAACTGACTAAAGATAAATATGTTTTGTAAGATAAATATGTTTTGTGACATAGAGGACATCGTGCTCATTCCAGAAAGTCCAATTTTGTGAAAATTGAAGCTCGGAATCAAAAGTTATGGCTGTTTGAAGTTTCATAGGTCAAACATTGACTTTTCTTCTTTGCCTTGGGCCGATTCGGCTTTTTGCGTCCCCCGCATACTTTTGTCCCAATTTTCCCATGGACCTCCTGGGACACATTCTCCCGCATCAGCCGGTTCGGGATTCCTTGTCTCTCTTTGCGGCCTTTTCACCTTTTCTCGTCCAGCGCGTCCCTCGCGTACCTCGCGCACTTTTGTCCCGGCTATCCCGGAAAAAAATCTCCGAACTACCCGAAATGGACCGTCTTTCAGAAAATCGGCCGATTCGCATTCCACGTGTACTTTTTTCCTGGATGTCCCAAACTACGTGAAAACAAAACTTGATGATTTTTTCCACTTTCAGCCGTTTCGGCTTTTCACGTCCCTCGCGTCCCGACGTCCCAATTGTCCCGCAGACCGCCTGGGACAAAAATGTCTGACTTAGTTGATTTTCTTTATATTTCAGCCCCAAGCTTGGTATGACGAACCTCGGTATGACCCGAACTGGTACAACCCGAACCCTTCAGACCCGAAATGCTTTAAAACAGTCCTGCAACCTTATTTTTGTATTTTTTCCTTTTTTTCTAACTTGTTGGGATTTCTTCTTGGATGGGAGAGTTAGAAAAAAGCCGAGGGGACCCCAAAAAACATGATTTTGGGCCTCAAATCAATCTACTTGCTCGGGACTGAATAATTTGATGCATGTTATCAAAATTACCTTGAGGGGTGAATTTTGGATAACAGTTATATTGTTGATAGATTGGTAGGAGGTCCCCTTGGGGGGTGGCCTCAAATGTGACCTTGGGTAAATGTGTTGTTTCCCTTTTAGTTTTAATTATTTGTGAGTATGTAATTTATTGTAGCAATGTGATTCACTTTATTATTTTTAGTTGATGTGCTCTATTTAATCTAATTAATCTTGTTAATTGAAGTAATTTGGGATATGACCAAGGGGTATTTAATTTTGGTATATTTTCCTTGATTTTATTTTGAATTTGAGAGGATTTTTATTGGTTTAAGTTTTGTGTACTCATCATTGCATAGGAAAACTCGGATTTGGGCTTAAGGGCCATTTTTGGAGGCTTGTGGGACAAGTTAAGCTTGTCCCACATCTCTTAAATTCACCTACCAACTATACATATGGATTAAGGGGTCAAAAATAGACCCCATTATGGTATTTTTAAGGTAAAAGGTGATATTTATTGCACTTCCTTACAATATTTTTTAATTGTGTCCTTTAGAGGTGTGGGTAAGAGTTTGTGTATGTATGAGGCTTGTCATTTCCTCAACCACCAATTTATTGAGCTTTGGGTTTTGGGTTTGACCATGTGATGTGGAGATGAAGAGAAGTGATATGGTATCCTACATTGAGCCATCTCATTCTCCTCTTTCCCTTTTCTATTTATTCAAGGTTATTTGATGGTTTTGGGGTTACATGTTTTATTTTCACTCATGAATTTTGGAGGAGCTTACTTTTGGAGCCTTTGTAAAAGCTTGAAATATTGTTTTGTGCTTGTGTTGCATTTGTAAAAGTCTTGAAGCTTGGGGTTTTGGATTGGATACTCTTGCAATGGTAAGGTAGGAACTTCACCCATGTATTTTTATTTCTATTTGTTGTGAAAATGGTTGTAAATGAATATATGATGTACGTTTTTTTTGGGGAGTAGAATAGTGTTAAGGTTGTTTATGAGAATGAAAATGGGGATGTATTGAGGGAGGGATAAGAGTTTATGTTTTGCATTTAGAGGGATTTTTGGGTCGGGTGTCCCACCTTGTGATAATAGGATATATTTCTTATTTAACTTTCTATGTTGATTAAGGGAGGAATAATAGTTTTGAGGGAGGAATTAAAGAACTTTTGGGAGGGATAAAAGATTTGAGGGAGGTATAAGAGTTTTGTTGTTATGTGATTTTGGAGGCTTTTAAGGTGGGCATGTAATCCCATTGGGAGGAATAAGTGATTCCTCATGTTTCTTCTCTCCCTTGGCTTGGATTGGAAGCCTTTTTGCTTGGGAAAATAATATTTTTGTTGTGATATTTGTACTATGGTTATTGTGTTAAAAATTTGCTTGATTGGTTGTTGTGGAAGCCATTAAAAGTTGCTTTGGTTTCCTTATATCTCTTATTGATTCATTCTTGGGGCTTGGGGGCCAATGAGGAGGAAGGATTATCCTTATAATTAAATTATTGGTTTGGTGGAGAGTGTTTCCTACTTCCCTTATTTTGTTATTGTGCTTGGATTTTGGAAAATGGTGGAGCTCAAATTAAGTTTGGACATAGTTGCATTTTGAAGAGAAAAAGAAGGAATCCTACCTTTGTAAAAAAAATTCCATGTTTTCTCCACTTATGTGGAGGGCTTGTGTAACTTGTATTTTAAGGTTCATCTTCTTGTAAAGGTATTTTGTAAAACTAATTTGAATTGGTTGTTCAAGAAGTTCTCATGTCAGAAAGGGGGCATGTGAAGTTGTATATGATTGATATTAAACTTCATTAAAACTTCTAATTTTAGGTCATGATTGTATTTGATTTCATAATGGAAACCATCCCTATTTGGAATGGGAAAATATTATATTCAAACTTAAATATTTGACTTAATAGTGTAATATCATCTTATTTTAAAATATTAATGGTATCCAAAATTCACCCCTCGAGGTAAATTTTGATAACGTGCATTAGATCCTTGAATCCCGAGCAATTAGATTGATTCAATGCTAAAAATCATGTTTTTGGGGCCCCTTTCGATTCTCGCTAACTCTCCCATCCAAGGAAAAAATACCAACAAGTTAGAAAAAAATTTGAAAAAATTCAAAAAATGAAGTCGCAGGCCTTTTTTAATGCATTACAGGTCTGAAGGTTGTGGGTCATACCAATGCGGATCGTACCAAGGTTCATCATACTAAGTTCGTGGCTGAAATACAAAGAAATCAGCAAAGTTGGAACTTTTTGTCCAAGGCGGTCCACGGGATAGTTGGGACGTCGAGACACGTAAAGCCAAAATGGCCGCAGGCAGTGAAAATTCACAAAAGTGGAATTTTTTGTTCCATGCGGTATTTGATAGCTGGGACAAAAGTATGCATGGTACGTGAATCGACTGATTTTCTGTAATTCAGTCAATTGTGGGTGGTGTGGAGATTTTCATCCGGGAAAGTCGGGACAAATGTACATGCGGGATGCACAAAGGTGAAATCACCACACAAGGAGCGAAGTTAACCTCGAATCAGCCGATGCGGAAGAATGTGTCTAGGACATCCGAAACACGCAGACCTGATTTTTTTGAAATACCTGTAATTCAAAGGAAAAGTCAAAATTTGACCTCCCAAACTTCAAACGGCCATAACTTTTGACTCCAAGCTCCAATTTTCATAAAATTGGACTTTCTGAAACGAGCATGACAAAAACTAGATTTCTTAATTTTAACAAGGGTAGATATATTTAAATAAAATACAAATATTTGGCCCAATTCAGTTAATGCTCATTCTCGTCAAATGACAGAAAATGACTGCTAGACCTAAAATAGCTGCTCACACTCAGAAGGCCACAAATTTTGTATTTCTTAACAAAATCACACAAAATTGGTATCGTTGGAATCGTGGGTCTGAGGAAGACACAAAATAATCAAGAAATTCCAGATTTGATGAGAAATCAATGGGGATTATTCATAAAACGTGTTTTGGTTCATGACTGTGTTTTATTTGGTAGTTGGGAGTGTCATTAAGAGGCATGGTTATCATTCTTTCTCTACTGCAGCACCTAGGACAGTATGGGGATCCTTTTGTAAGTAACATACAATCATTTCAATACATTTAGTTCCTCTTACAAGTGGTTGAAGGATAGATTTCAGGATTTTTATTTTTCCCCTTCTCTTTCTCTTCTCATTTTTCTATAAATTGGAGTGTTGGGCTCATTGTAAAGGGGGGAGTTTTCAGATAGCAAAGCTCTGTCAAAATTGCTTTGTGAAGCCAATGTGCTGCAGCCCCTTGTAGTGGACTCCTTGCATGGTGATCCAGGCCCTTAACTTGTAATAGATTGAACTGTGCATATCATGAAGCAATAAAATATCAGTTTGTGGATGTATCTTCCCCTGCTGTGTTTTCTTGCATTCTTCTTGCCCCTTTAATCTTTCTACAAGAATATTGTGTCTATTATTATGTTCTTGCAGGGATCCATTATCATCGTGTATACTTGGAATATCGTTGTGAATGCATTTTTCTAGATTATGGAGGAATCTCATCACCTCTTCTAGTGTGCACTTTACTTCTGTATTTCATGCATTTGAAGACTACTCTCACACCCTCCTTTTCTGGTGTATCACCGCTTTAGTGTAGGCTTTCATTTCATGCATTCTCTCTCCCTGGTCCCTTGAAAATTTAGATTAGAATAGTTAACTTATCCCTACAATAGAGTAGATTGTGGCAGGTAGTTTAGAAGCAAGAACCAACTTTCTCTGGAGGTCTATCTCAAATTAGCAAGTCCCACAACTTGGAGATAGTACCCATGTTATCCAATCACACCGTGAGTTCAAGTACATGCACTGGTATGAACAGAGGGGTGCTGTGATTCGGTGATAACAATACCATTTTCTTGTGGGGTCCACCATGATTCAAGAGCTCAAACCACCATGAAAATATGATCTAATAAATTAAATACATGCTTAAATTCTTAAAAAATATTTATTTTTCATTTGTAGGCATAACCAAGAATTTTCCCCCATATTGATTTTAATTGGGCTTACGAGGGTTTCAGACAACTTCACAAAAATGGATAGAAATTTCTTATTTCTCATCCATTTGAACTTAGAATTTTTGAATTTTTTTTGTCTCTATGATCTTAAAATTTGTATCTTTATAATTTATGTGAAGGAGGCTCCAAAATTTAGCTTGAATGCTAAGAAGTCAGGGTGCTATTTTAACATACCTTACTTAACCCAATTATAATCAAAATGCAATATCTTGCAAAAAAATCCTCCTCATGTCCTCAAATTTGGACCAGATGTCATGAATAAATCCTCTATGATCTAAAATTTCCACATTTTCCTAGTTAACTCTTAAACTTCCTATCCAATCTCATTTGGGCATGCTAAACCTGCTTGTCATGAAGGGAAGTCACACCAATGACCTTGGATATGCCTCTAACTGTTGAATTATGACCTGATACTTAATTTGAGGACTCTTGGAAATTTCCCTACACATTTACCATAATTTCATTATCATGGTATATCTTGGTTTGTTTCATATCCATATTTTTAAGTGCTTGATTTAGGTCAAATTTGGCTAGTTTACACTACAACTTACCACCTATGAACTATTATTCACTATGTGCCCCCTTGAACATGTCATATAATGTGTTTTATAACTTTACCATGATTAAATATTATATTCAAGCCTTCACTTCACCTTTACAAGTCACTTTACTAACTAGGCCTTGGGATTAGGCATCCTGAACTGAGCTAGTATGAAAAAATCAACTCATGTGCCTATGTAACCATCATTATGAAAATTTTCCACATCATATACATGTTATATTGTATAAGGAATAATCTTAGTATGCTATCACATCATCAATTATCCTCAGTTGGTCAGTGTATCCTAAAGAAGTTAGTGCATACTCAGGTGTTCTCAAACCTTTGACTTGTTCTACCTTGTCTGACTCATTCCAACCTCCCTCTAGCTCTCAAAAATCATAATTTTTCATTAATATACCTTTGAAATCAATGAAAACTAAACATCAATGAAAACTACATGCCAAAAATACATGTTACTATAAAAATTTATAAAGGGATATGCATAGATAGTCTTGCCATTAGAGGAACTCCTGAAAGAAAAGGGAAAGTTCTACTGGAAGGACATACAACAATAAGATTTTGAATGCCTAAATATTAGAAGTTATTGTTGTATGTCTAAATATTAGAATGCCTCGGGAACTACAATTGGAGTTGTGTTAGCACAACCTTGTGAAAGAAACATTGATCATCCCATCTGCTTTGGAAGAAGAAAGATAAAACGTGTGGAATATAACTTTACAACTATAGAGATTGAGGATTTTTACATGGTGTATGTGCTTCATAAGTCCAGGCATTATCTTCGTGTTACCCCTTTTAGCTTTTATACTAATTATATTGCTCTAAAATACTTGGTCAATAAGCTTGTGTTACAAAGTCACATTTGCATATGGATTCTGTTATTCCAGGAGTTTTATTTTTCTGTAATAGTAAAACCTAGTAAGAAAAATATGGGACCTGATCACCTTTCACACATAAATTCTAGGGAGGATGTAAAAATTATTGAAGATAACATGCCAAATGTAAAGTTGTTCAGGTTAGAATGTGTGCATATAGATCTACAAGACACAATAATATTTTTATACATGAGTATTGCACCTCAAGGGATGAAGACTATGGAAAAGAAGAAATTAGCTATACATGTTGCACCTTATCATCTAGTTGGAGGAGACCTTTACAAAATGGGTTATGGTGAAGTACTGTATAAATGCATCTTAGAGTGTGAATGTAAATAAATTATGGAAGAGATACATGGTGGTATTACTAGAGGACACTATGTTAGAGAAGAAACCACACGTAAGATACTTCTAGTTGGAATTTTTTGGGAAACCATTTATAAGGATACCAAGGAGTTTTTCAAGGCTTCTGACCATTGTCAAAGGATTGGTAAGATAGGAAAGAGGGATGAGAGTCATTGCATTCCATTCCATCTACATAAACTTTTGAATTGAAAAATGGGCTATTGATTTTGTTGGGACAATTGCACCAAAAAAAAAACAAAATGAAACATGATATATTATTACTTGTACAAATTATCTGACGCGATATCCAGAAGTTGTGCCAACTAACGACTGTACAAGTGATAAAACTACACACTTTCTATGGGAGAATATCATAAGCAGGTATGGTTGTCCAGTAATACTAACAAGTGATAGGGGTACTCATTTCATAAATGAGAAAATAATGCTATTATTAACAAAATTTATGTTGGCACATCACAAGACAACTACTTATCCCTCACATGCTAATAGAATAGTAGAGGCATTCAATAAAATGTTGAGCCAATCCCTGACCAAGATTTGAAATATTGGAAGAAAAGACTGGGATGATAAGGTTTCAACTGCCCTTTAGGTGCATAGAACTACCTATAAGAGGTTGAATAAATCCACTCCCTTTTAATTAGTCTTTGACGTAGAAATAATATTGCTTGTTGATTTTATGTTACCATAAATTATGTATTGCGCATACAGGAAGAATCACAGATGAAAAAGAATTGGAAGCATGCATTAAAAGGTTGATGCAACTAGATGAATGACGTGTAATTACGTGATGGATCCAAAATCTATAGAAGGCATGATAAAAGTCTTGGCATGATAGGCACATCCAGAACAAGTATTTTGTAGTTGGAAGATTGGTACTTCTATATGATTCTAAATTTTCATGCCACCCAGGAAAATTGAAATTAAATTGGTTGGGACCATTTAAAGTAACCAAGATTCTGGAATAAGGAACATGTTAATTACAAACACTTGATGGAAAAATGTTACCTAGTTACTTCAATGGAAATAGGAGGAAGCTCTACTATAAATAAGATTCTTTTATATCCTATTTGTAATAAGGCAATGTTACTATTTAGATTATATTTTCTTTTTCAAGTATTGTTATTTTTAGTTTTTAAAATAAGCACATTCACGTGCAGGATCTGATCTATTTGTGGAGTCTAATGTGAAGAGGATTGCACATACATTTAGTCTGGGGTAACATGTAAAGAAAATGGTATACCTTTTGTAATGGTGAATGGAACAATGGTGCTAATGGTGGACTATTTTGCTCAATGGAAAACAAGAAAATTTTGTGGTGATGAAAACATGTGGAATATTACATAGGATAATGTGAGGTAGGCATCATATAAATAAATCCACTTGGTATGTTACACAGAGCAAGAAAACATGCGACGTTGGAAGGTACATTCTAGGGAATCTGTATCCTTGGAATTAGTAGTGTGCTAAAAGTTTATGGATGTTGCGCATGGAGAGGAGACGTCAGACATGGAATTGGTGGAAAAAGTGGAAAAGAAAAAAAAACAATTGGTCTGAATCTCATGTTCGGTGGAGCATTAAATATGCTCAAAAGAATATATATATATATACACACACATAGAGAGAGAGAGAGAGAGAGAGAGAGAGAGAGAGAGAGAGAGAGAGAGAGAGAGAGAGAGAGAGAGAGAGAGAGAGAGAGAGAGAGAGATAGTTATATTTATCACTTACAAATTGAGAGATCTTGTAAATTTATGTGATTTGCAAACAAAAGCAATGACGACCATGTTAGATTAGGTAATTACCTTAGCTCATGTTCACCTAGGTACTTTATTTAACTTTATTGCATTTATTCTCACCCACTTATGTGTGTGGATATTAATTTTATTTTATTTAGATATTAGGGAGATATTATCTAGTTTCTAGGTATAGTTCTTTCCTTGATATATGGTATTTCCTAGATCTTTGATGACTAGTTCTTTCCTAAATCTATGGTCTTGACTAGTTCTTTCCTTGATTTATGGCTTAATCTATGACCTTGACTTATTCTTATATTGATATTCCTTGCCTATATAAACAAGGACCATTCTCATTGTATTTCATTGAGTTCCATAATAATATATGATATTGCTACTCATTTGTTTGCAAAGGTTTATGTAGAGTTATTCTGGAAAATTAGTTTCATCTTATTGAGCATGGTGTTTAATTAGCATCTAAATTATTTGTGGCTTGATAAGATCTGTTTATCATTCCTTTTATGGTATCAGAGCTAGAGATTGCCGTTGACATTTGTCTGTGAGTTTTATTTTGTAAATAAGGTTTTTTGTATATCAATATATTTGGGATTTGTTCGTATTTTGTTGTTGCATGAATTTTTATGAGAAAAGAGCCTTTCGTTGGATTCAGAAGGTGTGAAAACCCTAAGATTGACTATAAACTCGACCATTTTTGGAGGCAGTCATTTTTGCAGTATTTTTTTTGTTGCAGAGGCATGTACTGGTTCGCTTAAGAATCCATGTCAGCATGGAAGGAAACCCAAAAAAATGGTTTTTTGGGTTTTTCAAGATCCACACTGAGTATTTTTAATCTGTGTTGTCGTATTTTTGGTTGGCGTGTACCAGACCTTTTTGGGAGGGACATTTTTTTCCATTTCTGCCAGGGCACGTAGGTTACTGTGCATAGACTACTATTTTGGGAAATTCTGAGCATTGCTATTTTGGGCATCGAAGGTCATTTTCTACACAGTCTAGAAATAGTAAGTTTTACCAGAAGAAGTAATTGGTTTTGACTTTCTCGAACCCATTCAAATCCTTAGTCCCTGGTCATATGGTATGGTAATATGAGGGCTTAAGCTTGTGATTCATACTAGTAGGTTCTTAACTCCAGCCCCCTTTAATTTTATTTGTGTGGTGAAGGCAAGAGAATTTTATTTTGTTTTAGTGGAAACTAAAATAAATAATAGAGCATAATATTGAAAAGCTTGTATCTTTTGATCGGTAACTCAGATTTGAGTGTCGTTTTTTGGCAAAAGTACTTTTTTTTGTGCTCTTTCCATTGGAACTATTTATTTTGAGAAACACACTATAAGTATAAAGTTCCATATTGTAGAACACACTCAATTATAAAGTGCCAAAATATGGGGGTGTCTTATTTCATTGCTTGGGTCTTTGCATTTTCTGGTGATTTTTGAGAATGACGTCTTTATTTACTTCTGCATTAGATTATGTTGAGCAATTAACAACACATAATTACCACACATAGAAACCAAGAATGGAACCAATAATTAAATGGAAAGGATTATGGGCTTTAACTTCTTAAAAAAAACTAGTGATCAGTAGAGAATATAAAAATTTTAGTACCAGTGCAAATTTGATGAGTGTACGGGTTTGATAGGAACTTATGTAAGTGATAGTCTTTTGCTTCATTTGGAAAAATGTGACTCTCCTTTCAAAATATGGAAGAAATTAGAGGGTTTATTTGATAAGGTGGATCACATGAGAGCTGTGCAACTTGAAATTGAGATGACCTCTCTTAATCTTGATTATTTTCCATCGATTATAGACTATCTTACCAAGTTTAAGCATTTGTTGACACAATTGAAGGGGAGTGGAAGAGATAATAAATATGGAGAGTGTTTTTACTTAATCCTATCCAAGTTGAGAGGACCATTCCAAATATTTTCTTCTACATTTTTCTATAGCATGGATGCCTTAGGTGACATCTTCTAAATTCCTGACTTAGAAACATTTTGTGAAAGAATTACTAGGGAAGAATCCAAATTGTGTAACCTTGAACTTTTCACCTCTCAAAAGGGATTAGTTTAATATAATATTAAGGGCAAGGGAAAACAAAAAATCAAAACCAAATCCACCCCTTCTCCATCTCAAAGTGCTCCTAAAATAAAAGAAAACAACTCTAAACCCAAGGAGCCTTCTAAATCCATAGCTCTTTTTGTATTGGCCATGAAGAACATAGGTGTTATAAGAAAATTCAAGCCTTAGAGGATGTAATCAAGAAACACAAAAATTTATATCTCCACTTCACCTCCTTCTAATAAGCATGACAAAGCACTTAATGTTATTGGGAGATCTCAGTCACGAATTACAGATATTTGGGTTATAGATTCTAGTGCTTCTCATCACATGTCTTCTTCCAGGAGTCTTTTGTATCTCTAGGTTTGATTTCTACTTCAAAAATAAAGGTTGGAGATTCTTCCTTTCTTTTTGTTAAAGGAAAATGTGACATATACCTTGATGGTGGCAGTATCAAAGATGTACTTTATGTTCCTAACATCACTATAAATTTTCTTTTTGTATATCAAATTTGTCATTCTAGTCAAGGAAAAACAATGACTTTACACCACATGAGGTAGAAGTATGGAATATTTTGGAGCCTCATTCACTTGTTTCTCAAGGTATTTTCTATCATAGTTCTAGACTATATCACTTGAGGGTTTTGACGACACTTCCTCTATAGGGATAGGATTGGTTTCTCATGCAGATTCAAAGAGTAAGCTTTGGCACGAGAGATTTAGAAATCTCAATTATAGATATTTGAAGGAGTTCAATACTCATTATATGGTTGATGGTATTCCTAGAGTTTCTTTTCTTGAGGTATTTTTTCATGGCTGTGCATTAGGGAAATACTAACCAAGATCTATTTCCTAAAAAATGTCCAAGATAGCTTCTTCACCACTTGAGCTTGTGCATAGTGACTTGATGGTTTTTCCTACCCCCTCTTTCAATGGAGCTAAGTATGCACTTACCTTTATTGATAATTTCTCAAGGCATACTTGGGTTTATTTTCTAAAGTACAAAAGTTATGTTTTCTACACTTCAAAGTCTTCAAGGATTTGGTTGAGAAACAATCTTCTAGTTGCATAAAGAACCTTCGCAATGATAATGGGGGGGAGTACTTCAAGAATGAGTTTTATGAATTTTTGGCAACTCATGACATTATTCACCAGCATTCTATTCCTCATACTCCACAACATAATGGCTTAGTAGAATGAAAGAATCAAAATTTGAAGGAAATGGCTAACTCCATGATGCATTATAGATATTTACGTCCTATCTAGTGGGCATAAGTAATTAAATGTGCTAACTACATTCAGAATCACACACTACATAGAGCACTTAAGCATTTGAATCAAGAGGAAGCTTGGTCAAATACTAAGCCAGATGTCTCATTTTTTCAAGTCTTTGGGAGCCATGTTTGGGACTTTGTTCCTAAGAAGAAAAGGAAAGCCTTGGATAAGAAGAGTAAACCCTTGATATTTATAGGTTATTGTGAGGACATGAGAGATTATTGAAATTTAGATCCTGATACTCATGAGGTTTATTTTTGAACACATCTTCAATTTGATGAGCAATTCACACCTCATGATTCTTCATCTTCTTTCATGCCCGCTTCTTCTTATTTATCTCATATTAAGGACCCTTTCTTTACATAGGTTGATGAGGATGTTATAGATGCTGACGAGGATCCTATTTTGACTGATGTTATCACTATACCTAAGTGGGATCGTACTATATTTTTTGAGGTAAAACCTTTCATACAGGATATTCCACACACTAAGCATCATCATGCACATTCTACCAGTTCTAGATTTTTTTGTTAGGAATTTTATGAGGATCCAGAGTCTTTTTCACAGGCTCATGGGATATAGGAGTGGGATGATGTGATGAAAGATGAGTATTATTCTTTGAGGAAGAATCATACTTGGGATTTGGTATCTATTCCTAAAGGAAGAAATATGGTTAAGTGTAAGTGCGTATACCAAACCAAATACACAGCTGATGGGTCCATCGACAAGTTTAAGGATCATCTTGTTACAAAGGGTTTTTCACAAGTTGAAGGTATTGATTAGTCTGAGACTTTTGAAGCCGTGGAAAAGATGGATTTTGTAGTCCTTGTACTTGCTATTATTGCATCACAGTGTAGCCCGTATACCAAATGGATGTAAAAAGTTCCTTCTTACATAGAGATTTATAAGAGGAAATATACATGGAGTAACCGACTAGATTTGTTCAGGATTCTTCTCTTGTTTGTAGAATCTGAAGGTCTCTCTACGGTCTTAAAAAATCCCCTTGGGCTTGGTATGAGAAGATGGATTCTTTTCTCCTATCTACTAGTTTTGTTCATTTCAATTCTAACCATACAATCTATATCCAACATGTTGGTGTGGATATTGTGATACTTGTCTTGTATGTTGATGATCTATTACTTACTTGAAGCTCTTCTTCCAACATTAAGACTATTCAGAGGGCTCTTTCTACACAGTTTGACATGACATATCTTGAGTTATTGCATTATTTCCGTAGTTTGCAGGTTTCTCAAATGGATTTAGGGATTCATTTGAGTAAGCAAAAGTACACCCATGATCTTCTTTGGCGCTTTGATATGGCTGATTGTAAGACAATTCCATCTCCTTTTTACTCTGGGCTAACTCTTACTTCCACATGTACCACTCCACTTTGGTATCCTACATTGTATAAGTAGTTGTTTAGAAGTCTCATGTACTTGTAACCATACTCACCCTGATATTTCATCTACATTAGGTATTGTATCTCAGTTTGCACATTCTCCTCATAGTAGTCACTGGCCTCCACTACACTAGGAGTTATACATGGAACTTCCCACTTTACAAGGAACTTCCCACTTTGGACTCCACTACACTAGGAGTTATACTCAGTTGTTTGGATACACAGATTTAGATTGGACAGGTTCTATTGATGACAAACATTCCACTTCTAGCTATCTTTTTTATCTTGGTTCTTCTCTAGTTTTTTTGGCATGTAAATAGAAACATGCTATTACACTTTCATCTTTAAAGGTAGAGTACAGGGACATAATTACAATGATTCAACATATTCTTTAGATTTAACAATTATTGACAGAGTTTGGATTTCCATAGGATTCACCGAATGTACTTTGGTGTGATAAATAAAGTGCAATTCACATTTCTCGTAACCTAGTTGAGCACCAGTGGACCAAGAATATTGAGATACACATCCACTTCATTTTTCAACACATTTAGGATGGATTTCTTTGCTTGGAGTACCTTCCGACTCAGCATCAGGTTGCATACATCTTTATGAAGCCTTTTACATCACCTTGCTACCTTGAGTTGTGTGGAATGCTTGGGTTTTGGAAGTTGTTCTTGGGGGGTGTTCGTGAAAACACATTCCTTCTTCTTCTTCTTCTTTCTCTTTCCTTATAAGAGGATGCTTTCCTTCTTTTGGTTTGAGATTTCTTCATGGATATATTGTCCATGAGTACCTCATCAGGCCTAGTTGTCAGAACTCATACTGTGGACATGCCACTTCTATTTTGGCCCCTAGCTTCACTTGAGGGGGGCTGTTAGAGTAGGTATTTACCTTAGCTCATGTTTACCTAGGTATATTATTTATCTTTATTGTATTTATCCTCACCCACTTATGTGTGTGGCTATTTATATGGTCTTATGCATATGATAGATGTACATGTAAATGTATTGCAGATGTGTTTTGAATTCGGGTGTGAATTCTGTAGAGTTTGTTGAGCATAGCTCTAAATGGATCTGGGCATTGTATTGAGAGAGTGGAGGCTTGTAATAAAATTTGAGCAAGTGATTCTTGGTGGACATAGCCCAAATTGGGTGAACCACGTTAAATCTTTTCTCTCTGTGTGTTGTTATTTATTTTGCACTTTTATTTGAGATCTGTAATATTTTATGCATATTATTTTCTACTGTTGCGATTCTATAAGGGATTATTCCGCATATTTTATCTCTTATTTCCTAACATATGGAAGTTGTTCTTGGGGGTGTTCGTGAGAACATCTTCCTTCTTCTTCTTCTCTTTCATTATAGCAGAATTATTTCCTTCTTTGGGTTCAAGATTTCTTCATGGATATATTGTACATGAGTACCTCATTAGGCCTAGTTACCGGGACTCATACTGTGGACATGCCACTTCTATTTTAGCCCCTAGCTTCACTAGAGTGGGGGTGTTAGAGTAGGTATTTACCTTAGCTCATGTTAACCTAGGTACATTATTTACCTTTATTGTATTTATCCTCGCCCACTTATGTGTGTGGATATTTCTTTTTCTTTATTTAGATATTATCTAGTTGTTAAGTATAGTTCTTTCCTTGATCTATGGTATTGACTAGATCCTTGATGTCTAGTTCTCTCATAAATCTATGGACTTGACTAGTTCTTTAATGACTAGTTCTTTCCATGATTTATGGCTTGATCTACGACCTTGACTGGTTCTTAGATTGTTATTCCTTGTCTATATAATTAAAGCCCATTCTCATTGTATTTCATTGAGTTCCATAACAATATATGAGATTTCTGCTTATTTGTTTGCAAAGGTTTATGTAAAGTTATTCTAGAAAATTTCTTTCATCTTATTGATCGTGATGTTTGATTAGCATCTGTGTTCTTGGCTTGGCACGATCTGGTTATCATTCCTTTTATAAAATGTTGAAAAAATTAAGAAAAAAACATCAAACCCAATTTTTGAGTCATAGATGGATGCTTTATGACTCCAAATTTTTTCAAAACATGTTGTAAGATAATACAACAAATTATCATAGTGTATAAATTTTTTAGAGAATTCTGTAAAAACTGGATTCATTTTGGTTATCGAATGAATGTTATGGCCTCCATAGGATAGATCAAAAAAGCCACACGGGTAATCCCGAATAAATTATACACTAGGAAAAGTGAGCAAGCTTGGGTTACACAATGGTAGACCAAATAGTAAAGAGCCTAGTTTTCCAAGAACAAGAAGAAGAATAATGAGAAAAATCATAGTTAATTTTACACACCATTTTAAGCTTGGGATACAATAAAGCATAACCTTTACTGGGTGAATAAATTGGAAATGGTGTATTTAAAAACCTATAAACCATTTCCAGTACTTCAAAAAATTCCTATCTCAATAGAAATGTCTTTGAGAATGGGATTTCATGAATCGGGGTGTCCATTAGTGAAAAAATATTTGTTATTATCTTCAGTATAGGTAAAAATCCAACAATATAAATGGCTAAAGTTGTGTTGGAATGTGTGAATCCCTTGTTATCACTGAATCACAAAACCCTTATGTTTACACAAGTGCATATACATACTTGAGCTCACGGTGTGATTGGATAACATGGGTACCATCTCCAGGTTTTGGGACTTGCTACTTGATATGGACCTCTAGAGAAAGCTGGTTCTTGCTCCTAAACTACCTCCCACAATCTACTCTAATGTAGGGTAAACTAACTGTTCTAATCTATCTTTCCAAGGGACCAACAAGAGAGAATGCATAAAATGAAAGCCTACACTAAGTAGTGATACACCAGAAAAGGAGGGTGTGAGAGTAGTCTTATAATGTATGAAAACTAGAAGTAAAGTGCATATTAGGAGGGGTAATGATAGATCTCCACAATCAAAAAATGCATTCACAACAATATTTCATACATACACAATAATAATGGACCCTTGCAAGAGCAGAAAAATAGACACAATACACTTGTAATCAAGGTTGAAGGGGAAAGAAGAATGCAAGAAAACTCAGCAGGGGAAGATGTATCAACAAACTTGTATTTTATTGCTTCATGATATGCACAGTTCAATTTGTTACAAGATAAGGGCCTCGATCACCATGCAAGAAGTCCACTACAAGGGCTTACAACACATTAGCTTCATAAAGTAATTTGGAAAAAGCTTTGCTACAACTAAAACTACCTCCTTTTACAATGAGCCCAACACTCCAATTTATAGAAGAATGGGAAGAGAGAGAGAAAGGGAAAATGGAAATCCTAAAATCTGTCCTTCAACCACTTGTAAGACACACTAAATGGATTGAAATGATTGTATTTTACTTCCAAAAGGCTCCCCATACTATCCCAGGTGGTGCAGCAGAGAAAGAATGATGACCATGCCTCTTAATGGCACTCCCAACTACCAAATAAAACAATGTCCTAAACCCGGCCACATTTTATGAAAAATATTCATTGATTTCTCATCAAATATGTAATTTATTGATTTCTGTGAACTAAGATCAAAGCCATGATTCCAACAGTACCAATTTTGTTTGATTTCATTGAGAAATGCAAAAGTTATGGCCTTCTAAGTGCCAATAGCTGTTTGTGGTCTACCAGATGTTTTCTGTTATTTGACAGGAATGAGCATTAACTGACTAGAGCTGAATATGTTTATTTTATTTAAATATATCTACCATCATTAACTGAATCAGTAGAGGTTGAATGCTCATTCCAAAGAGTCCAATTTTATGAAAATTTGAGCTCAAAGTCAAAAGTTATGGCCGTTTGAAGTTCGGGAGGTCAAACTTTGACTTTTCTCTTTACTGTGGCTATTTCTACAAAATTGGGTCTGCGTGTCCTAGCTATCCTGAACATATTCTTCCACATCAGCTGATTCTAGCTTCCTTGTCCCTACGCGTCCTTCATTGATCAGGCTGTTGACTTTTGCATCGGCCGCATCCCATGGTCCCTTTTGCGGCCTTTTCGCCTTTCCACGCCCCACGCGTCCCGACCGTCCTAGAAAAAAATATCCTCACCACCCACAATAGACTGACTTGTGGTAAATTGACCAATTTGCATCCTGTGCATACTTTAGTCCTGACTATCCCAGACCACGCGAAACAAAAACTTTCACTTTTGCCAATTTTCACTGCCTGTGGCCATTTTGGCTTTGTGTGTCTTGTTCATCCTTGTGTACCAACTGTCCCATGGACTGTCTAAGATGAAAATGTCTGATTTTTTTTATTCCTTTGTATTTCAGCTCCAAACCCGGTACAACGAACCTTGGTACGATCTGTAGTCTCCAAACCCGCAATGCATTAAAAGAAGCCTGCGACTTCATTTTTTGCATTTTTTCAATTTTTTGCTAGCTTGTTGGATTTTTTCATTGGATGGGGAAGTTAGAGAGAAACCAAAGGGACCCACAGAACATGATTTTGGGCATTGAATCAATCCTACTAGCTCAGGGCTGATGAATCTGATGCATGTTATCAAAATTAACTTGAGGGGTGAATTTTGGACAACATCCCTTTCTTGAAAATGCTTAAGGTTATGCACTGAGTGAACCTCTGTAATAAGCACACTGTAGAAGGTAATGACCAGTGACTATAATGCCCACATTTTCCTGTACAAAACCCACAAATTGATAGGAAAATTTATGACATAATTTATTTTTCTTAGATAGGTTTCAATGGGATAACCTTCAATTTGATTTAATTATTTCTCGGTTAATCATTCATTCATTTTTATTAAAAATTAATTATTATTATGTCAATTGAACATTTTGGACTTAAATCCTCTTCTAGGATTCCCGTTAAAATTTTGCTAATTAAACCTTACACGTCATTGGCTAAAATACTCTTATTACACTATTTATTTAATTCATCCTTATAGTTCAAAATCATTTATTTATTTAATACTTTAGGGCCAAGTATAAAATTATATTCCCATTAAATTAAGTTGAAATAAATTTAAACCCCCGTGATAAAATTATTTATTTATCTTGATAAACAAATCAATTTAAATCATGTCAAAATTCAAATCGTTTCTAAAAATGTCACTAGACTATACAATAAGGTCACATTATAATCTTGCCCCCTAACACCCCCCATTTAGTGGCCCCATTTACAAGTTTCACATAAATTTTATTTAAAAACACATTCCCACCAAAAGCCTCACCTAAATTTTGTAGGGTTGAATCACAACCATTAGATGGATTCTTTTAGGACCCTTAGATGTAGGCAATCAACTAACCCTGAACATCCTTATGAAAATCTCTTATTCATTTCTTTTGGCTTATTTTCTCATTTTAATTTTTTTAGGTTTGGGAGGAGAAGAAGAAGGGAGGCCGTGGAAGGATATTCAAGCTCAAGAATGCATACTCCTTTTTTTGTTTCTTCAATTTATAACCCTCTTCTAGGGTTTATTTATAGTTTTATTTACTATTGTAATACATCATTTGTATTTTCCCTATTAGGGTATGGGCATTTAAGCCCCATTTTAAAATCTGGTTTGAATAGTGATATATTGATTTATTATTGAGTGTCTGTACATGTATATACATCCCATATTTATAGGTATACATATATATCCATATACACATATGTATGTGTGTGTGTATATATATACATATATATATATATGTATATAATTCCTTATAGCTTAGCCATAGCCGCGGGTTTCATCGATACACAAACCATGTTTTATTTTTGGTTAAGTCCGTGTTAGTTGATGCGGCCGCACTGATTCAAAATAGTCGAAGGTTTTCATTTGGCATGGTTTGAAATATATTGGGGGGTGGGAGGTCGCCGACCCCACCCCCATTCCATATTAATATGGGGTGCAGGGTGGGGTCCCCCCATCTCCTAAACTTATAACTATACAACAAACCTTTACACAACTGCATAAGGCTTTATCTACTCAGCCCAAGGTTTAGTCACTATAAATATATATATTTAGTTATTTAATAAAAAAATTAATATCTATTAATTAATATTATAAAATGTAATTAATGTTATATATATATATATATATAATATTTAATGTATACATTTATATAAGTAAATATAATTATATTATGTGTGTGTGTGTGTGTGTGTGTGTGTGTGTTTTGATTATTTTAAGTGATCAAGAGAGTTGAGTAATATAATTATATATAAGACATTTTATCCATAGTATTCTACCTATATTAATAAGAGCAAAAATGAGAAAACTAATTAAATTTATTATTCAACCTTATATGATTTATAAGGAATATTTCTCCCTATTCTGGGAATTCTAACAACTATTTTCTTTCTTACAACATGATAAGAAGTGTGACTAAAATTTCACTATTTTCAATATGCCTTCCTTTCAATAGAAACATGCAACTATTTCCTTTCTTTCACAACTACTAAATGACAATCCATTTTAAGAAACAAGTGTATTTTAACTAGATCATCAATATTTTTTTAAAATGAAACAAATCACACTTTGGAGGAAATAGAATAAAATTTGATTAGAAATAATTTCATTTCCATTTCAATCCCATTTCAAATTTTCTACTTCATCTAAACAGTGCACGATTTGGTAGTTTCCCTTTATTTTATACAAGAACTAAACCATTTAAAATAGAAGTTTTCATTCAATGCACTCTTGATAGATTTTACAAGTTGAAGATATTTCCATGGTAACAAATATAATTTTCCTTTCCTATTTTCCAATATGCATACATTTGAAAACTTGATACAACTCAAAATTTCACCACAAAATTACAAGAAGTCGATAATACTTAAAATACAAGTTACAAGCCCTCCACTTAAGTGGAAAAAACATGGAAAAATTCTTTTACAAGAGGGATCCCTTCCCATTTTCTTCAAATCCACCATGGCCGAATCTTCACTTGAGCTCCACCATCTTCTTCAAATCTAAAACACAACAAAATAGGGGAGTAGGAAACACTATCCAAAAAACCAATAATCTAATGAGGAAGAGAAGCCTTCTTCCTCATTGGCTCTGAGCCCCAATAATTGGACAATAAGGAGTAAAAGAAAACCATTGGAAACTTTACATGGCTTCCACAACAGAATTCAAAAAACTTCCAAAAATGAGAACAACAACAAACTCACATGCACACACAAGTTTCCCAACACATAGGCTCAAAACTCAAGCCAAGAAATAAAAAGGAACATGGGGATCTACTTATGCCTCTGAAGGGTTTGAGTGGCCACCTTAAATCCTCCAAGAGGTCAATCACATAACCAAAAAACATTTATGCCTCTCTCTAAGAAAAACAACTCTTATACCTCCGTCAATAAAATAAACAATGTAAAAAAAATTTACTTCTCAACAAACCACTCAAAATCAATAAAATCCTTTCAAATCAAACACAAACCAAGGGCTACCAACTCACATTAACTGACCCCTTTGGTCACATCTAAAATTACAATAGTTAATCAAGTTTAATTAACTTAATTGGAGTACTTAACAAAATATAATAAAAATGACTCAAAATACTAAACTAATAAAAAATACTCACAAATAAATAAAACCAAAAAGGGAAAACAAAAAATTTACCCAAGGTGACATTTGAGGCCACCCCGCCAACGGTGACCTCCTAACCATATAACAAAAATAAACAACATACATTTAAACAAGTTGCCAAGGTGACCTATTGCAAATACCCCAAATTCCTTCACGATTGGTCTCCTATCTGCATTTTTTGTCATGTTAGAAATTATTGCAAAAATAATAACAATACCTTTCTAGACTTGTGGCTATATTAATGACATTAATCCAATTAAACAAACATATACATATCAATTAACACAACTAAATCATCACTAAAATCAAGAAATTTCATCAATTGTTTACAATTTCAAGATATATTAATTCTTCTATTTCATTTACAACAATAAGATCACAAGATTAGCTAGGTCGTCAACAAATTATATGTACTAAAATGCAATGTGTCAAAAAATATCTTACAAAGTGGTAACTCTAGACCATCAATGTTGAATGGTCAATCCATGCATGCAATCCATGATATAAGTCACATCATGTCAGAAGTCAAAAACATCCATGTAGTCTATCAAAATACTAAGAAACTATAATAATGTCCATCTACCAATTTCTAATGATCAAATATGATAATATTATAGGTCTCCAATCAAGGTAAGAAAATTCCTAGTAAGAACAATGTCGAAAAGGAGTGGGCACTACAGTGACTACCACACCAAGTGGGAATTAACAAATAGCATTGTTCTAAACTCATATCCATTCATAATAAATGAGGGTTTGACAATCCCCTGAGATCTCCAAATACTTTTGATAAAAAATTATCCAAACAATTTCATAAGAGATTTGGTAAAATGTAAGTTTGGGAGTCCCACACGCTTCCCTCTTGGAACCTTCAGCTATGGAAAAAAACATCTTGAGACCACCAATATCATTGAAAATAAATTTGGAATAGAACTTTAAATCCCTTATTAAACTTTTTAGAAAGGGGATTTCCAATACCTTACATTTTGGAAAGGGGGACATCAAATCCCCCTACAAAATAATCGAGTGATAAAGTAGGGGACTCAAAATCCCCCAAATCAATTTCTAATTGATCTGGGGATTGCGAGGACATCATGTAACAACTATATCCTGTCACATTCATTAGGAAAGTAACAATACTCCTAAGAAACCCAAGGAAAACAATTCATATGCTATAAGCTGCAACATTAGAAATCTCCTAGCATTTTCTTGTGTTTTTTGTAAGAAGGTTGTATAGAATCCTAACAAGAATAATAGTAAACATGGGTGTCCATAAGAACTTTGGAACAAATATGAAATTTAATTCATAATGACATAAACTTGATGATCCAATATTATGACTTCTTTTTAACTTAATCAATAACATATTGCTAGAACTGAGAAGAGGCTGGAAGGAATGGAAAAGGGATTCCATAAATTTGGAGGATTTCACTATATTGACTCAACTTTCATTAGAGAAGAAAGAATCTTGGCGGAGGAGGAAGAAAAAATTGTCTAAAACACTAAGTTTATCTCTATATAATAATTTCACCTAAGGTGACCTAATATACATTTGGGAAAGATAAATCTCATTGGATGTTGGCCTGATCATCAATTTAGGGGAGAAACAAATCATTCAAAAAAATTCCATTCATGATCTGAGTAGGAGGTAATCATGGAAGTGTAATTATTTTCAACAATCCATTCTGAGTTGCATTTGCAAGAATATAGGAAAATCATTTGGTTTCTAACACTTACACATAAGATGCGAGAAGAAAACCTTGTTGAATAGATTAAAAAAATGCAATGCGCTCATAGTAATTCCCATTGAAAGAGAGATATGAGGATCCACATGATAAAGGAATGGCCATAATACTGATAATGTTATCCCCAAATCCAAGTTCTCTGAGTATGGAAAAAATGAATTTCCGTTTTATCTATTTCGTAGTATTTCACTAAATCAATTCTAATAGTTAGGGATTTTTATTTGGACCATCGATCCCATTCCATACCATGATAAAATTATCTTAAATTTATCTTCTTTAGGTAAACCCTATTTTCTCTAGACTAAATTTTTTAAGTAATATGTTACATATGTGCTTGGAAAGATTTGAAAATGATGTGATAAGAGACATCAAGGAATGTAATTTACCTCCAATTGGAAATGATATCTGTATCCCACATATTGTAAATGAAATTTATGTTCCATTGGTCGATGAAGTAGATAATAGAATTGGAATCAAAGGCCTCCAAATAAACCTGAAATACGTCATTACCATCCACATCCCAAAGGGTTATATAAAATGCACAAGTGAATTATCCATTTAAGAAACTGCCTCAAAAATATCCTCAATAGTTAAAATTTTATCACAATAAATTATTTTTCATTGAGAGAGGTTACAATCTACCATTATTTACATTGACTTAGATCCATTTTTTGCTTCATACAACCCTCCTAAAATTTTAAAACTTGTTGATAATGGCGCATGAAATCTTGGACCATCTATGGAACTTTATACATGTGACATGATCCTTCCCAAATAGTTTTTATTTTTTGGTGAAAATGTTTGGCTCTAAGGAAATGAAAAAACTACTCACAAACATGATCACTAGCTTAATGAAAATGTCATTTATCTTTGATCTAAGCACCTTAAGCATTGTAGGCATAAGATATTTTGATCTACTTCCTCATATTCACCACTTATTTCTACATTCTTTCATTAAAGATATATTTTCCAAAATTATACAAGGAGTGGATCATCTCAGAGGTGGTGAAAGAAGATTTTTTGCACCATATATGCACTAATTCATGGATAAAGGTGCACAAAAACACATCAACCTTTGAATGCCATATTTTCATAATGTAATCTAACTTGTTTGACTAGATAGGTGGGATACAAGGCCCCATACCTGTTTAATATGATGAAGGGTGGTGTCATGATGTAAAAGATAAATATCTAGATAAAACAAAGTGGTGTGAACACATGACCAAACTAATTTCTATTTGAGGCTAAAACAGATAATCTAGTGCTAAAGAAGTAACAAATCACGTTAAACTTCGATTGATAACTTAAAATCAATGGAAAAGGAGAAAACAATTCACTGATAACATCACACAATCAAGATTATAAATTCTTTATTATATCCTTTGTGTAAGCTAGAATAATTGTTGCAAATGAAAATCAAAATGAATAAAAATATTCCATTAATAAAACCCATATTTCCTATGCATATACATCAATGATTAAATTTTTCAAGTAACTCATTGCATGGGTAGATTTCCAACGAGGTAAATAGAAATTTAACCCTATTAGAGTCACCACAAATCACCCAATGGGAATTATTAATCTCATTGGAAATTGAATGCCAGAGTGTTATCTTCTAAATTGAGTCACTAGATTTGTAAAAATTAACTACTCCAAAAGAGTGATTATAAATGTTGATTAACCATCAGGATCCAAATTTTAGGGTCACATCCATGATTAGTATAGTGAGACCTCCAATAAAAGGTGATAACTTCCATAATTGCTTCATGTATAGGTCATGATGAGTAGTCATAGATAAAATACATAGCCAGATAAATTTATTCATAATGAACTTCAAGATATGTTGATTTTTTGAGATGCCAAGTTACAAGAATGTCCCTCACCCGTTTCCTAACCATAGTGAGCAAGGGATTAGTGATGGCAACATACAAGGGTTCTGTGATGGTGGCCAAGTTGTAGCAGGTGCTCTGCATTAGGGTGGCACCATTTTTTTTTCTGGCCCTAATCTCAATCATGGGGTTCTAATCGAGGGTAATCCCTCAAAACTATGTTTGCACCTGCATCCTTTTCAACAATGGTAAAGGCTGGAAAATGGGCAAGAAAGCATCTTTATCTAGCTCTTGAACCTCCTGTTCTTAAGCTTCTAAAGGATGTTTTGCAATAGGTGTTGAGCCATGAAGAGGACTATGGAAATTGGGGTTTGATATGTTGTTTTAGAGAACTTTGGCCTATGATTTCTCAGTTATCTATTTGGATCATAGAAAAATTGGGGCCTATTATCAAGGGTAAGGTCAAGCTTCATCCTTGATCCAAAGCTTATTTTACTACTATTTTCAGTTTTAGTGAATATCAGGATGTAGTTCATAAATGGTTTTTGTTTTGGGATGGTCATGGTCTTATGAAAAAACTATGTTACCCATATTTTGACCCTTTAACTGACTCTTTTGATACGATGCTAACCTAGGTTAGATTACCGAGTCTTCCATTGTAACCTAGTTTGACTCTTCCTTTGAAGCCATTAGAGACACATGGGGGGAATTTATTAAAGTAGATGCTTCCAGTCAAATTTCAATGCATACCTCTTATGCTTGGATATTAGTGGACTTGGATTTATATCAAGATCCCCCTGAGAAGATTAATTTGTAGATTGCTGATTTGATCACAAAAACTAGACTATGAATTTTTTTCTTTTTGATGCCATAGGTGCTAGGAAATAGGTCATTTGATCAAGGATTGCAAGTGCTCCAAGATCAAAAGTGGTACTAAGAAAGGATGGCAGAACGGTTATCTTCCTGAGCATTACACAATGGAAGCCCCTGTTGGTTCAATTCCTGTTGGTTCTGTAGAAAATATCCCCTCGAGGGTCAAATATACTTCTGTTACGAATGAAAATCCTCTTTAGGTTCCTCATTATGAAATTACAAGCCTACCCTCTACAATCCTTCCAAGGTTGGATGAGTAGAAAGATCTTGTTTTTTATTATTTCTTTAGGCCTATTTCCTCTATTGATGTTGTTATTCCATGTAGGAAATATTCTAAAAAATGATTTCAAAAAGGATGGTTTGATGATAGTCCAAAATAATAAAATATTTTCCTCGAAACTAAATTTAAAACCAATGCATATGAAGCTTAGATCTCACCCTCAGGTTTCGATATTTTTTCTTCTTTTCTTTGTTGGGTGTTTCAGTCCTCGTTTTCTTTGTCTCCTATGAGATTAATTTTTATATCTTTCTTGTAATGGTCCTTGGAGCCTTTCCAAACTTTATCAATAAAAAAATAATAATGGATAAAAAAAATATTGACATATAATTTCTATTTCTACAAATCACTTCCTGAAATCTTAAACAATGTATTTACAAATAGAGTCTTTTAGAACCCTAAAATTTTAGGATAAACGTTTTATTAAAAATGATCTTCCATAGACACATCCCTTGAATTTAGGCCTCAAAGGGCATCATAACTATTTTATAAAATTCATTGCTGGTTAGAAAGAAAAAATTTACTAGACTATGTTTAATTTCTAGTATCAGGTGCAATCTCACCTTCCTCAAGGAAATGAGCAGGGATGTAAGAGTTTTGAATTATCTTTATGTGGGGAGAAACTGGAAGATGTGACATATATTAAAAACTACCCTTTCCTTGCAAAATATTATAAAAAACATGTTAACTACATGAATGACTCAAAAGGAGGAGAACATTATGAAAAAGTAGTAGATGTAATTTTGTGAGATGGAAAGATATAATCCATAAAAGGATTAGATATAGAAGATCCAAAGATCTTAGGAAGGGTTAATGCAAAAATAAATTGGATAGTTTGTGGTTTTTACGACCTTGGAAGTGTCAAGAAAAAGGTCAAGAATGAAGAATTTCTTACAATTATTTTAAAACCCATAATTGTCCAACCATGTTTTCTAAACTACCAAGAAGGAAAAACATCAGGAATTGAATATATTTTTAACACTTAGCTATCAAAGGGAAATAACAAATATTATGGTCTAAAGATTGAAAATGAATACATGTGTTGGAAAGGTTAACATAAAGCACCCATTGAGTGTATGAAGATTCCAACACCTGTATGTCAATGGTTTCATTGAGGTCTTGAGAAAGGTTGACATTAATAAAGAATCATTTTTGAAGTTGGATACATACAACAAAATAGGTTCTGTAGTTATGACCAAACCTGTAGAGGAACCAATGAGGTCTAAAAAATTATAACATGCCATGGGAAGGAATGAAATTCCACTCAAACTGACACATTTAAAGTCATACACTCATAAACCATAAACTCATGAATCCAAGGGGACACAAAAAGGAGGAAAATGGGAACAAACCAGGTGGAGGAATTATGCTACACCATAACAACACTCCCTATGTCAGAAAAATTGAATGGGAAAAACATGTTATCATGATGCAAAATTGAGACCAGGTCATTTAGACTAAAGAGAAAAGCATTGTTGTAGAGGAAATACTTGTAGAAAAACAATGTATTATGTAAAAATACTCAAGTCAATGACACACCGAATCGAAATCATCAATGTGTAATAAGATCTCAGGGAAAAACATTGCTTCATGAAATACTTTCAACACAAAATTCCTTAATTTCTTCCATGGAGGCATCATCATAGTCCATCACATTTTATATTACCAAAATACGTGAACCAGAGGGTATTCATATAATACCCACTAAAAGGTAGGAATTCCTAAGATACCAAAATAAATGCAAGTGCATGCAAATAATCCCACAAGAGGCAGTATAATTAGAGTCGAAAACCCTGAGGGGTCACTCGTACAAAACATGAAACCCTAATAGAACATATTTATGTAATAGTTTTTGAATTATCTATAGATTAAAATTATTTTTAAAATAACCCTCTTAATAATACTTATTATGGAATTTTGATAATTGACTATAAAAAGATCTAGTTACCATTTTACATGGTGTTGGATGAACTATTAGTCCTTTTTAATAAATGTACTAACCAAAATTCATATTTCAATTTTTAAAATTGTAATGTTAAACTTTTTTAATAGGGGTATTACTTTAACAAATTATATGTAGAAAATATTTTTATTAAACATTGATTATCTTAACAAATTAAGACTAACTTCAGTTCATCAAAGATAATTTAAAATAACATACATTAAATAATGGGCTCAAGTCATCTATATTAATTGTTGAAATCTATGAAGTATATAATAACTAGAAAACATGATAAATATAATTATTTTTTTAACATTAATTAATTTCTTTAAGGAAAATTCTAGAATAAATTAAAATGTCATTGATAAACCACCCAAAAAAATTTATAATGAAAGTGACGAATATGAGCCTAGTGATTATTTTGATTTGGTAGGATACTTACTCCCTGAAATTAAGTGTTGTTAAAGTCATATAAGTTTCTATATTCACCCCTACTTACATTTCTTATTCATCTTGAATTATATTAAAAACAATTATATATATATATATATATATTACACTTGATTTTTATTTACATTTTTCATTTTCATACTTTAAAAGTTGTACAAATTTGAGAACATTAACATTATTTAAATATTTTTATATGACTTCTTTCAATGGTTTTTATTTTAAATACAAAAATTAATAGAATTAAAATAATGTCAATAAAAATAGTAAATAGTATATATATAACTTGTAAATGTTAAATTATATAATAATCAATTTTATAAGTTTTTAATATAAAACATTAAAAAGTGTAAACAATGTTCAACCTATCTAATATTATAATATATTTTTCCATCACTTAAATATATAAACTCAATTTTATTTTCAACTCCTTGATAAATTCTAACCACTGTAAGAATTTTGTTGAATCTAGTTTCACTACTAGCTAGTGACGTAGTGGCCCAATCTACATTGAACATAAATATTTGAGTTCTATAACTAAAGGATATTAACTAAGAACTTTTGTATTTGTAGAAGCAACTTCATGATTCTTTGAATACATAAATAATACATGGGGTGGTAAGAACATATTTAAACATATTTCTAGAGGTTATATATATATTGAAGTGAAATAGGAGTAGAGGGGAAGGAAAGACAAGAAAATATATTTACAATGCAAACTGTAATGCCCACATTTTTTATGTTAAAAACCCATGTTAAATATAAATTTAATTACCTAGAAAGTTGCAACAATTTATTTGTTTTATTTAAGTAATAAGGTTGTAAGGGTGTCAAAACCTAATCTCCGTTAAGTTAATCTCCACCAATTAACTACTACATTACAATGGATGGACCAGGTCTAAGTTAAGTGATTAAATATTCTTAATTTATCTCTTAGGTCAAATTAATTATAAACAAATAGGAAGGTATCATAAATTGATTTACTTGGTTAAGTTTTTTTCTTCTCCTTAATTAACATTCAAATCCATACTTAATAAACCTTATAATTAGTTAATTTAGTTCCATTATCTTAATAGCTTTAATGTCCATTTCACTAATTTCTAAAACATACTATGAACTAAATAAATGAATTTTCACACAAGGGTATTTAAATGGCCCAATTCAACAATTTACACATACCTTTTAAATTATTTAAAACACCCATACAATTTATTCCTACCTAAAAATTGTAGGGTTGATCCTCAACCCTTGGATCAATTAAATTTTTCCCACTAGATCCTAGCGTTCCAAACTAACCCTAAATATCCTTAAGAAATCTTATTTAACCTTTTTATTTTCCCTAATCTCCTCATTTGGTTACTTTTTTTTTGTTAAATCTGCAGGTTGAAAAAATGGAATCCATGGAAGTAAGGAAGGAAGAAGCCATGAAGAATTTCACTAGAACCAAACTTAGTTTAGTCTAGGTGGTAGATTTATCATTGTAATGTCCTTCATTTGAAGATTGAAATGGTTTCCACTCCAAATTTGGAGATGTGATTTATCAATTTCCATTTTTAGTTCTCTATTTGGGCCAAAACCCTACATCATTTTTAATCCAAGAGATTGAATTTTTTAAAATACCCATTTGAGGATTTACAAGTTTAGAAAAATGAATTTATGTTTTTATTTCTTGCTGGAGGTCTCCTCTTTAAATTTATAGGCTTAAATTTTTTTATACTAAGTTAAAATTTCCACAGGCATGGATTTAAATTTTTCTGCCGTCAGTGATGGAACTGCCACCCAAAGCAGGTCGGCAGTCCAGGGACTGCCACCCTACCTAAGTGACGATTCATGAACCTCTACCTTACCTGAGCGGTGGTTCAAATACCACCACTTTGCACATGGTAGTGGTCCCATTCTTTAAAAAAAAAACCTTCAATTTTGAGATTTTTCAAAAAATAAAATTCAGTAGAGTGTTTTCAAGATCATCCTTAGCTTGAATTTATGTTCCTAAATTTTCCAGTTGAATGTTTTAATCCATTTATTAATTCCATACTTAAATTACTAAATTAAAGGATTTCCTATTTCAATAGTAAAAAACAACAACTACAAGATCATTTTCATTTCTTTCATCAAAAGTTTCTTTCAAGTTCAAAAGTGGAAATAAAACTAAATCTACTTATAATGTTATTGTTTTTCCTTACAACAAAATGCAATATTTAAACATAATAATTTACTTAAAATTTATTGCATCTTTCCATTCCTACTACAATCATTTGTTCAAATAACTACTAAAACTTTGTTCCACATTAAATTTTTCCATGCATACACTATTGGTTTTTTTATAACTTCTATGTACTTTCTTTCCTTTTTACAATAATGCAACTTCAACAATGATAATGAACTTTCTTTTTCTTGAGCATAGCTCATTTATTTCAATGCAAAGAACTTAATTTCTCACAATACAATATAACTAAACTTTTAAACATGATTTACATTTTGATTCATTCCTTTAAATACTAAAATTTGAGGAGAAAGGAAATTACAATATTCCTCAATGATTTTCCTTCAAAATAGTAAAACAACTTGGTCAATGAAAATTACAATGCAACATCTCTTTTTAAAATACAATACTACAAGTCTTCCACCTTAAGTGGGAATAACAAGAAGGATTTCTTACAAGGAAGGATTTATTTTTGACGTCAACAAATTCTCAAAGTTTCAGATCACCAAAAATAGCTCCACCATGTCTTCACTTGATCACAACAAAAAAAATGGGGGATAGGCGACACTCTCCACCCAACCAATAATCCAATGAGTAGAAGAAGCCATCCGCCTCATTGGCCCCCAAGCCCCAACCACAATACAGTAAAATATGGATCCAACTCATAGAAACTATTACAAATCTTCCACATCACAATACAAATATTTCACAACCATTTTAAAACACAATCAACAAAAAATACAATCACAAGAAGGAAACTAACAAAATAAACAAGACTAGACAATGTAAGGACAATGGAGAAAGGATATATGGGGAGATCACTTATGCCTCCCAATAGAATTAGGTGCCCACCTTAAAACCCTCGAATATACATCTTAAAACCCCTAAACAAATCTTATTCCTCCCTCAAGATCCTCTTATTCCTCCCACATTCTCTTATGCCTCACTATAATCTCTTATGTCTCCCTCATAAAAACCAAGTAAGAAATGCAAACATTTTCTTGTCCAAGGTGGGTCACCAAAACCAAATCCCTCGAAAACATAAAATAAACTCTTATGTCTCCCTACATATATGATCTCCATAGCCTTATCCTACACCACACTTAGTAAATCTACCCAAGAACCCAACAAGCATACCAAAACACTCAATAACACACACATATACACGATAAAAGACAAAATATTAAACAAGAGTGTAGCTTATACCTTTCCATGATAGAGCTTGATCTAAGAGTCACACGCCAAGCTCCTTAAATCCCAATCCAACACCAACAAGCTAAAAAAAATCCACAAGCACTCTAAAATCCTCCAACTCCCAAAATACAAGAGCACATATGAAATGAACTGACCCTAAACAAACAAATGAACTTTCATAAATTGAAAAGGGAGAGGGGTGGGTGAGGTAGCTTCGTGTAGGATGCCTCATCACTTATCCTAAACTCCACATCATAAGTCAAACCTCAAACCCAATGCACAATAAACTTTTGGTTGAGAGTAATGAAAATCCTTTTACACACACAATCCTAACCCACACCCCCCTAAGGTCAAACTTTAAAATCCATCTAAGAAAAATTATATAAATGTAACTTTTAGTCTTATAAAACACTTAATGTGGTATATTTTTGACCCCAAAATCCATAGATAGGGTTGCTATAATAAATTAAGAGGTGTGGTACAAGCTTAGGTTGTTCCACAATCCTCCAAAATTTACCCTTAAGGCCAAATCTGAATTTCAAAGGTAAGATAGAGTGTACAACACTCAAAGTTACTTACACTCAACTAAAAATAACATAGTCCAAAACCCAACAACTCTAATAAATTAATCCACTTGTCTCATGTCCCTAAATCACTTAATAGCTTGATTTAATTACTAATATAAGCACATAAATCAACAAGGGAAAAATAAATTACATCAAAAATAAATTACATACTCTACAATAATTAAATAAAAAGGGAAAAAGTGCACACAAGCCCATGGTCACAACTAGAGGTCATCCCCCCATGGGGATCCCCTAAAACAATTAAAACACACAAACCACAACCTAACACAAGTTTCCATGGTGAGCTTAGTTGTATCCATTTAGTATTCCACTATGGTTGGTCTCCAATCCCCCTTTTGATTGTTGTGATATAATTACCTACAAGACACATGATACCTCCTTCGGCCTTGTGGCCACATAAAAACATCAAGGATAAAACATATGCATATCAATCATTAACCCTCCACATATAGTTAATTCATCATATAGACTAACAATGCTATCATTTGTCTAAAATTTCAAAAAGATCACAAAATTAGTCCAAAAGCTAAATCCTACTCAATACAATGAAAATTTTGAATGTCATTAATATATATATATATATATATATATATATATATCAACATAATCATCATCATCAAATATAATATGTCTCTCTATCTATCTAAGAATCTGTAAATTCATATTATGAATCACAATCCATCAAAATTAGAATATATCTATCATCTAACATCATGCTAAACAAAAATGATACAATACTATCAAGGTATAAAGTCAATAGTAATAAAAATGCACGAATAATAAGTGTCGAAGAGGAGTGGGATCTACATCCCCCTCTCCTTAGACTCGACTTTCTCTTAGAAGTCACTGAAATAGGTTTGAAAACTACACTTATAGCCACGAAGCATCGTCCCATGTAGCAATAGTCTCATCATATCTGTCCCACTGGACTCGCACCTGATCAATATCTTGGCATCGAAAGGCCCAAGGTCCTATACTATAAAATACACATGGGCTTCACCATAATCTACCCCTGCTCCTACACATCAAATGTGATCCAATCTAATAAATAATATGTACTTGGGATATATCTCCTAATAACAGATATATGAAACACCACATGCATATGACACAAACTGGGTAGAAAGGCTAGATGATACACTAAGGGAACAATCCACTCCAGGATCTCAAATTGACACACGAATCTAGGATACAACTTAGAGCCTTTTCCGTAACATATAGGACTCTTATGAGGTCTGAAAAAAAGAAACACCTTTGTGACCACCTCATAACTATGGTCAACCCTCCTCTAATATACATACATCTTTTGCTTTTCATGAGCCTCAAGCAATCTCTGATGAACCAAAACAATCTGTTTCTCCATTTCCTAAAAGAATGCTGGGCCAAGAGACACTCTATCCTCCAAGCTATCTCAACTCGATGGTGTCCTACATTCTCTGCAATAAAATTCCTGAAAAAGGTTTCATTCCAATTGAACTCTAAAAACTATTGTTGTAGGAAAACTCCACCAAATACAAGTACTCATCCCACTTCGACTACTGATCCATGATGTACATCTAAAGCATGTCCTCTAAAATATGGTTCACCTACTTCATCTTTCCTTCTTTCTTTGGATGATAGGTTATGCTGAATTCGATACTCATCCCAAGAAAATGATGCATGGTAGTGGAGAACTGGGATGTGTATAAAGGGTCACGGTCGAAAATGATCTTCTGTGGAATCCTGTGTAGTCTAACAATCTCATCTAGGTACACTCTTGCTACTGTCCTAGTTGTATAGGTGGTTTTCACCAGAGAAAAATGAGAAACTTTCATCAATAAATCCACCATGACTATAATGGCATCATGGTGGTATCTCAAAATTTGTAGCCCTACTATGAAATCCATGGAAATGGCATCCCATTTCCACTATGTTATAGCATGTGGGTAAAGAAGGCCAGCTAGATGCTGATGCTCAAACTTCACCCTCTAAAACACTAAACAATGCGACACAAAATAATCTACATATCTCTGAATACCTACCCAATGGTAAAGTTTTCTCAAGGTGACGTGCATTTTATTCACCCCTGGATAGGCTAAATAAGGTACACAATGAGCCTCTACAAAGATATCATCCCTCAAACCTCCATCCCTAGGTACATACATCTGGCCTTTATGTCCAAGAATTCTATCTGAATCTAAAGATAACCCATCAAAATTCCCTTCAAGGGGTCTCTGAGACTCAATTTTTTCTCTAGCCCTAAGGTAAAAATTGTCATGAGGAAGCTTCTTTAAAATCCTACTCCGTAAATCTATATTGACTCAAGTAGCCAAATCCAAATGTCTCCGTCTACTCACTACTTTAGTAAAAACATTATCCTTCCCCTTTACATGATCTATCTCCATGTCGTACTCACAAAGTAACTCCATCCAACACCACTTACAAGCATTGAGATTGGGTTACGTGAAGATGTGACAAAGGATCAAGTGATCAATCCCGAAAAAAAATATTTTTCCAAGAACGAAATGTCTCCATTGAACCAAAGCATACACAGCTACTGTAAGATCAAGGTCATGAGTCAGATAATTAAGCTCATGATTTTTGATTTTGTGAGACTTGAAGGAAACGACATGGCCCTCTTGTATCAAAACACCAATTATTCCTGTCAAGGAAGCATCTGTACAAACTAAGAACTCTCCATGCAGATCCAGCACTAAAAGAATTGGGGCTGATGTAAGACATCCCTTCAATGTAATGAAGGCCTAATCACATATATCTGACCATAAGAACTTCTTCCCTTTCTGCTAAAGGGAAGTGATGGGGAACATAACCCAAGAAAATTCCTGAACAAATCTCTTGTAGTACCCTGCCAACCCCATGAAAGTGCACACCTCGGTCACACTAATTGGCACGGGCCAATCCATAATAGCTTGAATCTTGTAAGGATCGAGGGTGATACCTTCCCTAGAAATGATGTGAACCAATTAATACACCTCTTGCTAAAAAATTCATAGTTATCAAGGTTCCCATAAAGGTGCTGCTCATGATGACATTGCAGAACTTGGTGAAGGTGCTCCTCATGATCCTCAGTCGTACACAAGTAAATAAGAATTTCATTAATAAAAATGAGCATGAAGCAATCCAAAAATTTCTAGAATACCCCATTAATCAAACTCATGAATATTGCATGGGAATTCGTCAGATCAAAGGTACTACTGTGAACTCATAGTGGCCATATCTCATATGGATGGCTATCTTATGAATATCTTCCTCTGTGATCCTTAGATGATGGTATCTAGACTTAAGATCTATCTTAGAAAATACTGTGGCTCCCTTCATCTAATCAAACAAATCATCAATTCGTAGAAGAGGGTAATGATTTTTTATCGTTAATTTGTTCATCTCACGATAATCGATACAAGACCGTAGAGATCCATCCTTATTCTTTACAAAAATAACCAATGTACCCCAAGGGGATATAATAGGATGGATGAGGCCTTTCTCTAGAAACCCCTCTAGCTATAACTTGAGCTCACATAGCTCAGGGGTAGTCATCCTGTAAGTTGATCGTTACATAGGATCTGATCCTAGAACCAAATCAATGTGAAAATCTATCTCACGTATGGGGGAGGTAACCCTGACAGATCCCCTAGAAAGGCATCTAAAAAATCTCTCAAGATATGATGATCATCAAGTGATGGCCCACTAGACTCATCCTCTGATTTGTCGCTAACTATGACAACATACAACTGGCAACCTCATCGTGCACACCACTTAAGCTGCATAAAGAATATGGTGTGAATAAAGTTGGGTCTCCTGACTCCTAGTATCACTGATTCCACTCCCAAATCATCTACACATAATATTACTTGACTGTAACAATCAAATCTGTACCTATGTGCAAATAACCATTCCATGCCCAAAATAATCCCATAGGAACCCAACAGAAGGATACAAAGATCCAAGGTCGTGAAAAAGGGTCCTAGGCTGACAATTATGCACTCCTTGACTAAGGAATCCACTATAAGCTTGGATCTAGAAGCCATCTCCACATCTGAACTATGGCTCTACCTAACTACCACTAGCCTGTATCATTCTACTACAAAGGGGGAAATAAAATAATCTGAGGAACCTGAATCAAATAAGACAAGAATAGAAATGCCATCGATGTTACCTATCATCTCAATCACCATACTTTAGGTGCTCTGCTTAGTGGTTCTCAACTACTGTATATATCCTATGGCTCCTAGCCATGTCTCCTACTGTAGGCTCAGAAAAACTGATGCCTTACCCTTGTTACTAGGGTTATAAGGGAACTCTCTCCAATGATTCCTAAGTACTTTGCACCCGTAACAACTACCAAGTCCCATCCAATAAGATGCAGCTCCTACAGGTACTCTAGTGGTCTATTCCATGGATCCTGATGTTCCTACTATTGAATGTTGTGGTCGTTGATACAAATATCCTACTGAATGAGCTCTAAGTGGTTCCTGATTCCTAATTGGTCCCCAAGAGGAGGCCCCATAATACATCCCCTTTGAGCATTGAATCTCTATGGAGGCCTAAATGGAGGATGAGTCTGTTGTTACTGCTGCTGAAGGTGGCTGTTGTGGTGGTCTGAATGAATACTTGTAGAACCATGTGCCACAAGGAGGAGGAGATGACCCCCTCGACATTTATCCTGCATCTACTTGGATACGGCTCTATACTCTATCTCTGTACCTGTTGTGTCTTCCCCCTGGTCTCCTCCACAATGTAGGCCTTCTCAATGGCCTCTGCTAGATGTCTGCGGGAAATGAATGCACACTACCCCTCCAATGTCTAGGTTCAGGCCCCTTGATGAACCTGTGGATCCTCACCTATCTCATCCTGCATATAGTCCACATACTGAAGTAGATCCAGAAATGACTCTCATACTCCGCCATCCGTCATAGATGCCTAACGAAGGTCGATGGAACTCATCTATCCTCTGCTTGAATGAACCTCTCTGGACAAGTATCTACTCTTGAACCACTCCTCAAAGAGCTCCCAAGTGACTGTCTCACTGGAATCCACATGGAGCTTCTGCTCCTCAGTCCTCCACCAAACCTCAGATCTGTCTCTCAGAAGGTGGATGGAAACACGAGCCTTCATGTTGCTAGTACATAAACATAACTTGAAGCATCATCTCAAGTAAACTAACCGCGCCTTTTCCTAAAATCCTCTAGTTTCCCCAACAATATGAGATGAGTGGAGTTTCAGGATATCTCTGATTTGATATTCCTCTATAGAATGTCTTCCTCTAGGTCTCTCGACACGATCATCATTTTGTCTAGGGATCGTAGATATGTCTGTGTCTTTTATGCCAGTTACCATGACCTCTCAGTGGTGAATCTCATCTAACTAAATCCACATGGGAGTTCTCGACCCTATGCTCATCACTATGTTGGGAAGGTGCACAAGCCTCTACTGATGGCTCTTTGTCATGTCTTCTTTGTCTCCCTCCCAAGGATCCTCTGCGTATAGCAGCATTAACATCCTGTAACGTCTGAAGTATCTGAGGTAAAATGGCTGCTACTGCCTGATCAAGAGGTGGTAAGTCTAGGTCAACGTTCAAGAATCCTTTGTCTATTCCATACCTCTTGCACATTCCGAGGTGAGAGTTAGTTTACTATTCTAGAATTTACTTTCAGTTTTCTATGTTTTCTACGTTTAAATTACCATTCAAGTTATGTGATGGATATTTAGAGTTATGTTATGTTTTATTGTTATGTCTTATGTTTTTAAGAGTGCTTGAGGTACAAGCATTGAAAATCCACAGCTTTGATACCAATTGTAACTCCCACAATTTCTGACATTCTAAGAACACATTAAATCTTAATACAATTATCCCGAAATGTTGTGGCAATTTTTATTTGTTTTAAATTATAAGGTTGCAAGGATGTCCAACCCTAATGTACATTAAGTAAATCTCCACAAATTAATTAATACATTACAAGGGATGGACCAGGTCTAAGTTAAATGATTAAACATTCTTAATTTATCTGTAAGGTCAAATTAATTATAAGCAACTAGGAAGGTACGATAAATTGATTTACTTGGTTAAGTGTTTTTCTTCTCCTTAATTAACATTCGAACCCATACTTAATAAACCTTATACTTAGTTACTTTAGTTCCATTATCTTAATAGCTTTAATTTCCATTTCATTAATTTCTAAAACATACTAGGAACTAAATAAATGACTTTACACACAAGGGTATTTAAATGGCCCCATTCACCCATTTACACATACCTTTAAATTATATAAATACCCATAATATTTATTCTTACCTAAAAATAGTAGGGCTTGATCCTCAACCCTTGGATCAAATCAATTGTGACCAGTAGATCCTAGGGTTCCATACTAACCCTAACTATCCTTATGAAATCTTATTAAACCTTTATCTTTTTCATAACCTCCTCATTTGGTCACTTCTCTTTTGTTAAATTTGCATGTTGGAGAAATGGAAGCCATGAAGCAAGGAAAGGAAGAACCATGGAGGAATTTACAAAATCAATCTTAGTTTAGTTTAGGTTGTAGATTTATTATTGTAATGTCCTTTCATTTGAAAATTGAAGTGGTTTCCACTCCAAATTTGGAGTTGTGATTTATTAATTTCCATTCTGAGTTCTCTATTTGGGACAAAATCCTACTTTATTTTTAATCCAAGAGATTGAATGTTTTTAAATACCGATTTGAGGATTTACAAGTTTATGAACAATGAATTTATGCCTTTATTTCTTGTTGGAGGTTTCCTCTTTAATTTTACAGGCTTAAATTTTAGTTAGACTAAGTTAAAATTTACACAGGCACGGATTTAAATTTTTCCACCATTAGTGATGGAACCACCACCCAAAGTAGGACGGTTGGTCCAGGGACCACCGCCCTACCTACATGATAATTCACAAACCACCACCTTGCCTGAGTGGTGGTTCAAAGACCGCCACTCTTCACAGGGCGGTGATCCTATTCTTTAAAAATAGTACCTTCATTTCCACAATTTTTCAAAAAACAAAATTCACTTCAGTGTTTTAAGGATCATCTTTAGCTTGAATTTATGTTCCTAAAGTTTGGAGTTGAAGGGTTTAATCCATTTATTCATTCCATACTTAATTTACTAAATTTAAAGGATTTCCTATTTCAATAGTAACAAACAACAACTACAAGATTATTTTCATTTTATTTCAACAAATTTTCTTTCAAGTTCAAAAGTAGAAATGAAACTAAATCTACTTCTAATGTTATTGTTTTTCCTTACAACAAAATGCAATATTTCAACATAATAATTTACTTAAAATTTATTGCATCTTTCCATTTCCACTACAACCATTTGTTCAAATAACCACTAACAACTTTGTTCCACATTCAAATTTTCCATGCATACACTATTAATATTTTACAACTTCTATGTTCTTTCTTTTCATTTTTACAAAAATACAACTTCAACTGATAATGAACTTTCTTTTTCTTGAGCATAGCTCATTTATTTCAATGTAAAGAACTTACTTTCTCACAATAAAATTACAACTAAACTTTTAAACATGATTTCCATTTTGATCTATTCCTTTACATACTACAATTTGAGGAGAAAGGAAATTATACAATTCTTCAATGAACTTCCTTCAAAATAATAATACAACTTGGTAAATGAAACTTATAATGCAACATTTCTTTTAAAAAAATACAATACTACAAGTCTTCCACCTTAAGTGGGAATAACAAGAAGGTTTTTTCACAAGGAAGGATTTTTTTTGGACTTCAACAAACGCTCTAAATTTCTCATCACCAAAAAGAGCTCCACCATTTCTTCACTTGATCACAACAACAAAATTGGGGGAGAGGCAACACTCTCCACCCAACAAAAAATCTAATGAGGAGAAGAAGCTATTCTCCTCATTGGCCCTCCGAGCCCCAACCACAATGCAATAAAATATGGATCCAACCCACAGAAACTATTACAATGCTTCCACATCTCAACACAAATATTTAAAAACCATTTCAAAACACAATCAACACCAAAATACAATCAAAAGAAGAAACTAACAAAATATTCAAGGCTTGAAAATGCAAAGCCAAAGGATCTATGGGGAGATCACTTATGCCTTCCAATGGGATTAGGTTCCCACCTTAAAACCCTCCAATATACATCTCAAAATCCCTACATGAAATCTTATGCCTCCCTTAAGATCCTCTTATGCCTCCCAAATTCTCTTATGCCTCCCTACAATCTCTTATGTCTCCCTCCTAAAAACTAAGTAATAAATGCAAGCATTTTCTTTTCCAAGGTGGGGCACCAACCCAACTCCCTCCCAAAACATGAAATAAACTCTTATGCCTCCCTACATATAAGATCCCATAGCCTTCTCCTACACCACACTTAGGCAATCTACCCAAGAACCCAACAAGCATACCAAAACACTCAATAACATACACATACACATATACATAATAAAAGAAAATAATTAAACAAGAGTGTAGCTCCTACCTTTATATGGTAGATCTTGATCCAAGATTCACACACCAAGCTCCTTTAAGACAAATCAAACACCAACAAGATCTTAAAAACACCACAAACACTCTGACATCCTCCAACTCCCAAAATACAAGAGAACAAATGAAATGAAGTAACCCCCAAACAAACAAAATAACTTGCATAAATAGAAAAGGGAGAGAGGAGGGTGAGGTAGCTCCATGTAGGATGTCACATCACTTATCCTCAACTCCACATCACAATTCAAACCTCAACCCCAATGCATAATAAATTGGTAGTTGAGAGGAATGACAAGCCTCTTACACACACAATCCAAACCCACACCACCTAAGGAAAAAAATTAAAACCCATGTAAGAAAAGTGCAATAAATGTCACTTTTTGTCTTACAAAACACATAATGGGGTCTATTTTTGACCCCCCAATCCATAGGTAGGGTTGGTATAATAAATTAAGAGGTTTGGGACAAGTTTATCTTGTCCCACAACCCTCTAAAATTCGCCCTTAAGTGCAAATCCGAATTTCCAAGGTAAGATAGAGTGTAAATTACTCAAAGTTACTTACACTCAACTGAAAATAACATAGTCTAAAACCCAACAATTCAAATAAATGACTCCACTTGTCTCATCCCCAAATCACTTAATAGCTTGATTTAATTACTAATAGAAGCACATAAATAAAAAATGGTTAAATAAATTACATCACATACTCACAATAAATAAATAAAAAGGGAAAAAGTGCACACAAGCCCATGGTCACAATTAGAGGTCATCCCTCCATGGGGACCCCCTAACAAAATTAAAACACACAAACCACAACCTAACACAAGTTGCCATGGTGACCTTAGTTGTATCCATTTAGTATTCCACTGTGGTTGGTCTCCAATCCTCCTTTTGATTGTTGTGATATAATTACCACCAAGACACATGATACCTCCTTCTGGCTTTGCAACCACATCAAAACAGTAAAGAATAAAAGATATGCATATCAATCAATAACCATCCACATATATTTAATTCATCATCTAGACTAACAATGCTATCATTTGTCTAAAATTTCAACAACATCTCAATATTATCTTTTATCAATTTCAACAAGATCACAAGATTAGTTCAAAATATAAATCCTAATCAATACGATAAGAATTATGAATGTCAATAATACATATATCAACAACACATCATCATCATCAAAATATAATATGTTTCTCTATATATCTAAGAATCCACACAGTCATACTATGAATCATAATCCATCAAAATCAGAATATATCTATCATCTAACATCATGCTAAAAAATGATACAATACTATAAAGGTATAAAGTCAATAGTAATCGAAATTGAAATATTATATGTGTCGAAGAGGAGTGGGAACTACACAAACAGTCATATGTTATGCTAGTAAGAGAGCCCCATGCATCATTCCATCATCCATATTGCGAACAATATTATGATATATTGAGGTTTATATGACAATCTAGTGTAAGCCAATAAACCATTATAAGATTGGCTATTTATTTAATGAGGATTTTTATAGATTAAGCAATTCTAAGATACATTGGAGAGTTATATTTTACTTAGAATAGAGTGTATATACTTAAAATATAATTTTTGATGCATTTCTGTAACTTTTTTACTGCTGCATATCTATGAATTCCACAATAATAAACTAGATATGTCCAACTTTGAATTAAAAATTTCAGGAAAATATTTGTATCCCAACAATCATTTTCACGGTCATATTATCCCTTTCCTACCGACCTATTTTCTGAAATTTTGTAGCTAACAAAAGACACTAACATCCTGACAAATCAATGGTGTTGTTGAAGTGTTGGATCCTGAATGAAAATTAAAATGGTGATTTGTTTTTTCCTATTTTTGGGAGGAATGAATTGCTATGTATAAAAATAGCATTATCTGATTAATAGATGAGAGTTTTTTATTTTTTACATTTATCTTATTTAGAAGCATGATATATTTAGGTTTCTTATGGATGCGCAAGTTATATTTATGTGCATGGATTTGGTCTTTGTAGTATGAGGAAAAGAGAGAATTTTATTATATTCCTCAAGACTAAAATAATAAGAAGGATTACCTATTTCTAGTGGATGTAGCTCAAATTGGGTGGACCATGTTAAATTTTGGGTTTATCTGGTGATTGACTGATTCATTTTTTTGTTTAAATTCCACTTTTATTGGTCATTTGTATTTTGATCGCAATAATTGGTATCAGAGCTAGATTTTTTTTTGGTAGAAAAATATCATAGAAGGGTTTCTTATTTGAGTGGGAGGAATGGTAGAAGATAGCAAGTTTAGGCTTCATAAGTTTAACGGCCAAAAATTTTAGATATGGAAGATTAAAGTGGAGGACTACCTACATCAAAATGAAATGGAAATATATGAAGCAGTTAGCAATGACATATGAAGAATGGGATGTTATTGGTTATAAGGTACTAGGAAACATATGGTTGTGCCTTTCAGCATTGATAGCTTTAAATATTTCTAAGAAAAAGACAACGGTAGAACTGATGAAAACATTAGGTAAATTGTGTGAAAAACTCTTAGCCTCCAATAATTTATTTCTCGTGAAACTTTTGTTTAATATGAATATGTCAGAAGGGGATTCATTAAATGATCATTTAAATAAATTCAACATGATTACTAGTCAATTAAGCTCTTTAGGAGTAAATTGTGATGATGAAGTGAGGGCTCTTTTTTATTTTGTGCTTATTTCCTGAAATTTAGAATAATTTGGATGTGGATGTGATTAATTCTATTTATGGTTCAAAAACAATAAAGTTTGACGATGTTATTGGTCTGATTATTAGTGAAGAAATGAGAATAAAAACCACAGGTGATTCATTTGGTAATGCTTTAAGTGTACAGAACAAGGGAAGACATAAGGAAAAAATAGAGATTCTTAGTTACCGTGGAAGGTATAAGAAGGGAAGATATACATACCGAATCAGGATGGTATGATGAAATTATTGAAAAACAAGGCATGCAAAGAAACATTGTTCATCTTTAAAATTAGGAAAATATCAACAAGAATGGAATAAAGAGGCAAATGTAGCAAGTGATGTGTTACAATATGCTTTTATTCTTTCTTAAGTCAATTTATTTTTGAAACGATCATTAGTGGAAGGGTCACGCGATTCCATTAAGTCCATCCAAACGAACCTCATGTCCAAGGATTATCTCCAAGATTTGTCACATATTCCCAACCCTTATACCTCCATCATCTCCTCCTTTTCAAGGCTTTTCGGGACTTACAATCTTCTCTAGATTTTCTTTTCAGGCCTTACAAGCTTCCTTAGCAAGGATAGGAGGGGATTCAAAAACCAAATGGGAATTCATCCTATCCCCCCATATAAGGGAGTGATAATAATACATTCATGGATTCCCCAAGAAGCCATGAAGATGAATTTCTAATCCCATTCCCATAACCCACTCCAAATCCACTCCCCATTGGGGTGCAGGAGCAAAGAAAACCAAGGTATAAATTTCAAAACAAAGCAAAACTCAAGAAAAATGAAATCCCAAAACTAACCCACAAATAAAAACCATTACCAACACCTAACACATACACATGCAAGAAAATTTCTAAACCAAAATAAAATGAAGCATTACACTTACCTCACACTCCCAGGAAAAGTCCTCAAACTCCTAGCTCTTTGAATTCTCAATCTCCCAAAGCTCCCCTCTAAAGTTCTCAAAAAAAAAACTCCCAAACATCAATATTCAAACAAGATACAGGAAAAATCTCCATCCCAAAAACCCATGGGAGGGTGACATGTGTCACCCTTCCAAATAAGAAAACCCTTTATGTCAACCAGCTCACTTTCCATGTTCCGCCACTAATAAATGCAAAAACGGGTCAAAATCAAATTATCCACCAAATACCACATAAAATCCAAAGATCACCCATGTGAGTTGATAGAATAAGATTTAGATGGTGAATTGTGAGAAGGTTGAGTGAGGAAGAGGCTTTTGTGGTTCACAATAATCTTCCCCCACCCATAGATTAGGTCCCATGGACCATTTTTTAGGTAATGGACACCCTTACCTTTTAATACATGCATTAAAAAATGCCCATAAAGATCAAATTCGGGATTTGGAGTTGAATGAAAAAATCAGGGTGAGGAATGTTCCCCACAAAATTAATTATCAACTCCAAACACATCCCTAAATAAGTTCAATGTACAATAAAACACCCTATAACACAAATAATTCGAAATGACCACATTACCACAAGGAAACCCAAAATCGGTGAGAAATGAAGTAAAATTAATTTTACCATGTGGTGCTCAAGGTTAGGAAGATACCCATATGATTAAATAAAATTCACATGCAAGCTTCAACCAAATTCCCAAATTACAAACAATCTCCAAACTGAAACAAGGTGAGAGAAAGGTTCAAAAAGACTACTTATGCATATTTGGTAGTGCTACCACTGAGTCTCACATTCACCAAGTGTTATACCTTGAAAATCCTACACACTCTAGGAAAACCTTAAATCTTTTCGAGACACGAAAAAATATACATATAAATCATAATGAAAATGACTATAATATATTAGTTAAATATGATTTAATCACATCATATTCTATCAATGCTATATAGAATCGTGATCAAATATCAACAATACATACCTCAAAGTCACGATATTTATTGAATACCATATAACAACATAATCTATAAAATCTAAAACAAATCATAATGTCATTATCTCTAATCAACATGAAATGACCATGTCAAATAGTGTCTCAAAAGTATCCTGACAAATAAGAATCTCATATACCATATGATGATAATCATAGCAAGTGGAAATCATAATTTACCAAAATCAAATATCAAATTTCTAATATGTAGTAATAAAACTACTCAGTTGAGTCAACAAGTCCTTTGATAGATAGAAAATATGTAGGCACTACAATGTTGTAGGTAGTTTCCTATTCTACCTAGGGCTTAATCCCCCTTGGATGCAAACATGTTTTTTAATGGGATATTTAGATCGGGACATGGACACTCATGATAACATAATAGAAATATTATTTGTGTTTATTGTAGAATTAGGTGACATCATATTAATGCGTGCCAAATGTGTAGTGCCCAATCCTCTTCGACATTATTTCATTATGATGTTATTACTGTTTGATTGATAGTTAGACATTTTGATTATTATATATTGATCAATAGATGATAGACTATGACAATATTTGGACTGTTGACATGTTTTTATTTACATTTTGATTATGATGCACTAGATGATGATTATGGACAATTATATATGTTGATTTGGAGTATTTTTATTTATACTAACATGTCATATTATGGATGCATCACCTATGTTGGTTGTTTTGAGAAAAATTCTGATTTTATGGATGTTAGAACTAAATTAATTAATATGATGATAGGTCATAGAATTATTAATTTTGGATGACGATTATTTATTTAAATATGTATATTTTTCTTTATGTTGTTGATGTGGCTTTAGGGACAGAGAGGTATTTTGTTTGTGTTGCTATGACATTTTATCACAAACATCAAAAGGGGATAGGGGACCAACGACAGAAGGATGTTGTTTTTTTTGCAACATGTCCAAATTTTGACAACTTGTATATAATGTTATATTGTGTTATTGCATGCTTTGTTAGGAAGTTCTTGTTGGTGCTCAAATTTTTCTTGCCTCGTTGGTCATTGAAATTCTTCAGTTTGCAGGCTCTATCGTGTTTTCTGTCTCCCCGTATTGATGCATGAAAACTCTATCCTCCATTTCATTGCCATGATTAGTCCCTTCCTTGGTCAAGGATCACTTAAATTCCATAAAAAAAAATTCGTTCCTCTATCCATATGAAAGAGTATAACTTGGGCATAAAACTCAAGTTTTTCCTTTCCTTCTGTTTTCCACAGTCACATTTTGTTCTCGCTATCATTTGTGTCCCAAATATCCATGGAAACATGATTATATGTGGCTTGGAGGATCAAATTTGGACCTTATATCATTTGCAAACTCACTATCCATGAAGAAAGATTCATTTTCGGGGTCAAATGGTGATTTTCCTGCATTTTATGGTTTGACAGGTCTATTTTTCTCGATGAAATTTATATCTTTGCATCAGTGGGAACGTGGCCCTTTCTGGTTAGATGCAGCTTGGTGGGGCACTTTATAAACTCTAAGGCTCGCTTCAACTCAAACCTTGTCCATGTGGAGGGCCAACACTCATATAAAAAATCACCTTTTGGTTTGGCCTAGGAGTTGTGCCAGGGAGACACATGGAGGTTTATCCTGCCTTGCCTAGACTTAGACAAATTTTTATGTAGACGGTACAATTTTGGTGGACCATGACACGTGGAGGGTTGGCACTCATTTGAGGATTCGGCTCAGCCTCCTACCTTAACAATTGTGAGAGGGAGACATGTGGTGGCTTCAGTCGGCTCCACTCTATACTTAAAATTTCCAAAGCATTTTTGAAAGTCCTGGGACATGTGGAGGGACTGTGCTTGTTTGGGAACCAACCCCTAAGTTTTATTTTGAAGAAGCACCAAGAGGACACTTGGAGGCTTCCAGTCACTTTTCCCTTGGCTTGGACTTTTCAACGGCCAAAGAAAAATGTCTCGGACGCTAAACATGTGACGCCTTCCATTGAACCTTAATTATATTTTATCAAACTCTTCCAGACTGAGACACATGGTGAGGCCACTCTTATTTGGGGTCTTTGTTGTTGGGGACCATCTCAAAGTGTGCCATTGAGACACGTGGATTATTTCACTAGCTCCTTTTTACACTGAGACTTTTCAAAGGCCAAAAGGCATTTTTCTTGGGCCCAGGGCAAGTTGAAGGCCCGTGCTTGTTTGGAAACTTTCCCCTGTACTTCTCCTTCGCTGGTGCATCAAGGAAACACGTGGATGGCTATAATATAAACTAGGAAAGGGGAAAAATCAACTGTTGCTATGTATTTCACCTATTTTCCCACCATTTTTTCTCGAAGACTCTTAGAGATGCAAATATGCATTGGTTTTCATCATTTTTTGATGAAATTACTTGTCATCTTTGTCAGTAAAGTGCCATTGAATAGATTCTGAACTTAATTTGTGACTCCAAGGATCATTAAGGTCAATATTTTGAAGTTTGAATTGCTCAAGCACTTGCAAAAACGGGAATTACCAGAGAAGTTGGATGTATGGCAGAATTTTAAAGGAAAGAGAGGGAAAATGATGAAATGATGAAGGGTGCAGGCACAAAAGATGAAAAAGGTGTTTTCTCAAGAGCAAAGAGGATTACCTATTAAATCCAGTCGTGCAGAGCCTCTGGAAAATGACTAATAAATGGATTTATCACATGAAAAAATAAAAATTATTACAAGGATTGCCAAAAAATTGTGGCATGACATCCTAGTCATTACTTGAGGTCCCAAGAAATGTGATCAGTTCATAATTAGTCCACTTGGCAGCTTCCGGATGAAAAATTGTTACACTTCACTTTCCAAGACAAATTGGTAACAAGCAAAGGTCCCTCAAATATTCTTCTCTTTTGGGGGGGAAATTGAGTGAGTGAAATGTATAAATGCAATGAGAATACTCTTGCAAATGGTTGGGGGTTGAATTCTTAAGAGAAAATTTGAGAAAGTTGTCTTCCTAAGAGACCAAGCTGAGATAACATGTTATTTCCTTCTGTGTTAGATTTTCTATCATGTTAATTTGGTTGCAGATGTATAGCCATTGATGATCACTGATATTGCTCTACAAGATTTCCCCTGTTGATGAATCTAAGTGATTTTGAAATTAATTTGTGTCCAATCTCTAGCGATTTGTGTCTACTTTGTTTTAGAATGTCTGCAAATGGTTTCTTTTGTTCCTATTGCAATATTACATTGAAATCTTTGTGAATTCACATAGGATATTGTCCCCATGACAATTTAGTGGTATTTGTAATTTCATTTCAAGAAGAGCCTTCATCTTATGATCAGATAAACAAATTTAAAATAAATTCACTATCAGTTATTGATAAAGATTGTCTATAAGTCTTTGGGTGTACCTTAGGCGTGATTAATAAGATATTTTGGTGTTTAATTGAGTCTTTCAATTTGATCCTTCATGTTAGAGTCTCATAGATTGTTTGAAAACGTGTCAATCTTGGCCTTCATTGAAATACACCTTCTGGTTGAAGTAACATCTTAACTATAATGAAGCTTTTTGTTGTTGAGTTGTCCATTGTTGTGAATTCCCTTAAAGATTTGGTATAATCAACTTTATCTTGCTTCAACTCCCACCAAAACCATTCAAAATCCATGAATCCATCCTAAACTACCCATGTTTGCCATGTATATTTGCAAAGGAACAAAATCTATTTACTAACATATGCAGAACAATCAGGTTTTCTTAAATTCTTCAGTAACCTTCACCTTGTGTTGAAAATATCTCCATCTTTTAGAAGTGACAACTCTTAAGAATTAAATTATGGAGTATTGACCATATTTTCCCAAGTTTTTCTTCATAAAATTTGTCCAAAACAAGGATATATCCATCTCCTTCATCAAACAGAGGTTACACTAAGGGTCCTCTCACCTTAGTAAAAAGGCATGGCCTAAAGTAGTGAGTACAATTCAAATCCTCTTGAAGGTGCTATTCATCTCTCCATAAATCTGAGTGATAAAGGGCCAGTTATATCTCATCCTTTGTTTCAAAATGACACACACTATGATCTATCTACCTCTAAGCTCCATGTCAGATCTGTGTTGCTGCTTGACTTGAAAAGGAGAATGAATTTGGATACCAAGAATCATGGTGCCATTGTCGGGGATTGATTTGCATTTCCGGGGACCTAATTTACATTACCAAGGATGATTTGTTGATTTTTTTCTAGTTCATATCCATTTGGCCCATTAACAACACTCATGGTGTCGTTTCCAAGGACTCTTTGAATTATTTGAACAAAGGTGTATACATACAGACCTTGGTAATACTTCTTACACATGTTGTGTGCTAATACATTGTTGAAACATCATTATCTGTTCAAATCTGTAAGAATTGTTCAAAGTTGTGAGTTCTAAGTGCAATATTTCCAGCTAAATTCTGTATCATCATTGATAAATTTGGGTAGAGGAAGAGAAGATCCTGTAATATTTGCATGAATCTAGTATTGAAAAATATTTGATAGGTCTTTCATAGTGCATTTCCATAAAATAAGGTGAAAATCCTTAGTGGTGACTCCATGTTGTTTGAATTCTTTATAAATACTAGTGTCTTAACATATATCAAGTAAGATTTTTCATTATTATCTGTAAAGCTGGAAGGAAGAAGATCTTTCTTTGCTAAGGACCCTAGTAGAAGGTTGTTTATAGAGCTGGGAAAGTATAATTTAGAAGGATGAAGAATTTGGAAGGTTCAAGAAAAGAGATATCCATTGGTGAAACTCATCAGCCTATGATTAAAGATTGCAATACTTCCTCAAGTTCTTCTGAATCAGGTAGCCTATTTTTTGAATTGAATTCTCCATTTGCAGAGGGTCCTTATTTTGTATTTGAAACATTTTCTTCTCAATATGCCCCTGTTTTTTCCAAATCTGATAGATTTTACCAAGAAATAAAGTCTTTAGAGGGTAGTCATCTAAAAATTGCATCCATGTACCACATAGACCATTTAATCCTCATCAGTTTGTTTCTCTTATAAGGTCACCTCCTCTGAATAATATGGCTTAGCCTCCACCCAGACCTCCATTTGTTGTTAATACTTTTGGTCCCATCAATTTTAGAGGTATGGCTAGCTATCCAAATGTTGCGCCACAAGATGTAAGAAACAAATTGCATAAGTTTCAAGGAAGTAATGCAATCACTGGTGATTAGCACTTGAATCTCTTTATCAATATGATGGAGGACTTCAGAATAGAGTTTGAGGATGTATACATTAAATTATTTATCCATACTATAGAAGAAGATTCAAGGGACTGGTATAAATATCTGCCAAATAATTCCATTGACACCTGGACAGAGATGAAGAATTCTTTTAGAATGCAGTATGATGATAAAACAAACCCTATGTTTCTTTTATCAGAGTTTGAAAATATAATAAGCAATCCTAATGAATCAGTGCATTATTTTAATACTAGATTTAACAAAACATTGAGAATACTGCCTATTAATTTGAGGCCATGTGATGAATCATGTCTGATAAAGTATTCACATGCAATTGATAAGAAAGTTGCTTACTATTTGAGGGATAAGAACCATGGGACATTGAGGCAGGCCTTTACCATGGCTCTGTAAATTGAGAACAACATTAAATCAGTTGGAAAACCTCCTAAGAGGGAGGGTTTCAAACCTATCAACTATGAGAATCCTTAATCAAGTAAGGCTGTGGATCTTGAGGAAGTTGTAAAGACTTTGGCCAGAGTTGTCAAAGAAATTTATTATAAGCTAGCCAGGGTAGAGAAAGGAATTAAACAATGTTTTCAAGGTCAACATAGGAAACGAGGAAAAGACACATATACAAATCATCCTAGAAATGATCAGAGGTTTGACGATAAAGGTAAAGAACCCATGGGAGCTAGAAAACCCCAAGCTAGGGAAAATAGAGTAGTGCCTGATCCTCTAAATGCCATAGTTTTTGTTGTTGAGGAGAAAAATGAAATTGATTAGTTGTAAAAGTGTTTCTTGCCCCACCCGCCATGTGAAGTAGATCAAAAAGTTGAAGAAGCTCATGATGATGACAACACTGATGATGATGCATGCATGATGGATTTCTCTACAAGCTCATAGCAAGGACAAACTTCAACTGAAGTAATAAGTGTAAGAACTACTGCAATTTTTTAGGACTACATTCACCAGGTACATCTTCTTCCTCCCTCTCATGCTTTAGAAATAGATATGGTACAAGAATTTGAACTTCCTAATAATGATTTTGAGTAACTAAGAGCTCTAATGATTAAGAAGTATGTTGGAGGAATCCCATCATAAGAGGATAGATAAGTTTTCATGAATGTTATTATTACCCAAGAAAAAGAGTATAACACAAGAATTAAATCTATCAAAGGGGAAAGGCCTCAAGCCAAACCAAATACCCCAGTTCTCACCAATGTCCCAAAAGAGGATTTAAAGAAATATGCATCTGGCAAAGGTCTTGTTGTCTCAAGTAGAACTAGTGTTCCCACTAATTCCCAAAATGTGAAAAATCTTGTGCCATCAAATGAGTTTGTCAATATTTCTCCAAATGTTGCTTTTCCCAAATATATTCCCTATGAAATTTCCCAAGTCTTGAGTCATATCAAGATTTATGTCGCAATTGTTGAATTGCTTAGGATTCATGAGCACAAGAAGAGGGATTCTTAGTATTTGGGATTGGAAGTAGATAGGAGTGCCCAAGGAAGAAATATAAATAATGTAAACACTCCTCCTCTAACCATTGCAAACCTAGAAAAATCACTAGCATTGGAGGAGATAGGTGAACTACCTGAAGTTTACTTGGGAACATCTTTGGTTGAGTCTCAATTAAATATTGATCCATTTTTTACAACACTAATTATTAAGGACAGACTGTTGCACAATTGTATGTTTGATTCCAGAGCATCATGAAATGTTATTCCTCTTGAGGTTATGAATGAATTGAACATTAAAGTGATAACAACCTATGGCAAGTGTATTGCAATGGATTCTAGAGAGGTACTTTTTGTAGGATGTGTAAAAGGTTTGGTGGACAACTTACATCTTATCCAGGTAAGAACTTGAAACTTGATGTTGTCATTGTTGATTACCCTGCCAAATGGGGCATGTTGTTATCAAGAAATTGGGATGCAAGTGTTGGTGGAAGTGTTCAGATCGATATGTCTTTTGCCACCATTCTAATTGAAGGTAGCCTAGTAAAGTTGTATGGAGAGAAGAAGATGTTGCACCTCATTGAAGATCCCAATAATTCTTCTTATGAAGTGTTGTATGCTGATAACTTTATTGGGTTTGCTGATGGAAAAGAACATAAGATTTATCAATGTAAATGTCGTGAATAAGTAGGTTTACCTCAGACCTTGTTATTCGATGGATCTTGTTCCAAGTTTAGAAATGGTGCTGGCATTGTTATGATTTCTCTAGGCCAAGAAGAGTTTGTCTTTTCTTTCAAACATAACTTTGAATGCACTAAATTTTTTTTTGAATATGAAGCACTATTATTAGGCTTGAGAATTGCATCGAAATATGGTATACAGGATATCATTGTCAAAGGCAATTCAAATTTGATTGTCAAGAAAATTAGAAAACTTTATGCTACTTAAAATCAGAGAATGAAAAAATACAAGCATGCCATCTTGGATTTGATTGAAATGTTTGACTCTTTTAATATTGTGCACCATGATAGAAATTTTAATGTTGTTGCAGACAAGTTACCAATGCTAGGATCTAGATTTGGGAATTGTACAGTGTCTCCATTAAAATACTAACAAGGACATTTGTCCCTGATAACGTTAAAAAATGGCAAGTGTTTGATGATGATGCCCAGGTGAAATGGTTTCTATAGAACCAAGGTCAGATTTTTGAACAAAATATATATTGGGAAACAATGGTGTGTGTTGCTAAAATAAAGGAAACTTTATTTGGAAAAGACATCATCCAACTAAAGACAAACATAATTCCCAAAGGTTTAGTGGGTCTTGAATCAAACTTTGATAATGTTGCTTGCATTATTAATAGAATTATGTCATTTTCAAGAGATGTGGAAGAGCACGACCTAGGCAAAAAGAAAAAATGACGTAAACTCTGGTTAGGAAGTAATCTCAGCAAGGAAGAGAAGCATTCCTACGTTCAATTACTGAAGAAATATCAAGATCACCTATCTTTGTCTTACTCTGAGTTGAAGGCATACATGGAAGATGTGTTCCAACATGAAATTCCTCTTGAATCTAATGCAAGGCCTTTCAGGAAAAAATAGATGCCCATAAATCCGTTCCTTTGTTTGAAGATGCATGAAGAAATGAAGAAGTTGAGGGATGGAGGGATCATTCAACCCAAAAGGTACTCATCATGGGTTATAAACCTAGCACATGTCAGGATAAAGAATGGTGACATAAGGCTATGCGTAGAATTCAGGAACCTAAATAAAGCATCATTGAAAGATAATACCCTCTGCTAAACATGGAGAATATGCTATAATCGGTAACTAGTTCTGAATTGTTATCCACTTTAGATGGCTTCTCTGGCTATAATCAAGTTGTTGTGAAGGAGTCAGAAAGAAGAAAGACTACATTTACCACTCCTTTGGGAACTTATGTCTATGTCAGGATGCGTTTTGGATTAATGAATGCTGGAGAAATTTTCCAAAGAGAAATGGATGAAGCATTTGCTGGTTATATCAATGACTTCATTATTGTTTATCAAGATGATGTAAATGTATTTTCCAAAAAAAGAAATGGTCACTTGTAACACTTAGAAATAATGTTATTAAGATGTAGAGAGTATGTCATATAATTTAATCCCAAGAAGTTTCATTTTGGAGTGTAAAAGGAAAAGCTGCTTGGTCACATTGTATCAAAGAAAGGGGTCATGATTGATCTTGAGAGAGTAGAAGCCATAAGAAAGGTTCCAATTCCAATAACTAAGGAGGGATTTCAATCCTTCTTTAGAAAAATAAACTTTATCATAAGATTTTTGTCTAACTTTTTTGAGCCGACCATCCCCATTACTAGCATGCTAAAGAGGGACAAAGTTATTAAATGGGAAGAAGCTTCCATTCAATATTTTAATGGGATCAAGGAAGCACTAAAGCATGCCCCTGTTTTGGAAGATCCAAATTACAAAAATCCTTTTTAAGTATTTTCTTTTGCTTCAGAAAACACCATTGCATCTGTCTTATTGCAGAAGGATGATGAAGGGGTTGAGAGACCAATTGGCTTTTTCAGTAAGGTATTGCAAGGAGCTGAGTTTAAGTACACCATCATGGAGAAGCAAAAATTTATCTTGGTGAAAGCTACAAATGTTTTCATACCCTACATCTTGAGCTCTAAAGTTGTTTCTTATGTTCACCACACTATGGTGAAAGACATCTTATCAGAGATGGAGGTCTTAAGCAAAAGATGTAGATGGGTGAACAAGTTACAGGATTATGACATGGATATCCAAACCACGAAATTGGAAAGAGGTTTGGGCCTAGCTAATCTTATGGCTGAGAGAAACTTGCAGACTATTGAGGTGAATGAAGTAGAAGGAAAAAGGGTGGATGTCCTTAAAAAGTTGGTAAGATTTTAATGGTACAAGGATATAACCTTTAATATCAAGCATCTATGCTGCCCTGAATATTTGAGTAAAATTCATAAAAGAGCTCTTAGGTTAGCCTCTCTAAAATATGTCATTATTGATTTTGGGTTATCTTGGAAGAACCCTGAGGGAGTTCTCTTGAGATGCATTACTGAAGATGAGGCCTAGAAAATAATTGCTGATCTCCATGGAGGAGTTTGTGGGCGAAATTTTGATGGAAGAGTTAGAACACATAAAATCTTGAGGGTTGGTTAGTGGTGGCCAAGTCTCTTCAAAGATACAACTTTATTGGTTAGGAAATGTGAAAGTATCCAGTGTTTTTCTAGAAGAAGGAAAGATTTAGGCTCCCTTCCTTTACATCCTGTGTCAATTAAATCCCCATTTAAGCAATGGGGAATAGATTTCATTGTCAAAATTTATGATCCTTTCAGTGCTGGTCATAAATGGATTCTTGTAGCCACTTATTATTTCACTAAGTGGGTGGAAGAAATCCCCACCAAGAAGGCAACATACCAAGTTATCATGGAATTCATAGTGAATCAAATCATATGCAGATTTGCAGTGCCAGCTAAAATTATTGTTTATAATGACATGAGTTTCTGAGCCAAACCTTTTGTCGTAATGTCCAAAGAGTGTGGAATCAATTTGACATATGCTTCTAACTACAATCCACAAGGAAATGGAAAAGGTAAGTCCAACAATAAAAACTTGTTGAAGATCATTAGAAGCACCTTGGAGATGAACAAAAAGAAGTGGGGTGAGCAACTAAAGTTTGTTGTTTGGGTTAACAGAATCACTGTGAAAAGAGATACTGGTAAAAGATGATTTGAGTTGGTATATGGAACTTAATCTTTGTTTCTCCTTCATGTGTACTTGTCTTCATTTTAGTTTGTTTAAAAAATTTAAGATCAAGAAGTTAGTCAATATGATGCTTGAATCAATCAAATTATCGAGTTAGATGAAGAAAGAAGGGCATCCCATTACCGACATGTGAAGTTCAGAGAAAATTTGAAGAAGTTATTTGACAAGAAGGTGACTCTAAGAGATTTTTGCATTTGGGATCTTGTGATTTTATGGGATAGCAAGCATGAAGATAAGGGAAAGCATGGTAAATTTGATGCATTGTGGATGGGCCCTTATTCAATTGATATTGAATTGGTGAAAATACATTCTTCCTAAAAGACTTAGACAAGGAACTCCTTGAATTGCCTCTTAATGGCAGGCATTTGAAACATTTCCTTGATTGATTTCTTAGAATCAAGGTATACTCCATTGTACAGTGTATAGTTCTTTTTTTCGTTCTAATTTTGTCTTTTTGTTTGTTTTGGTCCTTGGTGACCTGGTTTTGTTGGTTTCTTAGTTTTTTTTTTAGGATGGTTATGGTTTCTTTGTTCTGTAAGCTTTTTCTTTGATTTCATTGTCTAATGGTTTGTTTTTGGCACTTGGTCTACTATTTAATCTTGTGGCACTTATAGGGAGTGCCCATCCCCAAGTCAGAGCTGATGTTAATGCTGAAATTAGTGTTTCCCCATTTATCATTGAAATTCTTTAGTTTGTGGGATCTGTCATGTTTTCTATCTCCCTGTATTGATGCATGAAAACTCTTTCCTCCATGTTGTTGCCATGATCACTCCCTTCCTTAGTTGAGGATCACTTACAAGTCCATAATTTATTTTTTCATTCCTCTGTCCATATGAAAGAGTTTGTAAATTGGGCGTAAAACTCGAGTTTTTCCTTTCCTTTGGTTTTCCATGGTCACGTTTTGTTTTCCCTGTCATTTATGTCCTAAATATCTGTGGAAAAGTGATTGGATGTGGCTTAGAGGATCAGATTTGGGCCTTATATCTTTTCCAAATTCTCTGTCGGTGAAGAAAGATTCATTTCCGGGCTCAAATGGTGATTTTCCTACATTTTACGGTTTGACAGGTGTATTTTTCCCAGTCAAATTCATATCTCAGCATTAGTGGGAACATGGCCCTTTTTCTTTAGATGTGTCTTAGTGCGGCACTTTAAAAACTCTCAGGGTCACTTCAACTCAAAACTTGTCCACGTGGAGGGCTGACGCTCATATGAAAAATCACCTTTTGGTTTGGCGTTGGAGTTTCACTGAGGGGACACGTGGAGGTTTCCGCTACCTTGCCCAAACTTTAATTTTTTTTTGTGTGGCTGGTACAGTTTTGGTAGACTATGGACACATGAAGGGTTTGTGCTCATTTTAGGATCTGCCTCAGGGTCCTACCTTAACAATTACGACAGAGAGACATATGGAGGCTTCTGCTAGCTCCGTTGTATACTTAAACTTTCTAAAGAAATTTTAAATGTCCTAGGACATGTGGAGGAACCACACCTATTTGGGGACCGGCCCCTAAGTTTTATTTTGAAGTAGCGTCTGGAGGACAATTGGAGGCTTCAGCTCACTTTGCCCTTTGCTTGGACTTTTTAACGGCCAAAGAAAAATGTCTTGGACCCTAAACACATGGCGACTTCTACTAAACCTTCAAAATTTTTAACAAACTCTGCCAGACTAAGACATGTGGTGAGCCCGCACTTGTTTGGGGTCTCCGCTATTGGGGACCATCTCAAAGTGTGCCATTGATACATGTGGAGGCTTCCACTAGATCCTATTTACACTGAGACTTTTCAAATGCCAAAAGGTGTTTTTCTTGGGCCCAGGGCACGTGGAAAAATGTGGATGACTATAATATAAAGTACTTGTCCTTCATGGTTATGCTAAGGGAACATGTGGATGACTATAATATAAATTAGGAAAGGCACAAAATCAACAGTTACTGTGTATTTCACCTATTTTTCTACCATTTTTGCTCCAAGACTCTTGGAGATGTAAGTATGCACTGTTTTTCATCATTTTCTTATTAAATTCCTTGTCCTCTTTGTCTGTAAAGTGCCATTGAATGGATTTGGAACATAATTTTTGAGTCCACAGATTGTTAAGGTTGATATTTTGAAGTTGGAATTGCTCATGCACTTACAAAAATGGGAATTACCAGAGACGCTGGATGCGGAGCAAAATTGCAAAGGAAAGAGAGGGAAAAGGATGAAATGATGAAGTGTGCAGCCAAAAAAGATGAAAAAGGTGTTGCCTCTAGAGTAAAAAGGATTACCTGTCAGATCCAACTGTGAAAAACCTCCAGAAAATTATTAAAAAAGGGATTTCTCGCATGAAAGAATTTGAATGATTAGAAGGATTACCAAAAAGTTGTGGCATGGCATCCTAGTCATTAGTTGAGGGCCTAATAAATGTGATGAGTTCACAATTGGTCAACCTGGAAGCTTCCGGATGTAAATTTGTTAAACGTCACTTTCTGAGACAAATTGGTAATAGGAATAGGTCCCTCGAATATTCTTCTCTTTTGGGGGGAAAATTGAGTGAGTGAAATGTATAAATGTAATTAGAGTACTCTTGCAAATGGTTGGGGGTTGAATTCTTAAGAGAAAATTTGAGAAAGTTGTCTTCCTAAGAGACCAAGCCGAGATAACCTTTTTTTTTCTTCTATGTTAGATTTTCTTTCCTGTAAAGTTGGTTACAAATGTATATCCATTGAGGAGCATTGAGATTGGTCTAGAACCTTTCCCCTGTTGATGAATCTAAGCAATTTTGAAATTAATTTGTGTCTGCTTTGTTTCAGAATGACTTCAAATGGTTTCTTTTGTTCCTATTTCAATCTTACATTAAAATGTTTGTGAAATCACACAGGATCTTGTCCCTATGACAATTTAGTGGTATTTTCAATTTTATTTCAAGAAGAGCCTTCATCTTGTGATGAGATAAACAAATTTAAAAGCATATCAATGTCATTTGTTGATAAATATTGTATGTATGTCTTTAGGTGTGTCTTAGGCATGATTGATAAGAGATTTTTGTGTTTAATTGAGTCCTTAAATTCGAGCCTTCGTGTTAGAGTCTCAAATATTGTGTGAAAACGTGCTGATCTGGAATTCCATTGAAGCACACCTTCTGGTTGAAGGAACATCTTAACTATTATGAATATTTATGTTGTTGAGTTGTCCATTGTTGTGAATTCCCTTAAAGTTTTTGTATAATCAACTTTATCCTTCTTCATCTTGCACTAACACCATTCAAAAACCATGAATCCATCATAAACTACCCCTGTTTCCCCTGTATATCCACATAGGAACAAAATCTATTTACTAACATATGTAGAACAATCAGGATTTCTTAATGTCTTCAGTAACCTTAGCCTTGTGTTGAAAATATCTCCATCTTTTAGAAGTGACAACTCTTAAGAGTTAAATTATGGAGTATTGACCATATTTTCCCAAGGTTTTCTTCATAAAATTTGTCCAAAAGAAGGATATCTCTATCTCCTTCATCAAACAAAGGTTACACTAAGGGTCATCTCACCGTAGTCGAAAGGCACTGCATAAATTAGTGAGGATAGGTCAAATCCTCTTGAAGGTGTTATCCATCTCTCAACAAATCTGAGTGACAAACGGCTAGTTAGATCTCATACCCGACTACAAAATGACACACACTATGATCTATATGTCTCTAAGCTCCATGTCCAATCTGTGTTGTTGCTTGGCTTGAAAAGGAGAACGAATTTGGATACCAAAAGTTCCCATAGGGGGTAACCTCATTTATGTGTCCATGGGTGTAATGTGTTTCCCCTTTTTAATTTTTTTTTCTAATTGTTTAAATTTGTTGTGCATGTGTTTAATTGGGAAATATTGTTTCTTTATTAAAACTTGCTAATGTATCTTAATTAGCTAGTTTATCTTAAATTTAAATTAAGAAGGAAGAAATGATATGTGGGCAATAAATTGGGTAGATGGTCATTGAAATCTTATGGATGTAAACTATATTTTTGTTGGGTTTTGAGTTGTGTAATCTATCCCAACTTCAAAATTTAGATTTTTACATGGGTGGATTGTTTGGAGGCTTGTGGTATAAGTTAAGTTTCTCCCATGCCTATTAAATTCATCCAACAACCATACCTATGGTATGGAGAGTTAATTTTATGCTTAATTATGTTTTTGGGATAGTTAAAAGGGTAAATAATTTTATTTTTTACTTACCACATTTAAGTTTATCCTTGATAAGCATGGTGTAAAAGTTAGAGTGTCATGTGGGCATGTCATAAGTCATACATGTGCATTTAGTTGCTTTGGGTTTGGTGTTTGACTTGTGTGTTGGAATGGAGGGATGATGAAGTGGCATCCTACATGGAGCCACCTCATCATCCTCACATCCCTTTTCTATTTATTCGATGATTTTGATGGATTTTTGGTTACTTGAATTATTTGTTTATCTTGCATTTTTTAGAATTGATCTCAGTTTTCATACTTGGGAGGTTTCTTTGGAGTTACATCTTGGATTGATCTTGGGAGAAAGATTTAAAAACTTGTTGAGCAAAAGAATTGGAGGCTTGTTGGAGAGGTAGGCTCTCCTCTTTTTGCATATTTGTATTAATGTATTTGATGTAGAAATGTTGTTTGTTGTATGTTGTATGAATGTTGTGGTTATGTTTTCTTGTAAATGAGTAGATTTCCTTAAGTTGGGAGTGGGAGATGGATTTATGGAACCATTGGGGAGGGAAAAGGGAGATGTAAGGCATAAATTTTGGAGGGAGTGTGATTTTGAGTTCCATATATGAGGAGTGAAAAGCATAACATGGATATAGTTTGCATATTTTCATGTGTAGAAACAAGTATTTGATTTTGTTTTGAGTTTTGCACATGGAGGATTTTTGATGGAGCTCCTGCATCACTTGGGAGATAAAATGAGGTGGTGCTCATATTCCATTGCTCCTTGTTGGCTTGTTGTTTTCAAGCCTTTGTATTTTTTGGGAAGGTTGTGATATTGTTTGAGTGTATTGTTAAAGGTGTTATTTGAATGTCTTCTTTTATGGAATGATTTTTGTAGAAGCCTCTTGTAAAATTTGTCAAATGTTAAATAATATCCCAGATTGTACTTTGGTTAGGGCTCGGGGGCTGAAAAGGGGATGGCTTCTTCTCTTATTGGATTATTTGTTGGGTGGAGAGGATTGCCTACTCTCCTATTTTTTTTGTTGTGTTTAGAATTTAGAGAAGATGGTGGAGCTCAAGTGAAGATGTGATCGTAGTTATACTTTGAATAAAATGAAAAAAGATTGTGCCATTGTAAAATTGTTGCCATGTTGTTTCCACTTAATGTGGAAGGCTTGAAAACTTGCATTTTAAAAGAAAAGTTATTGTATATTCTATTTATAAAATTTTCAATGTGTGCCTTTGTTGTAGAATGAAAATATAGAGATTGAAATTTATTTGTTTACATTTGTTGAAAAGAGGGACTATTATATTGTAAGAATGAACCAAGTTCTTGAGAAAATACTCCATTATTATATACTGATGGTTGTAACATTGTAATGGTTGGAAAGAAGAACTTGAAATTTGTATTCAAATGGAAAATATATTTCTCTCAAAAATGAAAATAAATTCATAGTTTCTTGTGATTTCCTTTAGTGAAATGGTTGAGTTGGAATTAGTAAATTTTTGCAAATGATACTTAGGTTTAACTTATTGCAATAGATATCATTCTTAGTGTTAAAAGGAAGGAATTACATTTTATTTTTGATAGTAAAAGTAGGCATTTTGAAATGTTTGGAAAATATAGTTAATCTCACATTAATTATAAGAATATGAGATCTTTTCTCTTCATTATTGTCTTGGGATTGGACAAGAAAAAGCCTTTAGTTTCTCTTTTTTCACTTATAAATGAATAGATAGAAATTTTCAAATAATCTTGTATATGTTTAAACCCCCTAATTAAATGATCTTAAGTAAAGTTTTAAACCTTTTGACTACAAAATGTGTAATGCTAAACATATATTTACATATATCTAATTATTTGTGAGCTAAGTTAAGCCATTGTGTGGTTATACAGTTTTGAATAATATTATGTTTGGGAATGGGGGGAGGGTTACCAAACCAACCCCGATACTATTTTTAAATGGTATGGGGGGTGGGGTCAACAACCTCCCCCCCACAAATCTAAACCCTTGCCACTTAAAAAAATGCGGCTAATACAGTTTATTGTGGTCTGCATGTTTTTAAAGTGGCGACCTATTTTATAATCATTGTGCGTTAATTTTATTGGTTCCAAACTCATCTTTAATGATTAATATAAATATATGTGTGTGTGTGTGTGTGTGTGTGTGTGTGTATTTCTTGTTCTATATATATATATATATATATATATAAATAATAGAAAAAGAAATATATATATATACCCCCGAATCACATGTGTATATACACCATTTTAAATTAGATCTAAAAATGGGGAAAAAATGTCCATACCCAAATAGGGAAGATACAAACAAAATATTCAATGGCTAATAAAAATGTGAACAAACCCTAGGAGAGGGTTATAAATGGAATAAGAAATAAAAATGTGTATCCATCCTTGAGCTTGAGTATAATTCTATGGCCTCCACTCTCTTTCTTCTCCCAAACCTACCAAAATAAATTGAGTAAATAAGACAAAATAAATTAATAAGATCTTTTCATAAGGATGATTAGGGTTTTTTTTAATACCTAAGATCTAAGGGCTCTAATTGAATCCATATAATGGTTGAGAATCAACCGTAAAAAAGTTAGGTGATGATATTTTGGTGGAAATGTGTTTTTAAAGTAATTGTATGTGTAACTTGTGAATGGGGCCACTAAAGGAATGTTCACAGGTAGGATTAAAATGTGACCTTTATTGTTGTAGTATAGTGACTCTTATAAAGGCCTTGTTTTGATATTATTTAAATTAAACACAAGATAAATAGACAACGACTATTATAGAGATTAAATTTACTGAACTTAATTATGGGAGCGTAAGTTTGGACTTTAGCCCTAAAGTATTAAATAAATAAATGATCTTAGAAATATAAGGATGAATTAAATTATTTTATAATACAGTTATCCTAAGTAACTGTTCATAAGGGTTAGTTAATGAAATTTAACAAAAACCCTATTAGGGGAGTTAAGCCCAAAATGATTGGATTTAAATAATAATTATTAATAGTTAATTAAAACAAAGAATTTATTAATCGTAAATTATTAAATCTAGTTGGAGGTTAACTATTGTAACTCATTTAGACAAAAAAAAATTATTTCGTAAATTTCTCTAACTAATTATTGGGTTTTGTGTGGGAAAAATGTAGGTGTTACTCTTCGTATCAGAGCTGTGGGCTCAATGCTTGTACCCCGGGCACACTTGGAAACACAAAACAAAATAAGTAAACCTAGCACAACTCCAAACCTAAAACACACAACATTACAAAAAAAAATTAAAATGTAGAAAACCTAGAAAAATTAAACAAAACTTAGATGATGATGAACTAACCTTCATCTTGATCTATGTAGGAGGCATGGATTGGGCAACGAGTTCTTGCAAGTCGAGTTGGATATGCCACCACCAGAGTAAGAGGTTGTTTCTATATTACCACAGATACTAAAGACATTACAGGATGTCAATGCAGATATACGAGGTGAAGAAGTGGGGGGATAATCTAGTTATAATGATAAAGATCCATCAGTAGAGGCTCGTATCCCTTCATGAAACAGTGAGGAGTATAGAGAATAGAAATTCCATGCAAAATTAGCTAGGCTAGATTCACCACATAGGGGACGTGGAGATAGAAATATGGGACACAGAGACAGATCTATGATCCCTGGGCCAACGGATGATCATGTGAAGAGACCTAGGGGCTGACAGTCAAAAGTGGTAGATTACATAAGAGAGATACTGACGTTACACCCGCGTCATTGTTCTCGAGACAAAAGAGAATTTAATGTAGAGGCATGGTCGGTTAGCTTGAGAGGATTCTTCAAGCTATGTCCTGTTTCAAGCAACATGAACTATCATTTTTTAACCTGCCTTCTGAAAGACGGAGCCGGATTTTGGTGGAGGAATGAGGAGAAGAAGCTCCATGTAGATTCTAAGACATTTACTTAGGAGCTCTTTCAGGAGCATTTCAGGAGTAAATACATATCTAGGATATTCATCCAATAGTGGATCAATGATTTTCATGATCTACGATAGGCCTCCATGATGGTATCATAGTACTAGGGTTGTTTTTATGATCTACTTTAGTATGTAGATTACGTGTAAGATGAGAAAGTTAGGGTTCATAGGTTCATTAGGATCTTGTACTTGGACTTGGGTGTGACAATGCACATTCATTCTAAGAAGACACTATCAGAGGATGTGGAGAGGGCCTAGATTACACAGGAAACTAAGGATAAGGCTCAAAAATCTCCAGATAGCATGACAAGCCGTATATAGCAGATGCAAGATATTAGGTCGAGGGGATCGGATCCTCCTCCTCATGGTGGAAAAACTTTAGCATAGTCTTCCTTTAGGTCTTGTTCTCAACAACATTGGCAGAATTGACCACCCTTTCGATTTACACAATGTCATGATGATAAGAGAGGGTGTAGTATGGGACCTCCATCTACAAGGTGCAACAAGACACAAGATCCACCTCAAGCACAGTCGGCCATAGTATGTCCACAAAAAAACCCACAAAGATCTATGAAGGGATCATGAGGTTCTAAAACACAAACTACTCAGCCACCTAGAGGATTATCTACTCAGTGGAAAGGACCAGGTAGTTGTTATGGGTGCGGTGTACATAGACATCATTAGAGAGAGTTCCCTCAAAACCCTGTTAATTAGGGAAAGGCACCTCTTTTTGAGCCTATGATTGGTGACATGGATACAAGCCACATGATTTATGGAATAGTCGAGAACCACCAGGTATAGCATCATGACACAGTGATTAAGACCACATGTAGCATTGATTGTAATTCTACCCCTATCTTATTTGATTTAGGCTCTTCAGATTCTTTCATTTCTCCATTATTAGTATAGCATTGCAGGATGGTGGCGGTTAGGCAGGGCCTTAGTTGGGATGTTAATATGGCTTCCAGATTCAAACTCTTAGTGGACTCTTTAGTTAAGGAATGTGTAGTGGACCTAGGACCCTTTACCACTAATTTGGATCTTTGTATCCTTCCTTTGGGTTCATATGGAGTTATCTTGGGTATGGATCAGTTGTCTACACATAGATATATATTTGATTATTAAAGCAAGGTTATATCTTGTGCAGATGATTTGGGGGTTGAGTTAGTGATAATTATAGATAGGAGACACATCTCTATTTGCACCATATCTTATATGTAGATGAATATTTTTATGCGACGAGGTTGTCAGTTATATGCCATCACTATTAATAACTGATCAGAGGATGAGACTCATGGACCATCACTTGATGAACATCCCATTTGTAGGATTTTTTTGATGTTTTTCCTAATGAGTTACTAGGGTTACCTCCACCATGTGAGGTAGACTTTCATATTAAATTGGTCCTTGAAACATAGCATATCTCACATGCACCATATAGGATGACCACACCTGAGCTATGTGAGCTCAAGTTGTAGTTAGAGGGACTTCTATGGAAATTCCTAATCCGTCCTAGTGTATCTCCTTGGGGTGCACCAATGATTTTTGTGAAGAAGAAAGATGGATCCTTGTGCTTATGTGTGGACTACGGATAGATGAACAAAGTAACGATAAAAAATTGTTATTCCACTCCACAGATAGATGATTTATTTTATCAAATGAAGGGGGCCACCATATGTTCTAAGATATATCTTAAATCAAGATAATATTAGGTAAGGATTGCGAAGGAGGATATCTACAAGATATATTTTCACACAAGATATGGCTACTATGAGTTCATAGTAGTGTCATTTGGAATGACAAATGGCCCTAGATTATTTATGAGTTTTACGAATGGGGTATTCAGGATGTTTTTCGATCTCTTCATTCTCATGCTTTTTGATTACATTCTGATATATTCATGCATGTGTGAGGAGCATGAGGAGAACCTTCACTAGAATCTACATTGGCCTCCTAAGTAGCAACTATATGGGAACCTAGAGAAGTGTTCCTTTTTCTAGTTAGAGGTTCAATATTTCGGTTACATTCTTTATGGGGAAGGTGTCACTGTCGATCTTTCCATGATTAGAGCTATTATCGATTAGCCTGCTCCAACCAATGTGATCGAGGTGCATAGTTTCATCGGACTAGAAGGTTATTACAAGAGGTTTTTTCTTAACTTATCTTATATTGTGCACCCCATTACTTCCCTTCAACGGAAAGGGAAGAAGTTTATTTGGTCACATAGAAGTGAGAAGGCCTTCCATACACTAATAGAATACCTTACGAGAACACATATTCTTGTAATATCAGATCCTCAAAGGGATTTCTTTTTGAGTACATATGCTTCTTTGGCAGGATTAGGAGGTGTATTGATGTAAAAAATCCATATAGTAGCCTTTGAGTCTCAAAAAATCAAGCATTATGAGCTCAATTATTTGACTCATGACCTTGAGCTTGCAACAGTTGTGCATGATTTTGTTTTATGGAAACATTTCCGTTTAGGTAGGAGATTCATTCTCATATAGATCACTTGAGTTTTCATCACCTCTTCACGCAACCAAAATCCCAATGCTCATTAGTGGCATTGGATGGAGATACTTTGTGAGTAAAACATGAAGATAGATCATGTGAAGGGGAAGGAGAATGTGGTGGCCGATACCTTGAGTCATCAGAGACATTTTTTATGGCTGCAGTAGTTGGTATAGACTTGAGGAAAAAGATCTTGAAACAAATTCCACATGATAGCTTCTACCTTTTAGTTAAAGTAGAGATCAAGTCTCAAAGACCCCTTGAGGGGAAGTTTGATGGATTTTTATTAGAGGAATATTTTATTCTTCAGTAAAGAGGTCAAATCTATGTACCTAGAGATGGGGGATTAAGCTAGAATATCCTTTTTGAGACACATTGTGCATCCTATTCAGCCCATCTAGGTGTGAAGAAGATGCACACCACTTTAAGATAGTTATACCATTGAAGAGGACATCAGAGAGATGTATCCCAATTTGTGTCTTGTTGTTTGGAGTGTCAGAGGGTGAAGGATGATCATCAACATCTAGCTGGTCTTATTTACCTACATTCTATACTGAAATGAAAATGGGACACCATTTCCATGGATTTCATAGTTGACCTACCGACATCGAGATACCACCACAACGCCATTATGGTCATGATGGATAGATTGATTAAAGTGATTCATTTTTCTTAGATGAAGACAACCTATATAGCTAGTGCGGTGGAACGAGTGTACTTAGATGATAATTTCAAACTGCACAGGATTCAACAAAATATTATTTGTAACTGTGATCCCTTATACACCTCTCCTTTTTGGACTACCATGAAGCATGCCCTTGGGATGAGTATCAACTTAAGTACATCATATCACCCAGAGAAATTTAGATAAACAGAGTAGTTGAATCATATTTTAGAGGACATCCATTAGATGTACATCATGTACCATCATTACTGATGGGAGGAGTAATTATACTTGGTTGAGTTCACATACAAAAACAACTTCCAGAGTTCTATTGTAATGAAATAATTTAATGCACTTTATTTCATTGTGTTTAGGACACCACTGAGTTGGGAAAGATTGAAGGAAGGAGTATCTCTTGGGCTAGCTTACTTGCAAGACATGGAGCATTAGGTTGTTTGTATCAAATAGAAGTTATAAGAGGTAAATAATAGATAGAAAAATATGTAGATAAGAGGAGAGTTTATCATAGCTATGAGGTGGGCATGAAGGTGTTTCTTCATGTCAAACGTCATAAGATTCCTATCTGTTATGGAAAAGGCTCTAAGTTAGCTCCAAGATTTTTGGATCTATTCGAGATCTTAGAGTGGATTGGTCCTTTAGCTTATGATCTAGCCTTTCCATCCAGCTTGTCTCACATTCATGATTTATTTCATGTTTATGGTCTTAGGAGATACATTATAGATACCTCTCATGTATTGGATTGGAACACATTGTTGGTGTAGGAGAAGGAGAAGGTGTTTTTTGAGCCCATTTTCATCATAAAGAGAAGGACCATGGGCCTTCGAGGAAGTGATATTGACCAATTGTGGGTCCAATGGGATTGGTATGATCAGACCACAACCACATATAAGGATGCTACTTTGTTATAGGCCCTGTTTCCACACCTATTTTAGTGACTTCCAGGAGGATGTAGAATCTAATTGGAGGGGTATGTAGTTCCCACTCTTCTTCAACATTGTTTCATTATGATGTTATTACTGAACATGGATTGCTACTTATACATTTTGATTATTATATCTTGATCAGTAGCCGATAGACAACGTAGATATTTTGACTATTGACATGTTGTGATTTACATTTTGATTATGATGCACTATATGACAATGATGGCCTATTATATATGTTGATTTACAATATTCTGATTTATACTAACATGACATATTATGGATGCATCACCAATGTTTTATGTTTTGAGTAGAATTATGATTTTATGGATATTAGAAATAGATTAATTAATATGATGATAGGTCATAGAATTGTTAATTTTGGATGAAAATTATTAATTTTTATATGTATATTATTCTCAATGTTGTTTATACAGCCACAAGGCTAGAGAGGTATTTTGTTTGTGTTGCAGAGAAATTTTATAACAACTATCGAAAGGAGATAGGGAACCAACCACGGAAGGATGTTGTGTGTTGTGCAACATGGCCAAAATCTGAAAACTTTTCTATAATGTTATGTTGTGTTGTTTCATGCTTTGTTAGGAGGTTCCCATTGGGGGTAAACTCATTTATGTTGCCATGGGTGTAATGCGTTTCCCCTTCTTTTAATTTTTTTAATTGTTTTAATTTCTTGTGCATGAGTTTAATTATTGGGAAATATTATAGCTTTATTAACAGTTGCCAATATATCTTAATTAGCTAGATTACCTTAAATTAAAATCAAGAAGGAAGAAATGATATGTGGGCAATAAATTAGGTAGATGGTCCTTGAAATCTTATAGATGTAAATTAGATTTGTGTTGGGTTTTGTGTTGTGTACTCTTTCCCAACTTCAAAACTTGGATTTTGACTTGGGAGGCTTTATTAGAGGCTTGTGGGACAAGCTAAGCTTGTCCCATGCCTTAAAAAATTCATCCAACAACTATACCTATTGTATGGGGAGATAAATTTAGGCTTTATTATTATTATGGGATAATAAAGAGGGTTAAAAATTCAATTGTTACTTACCACATTTATTTTTTTCCTTGATAAGCATGTAGTGCAAGTTGGAGTGTCATGTGGGCATGTCATAGGTCTTAAATGTGCATTTAATTACTTTGGGTTTGGTGTTTGACTTGTGTGTTGGAATGGAGGGATGATGAAGTGGCATCCTGCATGGAGCCACCTCATCATCCTCACATCCATTTTCTATTTATCGGATGATTTTGATGGATTTTGGGTTAGTTTACTTATTTTCTTCTTTTGCATTATTTAAAATTGATCTTGGTTTTTATACTTTGGAGATTTATTTGGAGTTGCATCTTGGATTGAGCTTGGGTGAATGATTCAAAAGTTTTTTGAGAAAAGGAATTGGAGGCTTGATGGAGAGGTAGGATCTCCTCTTTTTTCATATTTGTATTAATGTATTCAATGTAGAAATGGTTTTTTATTTATTGTATGAGTTTTGTGGTTATGTTTGTTTGTAAATTGGTAGCTTTCCTTAATTTGGGTACGGGAGATGAATTTATGGGACAATTTAGGAGTGAAAAGGGAGATGTCACTCATGCATTTTTGAGGGAGTGTGAATATTAGTTCCACCTATGGGAAGTGAAAAGGATAATATGGATATATTTTATATATTTGTAAGTGTAGAAATAAGGATTTGATTTTGTTTTGAGTTGTGCACATGGAGGATTTTGGGTGGAGCTCCTACATCACTTGGGAGATAAAAGGAGGTGGTGCCCATATTTCATTGATCCTTGTTGCCTTGTTTTTTTCAAACCTTTGTGGTCGTTGGGAAGGTTTGTGATATTGTTTGACTGTATTGATAAAGAGGTTATTTGAATGTGTTATTTTTTAGAATGTTTTTTGCGGAAGCCTCTTGTAAAAGTTGTCAAATGTTGCATAATACCCCATATTGTTCTTTGGCTAGGGATCGGGGGCCAATAAGGGGATGGATTCTTCTCTAATTGGATTATTGGTTGGGTGGATAGCATTTCCTACTACCTATTTTTTTTATTGTGTTTGGACTTTGGGTAAGATGGTGGAGCTCAAGTGAATATTTGTTCATAGTTAAACTTTGAAGAAAATGAAGAAAGATCCTACCATTGTAAAATTGTTGCCATGTTGTTTCCACTTAATGTGTAAGGATTGTAAACTTGCATGTTAAAATACAAGTTATTTGATATTCTATTTATCAGATTTCCAATGTTAGCCTTTATTGTAAAATAAAAGTGGAGAGATTCAAATTTATCCTTTTACATTTTTTGAAAAGAAGGACTATTATATTGTAAGAATGAAACAAGTTCTTGAGAAAAGATTGTATTATTATATACTTATAGTTATAACATTGTAATGGTTGGAAAGAAGAAATTGAAAGTTGTATTTAAATGGAAAATATATTTATCTCAAAACAGAAAATAAATGCATATTTTCTTGTTATTTCTTTTAGTGAAATGTTGGAGTTGGAATTATAAAAAGTTTGCAAGTTATACTTAGTTTTTACTTATTACAATAGATATCATCGTTGTTGTTAAATGGAAGGAGTTACATTTTCTTTTTTATAGTAAAAGTGGGGATTTTGAAATGTTTGGAAAATATAATCAATCTCATATTAATTATAAAAATATGGGATCTTTTCTAATCATTATTCTCTTAGGATTGTACAAGAAAAATGCCTTCTATTTCTTTATATTTCAATTATAAATGAATAGAAAGAAATTTTCAAATCATCTTGTGTATATATAAACTCCCTAATTAAATGATCTTAAGTAAATGTTTAAAAAAATTTAGTACAAAATGTGTAATGCTAAATATATATTTACACATATAGATAAATTTATTATAACCACACACACACACACACACACACACACACACATGTGTATATGTGTGTGTGTGTGTGTGTGTGTGTGTGTGTGTGTGTATGTGTGTGTGTGTATATATACATACATATATACATATATACATACATATATACATATATACATACATATATACATATATATATATATATATATCTATATATATATGTATGTATATATATACATATATATATATATATGCATACATATACATATATATATACACACATATATATGTATGTATATATATACATATATATGTATATACATATATACATATGTATGTATATACATATATATATATATTATAATTAATAACAAAATAAATTAAATAAATACAAATTTGTGAGCTCACTTAAGTTGTTGCACGGCTGTATTTATTTTAATAATATTATGTTTGGGAATGGTGTGGGAAGGTCGAAAACCCAACCCCCCACATCATAATTATATGGGATGGGGGTGGGGTCATCAATCTCCCCCCCATAAATTTAAACCCTTGCCACTTAAAAAAAATATGGTCAATACAGTTTATTGCGGCCTGCATATTTTTAAAGTCGTGGCCTCTTTTATAATCACTATGCATTACTTTTATTTTGAATGAACTTATATTTTACACATACACACACACACACACACACACACACACACACCATTTTAAACTAGATCTAAAAATGGGTCAAAATGCCCATACCCAAATAGGGCTGATACAAACAAAATATGCACTAGATAATAAAAATGTGAACAAACCCTAGGAGAGGGTTACAAATGCTATAAGAAATAAAAATGTGTATCCATCCTTGAGCTTAATTATAAATCTTTGGCCTCCACTCTCTTTCTTCTCCCAAACCTACAAAATTAAAGTGAGTAAATTAGACAAAAGAAATGAATAAGATCTTTTCATAAGGATGATTAGGGTTACTTAGAATACCTAAGATCCAAGGGCTCTAATTGAATCCATCTAATGGTTTATAATCAACCCTACAAAAGTTATGTGAGGATATTATAGTGGTAATGTGTTTTTAAATTAATTTTCTGTGTAACTTGTGAATGGGGCCACTAAAGGGATGTTAGAAGGTAGGGTTGAAATGTAACCTTTACTTTTTTAGTATAGTGACTCTTATAAAGACCTTGTTTTGAAATTAATTAAATTAAACCAAAAAAAAACTAATCAATTATTATTATAAGGATTAAATTTACTGAACTTAATTATGGGAGGGTAAGTTTGGACTTTAACCCTAAAGTATTAAATAAATAAATTATTTTAGAACTATATGGATGAATTGTTCATAAGGGTTAATTAATGAAATTCATCGGGAATGCTAGGAGGGGAGTTAATCTAGAAATGATTGGATTTAAATAATAATTATTAATAGTTAATTAAAATGAAGAATTTAATAACCGTAAATTATTAAATCTAGTTGGAAGTTAACCATTGCAACCCATTTAAATAAAAAAATATTCCGTAAATTTTCCTAACTAATTATTTGGTTGTGTGTGGGAAAAATGTGGGTGTTACACTTGGTATGAGAGTTGTGGGTTCAAAACATGGACTTGGGGCACACTTGGAAACATGAAACAAAATAAGTAAATCTAACATAACTCCAAACCTAGAACACACAAAATTACAAAAAAAATATTTAAAATGTAGAAAACCTAGAAAAAATAAACAAAACCTAGATGATGATGAACTAACTTTCATCCTCATTTGTGTAGGAGGTGTGGATTGGGCGATGAGTTTTTGCAAGTCGAGTTAGATATGCCACCCCCAAAGCAAGATGTTGCTACTATATTGGAACATATACTATAGACATTACAGAATGTCAATGCAGATATATTCAACATTATAGAGAGCCATCAGTAGAGGCTCGTATCCCTTCAGGATACAGTGAGGAGTATAGAGTTGAGAACTCCCATCTTGAGTCAGCTAGGCCATATTTGACACAAAGGGGACATGAAGATATGACTATGGGACATAAAGAAATATCTGGTGGCCCTAGGCCAAAGAATGATTATGTGGAGAGACCTAGGGGCTGACAGTCAAAAAACAAAAATCACATAAGGGAGATACTGAAGTTACACCTGCCTCATTTTGCTAGAGACATAGGAGGATTTGAGGCTGAGACATGGTTGGTTAGCTTGAGTAGATGATTCAAGCTATGTATTTTTTCTAGCAACATGAAAGATTTTTTTTCTATCCACCTTTTAAAAGATGGAGCCGAAGTTTGGTGGTGGACTTAAGAGAAGAAACTCCTTGTAGATTACAAGATAATTATTTTAGATATTTTTGAGGAGCATTTCATGAGTAGATACATATCCATGAGATTTATCCTATTGATGAGTTTCATGATCTATGAAAACCCTCCCTGATTGTAGTAGAGTACTAGGGTCAGTTTTTGGATCTACTTTAGTATGTATATTACATGTAGGAGGAGCAGGTTAGTGTTCACAGGTTCATTAGGGGCCTAAACTTGGACTTAGGAAGGGTGGTGCATCTTCATCATCTCCAGGAAATATAAGAGGTCATGGAGAAGGCCTACATTACATAGGAAACTAGGGGTAAGACTTACCAAGATAAAGGCATAGTGAGCAGTTGTATACAGAAGATGTAAGATAGTAGGTTGAGGGGACCAACTCCTCCTACTCGTGGTGGAAAAACTTTAGCATAGTATTCCTTTCGGCCTTATGACCTCCACATTGTCATGATGCACAAAGAGCATGTAATATGGGACCTCCAGCAAGGGGGTGCAACCAGACATAGGATCCATCTCGAGAACAGTTGGAAGGAGTACGCCCACCATAATACCCACATAGATTTATAGCAGGATCATTAGGTTCTATAGCATGAACTATTGGGCCACATGAATGATTATCTACTCATTGGATAGGACTAGGTTGTTACTATGGGAGCTGTGTACATGGACGTCATCGAAGATATTTATCACAGAACTGTGCTAACTAGGGTAAGGAACCTATTTCTGAGCCTATGATTGGTGACATGTCTTGAAGCCACAGGATTTATGCAACTTTCAAGAACTGAGAGGAAGATAACTTGGGCATGGTGATTGAGACCATAGGTAGCACTAGTGGTATTTCTACCCCTATCTTATATTATTCAGGCTCTTCAGATTCTTTCATTTCTCCATCATTAGTAGAGTGATGAAGGCTGGTAACAATTAGGCAGGGCCTTAGTTGGGATGTTGAGATGGCTTCTAGAGCCAAACTCTCAATGGACCTAGGGCATTTCACCACTACTTTGGATCTTCATAACCTTCCCTTGGGTTCATAAGGAGGTTAATTTAGGCATGAATTGTTTGTCTACACATAGATCTAGAGTTGATTGCTACAACAAGGTTATATATTGTGCACATGATTTGGCGGTTGAGTAAGTTATAGTTAGAGTTAGGATACCCATCTCTATTTGCACTATAACAGCTATGAAACTGAAGTGGTGTGCGCGATAGGGTTGTCAGTTATATACCCTCACTGTTAGTTACCGATATGAGAATGAGACTCATGGACCATTACTTTATGACCACCCCATTTTTCAAGAGTTTTCTAATGTTTTTCCTAGTGATTTGCCAGGGTTATCTCCACCACATGAGATATAATTTAATATTAATCTGGTCCTTGGAGTAGATCCAAACTCACATGCACCATATAGTATGACCACACCTGAGCTATGTGATCTCAAGTTTCATTTAGAGGTCCTTCTTTAGAAAGACCTAATAAGTCTTAATATATCTCCTTTGGGTACACCAGTTATTTTTCTGAAGAAGAAGGATGGATCCTTGTGCTTCTGTGTGGACTACAGACATGTAAAAAATGTAGTGATACTAAATCATTATCCCATTCCATGGATAGATGCTTTATTTGATCAATTTAAGGGGTAAACCATATTTTCTAAGATATATATTAAATGAAGCTACCATCCGCTGAGGTTTTTGGAGTGGGATATCCACAAGATAGCTTTATGCATGCGATATGGTGACTATGAATTCATATTAGTACCATTTGATCTGAAAAATGCCCCTGTAGTATTTATTATTTTGATGAATAGGGTGTTAAGGATGTTTTTGTATCGATTCATGCTCGTGTTTCTTGATTACATTATAATATACTCATGTATGTGTGAGGAGCATGAGGAGCACCTTCACTAGGTTCTGCAGTTTCTTCGTGAGAAGCATCTAGATGAGAACCTAGAGAAGTGTGCCTTTTTCAAGTCAGAGGTTCAGTATTTAGGTCACATTATTTTTAGGGAAGGTATCAAAATATTTCCTTCCAAGATTAGAGGTATTATTGATTGGCCTACACCAACTAATGTGACTAAGGTGCACATTTTCATTGGATTGACAATTTATTATAGGAGGTTTGTTCATGGCTCCTCTCATATTGCGCACCCCATTTCTTCCCTTCAATGGAAAGGGAAGAAATTTATTTGGTCATATAGATGTGAGTTGAAGTAATGCCTTACGATTACACATATTCTTGTAGTGTCAGATCCTCAGAGGGATTTCTTCATGTGTACAAATGCTTCATTGATAGGATTAGGAGATGTATTGATGCATGAGGGTTGTGTAGTAGCCTTTAAGTCTCACAAAGTCAAGGATTATGAGTTACATTATCTGATTCATTATCTTGAACTTGCAGTAGTTTTGCATGTTTTTATTTCATGGAGACATTTCCTTTTAGGCAAGAGATTCATTCTTAGGACAGATCACTTGAATTTTCATTACCTCTTCACACAGCCCAATCTCAATGCTCATTAATGGCATTGGATGGAGCTTCTTTGTTAGTATGAAATGGAGATAGAGCATGTGAAGGGGAAGGATAATGTATTTACATATGGCTACAACAGTTGGTACAGACTTGAGGACTAGGATCTTGCAATAAATTCCACATGATAGCTTCTACCTTTCAATTAGAGTAGAGATCAAGTCTCAGAAACCCCTTGAGGGGAGATTTGATGGATTTTCATTAGTTTCATATGGTCTTCTTTGGTAAAAATGGCTTATCTATGTACCTAGAGCTGGAGGATTGAGGTAGGATATCCTTGTTGAGGCACATTGTGCATCCTATTCAGCCCATCTAGGTGTGAATAAGATACACGCCACTTTGAGATAGTTGTACCATTGGATAGGACTTTAGAGAGATGTAGCTCAATTTTTGTCTCATTTTTTGAAGTATCAGAGGCTGAAGGCTAAACATCAACATCCATTTAACCTTCTTTAGCCGCATGTTATACTGAAGTGGAAATTAGACACCATTTCCATGGATTTCATATTTTGGCTACCTACGTTGAGATATGACCACAACGCCATTATGGTCATGGTGGATAGATTGAATAAAGTGGATCATTTTTCTCATATGAAGACCACCTATATAGCTAGTACAGTGGCGTGAGTGTCCTTATATAAGATTTTCAAACTGTATAGGATTGCTAGGAATATTATTTGTGACCATGATATCTTATACACCTCTCATTTTTTACTACTATGAAGCATGCCCTTAGGATGAGTATCAAATTCAGTACATCATATCACCTAGAAACATATGGATAGACAAAGTAGGTGAATCATATTTTAGAGGACATGCTTTAGATTTACGTCATGGACCATTAGTCGAGATGGGAAGAGTAATTGTACTTGGTTGAGTTTGCATAGAAAAAAACTTCTAGAGTGTGGCACCATTTCAGGAAGTTTATGGTAGAGAGTAATGGACACCAATGAGTTGGGAAAGATTGGAGGATAGATTATTTGTTTGGCCAAATTTTTTATAGGACATGGAATAACATGTTGGTTTGATTAGATAGAGGCTAGAGGAGGCATACGATAGATAGAAAAAATATATAGATCATAGGAGAGTTGATGGAAACTATGAGGTGGGCACGATGGTGTTTCTTTGTATCAGACCTCATAAGATTCCTATCCATTATGGAAAATTTTCTAAGTCATCTCCTATATTTTTGGGTCCATTTGGGATCTTGGAGTTGATTGGTCATATAGATTATCATCTAGCCTTCCCACCCATCTTGTCTAACTTTCACGGTGTATTTCATGTTTCGGTTCTTAGGAGATACATTCCATATCCCTCTCATGTATTGGATTGGAACTGATTTTAGGTGTTTTGGAGCCCATGCACATTATAGAGAGTAGGATGATGGGCCTTTGAGGCTGCAATATTGAATAGGTTTGGGTCTAGTGTGATTAGTATGATGAGACTGCAACCACATGGGAGGATGCTACTTTGCTATAGGCCCAGTTTCCAAACCTATTTTAGTGACTTCAAGAAGGAAGTTGAGTGTAAGGGGAGGTGGATGTAGTGCCCGCTCCTCTTTGAAACTATTTCATTATGATGTTATTAATGTTGGATTGATACTTAAACATTTTTATTATTATATCTTGATCAGTAACCAATAGAGTATGAAAAAATATATATTTTTATTATAGGTAAAAAATGGTAAAGGGGACCCTATCCCATACAAAGGATGGAAAAAAGGATAAGACCATGAAGAGTGAACAAATCTTCCTCTTCCAGTAGCAAAGGAGATGAAACAAACAACAACAACAAGAAAACCAATAGTAAAAAACATAAAACCAGCAGTTATCTTAAGCTTTAGACCCCTTCCCTTTGGATCTTAACTGCATCTTGAGGGGAGAGATATACCTATTCTTCTTTCTACTCACAACAATACAATCATATTTTTAAATTGAATCAATATTTTCATTATGAATTGGAATAAAAACTTTAATGTTTTCCGCATACTCTTGGGACCCAGAAGGGTGGGTCAAAATATCCTTACATGCTCAAGATGAACTTCCATCATTTTTTCATCGGTTGATTTCTTAGAAACTAAATCGAAAACACAATGCAGAGGATCATTCACTACTAGATGGTTAGAATTAGAGTTCTTCTACCAAGAACTTTTACCTTTACATGTTTACAAGCCAAGTGATAATCTATTAATAAATGGCTAAGAGAGAAGAAAGATCTACATCGAAAGGGATTAACTTGGAAAGAATCACAAACTGGGTTAAAAAAACGAAACCATGGTTTCATCAAAAAAATATGAGACTCAAACTCCAAAACTTTCCCATAAATTAAATCTCTATTTAAAGCACTAGGAAATGCAACAATGCAGAAGCCATGAGCACTAGGAAAGATATCCAACCTTCCTACCAAACAAGGACCCCATTAACACGAGAACTAGGAATGAAGCATAGACAATCCTAGGTATAAGTTATTAAAGCTGAAAATGAGACCATTCCTCTTGAAATCATCTTTTGATTGAATCACCTCTTCCTTAAAACTCACAGATGGGGTAGATTTAGCATAAGCCATAAACATGTTTCTCTTGGACTCTGGAGAAACCCCATTCCTATTACCTCCACCCCTAACCACATCTTTAAAATAAATCAGAGCAGGGGATTTAGAAATCTATAGACTTGGCTGAATAAGATCATATCCATCCCCATGTAACACCTCATACACTTTTGAACTACCGCACATAAGAGCATCTGAGACTCAGACAGAAGTGTTCTGGGTTACCCCCAAATCTTCAAAAGTCTGAGATCTACCCCCATGCTCAAAGTCATTTCCATTGGATCCATTAAAGTGGGGATTCCTAATATTCACCAAGTATTTTCCCAAGCTAGAGGAAGCAACACGCACCTAAGCCAAAGCCACACTTCAATTGATCAAAACAGGTCCACCATTAATAGAAAGCTTCAGAATAGTTAAGACGTTCCTTCAACCAGAAGGTGTGCTTTAATGGAGGCCCAGATCAGCACGTTTTCACATAATATTTGATACTCAAACATGAAGGATCAAATTGAAAGACTCAATTAAACACTACATTTTCTGATTAATCACGCCTAAGGTACATCTGAAGAATTACAAACAATATTTATCAACAAATGACAGTACACTGATCTTAAATTTGTTTATCTCATCTAAGTTGAAGGCTATTATTGAAATGAAATTGCAAATACCATAAGACTATCATAGGGATGAGATCCTATGTGATTTCACAAAAATTTAAATGTAAGATTGCAATAGGAATGAAAAATACTATTTGTAAACATTCTGAAATAAAGAAGACAGAAATTGCTAGATATTTGACAAAAATTAATTCCAAAATTGCTTAGATTCATCAGCAGGGGAAAGTTTCCTTAGAAATATCAGTGCTCATCAATGGATATACATATACAACCAACTTGACACGATAGAAAATATAACACAAAAGAAAATAATAGGTTATCTCAGTTTCGGTCTCTCGAGAAGACAACATTTTCAAAAAAAATCTCAAAATTTTGAACACCGGCCATTTACAAGAGTATTCTCATTACATTTATAGACTTTTCTCACTCAATTTCCCCCCCTAAAAGATAATAATATTTGAGGGACCTTTGTTTGTTAGAAATTTGTTTCAAACAATGACGTTTAACAAATGTAGATCCAAACTTTTCCAGGTGGACCAATTGTGAACTGATCACATTTCTTCGGCTCTCTACTAATGACTAGGATGCCATGTCATAACATTTCTAGAGTCCTTTTAATCATTTTGATTCTATCATGCATGAAATCCCCTTTTTAAACATTTTTCAGAGCCTCTGTATAGCTGGAATTGATAGGTCATCCCTTTTTGCATTCGAGGCAACACCATTTTCACCTTTTACGCCTACACTTTCATCATTTCATCCTTTTCCCCTCTTTTTCCTCTGCCATTTCTGCCCCACATCCCTTTCCTCTATTAATTCCCACTTTTTTGAGTGCTTGAGTAATTCCCACTTAAAAATATCAGTCGTAACGATCCTTGGACTCATAATTTAAGTTTCAAATCCTTTCAATGGCACCTTAGTGAGAAAAAGGAAAAATAATTTCATCAAAGAACGATGAAAAATAGCGCGTATTCGAGTCTCCAAGATTCTTGGAGCAAAAATGGTAGAAAAATAGGTGAAATTCACAAAAACCATTTACCTTGCCCCCTTTTCAACTTTAAATCATAGTTATCCATTTGTTTCCTTATTGCAACTATAAAGGAGAAGCACAGAGGCAAGTCTCAAACAAGCGCAAGCCTTCCACATACCATGGGCCCAAGAAAAATGACTTTTTTGGCCTTTGAAAAGTCTCAGTTGAAAAAGGAGCCAACAGAAGCCTCCACGTGTCTCAATGGTGCATTTTGAGATGGTCCCCAAAAGTAGAGACCCCAAACAAATGCGGGCTCAACACGTGTCATTCTGGAAGAGTCTGTTAAAAATTTGAAGGTTCACTAGAAGGCACCATGTGTCTAGGGTCCGAGACAGTCTCCTTTGGTTGTTCAAAATTCCAAGCAAAGGGCAGAGTGAGTGGAAGCCTCCAAGTGTCCTCTTGGTGCTTCTTCAAAATAAAAGTCAAGGGCCGGTTCCCAAATAGGTACGGTCCCTCCATGTTTCCTAGGGCTTTAAAAATTTGCTTGAAAAGTCTAAGTATGAGAAGACCTGGCAGAAGCCTCCACGTGTCTATATGGCACAACTTTAAGATGGTGGCCAAGAGTGGAGACCCTGAACAAGCGTGATCTGACCATGTGTCCCAGGCCTCTATAAAGTTTCTTGAAAATTTTAGGTACAAAGTGGAGCTAGCGAAAGCCTCCACATGTCTCCTTGTTGCAATTGTTAAGGTGGGACCCTTAGGCAGATCCTCAAATGAGCGCCAGCCCTACACGTGTCCATGGCCAGCCAAAACTATACCGACTACATGAAATTTTTTTCTAAGTCTAGGAAAAGTAGTGAAATCCTCCACTTGTCCCAATGGCATAACTCCAAAGCCAAAACAAAAGGTGAATTTTCAAATGATCTTCATTCCTCCATGTGGACAACTTTTGGGTTGAAGCGAGCCATAGAGTTTTTAGAGTACCCCTCTAAGATGCATCTAACAAAGAAAGGCCATGTTTCCACTGAAGCATAGATGTAAATTTGATGGGGAAAAACACACCTTTCAAACCATAAAAATGTAGGAAAACCACCATTTGAGCCCGGAGATGAATTTTTATTCAAGGACAGTTAATTTGGAAATGTTACAAGGCTCAAATATAATCTTTTGAGCTACATCCAATCACATTTCCTCAAGTATTTGGGAAAAACATAGTAGGAACAAAAAAACATCACTGCAAAAAATGGAAGAAAAGGAACAACCCGAGTTTTATGCCCAATTTACAAACTCCTTCAGATGGACCGAGAAATGATTGTTTTTTTCGGAACTTTAAGTGATCCTCGACTAAGGTAGGGACTGATCATGGCAACCAAATGGAGGATACAGTCTTCAAGCACTAACACGGGGAGACAAAATACATGACCGAGGATGAAAACTAAGGAACTTCAATGACAAATGGGGTGAGACTAATTTGAGCATCAACATCAACTCTAACTCAGGGATGGGAAATCCCTGTAAGTTCCATAAGAACCAAATAGTAGACCAAGTACCGAAAATAGACAATTGGGAAAAAAATCATAGATAAATCTTACAGAGCAGAATAACCACAACCATCCTCTAAAAACTGAACCGAGAAACTAGGAAAACTAGTTCACCAAGGACTAGAATGAACAAAAACACAAAAATAGATGAGAAAAAAGAACTATACATTGTACAAATGGAGTATACCTTGATTCTAAGAAATGAATAAAAGAAATGCTTCAAATGCCTGCCATTAACAAGAAAATCAAGTAGTTTCCCATCTAAGTCTTTTAGGAAGAAGGTATTTTCACTAATTATAATATCAATTGAATAAGGGCCCATCCACAATGCATCAAATTTACCATGTTTTCCCTTATCTTCATGCCTATTATCACATAGAAGCACAAGATCCCTATCGTTGAAAGCTTTGGGTGTCACCTTTTTGTCAAATATATTCTTCAATTTTTCTCTGAACTTCACATGCCACTGATGGGATGCCCTTCTTTCTTCATCCAACCCAATAATCTAATTGATTCGATCATCATATGGACTAACTTCTTGGTCTTCAATCTATTGAATAAACTGAAATGAAGACAATTGCAAATGGAGGGGTATTATAGCTTGAGTTCTATATACCAATTAAAATAGGCTTTTACCAGTAGCTCTTTTGACAGTGATTTTGTCAGCACAAATAGGAAACTTCATTTGCTCAACCCACTTCCTTTTGTACAGCTCCAAGGTTTTTCTAATGATCTTCAACAATTTTTTATTATTTGACTCAGCTTGTCCATTTCATTGGGGATTGTAGTTAGAAGCATATGTCAAATTGATCCCATACTCTTTGCACAATACCACCAAATATTTGGCTCTAAAACTCATGGCATTATCAGCAACAATTTTTGTTGGCACTCCAAATATGCATATGATTTGATTTGACATGAATTCCATGATAACTTAGTGTGTTTCCTTCTTGGTGGGGATTTCTTCCACCCACTTAGTGAAATAATCAGCAGCTACAAGAGTCTATTTATAACCAACACTGGAAGGATAAAAAATTTCCCAAATAAAATCCAATCCCCATTGTCTGAATGGGGCTTCCATTGACATAGGATGCAAAGGAAGGGAGCATGAAGCTTTCATTCTTCTAGAAAAATGCTAGAAATTTTCATATTTCCTTACCCACAGAGTTGTATCCTTGAAGAGAGTTGGCCACTAATAACCAGCCCTCAATATTTTATGTGTTATAACACTTCCAACAAAATGTCCCCCATAGACCCCTCCATGGAGATGAAAGACTATTTTGGGGTCCTCATTTTCAGTAATGCATATAAAGAGCACTCCCTTGGGGCTCTTCCAAGCTAACCCAAAATTAGTAATGACATACTTTTGAGAGGCTAACATAAGAGATCTTTTATGATTTTTACTTAGATATTCAGGGCAGCATAGATGTTTGAGATAAAATATTATATCTTTGTACCACTCAAAAATTACCAACTTTTCAAAGAAATCCACCCTTCCTCCTTCTAATTCATTCACCTCAATAGTTTGTAGGTTTCTCTCAGCCATAAGCTTAGCTAGGCCCAAACCTCTTATGAATTTTTTGGTTTGGATATCCATGTCATACTCCTGCAACTTGTTCACCCATCTGCATCTTTTTCTTGAGACCTCCTTCTCTGATAAGATGTATTTCACCATGGTGTGGGGAACATAAGCAACAAATTTAGAACTCAAGATTTAGGGTCTTAAAACCTTTGTTGCTTTCACCAAGGAAAATTTTTTCTTCTCCATGATAGTGTATTTCTACTCGACTCCCTATAATGCCTTACTGAAAAAGGAAATTGGTATCTCAGCCCCTTCATCATACTTCTGTAACAAAACATATGCAATGGTGTTTTCTGAAGCAAAATAAAACACTTGAAAAGGATCCTTGTAATCTAGGGCTGCCAAAATAGGGGCATGCTTTAGTGCTTCTTTGATCCCATTGAAATATTGAATGGAAACTTCTTCCCATTTGATAACTTGGTCCTTCTTCAGCATGTTATTAATAGTGATGGTCATCTCAACAAATTTAGACACAAACCTTTTGATAAATTTTATTTTCCCAAAGAAGGATTGAATTCCCTTCTTAGTCCTTGGGATTGGAACCTTGCCGATGGATTCCACTCTTTCTTGATCTATCATGACTCCCTCTTTTGATATAATGTGAGAAAGTAACTTTAGCTTTTTCACTCCAAAGTGGCACTTCTTTGGATTCAATGATATGCCATACTCTCTACACATTATTAGCATTCTCTTCGAGTGTTGTAAGTGATCATTGCTATTTCTAGAAAAAATAATTACATCATCTAATAAACAACAATGAAATCATTGATATAACCAGCAAATGCTACATCCATTGCTCTTCAGAAAGTTTCTCCAACATTAATTAAGCCAAAAATCATCTTGACATAGACATAAGTTCCCCAAGGAGTAATAAAGGCATTTTTTTTTCTTTCTGACTCCTTCAAAACATCTTGATTACAACAAGAAAAACCATCCACATTAGATAAAAATTCAGAACCTATTACCAATCGTAGCATATTCTCCATGTTTGGGAGAGGGTAATTATACTCCAATGTTGCTCTATTCAGGTTCCTGAAGTCTACAGATAACCTTATGTCACCATTTTTTTTCCTGAAAGGCACTAGGTTTACAACCCAAGATTAATACCTCATGAGCTGAATGATCCCTCCATCCCTCAACTTCTTCAATTTTTCTTTCATTTTCAAAGAAAGAAGCGGATTGATGGGCCTCTATTTTTGCCTAAAAGGAGTGACATTAGACTCGAGAGGAATCTCATGTTGGAAAAAATATTCCATGTATTCCTTCAACTCAGAGTAATACCAATCTAGGCAATCTTGATATTTCTTTAGCAATTGAATATATGACTGCTTCTCTTCCTTGCTGAGACTGCTTCATAACCAGATTTTTCATGGATTTTCCTTTGTGCCCAGGTCATGTTCTTCCACATCTCTTGAAACAAACATACTCATTTTAATAATGTAATCAGAATTATCAAATTTTGAGTCAAGAGCCACCAAAACCTATGGGAATCATGTTTTTCTTCAACTAGATGATGTCTTTGCCAAATAATGTTTCCTTTCCTTCACCACCACACACCATTGGTTCCCAATCTATATTTTGGTCAACAAACTCACCTTGTATATGAATAAACAATTTCACCTTGGCGTCATCATCAAAAAAATTCCAATTTTTAATGTTATCAGGGACATATGGCCTTGTTAGTACTTCAACATTATACTCACAACATGAAGACATTATACAATTCCCAAATTTGGATCCTAACACTGCTAACTTTTGTGTAACAACATTAAACTTTCTATCATGGTGCACAATATTAAAAGAGTCAAAAATTTCAATCATATCCCAAACTGCATGCTTTTATTGTTTCATTTTTTAATTTTTAGTAGCATAAAGTTTCCTAATTTGCTTGACAATCAATTTTGAATCCCCTTTGACAACGACATCATTTATACAATATTTCCATGTAATTCTCAGGCCTAATAACAATGCTTCATATTCAGCAATGTTGTTAGTACATTCAAAGTTAATTTTGAAAGAAAAGACAAAGTCTTCTTGGCTTGGGGAGATCAAAAAAATGCCAGCACCATTTCCAAACTTGGAACAGGTCCATTAAATAATAAGCTCCAAGGTAAACCCATTTTCTCAAGAAATTTACAATGATCAATCTTGTTATCCTTGCAATTAGCAAACCCCACAAAGTTATATGCATCTACATCAGCATATAACACTTCATAAGAAGCATTATTTGGATCTTCAATGAGGTCCAACATTTTCTTCTCTCTATACAACTTTACAAGGCCGCCTTCAATTGGAATGGTTGCAAAAGACATATCCATTTGAACACTTACACCAACACTTGCAAGCCACTTTATTGATAACAACATGCCCCATTTTATAGGGAACTCAACAATGACAACATCAAGTTTTAGGTTCTTACCTAGATAAGCTGAAAGTTGTACATCCAAACCCTTCACTCACCCTACAACTGGGACCTCTCTAGAATCCATTACAGTAAAATTTCCATAAGATGTTGTCACTTTAATGTTCAATTCATTCATGACTTCCAAAGGCATAACATTACATGATGCTCCAGAGTCAAACATGCAATTTTTTAGCTATCTGTCTTTGATAATCAGTGTTGTAAAAAATGGATCCACATTTAACTGAGACTCAACTAAAGATGTCCCCAAGTAGACTTCAGGTTGTTCACCTATCTCTTCTAGTGCTGGTGGTTTCTCTAGGTCTGCAATGGTTGAAGGAGGAGTGTTTACATTATTTATATTTCTACCTTGGGCACTCCTATCTTTCCACAATCTCAAATACTCAAAAGCTCTTCTTATGCTCAAGAATCCTAAACTGTTCCACAATTGGGACAAAAATCTAGATCTGACACAAGACTTCAGAAATATCATAGGGAATGTACTTGGGAGAAGCATCATTTGGACAAAGGTTGACAGACTCATGAGATTGTACAAGTTTTTTAACATTTTGAGAATGGGTGGGCACACCAATTCTACTCAAGACAATAGGGCCTTTGCTAGGTGTATCTCTCTTTGGAGTCTCTTTTGGGAAATTGGTGAGAAATGGGGTCTTTGTTTTGGCTTGAGGCCCTACCCCTTTGACAACTTTACTTTTTGTGTTATAGTCCTTTTCTTAAGCCACAACAACATTCATTAGTAGTTGTCTATCCTCTTCTGATGGGATTCCTCCATCATACTTCTTAATCATTAGAGCTCTTAGGTACTCAAAATCATTATTAGGAAGTTAAAATTCTTGTACCATATCTATTTATAAAGCATGAGTGGGAGGAAGAAGAGGTACCCGGTGAATGCAGTCTTAAAAGCTTGAAACAGTTCTTGCACTTATTACCTCAGTTGAAGTTTCTCCTTCCTGTGATCCTGTAGAGAAGTCCACAATGCATGCATCATCATAAATGTTGTCATCATCAACAACTTATTCAACTTGCTGATCTACTTCACATGAAAGGTGGGGTAAGAATCATTTGTCACACCAATCCATTTGATTTGTCTCTTCAACAACAACAACTCTGCCACTTAGAGGATCAGGCACTACTCTATTCTCCCTAGCTTGGGGTTTTATATCTCCCATGGGTCTCTTACCTCTGTCATCATACCTCTTATCATTTCTAGGATGATTCACATGTCTGTCTTGTCCCTGTTGCCTATGCTGACCCTGAGAACCTTGTCCAATTCCTTTTTTTCCCTGGAAAGCTCGTAAGATATTTCTTTGACAACCCCAGCCAAAGTCCTTACAAATTATTGAAGATCCACAACCTTAATTTATTGAGGCTTTTCAGTGTTTATCAGTTTAACACCCTCCCTCTTTGGAGGTTTTCCAAATGCTTTAATAGTGATCTCAATTTGTAGGGCCATGGTAAACGCCTACCTCAAAGTCCAAAGGTTCTTATCCCTCAAATAGTAAGAAAATTTCTTATCAAATGCATCTGAATACTTTATCAGACATGATTCATCACATGGCATCAAATTAATAGGAAGTATTCTCAATGTTTTATTAAATCTAGTGTTGAAATCATGCATTGATTAATTAGGATTTTTTTTTTTTTAATCTCTGATAAAAGAAACCTAGGGTCTGTTTTATCAACATAATACATTGTAAAGGCATTCTTCATCTCTTTCTAGGAATCAATGAGATTATCTAAAAGAGATTTATACTAGTACCCTGCATTCTTTTCTAGAGTATGAATAAATAATTTAATGTATACATCTTCAAACTCTATTTCAAAATCCTCCATCATATTGACAACGAATTTCAAGTGCTGATCACCAGTTATTGCATTATTTCCTTCAAACTTAGGAAATATATTTCTTACATTCTATGGCACAACATTTGGATAGCCAACCATACCTCTAAAACTGATAGGACCAAAAGTATTAATGAAAAATGGAGGTCTGGGTGGAGGCTGAGCCATATTATTTTGAGGAGGTAATCTTACAAGAGAAAAAAAATGATGAGGAGTGAGGGGTGTGTGTGGTACAAGGATACAATTCTCAGAATGACTACCCTCTAAAGGATTTGTCTCTTAGAAACTCTATTAGATTTTGAAAATACAGGAGTAGATTGAGAAGAAAATGTTTCAAATATAGATGATAGACCCTCTCCAGGTGGAGAATTTAATTCAAAAAAGAGGCTACTTGATTCAGAAGCACTTACGGAAGTACTACAATCTTTAATCACAGGCTGATTAGTTTCCCCAATGGAGATCTCTTTTCTTGATGCTTAATCTCCAACAACCTTCCAAATTATTCTGCCTTCTGAATTAGACATTCCCAAATCTTGAAAAAGCCTCCTACTAGGGTCCTTGGTGAAGAAATATCTTCTTCCTTCTAGCTTTGCAAATATTAGTGAAAATTATTTCTTGATATATGTTCAAGACACTGGTATTTATAAATAATTTAAACAGAATAGATTCTCCACTAAGGATTTTCACCTTAGTTTGTGCAAATGCACTATGAAAGACCTATCAAATGTTTGTCAATACCAGATTCATGTAAAGCTTACAAGATATTCTCTTCTTTTACCCAAATTTATCAATGATGATACAAATTCTAGTGCAATAACTATATATGCTGGAAATATTGCACTCAAAACTCACAAATTTGAACAATTCTTATAGATTTGAGAAAATAATGACGTTTCAGCAATGTATTTGTACTTTAAATATGTTAAAAGCATTACAATGATCTGTATGCATACACCTTTTTTAAAATAGTTCAAATATTCCTCAGTAGCAACACCATGAGTGTTGGCATCCAAATTCGTTCTCCTTTCCGGGCCGAGCAACAACGCAGATTCAATAGGGAGCTTATAGGTAGATAGATCATAATGTGTATCTTTTTGTAACTAGGGATGAGATAACTGACCCTTTGTTACTCATATTTGTGGAGAGATGGATAACACCTTTAAGAGGATTTGACCTATCCTCACTATTTCAGGTCGTGCCTCTTCGACCAGGGTGAGAGGACCCTTTGTATAACATTTGTTTGATGAAGGACATGGAGATATCCTTCCTTTACACAAATTACATGAAGAGAACCTTGGGAAAATATAATCAATGCTCCAGTATTTAACTCTTAAGAGTTGTCACTTCTAAAGGATGGAGAGATATTCAACACAAGGCTAAGGTTACTAAATAAAAAAAGAAATCCTAATTGTTCTGCATATTTTTGCAAGTAGATTTTGTTCCTTTGTTGCTACACAGGGAAAGAAGGGGTAGTTCAAGGTGGATAAATGTGTTTTAAATGATTTTTGTGGGAGATGAAGCAGGATAAATTTGATTATACCCGATCTTCGGAGGGACTTCACGACAATGAACAACTCCAACAATAGAAACCTTCAGAATAGTTAAGACATTCCTTTAACTAGAAGGTGTGCTTTAATGGATGCCCAAATAAGCATGTTTTGACATAATCTGTGAGACTCAAACATGAAGGATTGAATTGAAAGACTCAATTAAACACTGAAGTTTCTCATTAATTTTGCCTAAGGTACACCTGAAGACTTACAAACAATATTTATCAACAAATGAGGGTAAATTGATTTCAAATTTGTTTATCTCATCCAAGATGAAGGATCTTCTTAAAATGAAATTTCAAATACTATTAGACTAACAGAGGGACGAAATCTAGTGTGATTTCACAAAAATTTCAATGTAAGATTGCAGTAGGAATGAAAAATACTATTTACATACATTCTGAAACAAAGCAGACATAAATTGCTAGAGATTTGAAATTAATTAATTCTAAAATTGCTTAGATTCATTAACTGGGGAAAGCTTCTAGAGAAATCTCAGTTCTCATCAATGGATATACATATGCAACCAACTTGACATGATAGAAAATCTAACATAGAAGAAAATAACATGTTATCTTGGTTTTGGTCTCTCAGGAAGATGGCTTTCTCAAATGTTTTCTTAAGATTTCAAACTCCAACCATTTGCAAGAGTCTTCCCATTACATTCATACACTTTTATCACTCAATTTTCCCCCCAAAAGAGAAGAATATTTGAGGGACCTTTTCTCATTACCAATTTTTTTCAGACAGTGTCGTTTAATAAATTCAGATCTAAAATATGCTAGGTGGACCAATTGTTAACTAACCATTTTCTTGGGCTCACGAATAATGACTAGGATGCCATGCCACAACTTTTGATTATTCCTTTTAATCCTTTTGATTCTGTAATGCAAGAAATCCCCTTTTTAATCTTTTTTTGGAGCCTGTGCATAGCTGGACTTGACAGGTCATCCCTTATTACTTTCGAGGCAATGCCTTTTTCATCTTTTACGCCTACACTTTCATCATTTCATCATTTTTCATTCTTTTTCCTCTGCCATTTGTTCCATGCATACGTTTCCTCCGGTAATTCCCACTTTTTCGATTGCTTGAGTAATTCCCACTTCAAATTATCGGCCTTAAAGATCCTTGGACTCATAATTTAAGTTTCGAATCCATTCAATAGTACCATACTGACAAAGATGCCAAATGATTTCATTAAAGAACAATTAAAAACAGTGCGTATTCACGTCTCCAAGAGCCTTGGATAAAAAATGGCAGAAAAATAGGTGAAATGCATAGAAACCATTGATCCATCCCCATTTTCAACTTTATATCGTATTCGTTCACGTGTTTCCTTGGCGCAATTGCAAAGGAGAAGCACAGAGGAAAGTCTCAAACAAGCGCGAGCCTTCCACGTACCCTGGGCCCAAGAAAAACCCCTTATTGGCCTTTGAAAAGTCTCGGTAAAAAAAAAAGACAGCGGGAGCCTCTATGTGTCTCAATGGCACATTTTGAGATGGTCCGAGAAAGTAAAGACCCTAAACAAGCGCAGGATCAACACGTGTCTCATTGTGGCAGAGTTTGTTAAAAATTTGAAGGTTTAGCAGAAGGAACCATGTGTCTCGGGTCCGAGACAGTCTCCTTTGGTTGTTCAAAAGTCCAAGCAAAGGGCAGAGTGAGTGGAAGCCTCCAAGTGTCCTCTTGGTGCTTCTTCAAAATAAAACTCAAGGGCCAGTTCCTAAATAGGTGTGGTCCCTCCATGTGTCCCAAGCCTTTAGAAAGTTACTTGAAAATTCTAAGTATGGGAAGACCTGGGTGGCTACCTCCACGTGTCTTTATGGCACAACTTTAAGATGATGACCAAGAGCAGAGACCTTGAAGAAGTGCGAGCTCACCACATTTCCCAAGCCTCTAGAAAGTAGCTTGAAAAGTTTAAGTAGCAAGTGGAGCTAGAGGAAGCCTCCACATGTCTCCCTGTAGCATTATTAAGGTGGGATCCATAGGTGGATCCTCAATTGAACATTAGCCCTACACATGTCCATGGCCCACAAAAACTATACCGGATGCATGAGAAATTTGTCTAAGTCTGGGAAAAGTAGCATAATCCTCCACGTGTCCCACTGGCACAACTTGAAGGCCATAACAAAAGGTGAATTTTCAAACAAGCGTCGTTCCTTCACATTCACAAGTTTTTGGCTGAAGCGAGCCATAGATTTTTTAGAGTGCCCCGCCGAGCCACATCAAACTGAAAAATTCCCACGTTTCCACTGAAGCAGAGATGTGAATTTGATGGGGAAAAACACACCCGTCAAACCCTAAAAATGCAGGAAAACAACCATTTGAGCCTGGAGATGAATTTTTCTTCAAGGACAACAAATTTGGAAATGTTACAAGGCTCAAATATAATCTTCTGAGCTACATCCAATCACATTTCTGCAGGTATTTGGGATAAAAATAGAAGGGACAAAAAAACATGACAGTGACAAATGGAAGGAAAGGAACAACCTGAGATTTACGCCCAATTTACAGACTCCTTCAGATGGACAAAGAAATGAAAAACAAATTTTGGACCTTTAAGTGATCCTCGACCAAGGGAGGGACTGATCATGTCAACCAAGTGGAGGAAAGAGTCTTCAAGCACTAACACGGGGAAACAAAAAACATTACAAAGGCCGCAAACTGAGAAAATTCAATGAAAAACAGTCCGAGACTAATTTGAGCACCAATAGAGTCCAAACCTCCCATTCAAGTTGTAATACAAAGTTTTTTACCTCTTGGCTATTGTAATGTATTGTATCAAATCTGGAGTAATAATATATGTCTGTGGATGATTCTCAACCCTATCATGTGTTCATTTTTATCTTCTGATCTCTCATTGCAGTTTAGTTATCTGTGCATGGTGATTGTATTTCATTTCTATGGTCTATGTTAAAATGAAAAATGGGTGTTTAACATTCCTTTGGTGCATCACCTTGTTAGCTTAGGTTTATTTCTTTCACATCTTCTCAACCCTATCCCCTTGGTAAGATAGAGTAGGTTTAGAGTAGATCCTCTATAATTTATTTGTGTGTACCTGAATAGAGGAGAGTGCCACACTTTGAGAGACACTCCATATTATACTATCACACTGAGAGTCTCAATCCTATAGGTTACAGACATTCAGGGGTGCTGTGATTTTTCACTAATAGTTTTGGCATGCCCGTTGGGACCAAAGAGGTCTCCATCTTTATTATAGCAAGATTGATGTGAACTTGCTGTAATTTTAGCCTTTAAGAAGCATTTAAATTTCACATCTGGTGACTCTAAAGGATCAAAGTCCACTTGTTTTAGCAGCCCAAGCTTTAGTAGATTCATGAGAAGGATTCAGACCAAAGCAAGAACTAGAGAAGAAGGATTTTTTTTCTATCTACACTTATCCCCAAATAGAAGGGGAAGGGGGAGAAGAGCTCAAAGGTCTCCATCTCCACCAAACAGAACCTTTTCAACACCTCCTCCTGGTAGGTCATTCATTCAATTAAAATGAGTTCTCAAGCCAATCATAATGTCACATCCACCCAACCCCTATGTCAACTTCACTAGCAGCAGCCCACTCACTCTCAATGAAAAAAATCTAGTCCCAGTTACAACATTAAAGAGTATCCCATATTTCACTAAAGATAAGCGGACTTCTCCTAGTGATCACATTCAAGAAATTGTGAATGTCTGTGTAATTCATGAGATCATTGAGATGGAAATTGCAGTCAAATTGTTAGCCTCTTCACTTAAGGGTAAAGCTTCAAAATGGTTCAGGAGTCTAACAACAGGCTCTATTCAGACTTAGGACCATATGTGCAGAGCTCTTCATAATCAATTTGGAAAGAAAGGAGATAATCTATCCTTGTTGGAACAACTGACACCAATCAAGAGGGCCCGTAATGAGCAGTTGATTGATTTCAACCTCAGATTTAAAAGGACATGGGATAGGATTCCACTAGCCGCGAGGCCCACAGATGAAGGTTCTTTCTTATACTTTCTTATAGCTTTAAATTTTGATATTTCCTTAATGATTCAATCTATGGGAGGCACAACCTTACATGCAGCCTATAACATTTCCATTAGAGCTGAAAATTGTTTAACTCAGGGTGGTAAAATTTCTCCTAGGCCACCTATGCCTCTTTATCGGGAACTAGGAGCTCCAAGCACTATTCAAACACCCACATTAGATCTCATACGCACTCCAAGGAATTATAGTTCAGCTGAAGCTTCCACTCATCTTCTATCACTTCAAAATAACTACAAGAGGTTATGAAACAATTGCAGCACCTTGGGAATGAGCTAGTGACCACAAAGAGGCAACAAGCTCAGATTTCTAGGCCATATCAGCCTCAAACTCACTATCAGGCTAGGCCGCCATACTAGAAAAAAATACCACTAGCTCAGGCTGCAAATAAAAATCAAAATGAAGGATAACCTCAAGTTACTAGGCCTTACTGACCATATGATCCAAACACAGCTTCAACGTCGAGGGAATTGGTTCCTACACAAAACAACATGGCATAAGAATATGATTGGTGTTTCCCATGAGGTCAGCCCTATAACCAGTCAATGTGTTCCAATGGTGCGATGAACCAGGCCTTGATGGTACAAAACATTGGTGTGTCCTAAGAGACCAGTCAAGAAGAAAATCAACAGCAAGAAACCCAGAAAGAGGCACCTCCAAGTGAGACCATGCTTGTTAATTGCCAGGATGAAGATTTCTGTGGGAATAATCAAGAAACTTCTCAAAGTGTAGCTGCCAATACATGGTCCAAGAAAAGGAATATTGGAGAGGGACGGTTATCAAACTCAGGTAATCATTAACCCTCTATTATTCCACAAGGTATTGGCACAAAAATTTAACTCCGAATGTGCAGATTCAACCCAAGCCACCTTCCATACCCGTTTAGGCACCGGTTGTAATGACCCATGTGCAAGAGAAAAATGTACTAGGGAAGGTGCAGTAAAAAGATAGCTCATCCCCATTTAACATCATTAAAAAAATGAAAAAAAAAGGAAAAAATTTTGATGTGGGAGTCATTAGCTATCCCAGGGTAGATAGAGCTATTGTAGGCTGCTATGGCTAATTGGTGAACCTCAAATCAGCCCCCTAACAAACAACATAAAGTTATTACAATGTGGCTTAGCCCAAAGGAAACCATGGAGGACAACAAGGTAAGAATCTGAAACCCCCTCCATTCTATGTTTCATTGATCATTTGGGATAAATTGGTACATAATTACATGATTGATTTGGGAGTGAGTAGTTCACTCATGCTGAAGCAAATAGCCGATCAACTGGGTCTTCAATACGAAGTCATCTCCAAGGGCGTAGTGTAATTGGATGGGACAAAATTAAGAACAGTTGGAGTCATACAAGATTTGATCCTCACACTGCATGCATACCCCAATGTGACTGTATTGTAAAATGTATCATTCATAGAATTACTGCCACATTTTGCATGGTGTTTGTCAAGAGATTTTACTGCTAAAATTGGAGGCTATTTGTCTACTGATTAGTCGCACATGCTTTTTATAACAAGGTATGGAGCCAAGGCTACGATTAGTTATGAGCCGATTGCGGATTACCATATTGAGCCTCATGTACCCAGCCCAATCAATGTGAATTGTTTAACTTTTGATCAGGAAGACCTCCCAGGCACATATGAGGAAAATACCAAGGTTGGGTGTATTCCAGACTTGACCCTCAATGAATGGGAAAACAAGAGGCATGCTTTTGACCCTCATAAGGAAATGGAGGAATCTGAGCTAGGAGTCTACTGTTTGCATGAGGAGAATCATCCTCATCCTGACATCATTAAGCCATACCACAAAGATGATAATAAGGTATGGTAGTTATTATTTGATGGCTCAAGAAGTAGAAAAGGAGCCAGAGGAGGAGTTATGTTTATTTCCCCCAAGGTATGAAATATTACCCAGCCTTCCTTTTCCAATTTGCTTTCTTGAACAACACAATAGAGTATGAGGCCTTGATCTATGGGTTGTATTGGCCAATAAAAAGAGGGATTAAAAACTTGCAAGTGTTTAGTGATAATGAGTTGGTTGTGAATAAATTATGAAGAAAAGTGCTGCCAAGAATGATATGTTAGAGAACTACAAGAATTGGGTATGGGATCTTATTGAAAATTTCTAAGCATTCGACATCAATTCCATCCCAAAGAAGAAGAATGAAGCAGTGGACAGATTGGTAGCAATGGGGGCGGCATTTGAGGTAGTAGAGAGTATCAAAAGTGATAAGTCTCAATCTCATATTAAGGTGGTTGGGATGCCAATTGTCCCAGATAATAACACAAGATGGAAAGTCTTCGAAAATGATAAAAAAAATTGTCATCTTTCTACAAGAAGAAGTTGAGTTCTCCACTAGAAACCAAGACAAGTTGGAACAACGTTATGGTGACCAAGTGGTGCAGCTAAGAATCAACAAACTACCAAAGGGTCTTGTAACTTTGTAGTCAATCTTCAACCAAAATGATCAATTCTAGAAGGAGAAGGTGAATATCGAAGTAAAGGGTGAAGATTCAGAGCCCATTTCCATAAAATAAGACAAAACGTTGCAAATCAGCAAGGTAAGTACTCAACAAGAAAAATATGAATTTGTTCAACTTTGTCAAGAATTCCCATATGTCTTTTCCTAGAATTACAAAGATTTAAGAGGTTTCAACCCAAGATTGGCACAACACACTATCGATTTGGATCGAGGATCTAAGCCTTTCAGATAGAAGAAAAGGCCAACAAATCCTCACATTGAGCCTCTCATGAGGAAATAGTTGAATAAGCTAATTGAGGCCAACATCATCTTCCCTATCAAACATTCAATTTGGGTAGAAAACTTGGTTCTTGTGAGGAAAATAAATGGAGAAATCAGGTTGTGTGTAGACTTCTGTGACCTAAAAATAGTATCACTCAAGGATCATTACCCACTTCCATTGATGGAGAAAATATTGTAGGTTGTAGCTGACACTGAGAGGTTTTCATTGCTAGATGGATACTCAAGATATAATCAGATAATGCTGAAAGAGGAAGATCAATTTAAGACAACCTTCACCACCAAATGGGGTACTTATGCTTATAAGAAGATTCCATTTGTACTGTCAAATGCCGGAGCAACATTTCAGTGAGCTATGGACATGGCGTTCAAAGGCTTAATCAGTAATATAGTTATGGTGTATCTAGATGATATCACCATCTTCTCAAAGAATTTTGCAGACCATCTCTTCCACCTCAGACAGGTATTTCATAGGTGTAGAAGGTTTGAAGTGTCACTAAAATAAAATAAGTGTTTATTCTTGGCACATGAGGGGAAATTTTTGGACCACATTGTCTCAAGAGAAGAGTTAATAATTGATCTTGAAAGGGTTGAAGCCATCCAAACACTTCCATTGGCACAACACAAAAAGTCTCTCCAAAGCTTCTTGGGGAGAATAAAATTTATTCATAGGTTTGTGTCTGATTTTTCCACTCTTGTGAAGCCTTTAACAATGATGTTGAAGAAGACTCTTGCATTCAAATGGATAGCATAAGGAAAAGAGAGTTTTGAGGCCATCAAGCTCACAATATAACAAGCCCCAACTCTTGTTAACCCAGACTTTTAAAAAAAATTCATGTTGTATGCTTTTGGAGGATCAGACATAGTCTCAACCATCTTAGTTTAGCCCCAAAAGGAAGGTTCAGAATGACCCATAGCCTTCTTTAGTCAGAGCTTGGAGGACTTTGAGGTAAATTACTCTTTCATTGAGAATCATGTCCTTGTTTCCATTAGGAGTTAGAAGAAGTTTAGACACTTAGTCTCGAACTATAAGATCCTACTACTAGTATCTAATGCTAGTGTCAAGGATTTTCTCCTAAACAATGACTTTAATGAGAAGAGAGCAGGTTGGATCACTCAGGTAATGGAATATTACATTGAGATTAAAGTTACCAAACTGGTTCGTGGCAAGGGTCTATGTGAGCATCTATCTTCCAAGTAACAAGCTGAGTCAGTGAATGAAGAAGAGGTTGTCCTATTACTACAAAATGATCAAGAGTAGATAGTTAATGGTACACATGTTCCATGTTCGACCCAAGCCTTGGTGCACTATCTCCAATTAGGTTTGTGCCCTCCAAAATGGAATATAGAAAAAAGGAGATAGTTCAGACTACAAGCCATCCCATATGTACTTATCGATGGTGTTTTTTTAAGAAGGATATCAATAGTTTCGTATTGAGGTGCATTGGGATAGGCCAAATTGAAAGGGTATTGCATGAGTTCCATGATGGAGAAGCAAGAGACCACTTTGCTCCTCGCATAATAGTTCTCAAAATCATGAAAGATGCTTATTATTGGCCTACAATATTTAGGAATTGTTACTCATGGGTCAAGAAGTGTAAAAGGGGTGCATTCCTCACAGGGAAGGAAACGTTAGCTTCCCTAACCCTTCGTCCAATTTTAGTGGATCAGTCATTCATGCAATGGGGATTAGACTTCACTGGAATGATTAACCCAAATTCAATCCAGGGCCATAAGTGGATAATTATAGCAACAAACTATTTCATTAAGTGGACTGAGGCAGTTGCACTCAAGGAGGTGAATGAATCTAACATCTTGGTTTTTATGAAGGAATAGCCACCATGTTTGGAGTCCCTTCCACTGTTATATCAGATAATGAATTGGCATTCCTTGTTACAAGGATCACTAAATGGGCTATCGAAAATGGTGTACACTTCAACACTTCATCAAACTATTACCCTCAAGGTAATTGCCAAATAGGGTCTACTAACAAGAACCTACTAATGATTATCAGAAGGAATCTTGATGAAAAATAGAGAATTTGCCATACATAGCTCAAATCAGCTCTATGGGCTAATAGGATCACATCCAAAAGGTCCATAGGTAACTCCCAATACAAGCTTATATATAGAAAGAGGCAGTATTGCCCATATCATTGGAGTTGCCCACTTTAGAGCTCATGAAAAAATTAGAACTAGTTGTGTAATGCCCGCTTCCCTTCGATACTAAATGAACCATGAGCATCTTTTCTAAATTGATTACAATCGTAAACATGACTGCGGTGTTCTAGTTAGCACGAAAATTAAAAGGTGTGGACACCAAGATTTATAGTGTGTTTTGATTATTATTATTACCTTGATTCTATGTCATATTGTGGACCTTGATATTAATTTAAGGATATGATGATGATGATCTAGAATAGTTACCTTGTTAAAGACTTAATGTTATGTCATTACTATTGTTGTATTGTTTAGGCTCTGGTAACTCCTTATTGGATCCCTAGACCTTGATATCGTAATAAAAATAAAACATTTCTAGATGGAAATTGATACACTCATTTTACTTATTGGATAGACAGTACATACATGTTATACTTGCGACATGATGTGACAATTGCAGTAAATTTATATGCTTGATTCCTAAATCAGTATTCAATGTTCTAACTGTTACTACTGTACGGATGTATTAGACATAAATTAGGGATATTTCTAGATGATTGTTGATGTTGTGATCTTAGTGCAAAGTGATGGATTGTTATAATCTAAATGTTAGAAAATTAAACACTTGGTGAATTAATTGATTCTAACATTGGTTTAATTAGGTTGTCCAATAATGTAAATTGTTATGTATACGTGCATGTGTTTTATTATTTCGACGTCACTAATATGGCCGCAAGGCCGAAGGATGTATTTTGCATTTTTCAGGAAACACGGCATGATCACAACCATGAGGGGGATTGGGAACCAAACACAACAGGATGTCGGGTGGTTACAACATTTGGTCGTCAAGGCAACTAGTGAATTGTGTTGTGTTACCTTTATTCTTTTATGTGTTAAGAAAATTTCCATGAGGGGGAAATTTTCTAATGTGACCAAGGGGGTAAGAATTTTGATTACTTGTTTAACTTATTTTAGTAGGTGATTTTATTTGTGATGTCTTCTTTTTAAAATTTCTTTGCTAAGTGTGTTTAGATTAATGTAATATCTTGTTTTATTTTTTTTTTAAGTTTTGGAGGGAAGTCATGTGGGTGTAATAAATTTTGATGGTTGGCTCCTTGAGCCTTGTGTTTCCTCATGTATTGAATGCTTGGTTTTGAGTGTTGACCACTCCAAACTCTTTGAATCTCGAATTTGAGATTGAGGGCAATTTTGGGGGACTTGTGGGACAAGTTAAACTTGTCCCACACTTCCCAAAACCCCTTACCAACCATATCTATGGGTTGGGAATCCAAAAAGGGGATTATTTATTGTTTTGGGAAGGGAAATGTGCATGACTTTGGAGTGCACTTGTCTTCTTTTTGCATTAATTGTGCCTTAAGGCACATGGGAAGGGATGGATGTGGATTGGAGATGTCATTCAACCCAACCACCCATTTATCGTGTTTTGGGATTTGAGTTGACTAAAGGGAGGTGGTCTTGAGGATGTGTGATGTGGCATCCTACAAGGAGCCACATCACCCTCACTCTTCCTCTTGTCTATTTATGGAAAATTTCCTCTCTTGTTGAGGGGGTTGGAGTTTTGTTTTTGTTTTGTTGAAGAGTTCTCTTTTGTTATTTTTGGGAGAAAGAGAAAAAGAGAAGTGCTTGGACTTGCATGCTTGGATTGCTTTTGGAGAGGGAGCTTGGACAAGTTCTTGGTTTAGGCTTCTCCAATGGAGAGGTAGGAAACCCTCTCCTTTGTTTTGCTTTCATGTTATTGTTGCTTCTATGCTAAAATTGTGAGAAAATGCATGTTGTACTTTGGTGTATTGTGAAAAATGGATAGAATGTTTATTGTGTAGTATAGGAGAGGTCTATGGGAATACTCATGAGGGAGGCAAAAGAGTAGATTAGGATATTGTGGAGGGAGTTTGAGAGGGATGCCCATCTTGGGTAAGAATGTTTACATTCTACCTTGTCTTTGAGGGAGCCATAAGAGGAGGGAGGCATAAGAGTATGGGAGGAAAAAGGGGTACTTGAGGGAGGCATAAGAGTCATAGGGGCTTGTGTTTTATTGTGGAGGGTTTTGGATGGGCATCTCATCTCAATTGGGAGGCATAAGGAAAACATTCCCATAGTTCCTTCTCTTGTTGGCTTGGATGCAAGCCTTGTTGTGAAATGTTTGGTGTTATTTGTGTGTCTCTTTGTTTCTTCTATTTTTAGCTTTGAATGATTGTGAAGAAATTGTATTGTGGAAGCAAGTTTTGTTGCCTTGAGTTGGAGACCACCCTTCATTGTGTTGTGTTTGGGGCTCGGGGGTCAATGGAGGAGATTGCTTCTCTTCCCCATTGAGTTTTGGTTGGGAGGAGAGTGTTGCCTCTCCCCCTATCTTGGTTGTGATTTGAAACACTTGGAACATGGAGCATGGATGAGAACACTTTGGAGCACAAGAACCTTGTTGTTGACAATGTTAAAACATCATGTAATCAACCACCTTGAGTGGGGAAAGAAATGTAATATTGCCTTGTTTTCTTTAGCTTTCATTAATACAATTTGTTTCACATGAAGTAGGATGTGTTGAAAAAGAAATGGAAGGAAAAGTTGCAATGAGATGATAGCATTTCTTACTTTAAAATTTATTGAAAAGTTGTTGAATTTCAGAGTATCAAATGTTCTCTTTAGATGTTATGGTACACTAGTTTCCAGATAAAGACAATTGATCCCTGTGCCACCTGAGATGGTTGTTGATATAGAGCTTACTTTTATTATGAGGACTCATTAACATTTATACATATGCAACAATTTGAGCTATGTCATCATCATCAAATATTTTAGGCCATGAATTAACAGATCTTCATATAGTTTTTGGTGTAGTTACAATACCTTCACTGAGTTCACTCTCAATCTCAATGATGCCCATCCAAATTTAGAGTAATACCATAAGCTAGTTAAAAACTTAAAACCTGCCATCTACACAGAAAAGAAGCAGCAACAACCTTATTCTTGAATCTTTTGATCAAACTATGGTCTTCGATTCATTACTGGTCTTCTCAAGGGCAATGCACTCATTAGGAAGAACTCTGACATCTTAATGTGTGTTGATTTCATATTATTACTCAATTCATGCAAAATGTAGCAGTTAGCAAGTTCAAGTTCCTAGCATATCAGAGAGAAGGATAGCAAGAGTTTTGATAAATAAGCTAGCAGGGTTCTTGAGGGGTATTTATATCTTTCCCTTTTGTTAAATTTATTTTATGGGCCAGGGCATTGCCCTTTGCATTATGAATGTCACTCCTAAACTTGGATGCTCGCATGTAGCTCATAGGTGGTCTAATTTTCAGAGTACTCATAAACAACTTCTCTACTATTTTACTATTTTCTTCTGGAATCTTTGTCATGTCAACAAGCATAATATGCGTAGAATATGACTAAAACTTACTGCCTAGTCTAGTTAACTTCTTACAAATCATTTATCTGTGTCCCACTATGGTTTCATCTTACTATATTTTTTTGGCACGTCCTTATTTCTGTAAGGTTAGATTGTATGTTCTCTTGTGACTATCGTATATGTTGTCGAATTTTTTTGCCTTTTGATTTTAATTGTAAGGCGAGTAGGCCAGGTCCGTGGATTCCTTCCACCCTTTGCCAAAAATTTTAAAACACAAACAAAAAAAAAAGAAAGGAGAAAGACGTCTCCTTGTTGCGCCACCTCTTGCTGTCCACGCGGCCAGACTGTGATCCTTTGTTCTGGTCACCACTTGATACTCTTCTGCCCCAAATAAGATTTAAAACATTCTCACTGCCCCCTCCTCAATCTATTCGGTCAAATATCCTGAAGGAGAACCTCAAATCTGAGAATGCATACGATACTGAACAGATAACAACATAGTTGGCATTTTGTTTGTTGGAAACGCCTTGGAGCTGTCTCCTTCGCGCGGCCTGGCCGACCTGCTCGCTGGCTCGCCTCTCTACTTGTCTGTTCATGCGCCCATGACCTTTGTTCTCCCCCTCCTCACGCGGACAGGGCCGAGTCAGACAGAATTCACGCATGAAGCATTGCTTGTAACACGTTCCTTTTAGTCGCCCATCCCTTTCACGCGACCTGGGGCAGAACTACAGGAAGATCGGACATAAGGGAGGCTCAGGATTTACAAAATCTTGGCGAATAGATGTTGTGCCGCCGGTAGGCGTAATCTACACGCCAGGCAAGAGTCATTATGATTGCCAGGAGTTGGTGGAGTCAACCATCGCCCAACTACAACATTTAAACCCAAGTTTGAAATGGTGGGCTTTGTAAGCCAATTGTACAGGGTTTTATGGATTCATTTATGATAGTATGCTGGTCAGGAAGAGTGCATATTTGAAACTCCTTGTGTTTTATATTCGGTGAGATGATCTTAGTATGTGCACTCCATTTTCAAATCTGACTAATGGGATTACCAACGAATGTTTCAAAGAAGTCATATGTAATTATTTGAAACATGTTATCTTGGTTAGAGATACGAAGTAGATGGTGATGAACTAGAACCAAAGTTTGAAGATGTTCTAGATGGGTTTCAATCCTTACAGAAAGATAAAAAGAAAAGGGGGTCATGATGATAAGTAATACATATTAATTCTTTATACCGTTTTCTTTTAATAAACAAACTTAATATAAAAGGGTGCTATGTACAACTCAATACATAAAGACTTACAATGTAGTAATATAATGTTCAAGTATATATCTTATCATATGATTTCCTTGATATATATATAACATAATGTAATGTATTAAAGTGAATGAGATAGATGAAATGTTCAATCGCAGTGTATCATACATACATTGAAGCTATGGCAATTAGCTTGGGCATATACGCTTGAATATAAATAAATACCCTTTATAAAAATAAAGAGAGAGAAGTAATTGATATTTTGATATATAAACAAGAATGTATTAAATTCAACCTGAAAGTTTACGTTAATTTTTAGAGTACAATTTCCCTGATAAACGTTGCAAAATACAAAGCTCAAGTATAGGGCTCCAAATCAATTGAGTGAAAGAAAAATTTGAAACTTGTTTTGACATCAAAACAAGTACAAATTCATTCCACCTTATTTTAAATAAATACAAGAACAAAGTTAGCATTTGAATGAATACTGCTATTAAAAAATTGCCCCAAGAGCAATATTTCTAGAAAGTCACACTCGCAAAAATGTGTATTCTTTGTAATGCTCTATGACTTTCTCGATTTTACCATGCGTGAAGCTGTTCTCCGCTAATGAAAGAGGTGAATTCAACAAGTATTGAAGTAAGTCTCGAGTGAGTGGAATTGCGACATCCATGTTCTAGGTTTGCGAGCAATTAAAGTCAAAAGATTGAAGCTTGTCAGTTAGTATCAAGCAGGTCCTTGTAGATGTAAATCAAACAAGAACCATTATTTTAAAAAAAAAAAAAAAAATTGTCGCATTTCGGGACGCTTGTTTGTTTGCGGCGTCGTCATCGTCGTCGTCGTGAGTGTGGCGTCGTATTTTTGAGGCGTTACACTTTGGTATCAGAGCCGTGGGTTCAACACTTGGACCATGGGCCAACTTCAAAACCCGAAAACCAGTTAGTAAAATTTAATCTCTGTGATTTAAAATAAAAAATAAAGTAATAAAATTCTTCAAATTGCTGAACTCGCCTAGTGGCGTTTTGTCGAACCTAGATAACTAAAAATGTTAAAATTAAATGGATACTCTTATGAAATTCTGATGTAACAAGAACTTGTTTTGCATTTAAAAATATGTTGTTGATGCATACTAACTTTTTCTTTAGTTGTATGACGTGATAAACTCCGTAAGATTCTTCTTTGTTGGGATGATAAATTATATGCTGCGATTCTTGTGGATTTAACATTAGTGATTGTGCTCTGAGGTCAGGCATAGTAAATTAGAAGTTGTTTAGTCACCCAAAGCTTCCCTTTTTTTTCTCTTAGTTGTTAGGTGAGTTAGTTTTGGTCGCCACTTTGGGGAAACTTAATCCCCGTATGAGTAACTGGATATTAGGCCTTGGTGTCGTTTTTGATCCAGCTTAGCGTATGCATTTTTTAAAACGGAGCTCGAGGCATAGTACCCCTATTAGCAGCCATAAAGGGCTGCAAAGTGATTGTGATGTTGACTTTCTGTATTTTATATATTTGTAAAACTGGTTTTATTTTATCAAGGACCAGCGTTTTATTTTATGATTTGATTGAGAAGCTCTGAGGCTCTTTTAGTAATTGTATTTTTGTGAGATTTCAGACATTGCAATGCGGATGCTTATCCACTTTCTTTGATTGCCAATGTTTCTTGGATTTTAATTTGACTGGTGACTCAGAGCTCGTTTATCTGTTGGCTACTTAGCTAAACGTTACGTGATTCCTTCCTGCATGTTGTTGAGCTGGTTCTACACTGGTTGTATTGTGACATTTTGTCGTATGGGGGTACACCATAGGTGCCTTGAATGTCTTCTTAGGTGCTTTAAGTTATGCATCAGTTTTAGAAAGACGAAACCTTGAGTGTGTCTAGGATCCGGGAGAGTTCGTTGTGTAGTGCATTCTAGTTGGTAGCTTCATAGCGGTGATAGTGACCCTCTTATGAACCTAGTAAGAGATTTTATCCTCGTCAGAGTAGATGTGTTTAGTTATGGGCTTATGGATTGTGTTAGGATCGGATTGACTCTTGGTTGACTGTATATTTTATGTGGATAAATGTTTGGTTGGTAGTGAAATCCCATCGATGGCATGCTAATTTAGATCATGGTTTCCTTATTTCTTTATAGAAGGTATTGACTGATGGATTGTAGGTATTTTGGTAATTATGATTAGACGTAAGCCCATCCGGGAAATGTGATTAATTAAGTGTGCTTGTTTTTTTTTTCTCTCATTGACCTATTAGTCTTTGGATTACGTGGAGACACTTATGGATGTTGTTGGGTCTTTTTGTCCTTGCTCTAAGAGATGTTAGTTTGGTGGATCTTAATATTTTAATCTCGGTGGTGGTTATATTGTGTTTCTTCTTTTAAAACTATAACCCTTGGTCATAGAGTCTGTGGTTGGATAGATTAGTCGATTGTCCTCTTACATTGATGATCTCTAATGGGAATGTGGAGTCCTTGGAGTAAGATTTGCATTGTCATCTTGTTTCTTGGTTGGTGGTATCTTGTGGAAATATAGGTGTTGATTTGAAAACTTTCCTTGTTTTATTATGCAAGTAAAATGTTTGAGCCTAAACAACAAACATTGTTAAACCTCATAAATTCGTAAAAGTAGATATGCCTCTTTAATGAGTCTTCCTTGTAAGTTCATTTGAAATTGGTAGAGGCCCACTAGAAATGTTTAATGATGCTTGTAATCCTTTGGAAAACCCTTGAAATATTGGCGTGGTACATATTGAATTATGGATTCCTAGTTCTTAGGAAATTAAAAATGTGTTTGCTATGTTGATTGTCTCTTGTTCCTATAGAATTAATAATGTGATGTGTTGATTCATATCTCTCTCCCATAAAAATAATAATGTGATATGTTCGACTCTTGCTTTCCATTAAAACTTTAATTGTTAAGATGACTCACCCAATTACTATAGAATTATAATTGAGAAGATTTGACTTTGAAACTTGAAAAAAAAAAATAAGTTGGGACATAGAAAAAGGAAAATGGTCCTTGATTTAGCCCCAGTAGATTTATAGAAGAAATATAAGCTAGGTAGAAGAATAGAAAGGAACTTTATCCATCTACCTTCCCTAGGAGTAAAAATAAATGTTGTTTCCACCTATTCGGAATGGCAAGATATCATGCCACCTTAGTGGCGCTCCTTATAACACAACTTGTGATATCATAATAAAAGGAAGTTTTAATTAAGAAAACTTGTAAGGATTGTGTTTAACAAGCAAAACTATAACTTTGAACTTATTAAGTTAATTTATAAAACCAGTAAGATTTATGTATTGAGTGCAATGTATATTTGAACCTTTAGTTTTGTCTCCTACCTAGATTTGTGAAACATCTTGTTGATGGTTATGTGTTCTAGTTGTGTAGTACTACTCCCTTGATCGTAGACATATGTAAATTTTCCTTGTAGGAGTTTGGGTCATCGTACCCTTGTTGCCTCGTAGCTCGACGAATGTGAGTTGCGGCCTTCTAGGATTGGATCTTATATATTTTTCTTTTAAGAAAAGCAACCTCCTTGTGTGTTTATTTAATCCTTAGTGACCTAGGTTATTGTAATTTTAAGGCAACATATGTTAAGGATATGACATAACTTTGGGAAGACATCTTTTCTTCTTATTTTCTTGTGACACCTTGTTGATGTTGCTCGCTTTTGGTATGATGCACTTTGGATTGTAGTTGGACCCCCCCCTCTTGTTGCCTATCCTTCTATTCTAGCTCACCTGAGTGCTCTTTGGTGTTACGACTTATGCATGTGTTTCTCCTCATGATTAATTTGAGCTTGAGAAGGATTTGAGATAAATAAATCCCATTGTGTTATGTAGAGTGAGTGGTGCCTCTTTTATTGGTATGTTAGTTTCTAGTAGAAATATTATCCAAATGTTTGACATTTCTAAATCAGGTTAGTGTTTTGTGTTCGATCTTGAATGTAAAATAAAGTTATAGAAACCTTATGGTCACGTTTTTCCTTAGTATTACCATGAAAATTTGATTGTGCCCTCTTGAGTTATATAAGTGCTTCCCATGAATAGTTTTCTTAATTGTAAATGTTTTTGCTAATTCTGGTGTCTTCCTTGTTGTTAAACCTCACCACGTGTGATCTCCAAATTGTGATACCTTTGAGTATGGTTGAAAATGTTAGCCTTGTCTAAATACTTGGCATAACGGTTATTCTTGAGACTCCTCTGACCTTTTCATTATTGTTGTGATGCTATGTTTTGATTTGTAGCTTGGTTGAGCACGTAGAGTTACTCTATAGAATTTCATGTTTGTAACCTTACTTGAAGAAAATTTAGAACTCATTCCTTACAATCTTACTTCTTCTTGTTAAATTACATTGGACCAAACTCGAGTTCTGTAGATCCACACTTGTTTGAAGCAAATGAATTCCACAAAGGGTGTGATCCTATTTTCTTTTGCATTTTTTTTTTTTCCTACCTCTTTCTCCTTGACTTCCAGGAGGAAGTCAAATCCAAGGGGAGGGGGATGTAATTCCCGCTTCCCTTCGATACTAAATGAACCATGAGCATCTTTTCTAAATTGAGTTACAATCGTAAACATGACTGCGGTGTTCTAGTTAGCACGAAAATTAAAAGGTGTGGACACCAAGATTTATAGTGTGTTTTGATTATTATTATTACCTTGATTCTATGTCATATTGTGGACCTTGATTTAATTTAAGGATATGATGATGATGATCTAGAATAGTTACCTTGTTAAAGACTTAATGTTATGTCATTACTATTGTTGTATTGTTTAGGCTCTGGTAACTCCTTATTGGATCCCTAGACCTTGATATCGTAATAAAAATAAAACATTTCTAGATGGAAATTGATACACTCATTTTACTTATTGGATAGACAGTACATACATGTTATACTTGCGACATGATGTGACAATTGCAGTAAATTTATATGCTTGATTCCTAAATCAGTATTCATGTTCTAACTGTTACTACTGTATGGATGTATTAGACATAAATTAGGGATATTTCTAGATGATTGTTGATGTTGTGATCTTAGTGCAAAGTGATGGATTGTTATAATCGAAATGTTAGAAAATTAAACAATTGGTGAATTAATTGATTCTAACATTGGTTTAATTAGGTTGTCAATGCTGTAAATTGTTATGTATACGTGCATGTGTTTTATTATTTCGACGTCACTAATATGGCCGCAAGGCCGAAGGAGGTATTTTGCATTTTGCAGGAAACACAACATGATCACAACCATGAGGGGGATTGGGGACCAAACACCACAGAATGTCGGGTGGTTACAACAATTGGTCGTCAAGGCAACTAGTAAATTGTGTTGTGTTACCTTTATTCTTGTATGTGTTAAGAAAATTTCCATGAGGGGGAAATTTTCTAATGTGACCAAGGGGGTAAGAATTTTAATTACTTGTTTAACTTACTTTAGTAGGTGATTTTATTTGTGATATCTTTTTAAAATTACTTTTGCCAAGTATGTTTAGATTAATGTAACATCTTGTTTTAGTTTTTTTTTAAGTTTTGGAGGGAAGTCAAGTGGGTGTAATTAATTTTGATGGTTGGCTCCTTGAGCCTTGTGTTTCCTCATGTATTGAATGCTTGGTATTGAGTGTTGACCACTCCAAACTCTTTGAATCTCAAATTTGAGATTGAGGGCAATTTTAGGGGACTTGTGGGACAAGTTAAACTTGTCCCACACTTCCCAAAACCCCTTACCAACCATATCTATGGGTTGGGAATCCAAAAAGGGGATTATTTATTGTTTTGGGAAGGGAAATATGACTTTGGAGTGCACTTGTCCTCTTTTTGCATTTAATTGTGCCTTAAGGCACATGGGAAAGGGTTGGATGTGGATTGGAGATGTCATTCAACCCAACCACCCATTTATGGTGTTTTGGGATTTGAGTTGACCTAAAGGGAGGTGGTCTTGAGGATGTGTGATGTGGCATCCTACAAGGAGCCACATCACCCTCACTCTTCCTCTTGTCTATTTATTGAAACTTTCCTCTCTTGTTGAGGGGGTTGGAGTTTTGTTTTTCTTTTGTTGAAGAGTTCTCTTTTGTTATTTTGGGAGAGGAAGAGAAAAAGAGAAAAAAAAAGTGCTTGGACTTGCATGCTTGGATTGTTTTGGGAGGGAGCTTGGACAAAAAAAAAAAAACTTCTTGGTTTAGGCTTCTCCAATGGAGAGGTAGGAAACCTTCTCCTTTGTTTTGCTTTCATGTTATGTTGCTTCTATGCTAAAATTGTGAAAAATGCATGTTTACTTTGGTGTATTGTGAAAAATGGATAGAATGCTTATTGTGTAGTATAGGAGAGGTCTATGGGAATACTCATGAGGGAGGCAAAAGAGTAGATTAGGATATTGTGGAGGGAGTTTGAGAGGGATGCCCATCTTGGGTAAGAATGTTTACATTCTACCTTGTCTTTGAGGGAGCCATAAGAGGAGGGAGGCATAAGAGTATGGGAGGAAAAAGGGGTACTTGAGGGAGGCATAAGAGTCATAGGGGCTTGTGTTTTATTGTGGAGGGTTTTGGATGGGCATCTCATCTCAATTGGGAGGCATAAGGAAAACATTCCCATAGTTCCTTCTCTTGTTGGCTTGGATGAAAGCCTTGTTGTGAAATGTTTGGTGTTATTTGTGTGTCTCTTTGTTGTCTTCTATTTTAGCTTTGAATGATTGTGAAGAAATTGTATTGTGGAAGCAAGTTTTGTTGCCTTGAGTTGGAGACCACCCTTCATTATGTTGTATTTGGGGCTCGGGGGTCAATGGAGGAGATTGGTTCTCTTCCCCATTGAGTTTTGGTTGGGAGGAGAGTATTGCCTCTCCCCCTATCTTGGTTGTGATTTGAAACACTTGGAACATGGAGCATTGATGAGAACACTTTGGAGCACAAGAACCTTGTTGTTGACAATGTTAAAACATCATGTAATCAACCACCTTGAGTGGGGAAAGAAATGTAATATTGCCTTGTTTTCTTTAGCTTTCATTAATACAATTTGTTTCACATGAAGTAGGATGTGTTGAAAAAGAAATGGAAGGAAAAGTTGCAATGAGATGATAGCATTTCTTACTTTAAAATTTATTGAAAAGTTGTTGAATTTCAGAGTATCAAATGTTCTCTTTAGATGTTATGGTACACTAGTTTCCAGATAAAGACAATTGATCCCTGTGCCACCTGAGATGGTTGTTGATATAGAGCTTACTTTTATTATGAGGACTCATTAACATTTATACATATGCAACAATTTGAGCTATGTCATCATCATCAAGTATTTTAGGCCTTGAATTAACAGATCTTCATACAGTTTTTGGTGTAGTTACAATACCTTCACTGAGTTCACTCTCAATCTCAATGATGCCCATCCAAATTTAGAGTAATACCATAAGCTAGTTAAAAACTTAAAACCTGCCATCTACACAGAAAAGAAGCAGCAACAACCTTATTCTTGAATCTTTTGATCAAACTATGGTCTTCGATTCATTACTGGTCTTCTCAAGGGCAATGCACTCATTAGGAAGAACTCTGACATCTTAATGTGTGTTGATTTCATATTATTACTCAATTCATGCAAAATGTAGCAGTTAGCAAGTTCAAGTTCCTAGCATATCAGAGAGAAGGATAGCAAGAGTTTTGATAAATAAGCTAGCAGGGTTCTTGAGGGGTATTTATATCTTTCCTTTTGTTAAATTTATTCTTATGGGCCAGGGCATTGCCCTTTGCATTATGAATGTCACTCCTAAACTTGGATGCTCGCATGTAGCTCATAGGTGGTCTAATTTTCAGAGTACTCATAAACAACTTCTCTACTATTTTACTATTTTCTTCTGGAATCTTTGTCATGTCAACAAGCATAATACGCGTAGAATATGACTAAAACTTACTGCCTAGTATAGTTAACTTCTTACAAATCATTTATCTGTGTCCCACTATGGTTTCATCTTACTATATTTTTTCGGCACGTCCTTATTTCTGTAAGGTTAGATTGTATGTTCTCTTGTGACTATCGTGTATGTTGTCCAATTTTTTTTCCTTTTGATTTTAATTGTAAGGCAAGTAGGCCAGGGTCGTGGATTCCTTCCACCCTCTGCTAAAGATTTTAAAACACAAACAAAAAAAAAAGAAAGGAGAAAGACGTCTCCTTGTTGTGCCACCTCTTGCTGTCCACGCGGCCAGACTGTGATCCTTCGTTTTGGTCGCCACTTGATACTCTTCTACCCCAAATAAGATTAAAAACATTCTCACTGCCCCCTCCTCAATCTATTCGGTCAAATATCCTGAAGGAGAACCTCAAATCTGAGAATGCATACGATACTGAACAGATAACAACATAGTTGGCATCTTGTTTGTTGGAAACGCCTTGGGGCTGTCTCTTTCGCGCGGCCTGGCCGACCTGCTCACTGGTTCGCCTCTCTACTTGTCTGTACATGCGCCCATGACCTTTGTTCTCCCCCTCCTCACGCGGACAGGGCCGAGTCAGACAGAATTCACGCATGAAGCATTGCTTGTAACACGTTCCTTTTAGTCGCCCATCCCTTTCACGCGGCCTGGGGCAGAACTGCAGGAAGATCAGACATAAGGGAGGCTCAGGATTTACAAAATCTTGGTGAATAGATGTTGTGCGGCCTGTAGGAGTGATCTACACGCCAGGCAAGAGTCATTATGATTTCCAGGAGTTGGCGGAGTCAACCATCGCCCAACTACAACATTTAAACCCAAGTTTGAAATGCTGGGCTTTGTAAGCCAATTGTACAGGGTTTTATGGATTCATTTATGATAGTATGTTGGTCAGGATGAGTGCATGTTTGAAACTCTTTGTGTTTTATATTCGGTGAGATGATCTTAGTGTGTGCACTCCATTTTCAAATCTGACTAATGGGATTACCAACGAATGTTTCAAAGAAGTCATATGTATTTATTTGAAACATGTTATCATGGTTAAAGATACGAAGTAGATGGTGATGAACTAGAACCAAAGTTTGAAGATGTTCTAGATGGGTTTCAATCCTTACAGAAAGATAAGAAAGGGGGTCATGATGATAAGTAATACATATTAATACCGTTTTCTTTTAATAAACAAACTTAATATAAAAAGGTGCTATGTACAACTAAATACATAAAGACATACAATGTAGTAATATAATGTTGAAGTATATATCTTATCGTATGATTTCCTTGATATATGTATTCATATACATATATGTATACATACATGCATACATATATATATATATATATATATATATATATATATATATATATATAACTATATATATAACATAATGTATTAAATTCATGAGTTTACGTAATGCAAATGGATAATCAAACAAAAATAAAAATCTAGTGGATATTTTATTGTTTTCATAACAAATTATACCTTATTCTAAGGTTAGCATTGAAAACACTGCTATTGCGAAATCACCAGACATTAGACGAAGCAACTCGAAAGACGACCCTCCTTTCCGTTTTATGAAACGTCGAATGAGATGAATTTAAATATCCTTAACTTGAATCATCTTCGTTCCCGAAGCATTACGGGACTGTCTTAGTTCAATCCTGTATGCAAACGCACCTATCAAAAAAATATTGTCGCATTGTCGGGACGCTTGTTTGTTTGCGGCGTCGTCATCGTCGATGTCGTGAGTGTGGCGTCATCTTTTTGTGGTGTTACAAGTTGAGTTTGAACCTATGGCAATCAGGTATGCAAAGATGATGGAAGTAGGAGAGGCAAGAGAGCATGCAATGCAGATCATGGAGAAGGATTAAGCATTGATGAAGAAGAGTTTTGATAAGAAATTAAGAGAAAGGACCTTTCAAGAGGGGGACTTAGTTCTAAAATGGGATGTTGAACGGGAAAAACCATGAAAGCATTCAAAATTTGATGCCATTTGGAGTGGCCCCTACATGGTCATGAGATGTACAAACAACAATGCCTTGTAGCTGGCTAAGTAGGATGGAAAATAATTACAAATTCTAGTCAACGGGATCCATCTCAAACATTTGTATTGAGAAGGGAGGTTCCACCCTTATAAATATTAGCATAGGAATTTAATTTCCCTAAGGGCGTATGCAAATTGTCTTGTTGTAACATAGGTTTTATTTCCCTAAGTGCTATGGAACAAGTTTTGTTGCTCTAGGTTTGTGTCCTTATACAGTTCCATGTGCCTCTAGGTGAATGCGCCAGGCCCTTCAACATCTACAATAGGGAGACCCATAGTTTTCATAAAAGTTGCTTATTTTAAAATAGAAAAAATACAAAGTGACTAAAATCAGGTCTCGAAGGGTCTATTTCCAAAATAGTGGGGCAAGTTCCAGATCACTAAGTGCATAAGTCAGATTCATGCTTCAAAAAAAGGAATAACATCAAGCCTCCACCCATGAATCCATACCTAATAGATACAACAAGGCAGATGATCTCTTCATCTAGCAGACATATGTCCTTGTGATTTTCCAACTTGTTATCTCAATTCTCAATTTTTCCCTGCAAAAAATTGAGCAAACATGACCCTGCGCAGAAATAAATCCAAGGGATGTTTTCGTCGAACAAGCCCACATTTCAAATCTAACAATCAGGTTGCAGGAGGACTCAAAAATGGAGGAACAGGGTCAGCTAAGGAAGTAAACACTATCAAAGAAAACCAGAGGCTCAAAGGAGAGAGACAAAGAAAGGCTCAAAGTCTTCAAGATTTACAAATAATTCAGAGCGAGCCCATACTGGCTAAGTATGGAAGAATCAGCAAAAGCTGCCAAGTGTCTCAATGACACACTTGCAAGGGTCGAATCCAAGGGCTAGTCTCAAACAAGTATGAGAATTCCATCTGTCCTAGGACTGAAAAGGGACAAAATCGGTCATTGAAAATTCCAAACAAGTGGAAAAAACCATGTGTCATCTCAGTGCACATTCAAAGATAAATCCCAAAGTGGAGACTCAAACAAGTGTCAGGCTTCCACGTGTCTAGAGTTTGAAAAAAACATCGGCCTGAATCCACTAAGTATCGTAGACTCACGTAAGGAGCCACATGTCAGCTTGGTGGATCTTTAAAAGTAGATCTAAAAGTGGGTTCCCCAAACAATTGTCAGCCTTCCACGTGTCCCAGGTTAGAAAAGGGACATATTCGACAGTTGAAAATTCAAGATGGGCAGAGTCAGTGGAGGGCGCCATGTGCCTCAACCATGCAAATTCAAGAGGGGTGGCCTAGGGACCAGACTCAGACAAGCACTAAGTCTCCACATGTCTCAAGTCAGACATATGACTGCGCTAAAAAAAAAGACATCCAAAACATAAGGGAATAGAGAAAATCCGTAGAATGCACCACATGTCTCTTTAGCTTAAATTTAAAACGTAAATCCAAAAGCGGTCCCAAAACTAGCCCCAACTCTACATGTGGCCATGTTCTAAGTCAAAGTAGGAAGGTGGGTTGTCGGAGGTAATTCAAAATTTTTGGCTCAAAAGGCATAAAGTATAAAAGTGAGCCGCACCTCCACTGATGCCCAAGGAGTGACGTGTTAAGCCTAAATTGTGTGTAGGAAGGTGGGCCTAGGGAGGAATTTTTTATCCAAATGGAAAATGCGGACCGATGGGCCCGAAGATGGTTTTTTGACAAACATGAATTGCGGGGCTGTGGGGCATTTTTTGCATTTTGTGTTTTTGGTGCAAAGGTGCAAAGTGAGTTTCGGGCACGTGGAATCGTTCTCCTAAATTGGTTTTTGCCATTTTTGTACAAATACGACTCAAATATTCAAATGGACATATCTTTCGATCTAGTGCCCAAAATTCAACAAATTTGGCACCATTAGAAAGGTCTCGTCCTCTTCTATGCCATGAAAACTTGAAAATTTAATTTTGACGAGGTTGGGTGGATGAGAATTGGGAAAATATATTCACGCCATTAATACGTGATCTGATTGCACCAACAACTAGATCGGATTTGATTTGATCTTTCATTCTTCCTTCTTCAACATGCCAAATAGTCATAGAGCGGCATACTCCACAGATTGTGGGTGGATTTGCAGGGGCATTGATGGCCGGTAGCTGAGCTCCAAAATCAATTTTTCCACCTCTTTTCTTTTTCTCCATTCGCTACATCTATAAAAGAAGGAATTGGGCTCATTATAAAGGGTTGGACATTTCTGTTTTGTGCCTTCCCTTTTCCTCTAGTTTATAGATGAGTTCATGGAGTCCAAAGCTCCCATTCAAGTTGTAATACATTTTCTTTTACCTCTTGGCTACTGTAATGTACTGTATCAATTCTGGAGCAATAATATATATCTGTGGATGATTCTCAACCATCTCATCTATTCATTGTTATCTTTTGATCATGCATTGTAGTTTAGTTATATGGGCATGGTGATTGTATTGCATTTCTATGGTTTGTGTCAAAATGCGAAACGAATGTTCAACATTCCTTTGGTGCATCACCTTGTTAGCTTAGTTTTATTTCTTTCATATCTTCTCAACCCTGTCCACTTGGTAAGATAGAGTAGGTTTGGAGTAGATCCTCTACAATTTATTTGTGTGCATCTGAATAGAGAAATAGGATTCGGCCTTCATCTAGAGATCTTTCTTGATTTCAAATTACCACACTTTCAGAGTCACTCCATGTTATGCTATCACACTGAAAGCCTCAACCTAATAGGTTGCAAACATTCAGGGGTGCTGTGATTTTTCACTAACACTTACAACATGTAATTTTTTCCTTGATAAGCATGGTATGCAAGTTGGAGTGTTATGTGGGCATGTGATAACTCTTACATGTGCATTTAATTACTTTGAGTTTGGTGTTTGACTTATTTGTTGGAATGAGTTTATGATGAAGCTACATCCTACATGGAGCCACCTCATCATCCTCATATCCCTTTTTTATTTATTAGACGATTTTTACGGATTTTGGGTTACTTGCCTTATTTGATTCTCATGCATTTTTGAAAATTGGTCTTGGTTTTCGTACTTGCAATTTTTCTTCTGATTTGCATCATATATTCATCTTGGGTGAAGGATTCAAAATCTTTTCGACAAAAGGAATTGGAGGCCTGATGGAGAAGTAGACTCTCCTCTTTTTTACATTTTTGTGTTAATGTATTTGATGTAGAAAAGGTGTTTGTTGTATATTGTATGAGGTTTGTGGTTATGTTTCTTTATAAATGGGTAGCTTACCTTAAGATGGGTGTGGGAGATGGATTTATGGTACCATTGGGGAAGGAAAATGGAGATGTGAGGCATGCATTTTTGTGGGAGTGTGAGTTTGAGTTCCACCTATGGGGAGTGAAAAGGATAAAGTGGGCATATTTTACATATTTATAAGTGTAGAAATAAAGATTAGATTTTGTTTTTAGTTGTGCACATGGAGGATTTTGGGTGGAACTCCTAAATAACTTGGAAGATAAAAGGAGGTGGTGCTTATATTCGATTGATCCTTGTTGGCATCTTTTTGTCAAACCTTTGTGTTTGATGGAAAGGTTGTTATATTGTTTGAGTGTATTTTTAAAGGTGTTATTTGAATGTGTTATTTTTTAGATTGCTTGTTGTTGAAGCCTCTTGTAAAAGTTGTCAAATGTTGCATAATACCCCATATTGTTATTTGGTTGGGGCTCGGGGCAAAATAAGGGATGGCTTCATATCTTATTGGATTATTGGTTATGTGGAGAGAGTTGCCTAATCCCTTTTTTTCTGTTTTGACTTTGGAGAAGATGATGGAGCTCAAGTGAATATTTGGTCATAGTTACACTTTGAAGAAATTGAAGAAAGATCCTACCATTGTAAAATTGTTGTCGTATTGTTTCCACTTAAATTGGAAGGCTTATAAACTTGTATTTTAAAAGAGAAGTTGTTGGATATTCTATTTATCAAATTTGCAATGTTAGCCTTTGTTGAAAAATGAAACTAGAGAGATTGAAATTTATTCTTTTACATTTGTTGAAAAGAGGGTCTATTATATTGTAAGAATGAACCAAGTTCTTGAGAAAAGATTGCATTGTTATATACTTATAGTTGTAACATTGTAATGGTTAGAAAGAAAAACTTGAAAGTTGTATTCAAATTGAAAATATATTTCTCTCAAAACTGAAAAATAAATTCATATTTTCTTGTGATTTTCTTTAGTGAAATGGTTGAGTTAGAATTAGAAAATGTTTGCAAGTGATACTTAGTTGTTACTTATTGCAATAGATATCATTCTTGTTGTGAAAAGGAGAGTTATATTTTATTTTTGATAGTAAAAGCAGCCATTTTGAAATGTTTGGAAAATATAGTTAATCTCATATTAATTATAAGAATAAGGGGTCTTTTCTCTTCATTATTGTCTCAGGATTGGACAACAAAAAATACTTTAGTTTCTCTATTTTTCACTTATAAATGAATAAATAGAAATTTCAAATCATCTTCTCTATATATAAACCCCCTAATTAACTAATCTTAAGTAAATGTTTATACCTTTTTAGTACAAAATGTGTAATGCTAAATGTATATTTACAAATATATATATATATATATATATATATATATATTATAAAAATAATATCAAGATATGTATATTGTGGAGTAAATTTATATGTGTGTGTGTATTAAATATATCTATTATAATAATTAATAACAAAATAAATTAAATAAAAAAATTATTTATTTGTTATCTCGGTTAAGTCTTTGCCTGGCTATATTGTTTTGAATAGTATTATGTTCGGGAAGGGGGGTGGGTTGAGGACGGCGATCCGACCCCCACCCCATATTTATATGGGATGGGGGGGTGGGGTAAATATGAGATGGGGGGTGTGGTAGGCGACAACCTCCCACAAATTTAAACCCTTTCCACTTAAAAAAAATGTGGCCAATATAGTTTATTGCGGCCTACACAATTTTAAAGTCGCGGCCTATTTTACAAGCATTGTGCATTAATTTTATTGTGGCCGAAGTTATATATATATATATATATATATATAACTAGATCTAAAAATGGGGCAAAAATGTCCATACCCAAATAGGGCAGATATAAACAAAATATGCTAGAGCTAATAAAAATGTAACAAACCCTAGGAGAGGGTTACAAATGAAATAAACAATTAAAATGTGTATCCATCCTTGAGCTTGAGTATACTACCATGGCCTCCACTCTCTTTCTTCTCCCAAATGTGCAAAGTGAAAGTGAGTAAATAAGACAAAAGAAACGAATAAGAGTTTTTTGTAAGCTGGATGATTAGGGTTAATTTGAACACCTAAGATTCAAGCGCTCTAATTGAATCCATTTAATGGTTGATGAGAATCAACCCTACAAAAATTAGGTGAGGGTATTTTGGTGGAAATGTGTTTTTAAATTAGTTGTATGTGTAACTTGTGAATGGGACCAATAAAGGGATGTTAGGGGCCAATAAATTTATAATAGATTTATCCTAGCTAATGGTTCATAAGGGTTAATTAATTGAATTTATCGGGATATGTAGGAGGGGAGTCATGCCCGAAATGATTGGAATTAAATAATAATTATTAATAGTTAGTTAAAACCAAGAATTTTTTAACTTAAATTATTTAAATCTAGTTGGAGGTTAACCATTTCAACCAGTTTAAATAATTTATTTATTTTTTCCCTTAAATTTCCTTAACTAATTATTGGGTTTTATCTTGAGTTTTGTATGAGAAAAATATGGAGGTTACAAAGTGCAAAAGCATACAAAAATAACATAATTTTTTTTAAAAAATGCATAGAGCATATTCACTCTCATTGACTACATTTGTAACAAGATATCACGTAATAAATTTCTTCCATTATATTATAAATTCGTATGTACACACATTTACATGAGATTTATATATAAAGTCCATAACTTTTTGGAACATAGCCCGACCGCTGCCAAAGTGTATAGAATTTCTGAAAGCTAAATTTAAAAAAACCATACCACCTCCATTCTCATCAATTATCTTTTGATAAATACAAAAGATGGAGTATCATGCCCTTTTTTCTTCAGTGCTTTTATCAAGTTTCACTTAATAAATTCGTCATTTTCTACTTCCTTCTTTTGTTCAAAGAGTGCAGTCCCATTTTCTAACATTTGAGAGCTTATTTTAGTTTTGTGTCGTTGCAATTAGAATAGTTGCACATTTAAGGATTTATTATTGTATTTTTTTCCTTTTCAATTTTTATTCTAGAATCAATGGAGATTCTTATGGAATTTGGAAGCGGAGGAATGCACAAAAAAGTTGACATTAAATCTTAAAAGAGCCACGTGAATTGTTTGATAAAGTTCTTTGAATAAATTTGCTCTCATGTTTCATATGTTATTGATAATGTCACTAGTGTAGCCATTAGATGTGAGTATAATTAAAGGAAATAATTATTTAATTCTCTATTATTAAATTTTTGGAAGAAATGTCTCTAATTATTTATGGAAGAATTGATAGGTCTGGTCCAAATACCACTCTTAACAAAACCGTGGGAGCTACATAAACATTTTTATTACTTGGCAAAAAATAACATTGTTTTTAAGTTTGAGTCACATCACTTTCGAGCACCCTTCCATAAAAAATTGGAGTTGTTGCGTTTTGAGCACCTCTTACGAATAATTATCTCCGTTCATAAAATATTTCTTTTCCGTTTGTGATAAATTTATAGGATATTTTTAATCCATTTTGTATACCAATTTTTCTAAATTTGTGATTTATTTATTTATCCTGATGCAAAAATTTAAAATACAAGAATGTAAAAAACTTTGATTTATTAACTTGTTTAGAAAAAGTTATTAATGAAAATTTTGAGAAACTAGGATCCACTCCAATTGTTTCCTACAGCACTACTAACCTATAATTCGATTCTATATGAAACCTTCATTGGCATACTTCTATCTTGTCACAAAATGGGAGTCGTATACTATATTATGTGCTAGTAGACATGCATACATAATGTGGAGGCATACATAAGGGGTGTTAATTGTATGATGAAATGCCTTCAAGAGACGCGACCTTATGAAATACTATTTCATGAATGAAGCACACTTGCACAAAACCTAACCATATAAGATTTATTTGTTTCATATACATGGAACAATGCAATATTAGTGGATGATGAATGTAAACAATTCAGTGACATGAGTGCCATTGGAACATTATGCCCATATTCTATTATTATGTCTGCGTGGTTTACATTTTTGCCATGTTTTCTATCTTTCCAAATCCCTAAACTTTATTGTCAAAATTCCAATAAACCATGTGGTGGTTATGTGGATGTGGACAATGAAGAAAATGAATTATTTGTTTGCCATCACGGTCACTAGTGATGAAGGGGCAAGCATGATTTTTAGTTTTATATTAAAAATTTAATTGTTTGGAGATAGATATCATATTGTTGACATCATAGAATCAATTATATAATCTACATTTTGTATCGTGTGAATTTCCAAACTAACTACACATTTTACATACCTCCCAACTTATCGCACAACTCATATGCAATTTCTAGTATAAACCTCTCTATTTCTCACCAAACTTCAAGATTATTTCTTGTTATTAAATCAAACAAGATAAAAAATAGATTTAAATAATAAGGGACGATCTAAACACATGAGTCTAAACAATATAACTTAACAAACCAAAAACAAAAAAAAAACATCATACAAGTATATACATATGTAACAGACAGCACAAAAAATAAATAACAAAAAAATTATACATTCAATATTTTCAAGCAACGTTAATGCGGTGACGCCTTTACAGGCCCACCAGTTCAACCGAACATTCACCATTTATAAAAATGATCTCTTTGCAAATGTACATCTAGTGTTATCCTTCGTTTTTAAATTGGTTGCTTCCAAACCCGTTATTCTGTCGTCAAATTGATTCGTTGATGTAAATGAACCAATCAGTTATATGAATACAATATGTAGTAAAAAATTTCTGTAAGTTTTTCTAAAATCTATTGTGGGTGTAAACGTATCATTCTGCAATGGAACGTTTTCCATTAAATAATAGAAACGTCAGGATCTCAAGGATGCATGGGATTGTTGATCGCGTTTGTCGTTTGCTTTTGCTACCACGTAACAGGGTTCTTTTCCAACGTGCATAGAGACGTGTGGTAAGGAGATTTCTTTTCGCGGAATATTGATAACAAAATAATGTAAGTGGTAATATGCAAGAAATTTTGTGTGTGCAAACATCTAACATGTGAAAGGGATGCCAAATCACCACGAATCAGGTTGTACATACCATTCATTTCCATCTAGGTTTGTATGGCTTAAAATTGAATACCCTTCACACGTTTTATCAATCGCTATATAATTTTTAAATACAAGGTTACTGGTAAGTCATATTTACCAATATCAGGTAGATGTCACGACCCAAATTTGAATAAAGCATTCTTTTTTTTGTAAAGTAATAAAAACAGCTTTATGACAAGTGACATTTGGACGAAGCTTATGAATTTTTTAATTAAAAATAATAGACATTTCTTCCAAAAAATTAAGAATAAAGAATTAAATAGTTATTTCGTTTAATTATACTCACCTCTAATTAGTATACTAAAAAAATTACCAAAAATATATGAACATTTTCTTAGAAAATCCACATCTTCATAATTTGGAGCTACATCAGAAAATAGATAACAACCCAATAAAATCATATGAATTCAGAAATATACTGTATTTTTTTACTCACACAACCATAATAATATATTTGTATATTTATACGCGATATTTATGTTACTATATAATAATATAAATAAATGAATTATTTAATATAAAACCTTCAAATAAATTGTTTTAATGATAACTTTCAAAAATAATCAACAATTAAAAGAACCTTTATATTTAAGCGTCCCTCTAACTTGCTAACACCCTTAATAACTGCTTAATTTGACAACGGCTTAATCCCCTCTTAAAAACAACTTCAGAAATTCCGAAAAGTGACAACCAGAACATTTTTTTTTTTTTTAGGATTTATCTTTACATCCAAAAAAGGTTCCCTTATTTCTGCATATCTCGACAATTGTGATTTTGAAATGATATGCGTTTACTTTAATAGAAATCATGTTTTCTGAATATTTCAGTAAGATCTACTTGAATGTGGGTGTTGTTTGAATTATGATTCATAAAAACATCGCTTGTAACCAATGCTTATGCTTTATCTGCAACCACTATTTATGCTCTGTGCAACATTTTGTACCACACGGTGCTCATTCATCATTCGATGTTAAAATGGTGATTGGATTACCTTGCCATCGGTTTTTCCAATAAGACGGAGAAAAGTATATGTATTATAAAAGGGTAGTGTCACGTATGAATCATTTAGTATTAGAGTAAAACGCATACATTCGAAGCACCCTATTTAGGTTGTGTGTTTGGTTGTTCGTCCACAGTCCAATCAGCATGTGTCGTGTTTGCCATTTTTTAGGTGTTTTTTCCTTTGGTTAAATATTGATGAATCAGTATATCAGTATATATTACATTACCAAATTTTGACACTTTCCAACAAAGACAACTTTAAAAATAGATGCTTACTAAATATATATATTTAGTAAGCATCTATTTTTAAAGTTGTCTTTGTTGGAAAGTGTCAAAATTTGGTAATGTTTTTGGAGCTGATTTTTTTTTTTTTAATAAATATTTGGATTCTTTCCGACGTAATTTGCAACTCCTGTGTAATTGCTACTTTAACACTAACTCACCGGTGAGTTTTTCTCATTCCATACATTCATTTTCATAGACTCTTGATGTGAAATATTGAATCTTCTTACTTTCAATCCTATTTGACAAGGTCTTTACAATCTCTTTCAAGCTCTTGGAAAAGTGTGGAAGAGACTACAACATATTAGATCTTTTACAACAATTTTTCAACAATATTTTTGTGGTTATATGGTATTCCAAAAACTAAAATTCTGGCATTGGAATTGCAGTTAATCCACATTTTTATATATTATTGAAGTTTTTCCACAATTCATTATATTGTGAATAGTCCACAATTCATAAACTTTATAGCTAAACTCCATTTTTAAATTATACATTGTCCACATTTCATGATCTTTGTAATATTTTTACAATTTCTATTTTTATTCTCTCTCCACAATTTTTCGCCCAAATGTAGTTTTTCTATAGATTCAATATTTGTAGAAATTCCACAATTTAAAATTGCATATCTCTCATCAATGTTAAATTTGTGTAAATTTCAACAATTTTTTTCTACAATTGTCCTTACCACATAAAACTTGTAGGTGGAAGCTAAAATTTGATTGCCAAAATAATTAATTGTGAAATTGTCTTTTAAAAAAATGTAGAAAAGTTACTATTAACAACCAATTTAACATTCATTTAAATAATTGTTTTTGTAGATTATCGATATTTAAAACACACACAAATATATAATTTTATTAGTAAATTGGAATATATTTCAAGTTTTATATTCATTTTTATATATTGAAAACTATATTATAAAGAAATGTTTATATTATAAGATATAAATACACTACTTCATAATCTAAATAATATTTTTCCTCTATGTATTCACTAATTTTTAATTTCAGAAAAATATCTAACTACAAAATAAAATAATAAAATAACAGCTTGAAAAATATCATACTTTATTATAGAAAGTGTACACATCATTATATTTTTAAACTTTCCTAAATTAATTTAGTGAAATAAATGTAACATTTAAATAATTCCTAATATTTATTCTCTCTGAAAAATCCCTACAACATTTAATAAACCAGAAATTTATTTAAATAATTCACATCCTCAAAAGAATTTTGTCATTTACTCAAATAATTATTGCTATTCATATCCTCAAAAGAATTTTCTTCACTTTTTATTATATCATCTTCAACATTGTGTATTCCAATAGTAAAACAATGCAAAGGATGGTGGAAATAATTGTTAGCACCTTCTATAAACTTAGTAAGGATCATGAAAGCATTGATGACTATAATTATTTATCCTTTGACAAGAATCATTGTATCATATAAGCCTTTTGTCTTTTCAAACCCTCTGATAAGGGTGTAATGGAAATTGTTCTGCATCTTTAATGTGAATGGGAAGTAAATGTGTAGGTCCATTTCTCTCAATCGCATAATATGTCTAAATAAATAATTGATAATATTTTCTGGACCCAATCACTCTTCACTACGATCAAAAAACAAAAAACATATATCTATTAATAAGATCATGGAATGATAAATATGGAAATTGAAATTGATAAGATAATTAGAAAATAAATATAAATATAGAAATTGAAAATTATAAGCTGCACAATAGAAAGATATATACTTCCTCCATGAATAGATTTGAAAATAAGAATTGTAGAAAAGAAGATGCAATGCACACCCAACTATGTGGCTACTAATTACACTACATATGAACCTAGACATGATTTTTTTCAACAAGATGAATCTATTATGATGTCAAAATTTAAATGGAAATTCCTTTTCTTAACATGTCATGGTAGATGGCATGTTTATCTATAAAATAATCTAATATACATTTTTTCACCCAAGGTATGGTAAACAATTCCTCCAAATAACACTGCACCCTTTATCTTAAGGAAAGTTTCCTAGTTCGTAGAGGCCAATGACAAATAAAGACATAGATATGAAGCCTATGAATGGTATAGATGAGGATGCCACCTTAAGAAAATGAATTATTCATGAAATTTTTTTCCTGAAGCTGTAGCGTATGCCATTTGTAAAGTTCATGACCCATAAGCCAAGTAGTTGAGGATCACTATCAGGCCTTGCATTCCCTCTTGTTCATATTTTTCCCAAGCTCATTTCTTAGCCTTGTGGAAATTCCCACGCTAAAAGGGAAAGGAAACATGAAAAATATAAATGTTATCCAGATTGGAATCATCGTGGAGGATACCATGACTTTTAGTATTATCAACAAGTCCTGGAAAGTTACCGCCACTCCAAACACACTGGCATGCAATTGGAAACAATAAGTTTCAACAAAATGGGATTTTAATGTATTTTTTATTAACTGCAGAGAAACAAAAAAGAGGAAAGAACTTATATGACAATGTTGATATTCTTCTAGGAAACAACTACAATGAAACCTATCATTTTTATGTTGAGAAACTTGAGAATAAAAAAATATAATAGGTGCATGAAGCAATAGGACATGTTACGAATAAAATTTGGTTAATTCATAATTTACTAAGTTGTAATGTTAGAGTAATTAAATTTTATTACTTTAACTTAGCTGTTACTTAGCTATTATCAGCTAGTTGTCACATCCCTAGATTAGTGGGGGCTATACTATTGTTAGTTTAATTCTTTGGAATGTTACCGGATGTTCTCGAATGTGATTAGTTAGGGGAAATATGTTATTTCTTCATATTTTTCATAGTTACTATTGGTGCTCAATTTGATCTCGCTCTGTTTGTTCTAGAAATTATTCAATCTGCGGGTTCTGTCATATTTTTTATTTCCCTAAATGGATGCGTGAAAGGTTTTCTTCATTTTTATGCTTGTAACGCTCTGAAAACGAACGCCGACGCCGACGACGCGCCACAACCTAGTAACCCGAAAATGCGACAATTTTTTTTATTATTATTTTGACCAACGAAGCCTCAGATTCAAAAATTGTAATTTCCAATATGTTTTCTGAAGTCGCATATTCACAAAGTGTAACAATAATGTAAGTAAAAGTTGCCCAGCAAAGCATCGCAAAGACTTGTAAATAGAACCCCTGATTCTTTCAATTTCAAAATTTTGATATTTGTAGTATGTTTTACTAAAAACCCCTATCCCTAATGTGCACAACAATCTACCAAGCAACCAGGAAAAACTCTTCCCGTCCAAGCTAAAGCAGATTCAATGTATACTTTTCCATGCGCTACAATATCTGAGTGATACATCCATATCACACAAAAGACTCACGAGATTGTTTTGCGAGGGATCTGATACATCGAGAGAAAAATAAAGGTCTATTACACCTATCTTAACAAGGACATTAAAAATCTTCCAAATAATTTTTAGGTCTATTTAATTTTTTTAATTATATTTAAGTTATATAAATATATATATATATATATATATATAGTCAAAATTTTCACTTAAATAAGTCTATATACTTAACATACGTTTGAAATTTGAAAACTAAACGCATAAGAGTCGAATAGGGGACTCCCTGATATACTAAGTGGGTGGGTTTCTTAGGTCTCTTAAAAGGGATTAGACACCTTTAAATTAAGTGGTATATATATATATATAGATATATCAACAAAATTATACACAAATCCGCCCATATACTTATCCATACATTTGAAATTACAAATTAAATGAGCAAGAGTCAATTCGCGGGGGAAAGTATTTCAACCCGGCTTAAATTGGTTTGGTTGGGGGCAGTGGACCTCACCAACCAACCGTCATAAATAAACAAACCCTGCCTGGCGTGCAAGCTTCAACCACCCGGCCACCCAAACATTTACTGGTCTAGATCTTGAAAATCCTACGCCTCCTCTTGGACTGTCTGCTGGTTTGATCTGCCCCGGGCTGCGTGAGAAGCAAGGTGGGTTTTGTGTTTTTTTTTTTTTTGATGGGTTCTATTTCTTTTTAAATTCTCTAGCACCTTGCCATTGGCCGCACCTCTGCTGGGTCTGACCCTCTCTGCGCATTGTGTACAGTCCCCCCCTGTGGTGTGTGAGCCAACACCAATGCCTCAGTTGCAGAGAACCCATATTTCTTGCAAATTTTGTGCAGCCTGGTGATTCGAGGATGGTTCATTTCCACTGTCGCCCCCCCTTGAAGAGTGAATCTCACATAGGTGGATTGGTTTCATATCATGCCGTATACAGGTTTTTGTAGGAGTGTAATGTTCTAGATATGCCATCTGTCAACTATGGACTTCTTATACCAACGACTACTGCTTGTCTACTGCAGCACTATTAAATAGGCGACAACAGAACTCGCCTTTGTAAGAATTGCAGCTATTTAAATATTCGCTGTGACAGTCAATGCTTTGTGTATCAAGATGTCTATCAGGCATATCTACTGAAACATATCATCATTTATTTTATTTTATTTTGCATATTAGTAGTTATTCTCTTAGACATGACTTAAGGGTGATTGATTGGTCTTGATTTTTGGACTAACTATACGTTTGTTTGGGCAGATGCGAGGCCTGCCATGCAGCTTGATATTTGTGAAGCTAAGACCACTCGCAGTGTCCTAATCTGTAAACAAAAACGTTTGAAATCGGTTGTCCTAATCTCTGTCAGAAAATAATATCTTTAAGGAGCTTATGATAATAGTTCTGGCAATAGATTATGGCATTGCCACAGATTTGCATTGTTGTAATTCTATTTGCCAAAAAGCAATCAAATTAAAAGATAAACAGCAGGTGAAAAACATGAGAACAAAGAGCTTAAATCGGCTTGCCATGGAAACTCGCTTGCTATTCACAGTGCTTCATCTACTGCCGCACACATAGAAACGAGAATTTACACAGCGTGTAAGAAAAAAACATGCATTTTCCTTGAAACACTCAAAAACTGTCAAAGCGACCTGCTCTATACATAGCAGTCGATGCATACATGTTTCATAACTGCTCCACTAATGGTACAGTTTCTAATAAGGGACAAACTTAATTCTCTTAGACATGTTTAATAATTAATATATTAGTTTCCTTTTAATTGAAATGTGGTGGTGACTTATTAAGCTAGAAAATTTACTTGATTTCTTTCTTCACAAATCAATAACATACATGGGGTTTCAAAGAATTGATTTCATTTCCCTTTATTAATTTGTAATGGATTCTTGTATTAGATTCATAAATGAAGAAAGCATAAAAGAACTAGATCTTACAAAGTTTCATTGTCATACTAAAAACTATTTGAAAACTTGAGTCCTTCCATCAAGTATAAAAGAAGGAATAATGCACTATTCTTTTATCCTTTCCAACATATCACTTCCAAGTACTTCAAACAAAATTTTAATATATTTTCTTTTGTAATTTATTTCCAACATTCCACAAGAATTCAACAACATTTACAATAAATTTTTAGAGTAAGAAATACTATCATTTCAATGCAACTTTTCCTTCAAATCTTTTACAACATGTCCTACTTCATGTGGAAAACATATTTGCAATAATGGAAGCTAATTCAAGCAAACAATATTACATTTTTCCTCCACTCAAGGTGGGTAAATACATGATATTTTTACATTGTCAACAACAAGGTTCTTGTGCTCCAAGGTGTTCTCCATCCATGCTCCAAGTCCCAAGCATTTTCAATCACAACCAAGATAGGGGGAGAGGCAACACTCTCCTCCCAACAAAAACTCAATGGAGAAGAGAAGCAATCTCCTCCATTGACCCCCGAGCCCCAAACACAACACAATGAAGGGTGGTCTCCAACTCAAGGCAACAATACTTGCTTCCACAATACAATTTTCTTCACAACATTCAAAGTAAAAAGAGGAAACAACAAGAAAACACAATTTACACAATACTTTGCACCACAAGGCTTTCATCCAAGCCAACAAGAGAAGGAACTATGGGAATGTTTTCCTTATGCCTCCCAATTGAGATGAGATGCGCATCCAAAACCCTCCACAATAAAACACAAGCCCCTATGAATCTTATGCCTCCATCAAGTACCCCTTTTTCCTCCCATACTCTTATGCCTCCCTTCTCTTATGGCTCCCTCAAAGACAAGGTAGAATGTAAACATTCTTACCCAAGATGGGCATCCCTCTCAAACTCCCTCCACAATATCCTAATCTACTCTTTTTCCTCCCTCATGAGTATTCCCATAGACCTCTCCTATACTACACAATAAGCATTCTATCTATTTTTCACAATACACCAAAGTAAACATGCATTTTTCACAATTTTAGCATAGAAGCAACAATAATATGAAAGCAAAACAAAGGAGAGGGTTTCCTACCTCTCCATTGGAGAAGCCTAAACCAAGAAATTTGTCCAAGCTCCTTCCCAAATCAATCCAAGCATGTAAGTCCAAGCACTCTCTTTTCTCTTTCTCCCAATTCTTTTCTCTTCCCCAAAATAACAAAAGAGAACTCTTCAACAAAGCAAAAACAAAACTCCAACCCCCTCAACAAGAGAGGAATTTTCCATAAATAGACAAGAGGAAGAGTGAGGGTGATGTGGCTCCTTGTAGGATGCCACATCACACATCCTCAAGACCACGTCCCTTTAGTCATTTCAAATCCCAAAACACCATAAATGGGTGGTTGGGTTGAGTGACATCTTTAATCCAAATCCATCCCTTCCCCATGTGTCCTAAGACACAATTAAATGCAAAAGAAGACAAGTGCACTCCAAAGTCATATTTCCCTTCCCAAAACAATAAATAATTCCCTTTTTGGATTCCCAACCCATAGATATGGTTGGTAAGGGGTTTTGGGAAGTGTAGGACAAGTTCAACTTGTCCCACAAGTCCCCTAAAATTGCCCAAAATCTCAAATTCGAGATTCAAAGGATTTGGAGTGGTCAACACTCAAAACCAAACATTCAATATATGAGGAAACACAAGGCTCAAGGAGCCAACCAACAAAATTTATTACACCCACTTGACTTCCCTCCAAAACTTAAAAAAATTAAAACAAGATATTACATTAATCTAAACACACTTAGCAAAAGAAATTTTAAAAAAAAAATCACAAATAAAATCACCTACTAAAGTAAGTTAAAACAAGTAAATAAAATTCTTACCCACTTGGTCAAATTAGAAAATTTCCCCCTCTTGGAAATTTTCTCAACACATAAAAGAACAAAGGTAACACAATACAATTTACTAGTTGCCTTGACGACCAATTGTTGTAACCACCTGACATTCTGTTGTGTTTGGTTCCCAATCCCCCTCATGGTTGTGATCATGCTGCGTTTCCTGCAAAATACAAAATACCTCCTTCGGCCTTGCGGCCATGTCAAAATATCCAAAATAACCATAGGCATGAAATTTACTAACATCTATACGTAATTCAATCAATCATTATTTCTAGGTCTAAATCACAACTTAATTATGCATTTCATCATTATCCAAAATTATAGTAATGTAAATTCAACAACTACATTCTACTCATCATGGTGAAGAAATCCAATGTTAGAACACATGCAATATATCCATATAAAAATAATATCGGTATCCAATAGTCTGTCCCTGAGTCAGTGTAGATCATACTGAAAACAAAATCCAATCATAATCCAAATGCATCTAGTCACAAAAAATCCTGCTAATCAACATAAGTATAAGTCATGTCCATATCCAAAGTCTGCATAACTCAAAATGATAATCAACTAAGTGTCGTAGGGAAGTGGGAGTTACATCCCCCTCCCCTTAGACTAGACTTCCTCCTGGAAGTCACTGAAATAAGTGTGGAAACTGAGCTCGCAATGATGTAGCATCCTCCCAAGTAGCAGCAGTCTCATAATACCTGTCCCATTGGACCCGAACCTGATCAATCTATCTGCCGCGAAGGCCCAGGGTCCTGCGATCTAAAATGCTTACGGGCTCCACCATCACCTGCCCCTGATCCTGCACCTGCAATGCAGTCCAATCTAGCACATGAGAAGGATCAGAAACATATCTCCTAAGCACAGAAACGTGAAATACATCATGGACGCGTGATAAGCTAGGTGGCAGTGCTAGACGATAGGCTAAGGGACCGAGGCACTCCAAGATCTCAAAGGGACCCACAAATCTAGGAGCGAGCTTAGAACCTTTTCCATAATGGATAGGGCTCTTATGTGGTCTGACACGAAGAAACACCTTCGTGCCTACCTCAAAACTACGATCTGTCCTATGCTGGTCTGTATACTTCTTCTATTTGTCTTGTGCCTCCTAAAATCTCTATTTGATCAATGTAACGTGCTGCTCCATATCTTGTAATAATGCTGGCCCAAGAGAAACCCTGTCCTCAATCCTATCCCAGCTAAAAGGTGTCTTGCACTCTCTACCATATAATTCCTGAAAAGGAGCCATGCCTATAGAACTTTGAAAACTATTATTGTAGGAAAACTCGACCAAATACAGATACTCCTTCCATCTCGACTGATGATCCATCACGTACATCCTGAGCATGTCCTCCAAAATCTGATTCACCCCTCTATGTCTGTCCATCTGTCTCAGGGTGATAAGCTGTGCTGAAATTAATCCTCATCCCGAGGGCATACTGCATGGTGGTCCAGAAATGGGGAAGTGTACAAAGGGTCGCGGTCGCAAATGATCTTCCAGCGGAATCCCATGTAATCTGACAATCTCATCAAGATATACTCGTGCCACCACACTAGCCATATAGGTAGTCTTAACTGGGGAAAAATGAGCTACCTTCGTCAATTTATCCACCGTGACCATGATGGCGTCGTGGTGGTATCTCGACGTCGGCAACCCAACAATAAAATCCATAGAGATGGTGTCCCACTTCCACTCTGGTATGGCGTGAGGATAGAGGGAGGCCGGCTGGATGCTGATGCTCGGCCTTCACCCTCTGGCACTCTAAACAGCGGGATACAAATGAAGCTATGTCTCTCTGAAGTCCTCTCCAAAAATACAACTGTCTCAAGGTGGCGTGCATCTTCTTCACCCCGGGATGGGCTAAATACGGTGCACGATGAGCCTCTGTCAAAATGTCATGTCTCAAGCCTCCATCTCTGGGAACATATATCCGACCTCTGTGTCTGAGAAGACCATCTGCCTCTAGTGAAAATCCATCAAACCTCCCCTCAAGAGGTCTCTGAGACTCAATCTCTGTTCTGGCTGCAAGGTAGAAACTATCCTGAGGAAGCTGCTGCAATATCCTACTCTCTCAAATCTGTGCCCACTGAGGTGGCCATAGCCACATGTCTCTGCCTACTCAAGGCATATGCAAACCACATTCTCCTTCCCCTTCACATGCTCTATCTCCATGTCCATACTCACAAAGTAACTCCATGCAACGCCGCTGATGAGCGTTGAGATTGGGCTGTGTGAAGAGGTGGCGGAGACTCAAGTGATCAGTCCTGAGTGTAAATCTCCGGCCAAGTAGAAAATGTCTCCACCACACTAAGGCATGTACCACTGCTACGAGCTCAAGGTCATGGGTCAGATAATTGAGCTCATAATCTTTGAGTTTGCGAGACTCAAAGGCAACTACTCTACCCTCCTGCATTAACACTCCTCCAAGTCCTGCCAAGGAAGCATTTGTGCATACGAAAAACTCTCCATGAGGATTTGGCACTGCAAGGATAGGTTGCTCTCGTAAGGCATTCCTTCAGTGTACTGAAGGCCTGCTCACATCTATCTGACCATAAAAACTTCTTCCCTTTCCGCTGAAGAGAAGTGATGGGGTGTGCAATCCGAGAGAAGTCCTGAACAAACCTCCTGTAGTATCCTGCTAGTCCCATGAAACTATGCACCTCAGTCACACTAGTGGGGTGCTGGCCAATCCATGATGGCTTGAATCTTGGAAGGATCGACTGCGATACCTTCCCCAGAAATAACGTGGCCCAAATACTGCACCTCAGGCTGAAAGAACGCACACTTCTCCAAGTTCCCGTAAAGGCGCTGTCCGCGAAGACACTGAAGAACTCTGGCGAAGGTGCTCCTTGTGCTCCTCACATGTGCGTGAGTAAATCAGAATGTCATCAAGAAAGATGAGCACGAAGCGATCGAGGAAGGTCCTGAATACCCCATTCATCAAACTCATAAACAATGCGGGGGCATTCGTCAAACCGAAGGGTACCACTGTGAACTCGTAGTGGCCATATCTCGTGCGGAAAGCTGTCTTGTGAATATCCGTCTCCGCAATCCTGAGCTGATGGTACCCTGACTTAAGATCTATCTTAGAGAATACTGTAGCCCCCTTCATCTGATCAAATAAATCATCAATGCATGGGAAGGGGGTAACGATTCTTGCTCGTTACTTTATTCAGCTGACGATAATCAATACACAGCCGAAGAGATCCATCTTTCTTCTTCACGAAGATAACTGGTGCACCCCAAGGGGATACACTAGGATGAATTAGGCCTTTCTCCAGAAGGCCCTCTAGCTGCAACTTGAGCTCACACAACTCAGGAGTAGTCATCCGATAGGGTGCTCGTGAGATAGGCTCTGCGCCTAGAACTAGATCTATATGAAAGTTGATCTCACGTGGGGGGAGGTAATCCCGGTAGCTCCCCTGGGAACACATCGGCAAACTCTGATAAGATGGGATGATCATCGAGGGAAGGTCCCCCCGACTCATTCTATGATCTATCACTAACTATAACAGCATACAACTGGCAACCCCGTCGCATACACCGCTTAAGCTACATAGCGGAGATGGTGCGAATAGAAACGGGTCTCCTAACTCCTGATAACACTGACTCCGCCCCAAGGTCATCAGTGCAAGCAATAGTCTTATGGTAACAGTCCACCCTAGCTCTGTGAGCAGACAACCAGTCCATACCCAAAATGATGCCATAAGATCCTAATGGAAGGATCCTAAGATCAGAAGTAGTGGTGAAGGGTCCCAAATCCACTACACACATCCTTGACTAAGGAGTCTACAGAAATCTTGGCTCCAGAAGCCATCTCAACGTCCCAACTACGGCACTGTCCTAACTGCCCACCCCAGCCTACATCGCTCTACTAAGGATGGTGCAATAAAAGAATCAGAAGAGCCAGAATCAAATAATATAGAGGTGGAAATACCACCAATACTACCTATCGTCTCAATCACAGTACTCTGATGCTCAGCCTGGCGGTTCTCGACTGCTGTGTAGAACCGATGACTCCGTGCCATATCTCCAACAATAGGCTTTGAGCTCTGTGTCTTACCCTTGGTAGAGTTATGCGGGCAATCTCTCCAAATATGTCCAACAACTCTGCAAACCATAAACAGCTGCCTGGTCCTCTCCAATGGGGAAGCAGCTCCCCGCTGGTACTCTAGATGACTGATATACAGATCTTGACGATCCGGCTATGGACTGCTGAGGTATCTGCTGGCAAGCTCCTCCTGACTGTGCTCTTGGTGCACCCTGTGTCTTGATGGGACCCCTAGGAGGAGGCCCCATACTACGTCCTCTCTTTGCATCGAATCTCTGAGGAGGTCGGTAAGGTGGGCGGGTCTGCTGCTGCTGCTGCTACTGTGGTGGCCTAAAAGAAGCTTTCCCTGAACTTTGTCCACCCCGTGGAGGAGGAACTGACCCCTTTCGACCTACTATCCTGCATCTGCTGGATACGGCTCCGAACTCTGTCTCTAGCCTGCTATGTCTTTCCCTGTGTCTCCTCTGCAAATATAGGCCTTCTTTACGGCCTCTGCTAACGTTTATGGGCAGTGAATGCACACTGCGCCGGCTAAATCCAAGTTCAGGCCCCGGATGAACCTGTGAATCCGTACCTGCTCATCCTGCATATAGTCGATGTACTGGAGTAGGTCCAGAAATCGACTCTCATACTCAGCTACTGTCATCGACACCTGACGGAGGTCATGAAACTCGTCTATGCTGCTACTGAATAAATCTCCTGGGTAAATAGCTACTCCTTGAAACGCTCCTCAAATAACTCCCAGGTAACCGTCTCTGAGTCAACCATGGAGCTTCTGCTCCTCGGTTCCTCCACCAGACTCCTGCTCCATCCCTCAGAAGGTGGATCGCAACACGAGCTTTCGTGTTGCTACTACAAGGGCAGAGCTTGAAGCATCCGCTCAAGCTCACCAGCAAGGCCTCTACTTGAAAACTACCTATATCACCAAGAATAGTGAGATGGTCGTAGCTTCAGGATCTCCCTGATATGGTCTGTAGCTGACGTATGACGAATTCTAGATCTCTCTGTATGCTCCTCCCTTTGTCTAGGGCTCCGAGGACCTGATCCCTATGTCCTGAGATCCTGTCCCCATGCCCTCTCTGTGGTGACTCTGCCCTAGCCGACTCTGCACGGAAATTCTCTGCTCTGTGCTCCTTGCTGTGTCGAGGGGGATGCCTGAGCATCTATTGACTGGCTCCAAACTATGTCTAGCAAGTCGTCCTCCCAAGGGCTCTCCGCGATATAGCGGCATTAACATCCTGGAGTGTCTGCAAGAATCTGAGGCAGAAGGGCTGCTACGGCTTGCTCTGGCGGGTGGGTATGTCTAGGTCTATGTGAAGAGACCCCTCACCCAATCCGCGCCTCCTACACAGATCAAGGCGAGAGTTAGTTCATCATTCTAGGTCTTGTGCTAGTTTTCAAAATTTTCTGTTTACTATAATTATCATCATTATGGTTTTATATTTTAAAAGAATAATGTTCTGCACTAAGTTAAGTGTTCCTGTTTTGCATTTACAGCGTGTGCCCAAGGGTCCCAGCTTCGAACCCCTGGCTCTGATACCAAAAATGTAACGCTCTGAAAACAAACGCCAACGCTACGACGCCGACTGACGAGCGCCACTAACACTAAGTAACCCGAAAATGCGACAAATTTTTTTTTTTTTATTATTATTATTTTGACCAATGAAGCCTCAGATTCAAAAATTGTAATTTCAAATATGTTTTCTGAAGTCGCATATTCACAAAGTGTAACAATAATGTAAGTAAAAGTTACCCAGCAAAGCATCGCAAAGACTTGTAAATAGAAACCCCTGATTTCTTTCAATTTCAAAATTTTGATATTTGTAGTATGTTTTACTAAAAACCCCTATCCCTAATGTGCACCAAGCAATCTACCAAGCAAACAGGAAAAACTCTTCCCATCCAATCTAAAGCAGATTCAATGTATACTTTTCCATGCGCTACAATATCTGAGTGATACATCAATATCACACAAAAGACTCACGAGATTGTTTTGCGAGGGATCTGATACATCGAGAGAAAAAATAAAGGTCTATTACACCTATCTTAACAAGGACATTAAAAATCTTCCAAATAATTTTTAGGTCTATTTAATTTTTTTAATTATATTTAAGTTATATAAATATATATATATATATATATATATAGTCAAAATTTTCACTTAAATAAGTCTATATACTTAACATACGTTTGAAATTTGAAAACTAAATGCATAAGAGTCGAATAGGGGACTCCCTGATATACTAAGTGGGTGGGTTTCTTAGGTCTCTTAAAAGGGATTAGACACCTTTAAATTAAGTGGTATATATATATATATATATATATATATTTATATATATATATATTAACAAAATTATACACGAATCCACCTATATACTTATCCATACATTTGAAATTTACAAATTAAATGAGCAAGAGTCAATTCGCGGGGGAAAGTATTTCAACCCGGCTTAAATTGGTTTGGTTGGGAGCAGTGGACCTCACCAACCAACCGTCATAAATAAACAATCCCTTCCTGGCGTGCAAGCTTCAACCACCCGGCCACCCAAACATTTACTGGTCTAGATCTTGAAAATCCTACACCTCCTCTTGGACTGTCTGCCGGTTTGATCTGCCCCGGGCCGCGTGAGAAGCAAGGTGGATTTTGTGCTTTTTTTTTTTGATGGGTTCTATTTCTTTTTAAATTCTCTAGCGCCTTGCCATTGGCCGCACCTCTGCTGGGTCTGACTCCTCTCTGCGCATTGTGTACAGTCCCCCCCTGTGGTGTGTGAGCCAACACCAATGCCTCAGTTGCAGAGAACCCATATTTCTTGTAAATTTTGTGCAGCCTGGTGATTCGAGGATGGTTCATTTCCACTGTCGCCCCCCCCTGAAGAGTGAAATCTCACATAGGTGGATCGGTTTCTATATAATGCCGTATAGAGGTTTTTGTAGGAGTGTAATGTTCTGGATATGCCATCTGTCAACTATGGACTTCTTATACCAACGACTACTGCTTGTCTACTGCAGCACTGTTAAATAGGCGACCACAGAACTCGCCTTTGCAAGCATTGCAACTATTTAAATATTCGCTGTGACAGTCAGCGCTTTGTGTATCAAGTTGTCTGTCAGGCATTTTTACTGAACGCAATTTTTTTTTTATATTACCAGCTATTCTCTTAGACATGATTTAAGGGTGAATTAAATGGTCTTGATTTTTGAGACTAACTTCACATTTGTTTGGGCAGTGGCGAGGCCTGCCATGCAGTTGGATATTTGTGAAGCTAAGACCACTCGCAGTGTCCTAGTCTAAAAAAAATGTTCAAAATATTGGTAAGCATTGCAACCATTTAAATATTCGCTGTGACAGTCAGCGCTTTGTGTATCAAGATGTCTATCAGGCATATTTACTGAAACGTATCATCATTTATTTTATTTTTTTTGCATATTAGTAGTTATTCTCTTAGACACGACTTAAGGGTGATTGACTGGTTCTTGATTTGTGGGACTAACTATACATTTTTTGGGCATGATGCGAGGAACCTGCCTTAGTGCAATTTTTCATATTTTTGATCTAAGACCACTGGAGTGTCCCCAAGGTTGTAAAGGGGACAAGGTTTGACATAAACGGTGGGACTAATCTCTGTCAAATTAGTACTTCTTGTAAGTCACCCTTGCCATTTTACACCTAGTTCTCACAAACTTCCATTTTGCCTTGTCCTCAGATTTGCATGTACTTGGACCAAAGTTACTACTTTATCACCCATGTTGTTCTCTTGTATTACACTAGGTGTGACAGCAGGCGATAAGGGAGACATGAGAACAGATTGACCCTTCCATCGGCATTTTAGCTCCTGGAACGACTCGCTTGCTAGCTCCACTAAATGCTTCATCCACAAGCGCAAGATAAAAACGAGAACTTTACCCAGCGTGTAAGAAACAAGTCATACGTTTGTATCTCTTAAAACATCTCAAAAACTTTCAAAGTCCTACTCTATGCATGGCAGTCGATGCATACTCCACTTTCAAACTATATCCTAGCCTAATGGTTACAGTTTTTGGGTAAAATAGGTGAGTTAAAACTTAAAAAAATTGAATGACATCTCCTCCTAATAATGTTGTATATTAGTTTCCTTTTAATTGAAATGTGGTGGTGACCTCCATTTTGCTAGACATGCTACTGATTTCTTTCTTCAATTTCACCAGACATCCATGTGGTTCGAAAATGAATCGAAATCATTGTAACTCACTTTATCGTCCACACTATCTTAAACCAATTTTACTTGTATTAGATTCATAAATGCCAAGAAATTTCATAAAAGAACTGATCTATACAGAATTTCCATTCATGTTATACTAAAATATAATTTGACAACATTTCCATCTAAGTATTTATAGAAGTCAATAATTATTCCTTTTATCCTTTCCAACATATCACTTCCAGAGTACTTGGCAAACGAAAAACCTTTAAAATTGGAATAGAATGTCGTGAAGTAAAACCTGAAATTTTGAATTTCATTGCAATCCAACATTCCACAAGACCTCGCAACATTTACAATAAATTTTTAGAGTAAGAAATACTATCATTTCAATGCAACTTTTCCTTCAAATCTTTGACAACATGTCCTACTTCATGTGGAAAACATATTTGCAATAATGGAAGCTAATTCAAGCAAACGAATATTACATTTTTCCTCCACTCAAGGTGGGTAAATACATGATATTTTTACATTGTCCACAACAAGGTCACTTGTGCTCCAAGGTGCTCTTCATCCATGCTCCAAGTCCCAAGTATTTTTGAATCACAACCAAGATAGGGGGAGAGGTAACACTCTCCTCCCAACCAAAACCCAATGGAGAAGAGAAGCAATCATCCTCCATTGACCCCTGAGCCCCAAACACAACACAATGAAGGGTGGTCTCCAACTCAAGGCAACAATACTTGCTTCCACAATACAATTTTCTTCACAACATTCAAGGGTTTAAAGAACTGAAAGTCATAAAATGCAAACACAATTCTACACAATACTTTATCAACAACAAGGCTTTCATCCAAGCCAACAAGAGAAGGAACTATGGGAATGTTTTTCCTTATGCCTCCCAATTGAGATGAGATGCCCATCCAAAACCCTCCACAATAAAACACAAGCCCCTATGACTCTTATGCCTCCCTCAAGTACCCCTTTTTCCTCCCATACTATTATGCCTCCCTCCTCTTATGGCTCCCTCAAAGACAAGGTAGAATGTAAACATTCTTACCCAAGATGGGCATCCCTCTCAAAGTGAATCCCTCCACAATATCCTAATCTACTCTTTTGCCTCCCTCATGAGTATTCCCATAGACCTCTCCTATACTACACAATAAGCATTCTATCTGGATTTTTCACAATACACCAAAGTAAACATGCATTTTTCACAATTTTAGCATAGAAGCAACAATAATATGAAAGCAAAACAAAGGAGAGGGTTTCCTACCTCTCCATTGGAGAAGCCTAAACCAAGAAATTTGTCCAAGCTCCTTCCCAAATCAATCCAAGCATGGCTCCAAGCACATCTCTTTAATTACTCTTTCTACCAATTCTTTTCTCTCCCCAAAATAACAAAAGAGAACTCTTCAACAAAGCAAAAACAAAACTCCAACCCCCTCAACAAGAGAGGAAATCTTCCATAAATTTAGACAAGAGGAAGAGTGAGGGTGATGTGGCTCCTTGTAGGATTCCACATCACACATCCTCAAGACCACCTTCCTTTAGTCAACTCAAATCCCAAAACACCATAAATGGGGTGGTTGGGTTGAATGACATCTTTAATCCAAATCCATCCCTTCCCCATGTGTCCTACGGCACAGAATGTAAATGCAAAAGAAGACAAGTGCACTCCAAAGTCATATTTCCCTTCCCAAAACAATAAATAAATCCCCTTTTGGATTCCCAACCCATAGATATGGTTGGTAAGGGGTTTTTGGGAAGTGTGGGACAAGTTCAACTTGTCCCACAAGTCCCCTAAAATTGCCCAAAATCTCAAATTCGAGATTCAAAGGATTTGGAGTGGTCAACACTCAAAACCAAACATTCAATACAGCGAGGAAACACAAGGCTCAAGGAGCCAACCAAATAAAATTTATTACACCCACTTGACTTCCCTTCAAAACTTAAAACAATTAAAGGGGCACAAGATATTACATTAAGTCTAAACACACTTAGCAAAAGAAATTTTTTGCTAAAAAAATCACAAATAAAATCAGCCTACTAAAGTAAGTTAAAACAAGTAAATAAAATTCTTACCCCCTTGGTCACATTAGAAAATTTCCCCCTCATGGAAATTTTCTCAACACATAATAGAACAAGGTAACAAAATACAATTTACTAGTTGCCTTGACGACCAATTGTTGTAACCACCCGACATTCTGTTGTGTTTGGTTCCCAATCCCCCTCATGGTTGTGATCATGCTGCGTTTCCTGCAAAATACAAAATACCTCCTTCGGCCTTGCGGCCATGTCAAAATATCCAAAATAACCATATGCATGAAATTTACTAACATCTATACGTAATTCAATCAATCATTATTTCTAGGTCTAAATCACAACTTAATTATGCATTTCATCATTATCCAAAATTATAGTAATGTAAATTCAACAACTACGTTCTACTCATCATGGCGAAGAAATCCAATGTTAGAACACATGCAATATATCCATATAAAAATAATATCGGTATCCAATAGTCTGTCCATGAGTCAGTGTAGATCATACTGAAAACAAAATCCAATCATAATCCAAATGCATCTAGTCACAAAACATCGTTCTAATCAACATAAGTATAAGTCATGTCCATATCCAAAGTCTGCATAACTCAAAATGATAATCAACTAAGTGTCGTAGGGAAGTGGGCATTACAATACCTCATCGAAGATCAATTCTCAAAGGTTGTGGCCCAAATTTGGCAGTCCCCAAATCGAGTGCCAACCCGCCACGTGGTCAGAGTCCTTAAAGAAAGATTCAAGGTCTGGGTGCAAATGGTGAAAAGTTTCCCTACAGCCTGCGGAGGCCTCTAGCATGTCTTATCCCCATCGCAACTTCAGAAGAAACCATCTTGAGGGTATGTGTTCCAAATAACTTGATTGAATGCGGCTCCGACGGGTCTCTTGGGTTAGACACAATGTCCTTTTTGATCAACAGGAGGGACTCAGGAAGAATATCAAATTGAAACCGAGGAGCCTGCGGATAGCCGTCATATTGGCAGTTTGACGCAATTTCAAATAGTGAAGAGGAAAGGGTTGAAGTCTTCAAGATGTGCAAGGCTGACATGTGGGTCTTGTATGGACAAACTCTTTTAAATAGTTGAGAGCCCACATTAAACACCTGACGCCTGAGGCATTTCGAATGACCATATCCCTTTCGTAAAACTGGAAGCTCAGTTTTGAAATCGAGAACAGGACATTTTAGAAAGCCTCTTGGTGCTAGATTCTCGCCTTCCTCCATTATTGTTTTTCACAAGCCCGCCATAATTCGTAGGCTGTCAAGTCTCCCACTTGCTGCCATGATGAAGAATGGGCTTTATTTCTTTCCCAGGTAAGGTGAAAATGATGGGGGCAATGGGTGTATGCCTAGTGAGACTCTTCATTGTGGTAGGTGGATTTACATACTCTTAACCATGGGTACTTGGATTAAAAATCTACGAATTCTTCCAAAACAAATCTCTCTTATTTTATCATATAATAGAACTGTACCAAGAAGGAGTTCTGACATATTTCTAAAAGGTTGGTATAAATTTATATTAATCTCCTGCCCCCCAATCTCTCTTTCTATTCTTCAAGATATTTACATGTGGAGTTTAAGAAAAATTCTCATGGCTCTGTAATGGATATTATTCTTGTAGTCTTGCCCACTGATGAAATGTAACTATGTGAATCATTAATGGAGCTAATATAAATCTATTTCGTGTTATAATATTAAATGTACCTATCATATATGCTAATTATAATTTAATTGTCTCTTCAAATGCCTCTCATTAACTTCGCTCAGGGTATCACCGTGCATACTACTAATGTCTATTGCAGGTAATAAAAACCGAGAGGTGTGTTTAATAAAAATATTATGAAGTGGTGTTAAAAAATGTGACACTTACCAATCTCTGGTAATGTTAAATTTGCATCTAAATCCACCCCCTACCATTTTCTCACCTCTCTCCACTATACAGGCAGCTAGATTTGTGATCAAGCACTTCTTTTTTTGGTGTATCACCACTTAGTGTTTAAGAAAGAAACTCTTTCACCAATCTCTCTCTCTAATCTCATCTCTGTCTCCTTGGATATGGATAAGAATCTAGTCATAGATTAGTTGAAATAGTAAGCCTGCACTGGAGTAGCAAATGTGGTAGGTAGTTTCAGGAATAAGCAGGAATCAACCTTAATATTAGAGGTCCATCCCAAGTCCGCAAGTCCCACAACCTGAGAGATGGTATAACGTTGTGCAATCTACAGTTCCACGATGGTTGCAGTTTCAGACTCAGGACATTCGGGGGTTGCTGTGATTTTGCATTCAACAGTCTAACCTGGCTACCTAATACAAGGTGTAAACGTGGGGTGCTTCAAGATATGATGGCTGTAGTGCCCACTTCCCTTCAACACCATTTTTGTTTGTTATTTTCGAGACTGATTACTTCACTTATGGATTTATTATGGCTTCTTGATTTAGCATGCTAGTAGATATCATAGACACTGGACTGTTATTGATTTGATCTTTATATGATGCATATGGTCTACTGGTGGACATTTGATGATGATATTTGTATACTTCTGACATGTTTATTTATCTTTAATTATGACATGTGATATATTTAATCATATTGAGTAGAACTTGATAATTGGATTAATGTGATGATTGTTTTGACATAAATGAAATGTGGAATAGAAATGTGCTAGAAAGTGTAAGTGATAATGTACTTGCATAGATGATAGTAAATCATGTGTCGTTTATTTTAGATTATATTGTATATTTGGCATGAATGTTTTAATGCGGCCAACAGGCCGAAGGAGGTATTCTCTGTTCTGCAGGTATATTATATTCACAACAATATTGGGGAGTGGAGACCAACTACATCGGAATTCGAGAAGAATCCAACTAAGGTCACCATGGCAACAAGTAATTGTGTGTGTGTTAGAATTATTTGGTTAGGGAAAAATTGTGACCTAGGGGTCATGTGTTGTTTTGTTTTAATTTTCCCTTTCTATTATGTTTGTATGTGTTTCTCTTAGTAAGTGAAATTTTACTTGTGTTATTATTCATATTCTTTGGATTGGTGTTTACCCCTTTATTAGTCATGGGTTTTAGTGTCTTAATTAAGCTAATATGAATTTGTCCTAAACCAATTAAAAGATATGACCAAAAGGGAGTTCATTTATTAGGCTTGATTTACTTTGGATTTTATGTGGAATGATGTGTGTTTGAGTTTTGAGTGTAGCACACTCTGCCCCACATGGGAAACTCGAATTTGGCCTTAGAGGCCAAATTTGAAAGCTTGTGGGACAAGCCAAACTTGTCCCACACCTCTTAAAACCCTATGCCAACCCTACCTATGGGTTGGAAGGCCAAATTTAGGGTCTTTTAGGTGTTTTGGGGGGATAAAAAGGGTAAAATATTAATTGTACTTTCTTTCAAAAATTTAATTTTGTCCTTTAGGGGAGTGGGCTTAGATGGAGTGTGTAAGGTGCTTGCCTTTCTTTCAACCACTCATTAATGGTGCTTTGGATTATGAGGTTGACCAAATGATGTGGAGTGGAGGGAAAAGGAGGTGGCATCCTACTTGGTGCCACATCATCCCTCCCTCTCTTTTCTCTATTTATTGGATCCTCTTGTTTGTTTTGGGGGTTGGAGGTTTCATTTTTAGTCTCTTGTATTTTGGAGAGGAGAGGATTTTGAAGGAGTTTGTGGATTTTTGGAGCTTGTTGATACTTGTGGGAATTTTGTTGGAGCTTGTGGATGCTTGCTTGATCTTTGGAGGGATTTGAGACTTCATACTTGGAACAAGCTCTACCATGGAAAGGTAGGAGCTTCACCTTTGTTTGTATTATGTTTTTTTTTTTTTGTTATATGTATGTGTATATATGTTGTGTTGAATGTTGTTGTTTTTTTTTGAAATGCTTGTTGGGAATGGGTAGAATGCCTAAGTTGGGAGTGGGAGGAGACTATGGGGAGTTTCTTTGAGGGAGGCATAAGAGATCATTTTCTTGAGGAGGGAGTTTGGGTTGGGTGCCCACCTAGTATGAGAAATGCTTGCATTTTCTTCTTGTTCTTACTTTGGGGGAGCCATAAGAGTTGAGGGAGGCATAAGAGTGGATGGAGGGATAAGGGGTACTTGAGGGAGGCATAAGAGTTGTTAGGGGTATTGTGTTTTGCATTGGAGGCTTTTAGGTGGCACCCATTCCCATTGGGAGGCATAAGTGGCCTCCCCATAGGTCTTACTCTTATGGCTTTCTTGATAAGCCTTGTGACTTTGTTGTTTTGATGGTTTCCCTCTTGTTGAGTTGTTGATTTTTTTTGTTTTGAAGGATTATGGAATGAATGTGAAATTTCATGTTAAGTTATGTGGAAGCTAGTAGTTGCCATGAGTTAGATTTTCTCCCACTGTAATGTGGTTGGGGCTCGGGGGCCAATGGAGAGGATGACTTCTCTTCTCCATTGGGTATCTTGGTTGGGAGGAGAGCGTTGCCTCTCCCCTTATTTTGTTGTGAATCAAGCAAACTATTGGAGGAGCTACCTCGTTGATGTTTGTAGCATTGGAGCCTTGTTGATGACAATGTGAAACTACCTTGTATTTTTACCCACCTAGAGTGGAAGAAAGTGTAATATTGCTTTGTATCTTAGCTTCCATTATTGTAAATTGTTCCCACATTAAGTGGAAAATGTTGCATTAAGATTTTGAAGGAGAGTTGTATTGATCTTCATTATTAAGGTTGTAATGTGGATGGAATTGAAAGTTGAAGGAAAGACAACTTATTCTCCTTAAACTTGGCTTGGAACCTCATATGAGTGTGTTGATCTTGTTGGAATGTTAGTAGTTCTTACTCTAAAACTTATTGGAAACATTGTTGAAACTCTTTTGTGGAATGTTGGGAAATTTACAAATATATATATATATATAAAATGTCATTTTGTTACTTAAAAGAGATGTGTTGGAAAAGTTGGAATATTAGTGCATTTTCTCTTCTTGTATTGTTGATGGAAAGACTTAAGTTTTAAATAGTTTTCAATATGCCAATGAAGTAATTTAAGTTCTAGCTCTATCATGTTTTTCCTCATTTAAGAATTTATTGTAAATCTATTTGCAAATTATTAAGGGAAAAGAAATCAAATCTATTTGAAATCCTGTACAATGCCTATTAAATTGTGTAGAAAGAAATTTTAATGCAAAAGCTCTAAACTTATTAAGTTCATTACCCATATTTCCGTAATGCTTAATAAGGATACTAATATTTTAAATATTATTCATATTAAAGTAATATTAAAATTAATGGATTTATTATTATTAAATTATATTAATATTAATATACTATTAATATTTCTTTTATATTAACAAAAGTATACTAATATAGACTGTAGTCAAGGAAATAATATTAATTTATAAATGCAAAACAAACTGTGCTAAAATAAAACCTACGATATGGTTGTAATAAGACTGTAATAAAACTCACAAGGCACCTACATATAAAATCATACATACATATAATATAAAACAATTAAGATGATGATATATCTATGTAAAATCATCCTCGCTGGTAATAAGACTGTAATAAAACCTACGTATGAGATGTTCTTATAAATGCAAAACAAACTGCTTCATGAATATTCTGGTATGAAACAGATCCACCTCTATGAGATTCTCTTCCACGAGCTGCATCGTAAAACAGGTAAGGTCTCTATAGAAGATCTCTATAATAAATTTCATCAGGTCTCCTGGTAACACTCTCACTATTCCTAAATCGATTTTGACAAAAATGTCTTAAGGGTGAATCCCGAATTTGAGGATGCATTCAATACTAAACAGATAATAGCATGGTTGGACAACCTGCTTGTTGGAAGCGCCCAAAAGGCTTCTCCTATTCGCGACCTGCCTGATGCCTGGCCGATTACTATGGTAGGCCGTGGATGTGGATTCCCGCCAAGAGCACACCTCACAGCACCCAATGAAAGTGGAGGTAACGCGCCTATTTCACTAGTTGTAGCTTCATCTATAACCACCATTTCTAACCCGCGCGGCCAGGGCCGAGTATACAGTAAGTAGACCAAACGGGGGGCATAAGATCTGCGGATCCACAATGCAATAAATGAAGATATGCGGCCCAGCAAGGAGTAACCTGCACGCAAAGGGAATGGGGTCTTAATGGAATGGCAGGTGGTTATTAAAGCCACCCACCCCCAACCATAATTTTCAAACATAAATTGGAATTTGAATCCACCCGTAATTTAATATATACTCAGATATTGGCTCCATTCTATCATTGTTTAAATATAGGTCTGCTATTAAGCGTTCTATACACTCTATTCTTCTAATTAGTTGGAAAAAGTCTTTATATTTGATGTGTGCACTTTCAACTTAGTGTGCAGACCAATAATTCCTATTTGATTTAAAATGAGTGCATTCTATGATTAATATTCCTTTATCACTATGTGTAATGAATATTTAAAATTGGAATCTGAATCCAACCATAATTTAATATATTCTATCATTGTTTGAATACAGGTTTGCTATAAGCAGATTTGATTCAACTTAATATCATTTTATTTAAAACCCAATTTTTTTATCGTTCAACTTTAAGAAAATTTATTTGACTACTTGATTTAAAGATAGAGACAAGCCAGGGGTAAGTAAATTGCATTTGTTTTTAATTTGTATTAGGGCGTTTGTTTCCAAATCTTCAATATGCTGCCAATAATTTTAATTTTTGAGTGATTATTTTAAATTGTGTTTCTTTTTTAGTTTTTTTTTCTTTTGGTTTTTTTATATTTAACTTATTGCAAATTGAAAACGTTAAAAAAAAATTTAGTCATAGTTTCGGTTATGTGTTTAGTGGAAGCAAGTTCCTAGAACGTCATTGTTTTCGTGGCATCACAATGGTGAGGTAGATGGAGGATAATTAGCAGTTAATGCTGACATGTTGAGTGCAGGCACATTGTTGATATAGAATGCCTTCTTTAACCTTCTTGAATATATCAAAGATCCACAATAGTAGGGCGTATTTCCAGTTTCTTCTCTACTATATGAAGATCTAATAAGGAGTATTCATGGTACCCATAAAAGTTTTAAATCTGTAGACTCATAGTTATTCTTGGGACACCAAAAGAGATGACTGTGTTTTTGAAGATATTGCATTTTTTTCTACTTTTTATTTATCTGATTATTTTGTCCCATTTCTTTGATAATGAATAATTATTTCTAATGGGCATCTATAATAGGTGGAGATATTTGAATTAATAAGTTTTTGGATTAAATTGAGAGTGAAAATGATCTCTCCTTAGATATTTTAATATCTGCTCATGATTTCAACTTATTGTTCTCCCCTTACACTTTTAGTGCACTAGCTTTAAGGTTTCTCCTATAACCTAGTCTAAAAAACTATATTAATTCTAGTAAGTGAATATCCTAGTAAAAGATAGATAGATTGCAATTTTGTTTAAATTTGATATATGTCATTTTTGTGCTTGGAGGGTTGACATGATTGTTTTTTGGTGTTTCAGGTAATTTGTGATACATTCACCCCAATAGGAGATCCTATCCCCACCAAGAAACTAGCACCAATATTCCAAATTCTTGGAATGTCCTAATGTTGAAAAATCTATTAGAATGAAAAATGTGAGTAATTATCATCATTGTCCCTTTATTCTAACCTCTTGATCTAGGGAAAAATGATATCATATGTTATAATCAATTGGTTTAATCATTTTTTTTGAATGCAGAGCCATGACATGGATGATGTGACAAGAAACATGAATGGAACTGTTTAAGAGATTGAATGACTATCCCAATTTTCCATAAAATCAATAATAGACCTTGAAAAAATAGGATTCCAAGCACTGATCTATTGCCACAGTGGAGACATAAGAATGGATTTAGATGTTGCAGGGCTAATGCGACTGATAACACTACTAAAAAATATAATATGTATACTACGCAACCAAAATCCATCCACACATCCTCATAAGTGAATATCCTACTACATTAATTCCACAAAAGCAGACTACATTAATTCTGTTTGACAAAATGTAAACAAATTCACTATCTTTCACTTAAATTTTAATTGTTACTTTCCATGTTTTGATAATGGATATTTTTGGGTATTTTCATTTATTGCAAGCATGCATGTATTGTTTTTCAAATTTATCTTATCAACATGCATGTTTCATGTAGGAATTTGATGGAGTATCCAAAAATCTTGACAGCAACATAGTGAAAAATGTCATATCATGGAACAAGTCATTATGGATTACATGAGAAACAAAGGTGTCATCTCTAGCCATTGACATTATTTTAGAAAATTAAATCCATAGATATTTAAAAAATAAATTCCTAAGCTAACATCTTTGCGCCTTCTAATTCATGGCACAAATTGCAAGCTCCTCTCTACTCTTCCAAATGCAAATCCTTTACTTTTATGTCTATCAATGCCATTATGACGACCGAGAAATCGAGAACAGTGTGTGATCACTAAAGTTCAAAGAACATGGGAGATATCAAATGAAGATCAGAATTGTAATAAAAAGAAGAGTTAAAATATCTAAGTGAGCTAAAGGGCCACAAACCTATGATAGGAGATACACCACGAGAAATGGCATGTTTGATCTATTGTGAGATGACTGTGAAGTGAACGATAATTTTATGAAATGCAAATATATATGATGTCCACAATCTATATAATAAATAGAAATTATGTTTGATCCACAATTTTAAAATTGATTTTTTGTATGGTGGTCATAAATTATTTCGAGTAATTACAAAAAAAAAAAAAAGGTTATCAATAGTAACATTTCTATAATTTTAAAAAAGATAATCTCACAATTAATTATTGTGGCAATCAAAATTGTAGCTTCCACCTACATGGTTTTTGTGGAAATGACAATTGTAGAAAAATGGTTAAAATGACCACAATATTTCAAATCTCTAAATTATGAATTTCTACAAAGATGAAATATATGGAAAAACTACAATTTTTGTGAGATTATGGAATACTAAAAAAAATAAAATTTGTAGTAATGTTACAACTATTACGAAATGTGGATAATGTATAATTTAAAAATTGATATTATCTATGAATTTTATAAATTGTGGACTATCCATGCTATAATGAATTGTGAAAATACTCTAATACTATATCAAAAAGTGGCTTAGCTACATTTCCAATTCCATAATTATACTTTTAAAAATAATATATAACCATAAAAATATTGTTAAAAATTTGTGGGGAAAAGGCCTAGTTTTTGTAGTGAATTGATCCGCAACCATGTAAGGAAAAAGTCTCACTTTGACCCTAAATAAGGACATGTGTCATATTTCAAAACTTTGAAGTGGAACGTAGGTCACCGGGGCATTTTGAAGTTTTTTTACCTTTTGTAAAAAGGACCAAAGTTATAAATTTATCTGCAACCCCACAAGGAAAAAGTCTTACTTTGATGCTGAAGATGGACGTGTGGCATATTTCAAAGGTTAGAAGTAGAAGGTGGGTCACTAGGGTGTTTTGAATGTCTTTTCCCTTTTGTAAAAAGGAACAAAGTTATAAATTTACCCGCAACTCCATTGGGGCCCACATCAAAAGATAAGATCAGGAAGGCGAGTCAGCGGAGGAAAATTGAAATTTTTTCCTTTTGTTAAAAAGAATAAAATTATAGAAACGATTCACAACTCCATCAAAGGCCCAAATTAAGCCACGTGTCAAGACCCGATTTTTAAAGGCAGGGGGCGGGGAAAAATGTGAAAATTGCACATTTTCTCCAAAAGTCATAAAATGTAAAAAGCCAACCCCAGGCCCGCTTCGAATCATATTTTTCCACGTGGAAGGCTCTAATATAAAGCTGAGAAAAGGAAGAATCAATGTTTATTGTGCATTGCATCAGATTTTGCCACCATTTTTTCTCCAAGACTCCTAGAGATGAGAATATGCATTTTTTTTTCATCGTTTTTTGATGAAATTCCTTGTCATTTTTTGTCTGCAAAGTGCAATTGAATGGATTTATATATTAATTTGTGAGTCCAAGGAATGCAAAGGTTGATATTTTGAATTTGGAATTTCTCGGGCACTTTCAAAAATGTAAATTAGAAGCTAGATGCAAAGCAAAGTTGCAAAGGAAAGAATGGGAAAAGGATGAAATGATGGAGGTTGCAGACGGAAAGGATGAAAAATGTGTTACCAAAGGAGATGACTTGGGTTCCCCGGTTAAAAGAATGATGGAGATATTTCCAACGATTCACCTTTTTGAACAACTAGCAACTTTTTGTTGCAAACTTGTTAAATGTTTTTTTTTGGAAATCATGATCAAACATGCAACAAACAAAGTTTCATCGAATATTCTTTCTTGTGGGAAAGCTTGGATGTAAAATGAGTGTTATAAAAAAGCATTCTTTAGTCATGTAAATGGTCGGCGGGTTAAATTCTTACTAGAAAATTTGAGAAATACCAACTTCCTGAGAGACCATCTGAAAAAGATATTAATCTCTTATGTTTTAGATTTGATCATGTCAAGTTAGGTGCAAGTGTATAGCCATTCAAAAGATCTGAGATTGTTCAAGAAACCTTCCCTGCTGATGTATCTAATCAACTTCGAATTAATCTGTGTTAATCTTGGGAAAATTTGTGTCTACTTTATTTTAGAATGTCTGTGAATAATATTTCTTGTTCCTACTATAATCTTGTGTTAAAATCCCTTTGAATCACACAGGATCTCATCCCTATGATAGTTTAGTGGCATTTACAATTTTATTATGAGAAGAGCCTTCATCCTATAATGAGATAAACAATTTAAAATCACTTTACTATCATTTTTTTGATAAAGATTGTTTCTAATCCTTTGAGTGTATCTTAGGGATGAGGAACAAAGGGTCTATAATGTTTAATTGAATCTTTAGCTCGAGCGTTCATGTTAAATTCTTGGATATTATGTGAAACCATGCAAATATGGGCCTCCATTGATGGACACCTTCTGGTTGAAGAAATATTTTAGCTATTCTAAAGCATTTCGTGGTTTATTTTTACAATTGTTGAGAAGGTTCTCAAATATCTCAAAAAATCAAGTTTATCTTGCTTAATCTCCCACCAAAAATTATTCAAAAACAATGAATCCTACCTGAAATGCCCCTTTTTACTTGGTCTGTCCAAAAATAAATAAATTCTACTACCAAAATATGCAAAAGCAATTATGATTAAATAATTTATTTAGTAACCTTAACCCTATTTAGAAAATATCACTGTTCTCTAGAAGTGACAACTTGTGAGAGTTAAATTGTGGTGCATTGATCATATTTTCTCAAGGTTTCCTTTCAAATATGTGCATAGAAGGATATCTTCATTCTCCTTCACCAACAAAGGTTACAAAATGGGTCCTCTCACCCTGGTTGAAAGGCATGACATAAAGTAGTGAGGATAGATCAAATCCTTTTATATGGTGCTATCCATTTCTCCAGCACCCGAGTGATAAAGAGCCAGCTGAATCCCTTCCCTGGCTAAAAAATGACTTGTGATTCATCTATCTCTGAGTATCTTGTTGAATATGTGATGCTTCTCAACTTCCAAAGGATAATAAATTTGGGTACCAATACTTAGTAGATTGGATCCACTTTCTGTTGATGTTGTTATAGTTATTCAATGTGTATAAATATTGCAACTTCTTCATTTGATAATATGAGGGGTTTCCTAATATTGCATTATTAATATTTGGTATCAAATTTGGTTGATCCTAGTCTATATGAGGATCCCTCATCCTCTAAGGAGAGTGTGTTGTACAAGGTTAAGGGTTCATTGCTATAATTTTGATCATAGAGGAACCATAGATGTCCCCAGCCTCTTGGAAGCACCTCCCCTACTTCATCACACCTAGAGTTTTGCACATAGTTGCAGATTTGTAGATAATTCCTCTAGATTAAAAAAAAATAAATAAAAATTGATTGTACTACTTCATTTTGTAGACTGTTGTATTTTTTTATTTTTTATTTTTTTTTAATTTTCTATTCACTTCAGATCATGATGAATTAAGGGGGAGGATGTTAGGAATAAACTTAGGTTAATTCATAATTTACTAAGTTGTAATGTTAAAAAAATTAAATTTGAGTACTTTAACATAGTTAGTTGTTAGTTAGCTATTATCTAGTTGTCACATCCATAGATTAGTGGGGGCTATACTATTGTTAGTTTACTGCTTTGGAATGTTCTAAGATGTGATTACTTAAGGGAAATATACTATTTTTGGTTATTTTTCATAGTTAGTAGATTGGATCCACTTTCTGTGGATGTTTTAATACTTTTTCATTGTCTATAAACATTGCATCTTCTTCATTTAATAATACGAAGGGTTTACAGAGTATTGCATTATCAAGAGGACAATGTAGGAAGGATTGTTACAGTTTGCATTCTAAGATAAATTTTGAAGGGATGAAGGATTCCTTTAGCAAAAAAAATTAAGTATCGCATGTGGAATATAATATCCTCCCCATTCTAAACAAATAATTGAATTAGATTTTTTTTGTGAATCATCAAATCGTGGATTCCCAACAAAAAGATACATTAATATGTAAAAAAACAGATCAAAATAATCTTTATAAAATACCTTATATTAATCCCTTTGAAAACAAAGGGAATACTTTCGATCTCCAAATAATGAATCTAAATGCCCTGCACATTTATAAATCTTCTAGTTATCATGAATACTCCCTATTTGATCTTCAGTGAGTAGGGAAGTCCATGAAAATTTTCCCTCCAATTAGGACCTTCGAGATATTCAAGATCCTTGAAAAATGTTGTCTATAACGCTAAAATGTCTCCAATAAACTTACAGCCATTAATCATTATTTATTAACCATCTATCTCAGGCATCTATCTTGGTAATGATTTCTCAAAGTATAGTGATGTACCCCATGTATACATGTTCCAAGCTAGGTATGAGGTAAGAGCATTAAATATATTAACTAACCCACATGCATCATCTAAAATTACATCCTTGTGGAGCTACCAACTAATATATTTCATAATTCTTTTGATCTATTTATGAATGCAAAAAATTCAGTAACCTCATTCATTTCAGAAAAATTAATGGCTCTTTTACCAATTTGACAAAAAAAAAGGATTCTTACCTATAACTTGTAGTATTTATTGCTAGATAATAGGAGATCTTTTATAATCATTTATTAATTTGTTAGGAAATTTTTTTAAATTAGATTCATTTAAAATATTCCATAAATCAAAGGGAAAGAGATACTAGTTAGATTAAATTTTAGGTATATTTTAAATTATTTTTGCAATATAATATTTGATTTTAATTTAATTTTTGAAATTTATATTATAGTTTCCAAAATATATTGGATAATATAACTTTTTGCACATGAAGAAAATATTATATTATCATATTAATAATTTCTAACTAATATTAAAAGTTAATATAATAGTAAAATATATTTAAATAATCAAATTTCTATAAAATTCTAATTTATTTTACTATATTTTTCATAAAATATGAAAAAATACATTAAATTTATATAAAATGACATTTCTAAAGTATTGAATTTCGTAATTCCATATTAATATAAATGAGATAAATATATTTCATAATTCCAATTTGGCAATTGAATTTTATGATAAAATTTAATTTTAGTTTTTAAAAATTGTGGATTTTATATAACAAGTGATTGAATATGTGAGTTCCCTACAAATTATTATCACTATATATAAATTGTGGAATATCCATATCGTATAAAAAAGAATGAATGAAATTTTCATAAAGATGCTACCATTATTCTACTAAAGTGTGGATTGATTGTGCAAATGTGTTGTAAAATATATAGTTTTATTATGGTAATAAATTAGGTTTTTAGGAAATATTCCAATGCATGTTAAATTGGAAATGACTTCTCACATTCTCAAGGATTTTTTTTGAAATGTTTTTGTCTATAAATTTTGGATTGTTGTATGTTGTTGATATTTATATCACCACTATAGAAAATAAATTAAATTAGCTGCATTTTCTTCGATATATAGCTTAGCTTAATGTTTTTGTCTATTACTCTCTCTATTTCCTAAAAAAATTTGCATTATCAATTATGTGTTATCTTGAATGCAAAGTTTCAATTATCATACTAAGATTTTGTACTGTTTACAGGAACAAATTAGTGGAAATTTGTTTCTTTAGTTATGTCATTGTTGTTTTCATAAGTTTTATTCTTCTAATTGTAGAAAATGTATAGACCTACTCTAGTTACTTTCGGTGAGAATCTGATAGTGCCTACAATCATTATACATTTAGTATCAATCTCTCATAAAATATGTCATATCTCCAACTCCCCTGGGTAGTATCCCTTCACTAAAAAAATTTCCTCCCCTATACTGTGATAACATGTGGAATTTTCCATAGGTTTAGTGGAGTGTTCCTAAGATGTGAGTCCCCTGCACCTTATTAACCACCCCATAGATATACTAGGTAGTTTAAATTTGATAATGGTAGCCTCCTCATCAACCAAGAAGGAGGGGCTTATCTCCATGTTTGTTGCCATGGAATTACATCTATAATTATGCTAACATTGTGGAATGTCTTGTCCACTCATCTTCGACTAGTGGTAGACCCGTGGATAGTTTTTAGTCTATTGAATTGATACCTCCCAAAAATTTCGATTGTGATACATGGAATAGTAGATGATCTAAGTCACTGATGTTTGGAACATGGCCAATTACGAGGTTTAGCTATTTAAATTATGACGCACCAGATAGTGCATGTTAGACTGCCTGATATACATTAATTTTTCTGATATGTATTTCTATAAGGACACATGGGATGATCTAGGGATGCTTTACAATAGGGAAAGGTACATCTAATGGATGTTAGGGTTAGATTTTGATGTGGGTCTCGAAGTGATAATAGATTTTTCAATTTCAAATGCAACGGACCTCCTTTGATATCTACTTTGAAACACATCTATATAACTCTTCCGATAAAAATTCTCCAGCGATGTCACACTTACCTTCCTCATGGGCTTCCTTTTTTGAAAATCATTATGGACATAGACTATAGTCCTCACATATTTGCACAACCAAAAGTCATCATGACGGTTAAATGTATGGTCAAAATTAATGGGTTTGTACCCAACAAAGGCCTTGGATTTTTTTAAGGTTTAAATGCAATTAACAAGGTTTCTATTTCCATGGAGTTAGAATAGTAAACACTTCATTTCCCCCAAAAGTGACCCCTTAAAATTCAACCCATATTTTTAAATTAAAAGATAATTTTCACTCACCCACTCTCTACCTACTTTTTGTAGGGATGAATCAGATCCCTTAGATGGATTCAATTTGGTCCCTTGATGTGAAAAACAAGGTAACTAACCCTAAAACAACCTTATGAAGTCTTCTTTCTCTTTTCAATTGTCTCATTGTTTTCTCCTTTGTTTTGTATGTTATTGGAGGAGGATGGGAAGCCATTGAAGGCCATTCTAAGCTTTTGAAGAGGCTTACAAGTTTTCTTATTTTCTTATTTTGTGTACACCCTCATTAGGGGATTCAATACATTTGATAGCTACTTTTATTTTGAGGAAGTATGTATATACATATGTACATGTTTATATTTGTTTCTATACATTTGTATATATATATTTATATATTTATTTTGTAATTGTTTATATATATATATATATATATATATATATATAATTTTATAAAAAATAATAATGAGTAGAAAACATGAAAAACGTGGTTGCACAGGAGGCCGTGTTTTGGGAGCCAAGCGCAGGGGTCTATGTAGTAATTCCTGTAGAGAGGAAGGTGGGTTAGGGCTTTAATGCATCTAGGGGTGGGAAGGGGTCGGCGACCCCAACCCCCACCCCATTTATTAAAATAAAATGGGGTGGGGGTTGGGGTCACCGACCCCTCCCCACCCAAACCTAAAACTAAATGCCATAGTAAAATAAAATGGGGTAGGGGTTGGGGTCACCAACCCCTCCCCACCCAAACCTAAAACTAAATGCCATAGTGGCCGCGCCACTTACAACAACATTTTCCTCCCTTCTTTTTTTTTATTTTCTTTATTTTTTAATTTATTACAGCTAAGAACTTTATTCATTTGAATTTCTTTTCTTTACAATATTTAATATATACAATATTATATACGTTTATATAGATATACATATATATCAATCTATATTATACTATATATAATTATATATGACTTTTTTTTATAAAATAATGACACTCTAATAAAATTACTAATTTCATATTATTAATACCTTGATATTAATAATATTTTAGCTTTCATTAATCCCACTAACTAGGTAGTGTTATATAAATTAATATTAGATTCCAAAAATTTTGAATTCCAAATTTAAGATTTTTAGTGTAGTTTGATAAAAGTCTAGAGGATGCACAATCAAATTCCTTCTTTTTCAATTTATTATTATTTTATTGACTAAAGATATTTGTATAATCCATCATAAATTTCACACAAGACTCTCCCAAACAATTGGGACTAAGGCTAATAGTATCCAAACATTTTGATTCACTACATCAACTTTACAAAGGAAATAATATAAGTCCCATTTGTTTGACATCCAATTAATAAGGAATATTTTTTTTGAAATCCTTTCTATACTTCTATGCGAATTGCCTTAAAATTTTCTAGTCAAGAAATGAGTAAGAGGCTTGCTAATTATCAAATGCAATTGTATAATGAAAATGGATCTTGTTGTATATATCTTTCCCCCAGGTAGATATAGACAAGCAGGAGAATGGAGAAATCAAAGAAGCTCAAATCCCTGACATTCCCAAGGCGCACAGAAGTGGCGCACGACAATGGATGTCGACAGGGTAAACGGTGCGCCCAAGGCACACAGAAGTGGCACACGACAATGGATGTCGACAGGGCAAACGGTGTGCCCAAGGCGCACAGAAGTGCACACCAATGGATGTCGACAGGGCAAATGGTGCGCCCAAGGCACACAGAAGTGGCGCACGAAAATGGATGTCGACAGGGCAAACGGTGCGCCCAAGGTGCACAGAAGTGGCACACGACAATGGATGTCGATAGGGGAAATGGTGTGACCAAGGCACACAGAAGTGGCGCACGACAATGGATGTTGACAGGGCAAACGGTGCGCCCAAGGTGCACAGAAGTGGCGCACGACAATGGATGTCGACAGGGAAAACGGTAAACCCAAGGCGCACAGAAGTGGCGGACGAAAATGGATGTCGACAGAGAAAAGTATGTGCCCTTGGCGCATGGAAGAGGATGTTGAAACAACATTTATGAGCACTGACAGGAAGCAGAGCCTGGCGCGCAGATATTCAGATGGCCATAACTTTTGACTGGGAGCTCGGATTCATGCAAGGTTGGACTTTTCGGAAAGCTTACAAGGTCCTCTGTCCAACTACGACTAGATATCTTTAATTGGGTGAGAAAAAATTCTTAAAAATGCAAAATACAGTTCGCCACTTTTGGGTTCGCTGGGGTTCTCACCTACCATCATAATGAGATGAATTAAATGCAACCTAGAGGTGGTTGGGGTAGTTTTGGAATTCCTCTCTCTTTTCTCTCTCATTCTTCCTATAAATTGTAAGGAGGGGATTCTTTCTAAAGGTTGGAAATTCTTGTTTTGCCCCTCCCTTCTTCTCTTTAGCAGGTGAACTTGTGGAGTTAAAACCTCCCATTTGAACTGTAATGCAACCTTGCCTCTTGGCATTTTGCAGTGTGTTGTATCAATCTTTGGAGCAAATTAATGCATGTCTGTGGATGATTCTCAACCCTCTCTGTATTCATTTTTTGCATCCCCTTGATCTTTCACTGTGAATCTGGCTATCTGTGCATGATCTCGCATTGCATTTTAATGGTCTGTGTTTATTGGCTAGACAGGTGTTCTTCATTCCTCGGTGCATCACCTTTGTAGTTTAGGTTTTATTTTTATGCATTTTCTTACCCTGTCTCCTTGGCAAGTTAGATTAGGTTTTTAGTAAACCCTCTGCATTTTCTACGTGTGCATCTAAACAGAGGAATAGGAGCCGGCCTTCATCCGGAGAGCTTTTCCGTTTTCGCAATGTCCCACACTTGGGAAAAGCTCCATGTTATGCAATCGTACTGAGAGTCTCAACCCATCGTGTTGCAGAGTCCCAGGGGTGCTGCGATTCGACATCAATAGTTTTGGCATGCCCGGTGGGACCAAGAGGTCATTCCACAGATTTGAAAGAATTTTCAAGAAATTCGGACTTAAAAAATTGCAGGTTTTACAGTTTCAGTTTTTTCACCTTCCAGGCTGAACTTTGAAATCAATTTTCAAGGGCTTAACTTGCTCAAAACAAGTCAAAATTTCACCAGTTGATAGATCGGGGGATAATATTCAAAAGGGTATTCTTAGATTTTTGAGATTTTGACTTTCAAAATTTCATGGTTTTTTGATTTTCGGATTTCAGGTTTTCGGAAGTCTGGCATTTTTGGGTTTTCGGGACTGTCATTCCAAATCAAGTTCCAAACTCTAAAATATCAAAAATACAGGTCTTTCAAAATTCTATTTTTTAAATATTGTCAGGTTTGGTGTGTAACTTGGTAGAATCTAGCCTTTTGAGGCTCACTTTCTAACACATCTGGCGACTCCGAAGGGGATAGAATTCAGCGGTGTAGCAGCAAAAGTTGCCCAGGCATATGAGAAGAATTCAAACCAGGTCCAATACTCGAGAAGAGGGGCTATTTTTCCACTTGCAACTTTCACCAGGTAGAGGAAGGAGAGGAAGAAGACCACAAAGATCACCATCTCCACCTAACAGGACTTTGTCTACACCTCCACCTGGTAGGCCTTTTCTCGCATCGACCAGGGTTCTTAGGCCAATCATAATGGCACATCTACCACCGAATCCCTTTGTCAATTTCACGGGTAGTAGTCCACTTGCCCTAAATGCTCAGAATCAAATTCCAGTTGCAGCACTAAAGAATATACCCTATTTTACAGGAGAAAATCATACTACTCCTATTGATCACATCCAGGATATTGCTAATGCATGTGCAATTCATGAAATAAATGAAATGGATGTTGTAGTCAAGTTGTTGGCTTCATATTTCAAAGGTAAGGCCTTACAATGGTTTAGGAGCCTAGCAGCAGGGTCTATTACGAATTGGGACCAACTTTGTTCAGCTCTTTGCAACCAGTTCGGGGAGAGGGCAGACAATTTGTCCTTATTGGAACAATTGACAACAATCAAAAGGGCTCCTAACGAACAAATGACAGATTTCAACTTCAGGTTCCAACGGACATGGGACAGGATTCCAATAGCTGTGAGACCAACCACCGAAGGAGCATTCCTTTATTTCTTAAAGGCTATAAATTCAGACATAGCCATGATGATCCAATCAATGGGAGGAACAACGCTGCCAGGGGCCTACAACACAGCTATCAGAGCAGAGAACTGTTTGATCCAAGCTGGCAAGCTTGCACCAAGGCCACCAATGCCTCTCTATCCGGATATGGGAAATCCTACAACCAGTCAAGCACCAGAGTTGAATCCCATTCCAACTCCTAGAAATCAAAGCAATAATGGGGCATCGACTTCTTCAGATACTTCAAAGGAATTGCAGGAGGTTATGAAATAGCTACAGAACCTTGGAAATGAGCTCGTGACTATCAAAAGACAAGCAAGCTCAAAGTGCTAGACCGTATCAGCCTCAAGCACAGTACCAAGCTAGGCCCTCATACCAACAAAATAGACCACCTCCTCAGGCTGCAAATCAAAACCAAAACCAAGGACAACCTCAAGCTGCCAGGCCATTTCGACCGTATGATCCAAATGCAACGACGTCCTCAAGAGCCTTGGTCCTGACACAAAATAACATGGCACAGGAATACGACTGGTGTTACCCTTGCAATCTACCTCACAATCAGTCAGCATGTTTCAATGGTGCACTAAATCAGGCTTTGATGGTGCAAACCATTAGTGTGCCTCAAGAACCAAGCCAGGAGGAGAATCAATAGCAAGAAATACAACAAGAAGGACCTCCAACAGAAACCACATTGGCCAATTGGCAAATAGAAGACTTCTGTGGAGTTAACCAACAGCCTTTTCAAGGCGTGGCTGCCAACACACGGTCAAAGAAGAGAAGCATAGGAGAGGGACAACCATGTAATCTAGTTGTTTTTCAGTCCACTCCTACACAACAAGGGTTCAGTAGACCAAACGTAGCTCCAAATGTGCAAAATCAGCCTAAGGTACCTGTTGTAGCAACACATGCACCTGTTCAAGCTCCAGAAAAGGTTGCGCCAAGTAAGGGGCAGCAAAAGGACAATTCATCCCCTTTCAACATCATCGATCAAATGAAGAAGACACATGTGAACATTTCTATGTGGGAATCACTGGTGATCCCAGGGGGACAAAATTTATTGCAAGCTACAATGGCTAATTGGTCTGCCACAAATGTATCAAACTAGGGACATGAGAAAGTTCTCAGTAATGTAGTGCAACAGGATGGGGGCCAGACAAGGAAAAATTTGAAGCCTCCACCATTCTATGTTTCGTTGATTGTTGGAAACCACTTGGTACACAACTGCATGATAGATTCAGGGGCAAGTAGTTCAGTGATGCCAAAGCAAATAGCAGATCAACTGGGTTTGAAGTATGAGCCAGTGCTGAAAGGAGTAGTGCAACTAGATGGAACGGCAGTAGGAACTATTGGAGTCATCAAGGGGTTAATCCTAACACTACATTCTTGTCCTAATGTTATAGTCCTGCAAGATGTGTCTGTGATATAGCTTCCGCCACTCTTTGCGTTGTGTCTATCAAGAGACTTCACTGTAAAAATCGGTGGATATTTATCTGCAGATTAGTCGCACATGATTTTTAGGACAAGGTATGGAGCCAAAGCAACAATCAGGTCAGAACCAATTGCCAATTTCCATATTGAGCCTCATGTACCAAATCCTATCAATGCAAATTGCTCGGCTTTTGATCAGGAGGAGTGTTCAAGTGATCTAGAAACAGGTACTAAGGTCGAGGGAATTCCTGATTTAACTTTGGATGAATGGGCAAACAAGAGTCATGAATTTGACCCATACAAGGAAATTGAAGAATCTGAATTGGGCGTGTATTGTATACACGAAGAAAATTCACCCATTCCCGACATCATTCAACCTGAACAAAAGGATGAAAACAAAGTTTGGAAATTATTTTTCGATGGTTCGAGAAGCAGACAAGGTGCTGGAGGTGGTGCAATGTTGATTTCACCACAAGACATCAAATATTTTTCAGCTTTTCGTTTCCAGTTTTCCTATTCAAACAACACGGCTGAATATGAAGCATTGATTCATGGAATTCATTGGGCCAGGAAAAGGGGCATAAAGAACTTGCAGGTGTTTGGAGATAGCGAGCTAATCGTCAACCAAGTTAGGGGACAACATGCTACAAAGAACGACTTGCTGAAGAGCTACAAGAATAGGGTATGGGACCTCATTGAGGATTTCGAAGCTTTCAACATTGTGTCCATACCCAGGAAGAAAAATGAAGTCGCAGATAGGCTCGCAGTAGTTGGAGCAACGTTTGATGTGGTTGACAACATCAGAAGGGGAAAAACACAGCCACATATCCATGTGATTGTAAGGCCAGCAGTTCCAGATAATAACACAAGCTGGCAGGTGTTTGAGAACGATCAACAGATCGTCAATTTCTTACAAGAAGAGGCTGAATTCTCAGCTAGGAATCAGGACAGATTAGAGCAGCAGTATGGGGATCAAGTAGTGCAGCTACGGAAAAACAAGCTTCCTAAGGGTTTAGTAACATTGGAGTCTATCTTCAACCCTAACGACCAGTTCCGTAAGGAAAAGGCTAACATACAGGTCAAGAGAGAAGATTCAGGGCCAATTCTGGTTGGGGAAGGCAAAACTCTTCAAATTGGTAAAGTGGCCACTGAGCAGGAGAAATCAGATTTCATACAACTTTGCCAAGAATTTCTAGATGTCTTCGCTTGGAGCTATGAAGACTTAAGAGGATTCGATCCAAATTTGGCACAACATACCATAGAATTGGATCCAGATGCTAAGCCCATCAGGCAGAAGCAGAGACCAGTCAACCCTCACATTGAACCTCTAATGAAGAAAGAGCTAAATAAGCTAATAGAGGCAAGCATCATATTCCCGATCAAGCACTCAAGCTGGGTTGCAAACTTGGTTCTGGTCAGGAAAAAGAGTGGAGAAATCAGGTTGTGTGTGGATTTCTGAGACCTAAACAGGGCATCTCTCAAAGACCATTACCCACTTCCTTCAATGGAACAAATATTGCAAGTAGTATCCGGTTCAGAGAGATTCTCTCTCCTAGATGGCTACTCAGGGTACAATCAGGTGATGGTGAAAGAAGATGACCAATTCAAGACGACTTTCACCACCAAATGGGGGACCTATGCCTACAAGAAGATGCCATTTGGGCTATCAAATGTTGGGGCCACTTTCCAAAGGGAAATGGATATGGCATTTAAGGGGTTGATCAATAAAATAGTTTTGATATATCTTGACGACATCACTGTATTCTCAAAAAATGCAGCGGATCACCTCTGTCATTTGAGGCAAGTATTTTAGAGGTGTAGAAGATTTGGGGTATCATTGAATCCCAAAAAAATGCATATTTTTGGCTCACGAGGGAAAACTTCTAGGCCATATTGTTTCAAAGGAAGGGTTGACGATTGACCCAGAAAGAGTTGAAGCAATTCGAGCATTGCCATTGCCAAGTCACAAGAAGGCTCTTCAAAGCTTCTTGGGAAGGATCAATTTTGTCTGTAGATTTGTTCCAAATTTTGCTGCTCTTGTGAAGCCAATAACGCTGATGTTAAAGAAGAGTATGGCATTTAAGTGGACATCTGAAGGCAAGGCAAGTTTTGAGGCAATAAAAGAGGCTATATCTCAAGCTCCGACTCTCGTCAATCCAGACTTCTCGAAGGACTTCGTGCTATATGCCTTTGGTGGTGGGGACACGATTTCTGCAATCCTGGTACAACAAAATAAAGGAGGATTAGAACAACTAGTTGCTTTCTTCAGTCAAGGCTTGGAGGAATACGAAACTAGGTACTCTTTCATTGAAAAGCATGTCCTTGCAGTAATCAGGAGCTTAAAGAAATTCAAGCACCTAGTCTCAAACAACAAGATCCAATTATTGGTCTCTCATGCGGGAGTCAGGGACTTCCTTCTAAACAAGGATCTGAATGAGAAACGTGCAGGATGGATAACTCGTGTCATGGAATATGACATCGAGATCAAGGTCACCAAACTAGTACGTGGGAAGGGACTATGTGAGCAGCTAGCCTTGAGTCAACAAGTTGAAGCAGGTAATGAAAAAGAGGCTGTCTTGGTATTACAGGATGGTCAAGAACAGGAAAATGATGATGTGCCCACTCCTTGTTGGACTCAGAATGTGATACACTTCCTACAGACAGGCCTATGCCCTCCAGAAATGAGCAAAGCAAAGAGGAGATACTTCAGATTACAAGCCATTCCATATGTGCTTGTTGATGGTTTTTTGTTTAAGAAAGACATCAATGGAGTTCTATTGAGGTGCATTGGGACAAATCAAATTGAAAGGGTGTTACGAGATTTTCACGATAGAGATTCTGGAGGACATTTCACCCCACGAGTAACAACTCTCAAGATAATGAAGGCAGGGTATTATTGGCCGACAGTCTTCAGTGACTGCTATACATGGATAAGAAAGTGCAAGAAATGTGCACTCTTCACAGGCAAAGAAAGACTAGCAGCGCTTCCATTACACCCAATTCTGGTTGACCAACCATTTATGCAATGGGGATTGGACTTCGTCGGGGTCATCAATCCAAACTCAAGCTAAGGCCACAAGTGGATTCTCACGGCAACGGACTATTTCACCAAGTGGACCGAAGCAGCAGCGCTCAAAGAAGCAAATGAGTCTAACATACTAGACTTTTATGAAGGAATAGTGACCAGGTTCGGTGTGCCGGCCACTATCATATCAGACAATGCATTGGCATTTATAGGTTCCAAGATTACAAAATGGGCTGTCAAGAATGGAATCTATTTGAGCACCTCTTCAAATTATTACCCGCAGGGTAATGGACAGGCAGAGTCCACAAACAAAAATTTGCTAAGAATCATCATGAGGACTCTGGATGAAAATCAAAGAACATGGCATACCAAGCTAAAATCAGCATTATGGGCTGATCGAATAACACCAAAGAGGTCTACAGGTAATTCCCCTTACAAGTTGGTCTATGGAAAAGAGGCAGTATTGCCTATATCATTAGAACTGCCTACATTGGAGTTCATGAAGCAGTTGGAGTTGGCTGAGTTTGAACCAATGGAGGCTAGGTATGCAGAGTTGATGGAATTGGAAGAAATTAGAGAACATGCAGTTCAAACAATTGAGAAAGATCAGGCCTTAGTAAAAAGATGGTTTGATAAGAAAGCAAGAGCAAGGACCTTTAAGGAAGGGGACTTAATTCTGAAATGGGATGCAGATCGGGAAAAACCAGGAAGGCATTCCAAGTTTGATGCCATTTGGAGTGGCCCCTACATGGTCACAGGATGTAAAAGTAGTAATGCCTTCCAATTGTCTACTTTGGATGGAGGAGAACTCCCAATTCCGGTTAACAGAATCTATCTTAAACATTGCTACTAAAAGGAAAAGGTTTACCCTTGTAAATATTAGCCTAGATTTCAATTCCTCTAAGTGCATATGCACATTGTCTTGTTGTAGTTAGGTTTCGGTTTCCCTAAGTGCTTTGGTACAGGTTTTGTTGCTCTCAGGTTGAATTTCTACAGTTTAGAATGCTGTCAGAGAGGAAGTTGCGGTATCAGGCTCGGGATCAGGTATGAGGTTGGTTTCAGGTTATTGCCTATGACTCCATGCCCAATGGATTGCTAAAAGGCCACTGATCTTCTACCTAGCAAGCAGGTAATCCCATTGAGTCACCAAATTGTTGTATATATCTTTCCCCCAGGTAGATATAGACAAGCAGGAGAATGGAGAAATCAAAGAAGCTCAAATCCTTGACATTCCCAAGGCGCACAGAAGTGGCGCGACAATGGAGTCGACAGAGCAAAAGGATGCGCCCAAGGCACACAGAAATGGCGCATAGACACGGGATGTCGACATGGCAAATGGTGCACCCAAGGCGCACAGAAATGGCGCACAACAATGGATGTCAATAGGGCAAACGGTGTGCCCAAGTTGCACAGAAGTGGAGCACACGGAACAAAACAGGATGTTGACACAGGGCAAATGGTGTGCCCAAGGCACACAGAAGTGGCGCACGACAATGGATGTCGACAAGGCAAACGGTGCGCCCAAGGCGCATAGAAGTGGCACACGACAATGGATGTCGACAGGGCAAACGATGCGCCAAAGGCACACAGAAGTGGCACATGACAATGGATGTCAACAGAGAAAAGTATGCACCCTTGGGACACGGAAGAGGATGTTGACACACACACGGATGCGCCTATGGTGCACCTCCAGGAGGCGCAACACTTCGAGCACTGGTGTTCTTCATTCCCCAGCGCAGGTATTCATACGGCCATAACTTTTGACTGGGAGCTCGGATTCATGCAAGGTTGGACTTTTCAGAAAGCTTACAAGGTCCTCTATCCAACTACGACTAGATATATTTAATTGGGTGAGAAAAAATTCTTAAAAATTCAAAATACAGTTCGCCACTTTTGGGTTCGTTGGGGTTCTCACCTACCATCATAATGAGATGAATTAAATGCAACCTAGGGGTCATTGGGGTAGTTTTGGAATTCCTCTCTCTTTTCTGTCTCATTATTCCTATAAATTTTAAGGAGGGGCTTCTTTCTAAATGTTGGACATTCTTGTTTTTCCCCTCGCTTCTTCTCTTTGGCAGGTGAACTTGTGGAGTTAAAACCTCCCATTTGAAACTGTAATGCAACCTTGCCTCTTGGAATTTTGCAGTGTGTTGTATCAATCTTTGGAGAAAATTAATGCATGTCTGTGGATGACTCTCAACCCTCTCTGTATTCATTTGCATCCCCCTGATCTTTCACTGTGAATTTGGCTATTCGTGCATGATCTTGCATTGCATTTTAATGGTCTGTGTTTATTTGGCAAGACAGGTGTTCTTCATTCCTCGGTGCATCACCTTTGTAGTTTAGGTTTTATTTTATGCATTTTCTTACCCTGTCTCCTTGGCAAGTTAGATTAGGTTTTTAGTAAACCCTCTGCATTTTCTAAGTGTGCATCTGAATAGAGGAATAGGAACCGACCTTCATCCGGAGAGCTTTTCCGATTTCACAAGGTCCCACACTTGGGAAAAGCTCCATGTTATGCAATCGTACTAAGAGTCTCAACCCATCGTGTTGCAGAGTCCCAGGGGTGCTGCAATTCGACATCAACAAATCTTTCTTTTCACATGAACAAGTTTACAACATTACGACCATTGGAATGCAACTCTCATTTTTACATTATAACTTCTAATTGAATTTTGTACTATATATCAATTTTGGTCATTTATTTTTCCTTATTACATATTTACAATGAAACAATACTACAATAAAACTAATATTCCTTTTCTATTTGAAAACTAATTCACACAAATCTTTCTTCTTTCCTTTCAATGTATAATACACTTCCATAGCCACAATGAAATGCAATATGTTTCTTCACAAGATCACAAAAATGTCTCCTCTTGAGGTGAGAAGTCATACAAAATGTAAATACAAGAATTAATTACATTATTACAATTTCTTCCACTATAAGTGGGTAAAAATAGTAAGGTAGTTTCACATGGTCACCAAAAAGACTCCGAACTCAAAACACCAACTAGATAGCTCCTCCAAGAATTTTCTTGATTCACAAGAAAATAGGGGGAGAGGCAACGCTCTCCACCCAACCAAGATATCCAATAGAGAGGAGAAGCCATCCTCTCCATTGGCCCCCAAGCCCCAAACACATTACAATGGGAGAATATTTCAGCTCATGGAAACTACAAGCTTCCACAATACTTAAAAAATAGTTTCACATCCATTCCATTCACATCCAAATAAAACAAGTCAACAAGAAGAAGCAACAAAAAAAAATATAACAAGGCTTATCAAGAAAGACAAAAGAGCAAGACCTATGTGAAGGCCACGTATACCTCCCAATGGGAATGGGTGCCCACCTGAAAGCCTCCAACCTATATATAAAGTCCCCTACAAACACTTATTCCTCCCTCAAGTACCCCTTATACCTTCATATACTCTTATGCCTACCTCAATCTCTTATACCTACCTCATAACAAGAAACAAGAAGAAATGTAAGTGTTCCTCATACAAGGTGGGGCACCTAACCCAAAATCCTTCCACAAAAGGGTAAAATCTTATGCCTCCCTATATGTAAACTCCCCATGGTATCCTCCTACTCCAAAACTTAAGCAATCTACCCACACCCAACAAGCATTTGAAAGGGGAAAAACAACACTCAACACAACATATAAACAAATAATAAAAGACATAATTTAAACAAGGTGAAGCTCCTACCTCTCCATAGTAGAGCTTGTTCTAAGAATGAAATTCCAAGCTCTTTCAAAAACCATGAAAGCATCCCCAAAGATCCAACAATCCAAAAAATCTCCCAAGAAACTCGCACTCTCTAAAATTCAAGAGAAAAATGATCAAGTAACCCCCAAATAAGAAAAATGATTTCAATAAATAGACAAAGGAGAGGGAGGGATGATGTGGCTCCAAGTAGGATGCCACCTCATTTCATCTCCACTCCACCTCACCTTGGTCAACCTCATATTCCAACGCAAAATTAGTGAGTGGTTGAAGGAATGACAAGAAACATACACACTCCATCTAAGCCCACTCCCCGTAAGGAAAAAATTAAATAATTGAAAGAAAGTGTAATTAACATTTCACCTTTTTAACTTCAAAAAAAACCTAATAGGGCCTAAATTTACCTCCCCAACCCATAGGTAGGGTTGGCATAGACATTTAAGAGGTGTGGGACAAGTTTGACTTGTCCCACAAGCTTCCAAATTTGGCCTCTAAGGCCAAATTCGAGTTTCCCATGAAGGGTAGAGTGTACTACACTCAAGACTCAAACATACCACACTCAACACAAAATCCAAGAGAAAATCAAGTCTAATAAATGAACACCTTTTTTTTGGTCACATCTTTAATTAGTTTACAAAAAATTTAAACTAGCTTAATTAAGACACTACAACCCATCAATAATGAAGGGGTAAATATATATCCAAAATTCTAAATAATAAAACAAGTAAATTACATCACTAAAAGGGAAACATACTAACATTATTAAAAAGGGAAAATAAAAGATAACAACACATGACCCCTTGGTCACCATTTTCTCTTAACCAAATATTTCTAACACAGACACACACAATTACATGTTGCCATGCTGACCCTAGTTGAATTCTTCTCGAATTCTAATGTAGTTGGTCTTCAATCCCCCTGATGTTGTTGTGAATATAATATACCTATAAACAAATAATACCTCCTTCGGACTCGTGGTTGGATTAAAACATCCATGCCAAAATATACGATATAAATCTAAAATCAACTATGTATGAATTAATATCATCTATGCAACTACAATGTCACTTACAATTTCTAGCACATTTCTACTCCACATTTCATCCATTTCATACAATCACAACATTAATCCACTTATCAAAGGTCTACTCAATAAGACTAACTATATCACATGTCAGAACCATAGATAAATAACCATGTCAATAGTATATCAATATCAATATCAAATGTCTCTAATGGTCCATATGCATCATATACGAATCAAATCAAGAACAGTTCAATATCTCTGATATCCACTAACATGCTAAATCAAAAAGCTATAATATATCCATAAGTGTAGTCGATAATATTAAGAACAATAATAAAAAAGGTTTTAAAGGGAAGTGGGCACTACATCCCCCTCCCCTTAGACTTGACTTCCTCCTAGAATTCACTTCAACAGGTGTGGAAACTACACTCGTAGTAAATTAGCATCCTCCCATGTATCTGCAGTCTTATCATATCTATCCCACTGGACCTAAACCTGGTCAATCTCTCTTCCACGCAGGCCCAGTGTCATGTACTTTGTAATGCATATGGGATCCACCATCACCTGCCCCTGATCCTACACCTACAATGCAGTGCAATCTAGCACGTGAGAAGGATCATAAATATATCACCTAAGCACAGAAACATGAAACAGATCATGGACGCGACACAAGCTAGGTGGCAATGCTAAACAATAGGCCATGGGATGGAGGAACTCTAAGATCTCAAAGGGACACACAAACCTAGGAGCAAACTTAGAACCTTTTTTGTAATGGATATGGCTCTTATGCGGTCTGACATGAAGAAACACATGAATGTGCCTACCTCAAAACTACGATCTATCTTATGCTGGTCCGCATAACTCTTTTGCTTGTCTTGTGCCTCCTGCAATCTTTTCTTAATCAATGTAACTTGTTGCTTGATATCCAATAACAATGCTAGCCCAAGAGAAACCCTGTCCTCTAACATGTCCCAACTAAGAGGTGTTTTCCACTCTCTTCTATATAATTCCTAAAATGGAGCCATGCCTATCGAACTCTAAAAACTATTATTGTAGGAAAACTCAACCAAATATAGATACTCCTCCCATATGTAACGTACATCCTAAGCATGTCCTATAGGATTTGATTTACCTTCTCAGTGTTTCCTTTGTCTCAGGGTGATATGTTGTACTGAAATTGATCCTCGTCGCGAGAGCATGCTACATGGTGGTCTAGAAATGGGAAGTTTACAAAGGATAATAGTCACAAATTATCTTCTGTAGAATTCCATGTAATCTGAGAATCTCATCTAGATATACCCATTCAACTTCAGTAGCTGTATAAGTGGTTTTCACTGGATAAAAATGAGCTACTTTCATCAGTTTATCCACCATGACCATGATGGCATTGTGGTGGTATCTCGATGTCAGTAACCCAACGATGAAATCCATGGAAATGGTGTCCCACTTCCACTCTGATATGGTGTGAGGAAAGACAAGGCCAATTAGATACTAGAGCTTGGCCTTCACCCTCTGACACTCTAAACAACATGACACAAACTGAGCCACATCCTTCTAAAGTCCTCTCTAATGGTATAATTGTCTCACAGTGGCATGCATCTTCTTCACCCCAGGATGGGCTGAATAGGGTATATGATGGGCTGAATAGGGTACATGATGAGCCTTTTTTAAAATTTCCTATCTCTAGTCTCCAACTCTAGGAACATATATCCGACCTTTGAGTTTGAGAATTCCATCTTCCTCTAATGATAAACCATCACATTTCCCTTCAATGGGTCTCTGAGACTCAATCTCTACTCTGGCTGCAAGGTAGAAACTATCTTGAGGAAGCTGCTGCAAAATCTTACTCCGCAAATCTGTGCCCACCAAAATTACCATAACCACATGTCTCCATCTAATCAAGGCATATGTAACCACATTATCCTTCCCCTTCACATGCTCTATCTCCATGTCATACTCACAAAGAAATTCCATCCAATGCTACTGACGAGCATTGAGATTGGGTTGTGTGAAGAGGTGGCAAAGACTTAAGTTATCAGTCCTGAGTGTAAATCTCTAGCCAAGAAGGAAGTGTCTCCATCGTAATAATGAGTGAACAACTGATGCAAGCTCAAGATCGTGAGTCGGATAATTGAGCTCATAATCCTTGAGTTTGCGAGACTCAAAAGCCACTACTCTACCCTCCTGCATCAACACACCTCCATGTCGTGCCAAAGAAGCATTTGTGCATATGAAGAACTCACCCTAAGAATCTGGCACTGCAAGAATAGGTGTTGTCTAAGCATCTAAACGCATACAATTTTCTTACCTTTCCACTGAAGGGAAGTGATGGCGTGTGCAACCCGAGAGAAGTCCTAAAAAAACCTCCTGTAATATCCTACTAAACCCATGAAGCTACGCACCTCTATTACACTAGTGGGTGCTAGCCAATCCATAATAGCTCGAATATTAGAAGGATCGACTGCGATACCTTCCCTAAAAATGATGTGGACCAAATACTACACCTCTATCTAAAAGAACACACATTTCTCCTGGTTCCCATAAAGATGTTGCTCACAAAGACACTGAATAACCTAACGAAGGTGCTCCTCATGCTCCTCACGCATACATGAGTAAATCAAAATGTCATCAAGGAAGATGATCATGAAGCGATCTAGAAAATTCCTAAATACCCCATTCATCAAACTCATAAATACTGTAGGGGCGTTCATGAGACCGAAAGGTACAACTATGAACTTGTAGAGACCATATCTCATACGAAAGGTGGTCTTATGAATATATACCTCCGTGATCCTAAGATGATGATACCCTCACTTAAGATCAATCTTGGAGAAATTCATCTGATCAAATAAATTATAAATGCGTGGAAGGGGCAACTGTTGACAATTTTTGCACTTGTGTAAAAATGGGTAAATGAAAACTTCGTCATTATGATGAAAGGCATTGGTTAAGTATACCTAAGCTAAGGAAGTTTTGATGTTATTGGTTACTGCTGAGTTAATTAATGATTAAGTGAAATTTGTAGCTATGTGTGTTGTTACAAAAGGTAACAAATCACATAGTCTGAATTTTCATGATACCTTCAGAAAAACAACACAAGGGCCCCAAATGACAGATGTGTTGTCTTGATGAAGACACCGAATTATAGAGTAGGTGATGTGTTAAGTTTTGGGACAAAAAACATAGGTAAAAATTGTAGAAATTAGATTTCATTAACGAATGTTACAGGCTCTCATTAATGTTCTTTCCTTCATGTTTAAGACATTAAATTAAATTACTGAATTGTTTAGTTCATCATACAATCCATACAGAAAGCTGAAATGTAGAAAGAAATATACAAATCATTTACATAGTTCAATGTTTAATTCATAAGGAATTTTCAAATGTTTCCCACAAAATTCATGGGATGTAACTAAAAATTAAAGTACATCCAATGAAATAAAAGGTACACATGCATGAAAGAGAAAGTAAAGGAGTATGAGTGAAACCATCATTTCCTTGGGATTTCTTTCTCTGATTGAAAAATCTCCATTTACAACGTCTTCTTCATTACACAGCCGAACAACAAAGATATATATACAATCAAGCTTGGAGAACAAATTGCAGGGGGTCAGGTTTCAAAGTTACCCATAATGGTAAAGTTAAGAGCTTCACAAAGCAACCAACAATGGCGTTGAAAATTTTTTTCCCAGGGCTTCACTCGTATCACCAAAAAACAAAATGAAGTGATTGTTATGGGTCGAAGACACATTTTAGCATGCATACTCGAGAGATTAATAGACAAGACTCAACCACGGTTCAAAATCAAGGGCCAAGGATTGAGCTCCAAGCTCAAACAAATTAACTACAGTCAATCCCACTGACCACATTCAATGCACATTCAGAAACCCTAATCGTGAGTCCAAAGATCAAATACTTAGATCTCAAAGTACATAGATCGACGGTTTAAAAGCATCACCAAATTTCCAAAAGGACTCAACCCAAGTTAGGTTTCCACTGACAAAACACATGAAGGGGTGAGTCAACGTGGAGAAATGGCTAGCCCACATCATCATATTAAAGAAAAATCATTGCAATGACTTTCAAAGTCTAACCATAGTGTAATCTCTCAATACTTCAAATGTGGAGAAAATCATGCCATCAATTATCACTGAAAAGGTGAATTTTTAAACTATACACTATAAAATATGCAAAGGCCACAAAGATATACATGCATGTATTTATCAAAAGGTGGTAAAGCTATGTTATGGCATGTGTAATGTAAAAATGGTCACCCCTTTTATATTTTCTAAGTCTACAAGGGTGGCCAAACCATGGTAAAATGCAAATGTGGTCCATAAAGAGAAGGAGTCAAAGATAATTTGTAGCATGTCACTTTTGTGACCATTAGAAGCCAAAGGGATGTCAATATCAAAGCATGTGCACATGGGCAGGTGGTCCCCATGATGTATGTTTTACTTTGTAAATATTACAATTATTTTAATTATTTGTTCTTGCACAAGGGGTTATTTTTGCATGCTTCACAAGAGGTCAGAAAAGAGAAGGAGACAAAGTTGCATGCTCATGAAGGAGACTTGCACAACAAGAAAAAACTTATTATTAAAAAATTATTCACCCAACCTTATTAAAAATAGAATTTTCAACTTCAGTTGACTGAGATGTCATCAAAGGCTATTAATGCCTCTTTTACTAGTTTGTATTATTTTATCCCTTTATTTATTATTAAGTAAAGGATAAAAATAAGATGCATGTGTGAGTACAAGCCTTAGGCTATTTTTAGCAAGGGTGGGTAAAATAATTTTGCTATATATTGTGTGCCTTTACAAAGAATAAGGTCTTTTTTGATATAGGAGTACTGAAGAATTTTTTTCCAGTTTTTCCTTCTGAGTGTGAAGTATTTTCTACCTTCCCAATAACTTACATTCTTGTGTATGTTTCTACTAGTCTTGTGAATGCAAATTCCCTAATTAATGATCTTACCATGTTGCAAAATTCAATAGTTTTTGCATGATATTAATGTGCATGTTTAGCTTAGTAGTATTGTTGTGATAATCTCCGTCAATACCTCCAAGTGTTTTACACTTGATATTATTCAAAAGAATTGTTTTTTCATGCATCAAGAATCATTTCACATATCAATTGTGCATAGAATCAGTCGAAGCCCTCATACAAATTTGGTGTATCACCTTAGTTTTAAATACTTTACAGTCATTTTTTACCCTTAAAACCCATAAGTAGTTTAGGATAAATCAACAGGGAACTGGCCTTTATACCAGAGACCCACCTCAAAATAGGTATACCCATAGACCTGAGCTGTTTCCATTATATATACAAAAGAGAGATATCAAATTCTATAAACTTAGAAAACCTACAGCCATCTCTCTATAGGGTACACTTTTGAGAGATAACAGTAACAATTCTTGATCGTTACTTTGTTTAGCTGACAGTAATCAATTCAAAACCATCAAGATCCATCCTCCTTCTTCATGAAGATCACTTATGCACCCCAAGGGGATACACTAGGATGGATTAGGCCCTTCTCCAAAAGGCCCTCAAGATGGAACTTGAGCTCACATAGCTCAGAAGTAGTCATCTGATAAGGTTCTCGTGAGATAGGCTCTACACTTGGAACTAGATATATGTGGAAATTTATCTCACGTGGGGGAGGTAACCTCGGTAGATCCCTTAGAAAAACATCAACAAACTCTCTCAAGATGTGGTGGTCATCAAGGGATGGTCTACTAGACTCATCCTCTGATCTGTCACTGACTGTAATACCATACAACTGACAACCCCATCGCACTTACCACTTAAGCTGCATAACGGAGATGGTGCAAATGGAAACAGGTCTCCTAACTCTTGATATCACTAACTCCAGTCCAAGATCATCTATGCAAACAATAGTCTTATGGTAATAGTCCACTCTAGCTCTATGATCTGACAATTGTTCAATGCCCAAAATGACCCCATTAGATCCTAATGGAAGGATTCGAAGATCCGAGGTAGTGGTGAAGGGTCTCAAATCCACTGCACACTCCTTAACGAATGAGTCTACAGAAATTTTGGCTCCAAAATCCATCTCAACGTCCCAACTACAACCTAACTGCCACCAGCTTGCAATGCTCTACTAACGATGGTACAATAAAAGAATTAGAAGAACCAGAATAAAATAATATAGAGGTAAAAATACCACCAATACTACATGTCACCTCTATCACAGTACTCTGGTGCTCAGTCTTGCATTTCTCAACCACTATGTAGATCTGATGACTCCGTGCCATATCTCCAACATTAGGATCTTAGATCTACGTCTTACCCTTGTTGTAAGGGTTCTGTGGGAAATCTTTCCAATTATGTCCATCAACACCACAACCATAACAACTTCCTGGTCCTCTCGAGTGGGATGTAGCTCCAATCGGTACTCTAGATGTATGAGCTATGGATCTTGACAATCCAGTTACAGACTGCTGAGGTCTCTGTTGATGAGCTCCTACTGACTGATCTCTTGGTACACCCTGTGTCTTAATGGGACACCAAGGAGGAGGCCCTATACTCCTCTCCCTCTATGCATCAAACCTCTGAGGAGGTCTATAAGGTGGTCGGCTCTGCTACTCCTACTACTGGGGTGGCTACTAGGGTGGCCTAAATGAAGCCTGTCCAGAACTCTATACACCATGTGGAGGAGGAACTGACCCCCTAGATCTATCATCCTACATCTACTGGATGCGGCTTTGAACTCTATCTCTAACCTGTTGTGTTTTCCCTAGTGTCTCCTCTACAATATAGGCCTTCTCCACGGCCTCAGCTAATGTCTGTGGGCAGTGAAAACACACTGTGCCACCCAAATTTAAGTTTAGGCCCCTGATGAACCTGTCAATCTGTACCTACTCATCCTGTATATAGTCGATGTACTGAAGTAGGTCCAGAAATCAACTCTCATACTTAGCTACAATCATCGATGCCTGATGGAGGTCATGAAACTCGTCTATCTGGTGATGAATAAACCTTCAGGATAACTACATGCTCCTGAACCACTCCTTAAAGAGCTCTTAGGTAACCATCTCTGAATCAATATGGACCTTTTGCTCCTTGGTCCTCTAGCAAACACCAGCTCCATCCCTTAGAAGATGGATCACAACATGAGCTTTCATGTTGCTACTACAAGGGCAGAGCTTGAAGCATCCAATCAAGCTCTTGAAGCAGGCCTCTTCCTAAAATCCACCTGTATCTCCAGAATTGTGAGATGGTCGTAGCTTCAGGATCTCCCTGATATGGTCTCTCTACATGCTCCTCCCTCTATCTAGGGCTCTGAGATCTGTCCCTATGTCCTGAAATCCTGTTCCCATGTCCTCTCTGTGGTGAATCTTCCCTAGGCGACTCCGCACGGAATTTATCTGCCCTGAACTACTCATGGTGTCGAGGGGATACATGGGCATCCACTAACAGCTCAATATCATGTCTAGAAAATCATTCTCTCAAGGGATCTCCATGTATAGCGACATTGACTTCCTGAAGCGTCTGTAAAATCTGAGGTAGAATGGCTACTACAGCCTGATTTGGTAGTGGTATATCTAGGTCTATGTGAAAAGACCCTCGTCTGATCCACGCCTCCTGCAAAGATCTAGGTGAGAGTTAGTTCATTGTTCTAGATCTTGTTTCAATTTTCTATGTTTTCTAAATTATACAGTCTTCCTACATTGTGGTTATTTAGATCAAAAGAAGCAATTTTACACTATGTAAAATGTTCATGTTTCACGTCTTCTAGGTGTTCCCAAGGGTCCAAGATTTGAGCCCACGGCTCTGATACCAAGTGCAATCCCCATTAAAAAGGCCCACATGAGACACAAGGAGAACCTAGGTTTAGTTGAAAAAAATTATGGAATTTTCTTTTTTGAAAGCGTGCCCGCATTAAAACTAGTGAGTAGATTTAGTCCAAAACAAGGTTTAGTTCACTCTAAGTGTGAATTTAAGAAATAATTAAATTTTGGTTATATTTAAATATTCCACAATCAAATTTAGAGGGCTAAAGGGGCAAAATTAGTTTAATACCCAACAAATCTAATTCAACAAGGTTTAAACAATTAACAAGGTTTCCATTTCCATGGGGTTAGAATAGTAAACACTTCATTTCCCCAAAAAGTGAGCCCTTAAAAGTCAACCCATATTTTTAAATTAAACATTTAAATTAAAAGGTAATTTCCACTCACCCACTCTCTACCTACTTTTTGTAGAGATGAATCTCATCCCTTGGATGGATTCAATTTGGTCCCTTGATGTGAAAAACAAGGTAACTAACCCTAAAACATCCTTTTGAAGTCTTCTTTCTCTTTTCATTTGTCTCATTGTTTTCTCTTTTGTTTTGTACATTATTGGAGGAGGATGGGAAGCCATTAAAGGCCATTCCAAGATTTTGAAGAGGCTCACAAGTTTTCTTATTTTCTTATTTATTGTACACCCTCATTAGGGGTTCCATTATATTTGTATATTTTATTTAGCTTTCCTTTGGTTTGCCCAAATTTATTTGCATATCTACATTTGATAACTAATTTTAATTTTAGGAAGTATATATATACATATGTACATGATTATATTTGTTTCTATACTTTCGTAATTATATATATATATATATATATATTGCACAGGTCGTGGACTTGGAACGTTTTATGCATGCCATGTTTTGAGAGCCAAGTGTAGGGGTCTTTATAGTAAAGCCTATAGAGAGGAAGGTGGGTGGGGGCTTTAATGCATTGAGGGGTGGCGAGGGGTTAGTGACCCCAACCCTCAGCCCATTATATTTAATTAAAATGGGGTGGGTTTTGGGTCTCCGACCCATCCCCACCGTAAACCTAAAACTAAATGCCATAGTGGCCGCGCCACTTACAACAACATTTTTCCCCTTTCTTTTCTTATATATATATAATATTAATATATATATATATATATATATATAATTTATTACAGCTAACAACTTTATTAATTGTAAGTTCTTTTCTTTACAATATTTAATATATACAATATTATATATGTTAATATAGATATACATATATATTTATCTATGTTATACTATATATAATTATATATGAATTTTTTTTTTAAAAGATTGACACTCTAATACAATTACTAATTTAATATTATTAATACCTTGATACTAATATTACTTTAGCTTTCATTAATCCCACTAACTAGGTAGTGTTATATAAATTAATATTAGAGTCCACAAATTTTGAATTTGAAATTTAAGATTTTTAGTGTAGTTTGATAGAAGTCTAGAGGATACACAATCAAATTCCTTCTTTTTCAATTTATTATTATTTGATTGACTAAAGATATTTGTATAATCCATCATAAATTTGACACAAGACTCTCCCAAACAATTGGGACTAAGGCTAATAGTAGCCAAGAATTTTGATTCACTACATCGACTTTACAATGGAAAGAACGTAAGTCCCATTTGTTTGACATCCACTTAATATGGAATTTTTTTTTTAAATCCTTTCTATACTTCCATGCGAATTTCCTAAAAGTTTTCTATTCAAGAAATAAGCAAGAGGCTTAATAACTATCAAATGCAAGTGTATAACTACAATTTATCTTTCTTCTCACATGAACAAATTTACAACATTACAACTATTGGAATGCAACTCTCATTTTCAAATTATAACTTCTAATTAAATTTTGTACTATATATCCATTTTGGTCATTTATTTTTACTTATTACATCTTTACAATGAAACAATACTATAATGAAACTAATATTCCTTTTCCATTTTAAAACTAATTCACACAAATCTTTCTTCATTCCTTTCAATGTATAATACAATTCCATAGCCACAATGAAAGGTAATATGTTTCTTCATAAGATCAGAACAATGTTCTCCACTTGAGGTGGGAAGTCATACAAAATGTAAATACAATAATGAATTACATTATTACAATTTCTTCCACTCTAAGTGGGTAAAAATAGTAAGGGAGTTTCACATGGTCACCAACAAGACTTCAAACTCCAAACACCAATGAGATATCTCCTCCAAGAATTTTCTTGATTCACAAGAAAATAGGGGGAGAGGCAACGCTCTCCACCCAACCAAGATATCCAATGGAGAGGAGAAGCCATCCTCTCCATTGGCCCCTGAGCCCCAACCACATTACAATGGGAGAAGATTTCAGCTCATAGCAACTCTAAGCTTTGACAATAATTAACAAATAGTTTCACATCCATTTCATTCACATCCAAACACAGCAACAACTCAACAAGAAGAAGAAACAAAACAACAATATAACAAGGCTTATCAAGAAATCCAAAAGAGAAAGACCTATGGGGAGACCACTTATGCCACCAAGTGGGAATGAGTGCCCACATAAAATCCTCCAATGCATATCAAAAATCCCCTACAAACTCTTATGCCTCCCTCAAGTGCCTCTTATAACTCCATATACTCTTACGCCTCCATCAATCTCGTATACCTCCCTCATAACAAGAAACAAGAAGAAATGCAAGTATTCCTCATACGAGGTGGGGAACCCAACCCAAAATCCCTCCACAAAAAGGTAAAGTCTTATGCCTCCCTACATGTAAACTCCCCATGGTCTTCTCCTACTCCAAAACTTAAGCAATCTACCCACACCCAACAAGCATTCGGAAGGGGAAAACAACACTCAACACAACATATAAACACATAATAAAAGACATAATTTAAACAAGGTGAAGCTCCTACTTCTCCATAGAAGAGCTTGTTCCAAGAATGAAATTCCAAGCTCCTTAAAAAACCAAGCAAGAATCCCCACAGCTCCAACAATCCACAAGCTTTCCCAAGAAACTCTCATTCTCTAAAATTTAAGAGAAAAATGATCAAGTAACCCCTAAATAAGAAAAATGATTTAAATAAATAGAGAAAGGAGAGGGAGGGATGATGTGGCTCGAATTAGGATTCCAGCTGACCTTGGTCAACCTCATATTCCAATGCCCAATTAATAAGTTGTTGAAGGAATGATAAGAAACTTACACACTCCATCTAAGCCCACTCCCCTTAAGGACAAAATTAAGTATTTGAAATAAAGTGTAATTAACGTTTCACCTTTTTAACTTTCCAAAACACTTAATGGGGCCTAAATTTTACCCCCCAACCCATAGGTAGGGTTGGCATAGACATTTAAGAGGTGTGGGACAAGTTTGACTTGTCCCACAATCTTCCAAATTTGACCTCTAAAGACAAATTCGAGTTTCCCATGAAGGGTAGAGTGTACTACACTCAAGACTCAAACATACAACACTCAACAAAAAATCCAAGAGTAAATCAAGTCTAATAAAGGAACTACCTTTTTTGTGTCACATCTTTATTTAGTTTAGGACAAATTTATATTAGCTTAATTAAGACACTACAACCCATCAATAATAAAGGGGTAAACATATATCCAAAAATCTAAATAATAAAACAAGTAAATTACATCACTAAATGGGACACACACTAACATTATTAAAAAGGGAAAATAAAACAAAACAACACATGACCCCTTGGTCACAATTTTCCCTTAACCAAATATTTCTAACGCACAGACAAATATAGGTTGCCATGGTGACCCTAGTTGAATTCTTCTCAAATTCTGATGTGGTTGGTATCCAATCCCCCCAATGTTTTTGTGAATATAATATATCTGCAAACATAGAATGCCTCCTTTGGCCTCATGGCCACATTAAAATATCCATGCCAAAATATACGATATAAATCTAAAATCAACTATGTATGAATTAATATCATCTATGCAAATACGATATCACTTACAATATTTAGTACATTTCTATTCCACATTTTATCCATGTCATACGATCACAAAATTAATCCTATTATCAAAGGTCTACTCGATAAGACTAACTATATCACATGTCAGAGCTATAGATAAATAAACATGTCAACAATATATCAATATCAACATCAAATGTCTCTAATAGTCCATATGCATCATATATAAATTGAATCATTAATATTTCAATATCTATGATATCTACTAACATGCTAAATCAAAAATCTATAATATATCCATAAGTACAGTTGACAGTATCGAGAACAATAATAAAAAAGGTGTCGAAGGGAAGTAGGCACTACATATTATCTCAATGTTGTTAATATGATTGAAAGAAAAGACAGGTATTTTTTTTTGTGCATGAATTTTATCACATACATCGAAGGGGATAGGGGACCAACAAAAGAAGGTTGTCGGGTGTTGAGCAATGAGTCAAAATTTGACAACTTATGTAATGTTGTTTAGTCTGGTGTTTTTCATATTTAGTTGGAGGTCTCCCATGGGGGGTGAATTCACATGTGTGACCATGGGGTGAATTGTGTTCCCCTTCTTTAAATTTTTATGTGTTTTATTCATATTTTATGTATTTAAATTTAAAATTCTTGTCACGTTATTACCATGTGTAAATATGTCTTAATTAAGCTAAAATTATTCTTATTCAGTTAACTAAATTAGGGATGTGACAAAATATAGTTATGATGACATTTGGTGGTCCTTGTTGTAACGCCAACATTTTTCCCACATAAAACTCGAAAGAAAACAAGAAAAATTATTCCATAATTTTTTTCTCTTTTGAAAGGTTCCAAGGCCTCAGCTAGTAGTATTTTAATTAAATCCCAATTATAAAATTTAAACAATAACAAGGTAGCTGGAACTAAAATAATGATTAATATTTTAAGCCCAATTTCAAAATGATGTTATGATTTAATTCTTCTCTGCTAGACTCCAATATTTAATTTAGATAATCCTCATTTAGCTTTTCATTATTTAACTCCATTAATCCCCATTGAATTTATTATTTCAAAGCCCATTAGAGATTTCAAATTTAATTAGACAAGTATAATAATCCTCTAGTGCTAATGGCATACACATTATTATAAAATCATTATCTTAAAAGGGGCAAGGTTTACAACCAAGTCTAACCCCTTAGGGGCCCATTTAATATTACACACACATATTTTTATTTATTTCATTCCCACCTAAATACCCAATCACTTAAGTGATGTAGGATTCATCCTACACATTGGATCTAATCTATCTAAGCCATTAGATCTAGGATAGACTAAATAAACCCTATATATCCTTATGGAATTACATATATTCATTTTCTCAAGAAAAACTATCATTTCTCTTGTTTTCACTTGAAGTTTAAAGAAGAAGGGAGGAGAAGTGAAGTCATGGAGGCCATTAGAGAGGATTGGAAGCTCTCATTTGTTAAGTTTTTGATCTGGCCAAGGATATACCCATTTGCTTTGTCGGTTTTGGTCCCTCTTCTTTATTTGTTCTTTTTTTTTTCTTCTGTTTTTTGTATTTTGTTTTAGGTTAATTATATACAATGAGTATATACCCATTTGGGTAAAATCTGAAACCCTACTTAATTATTTTTGAGCAAATATATATATAGATAACTAAAAAAATGAGATTAAATAAATTATATATATATAGTGATAAGCTACGCGTAGTAGAAAATGTAGAGGTAAATTCTAAAGCCGCGGTTACATATTAAATAGGCCATAATTTTTTAATTGCCATATGAGATTTAGAGGGGGGTTTGATTTAAAAGTGGTGGATGCTTAGCATTGGGGGGAGGGGTGCCCACTCCACCCCCGCCCCTTATATAAAATAAGGGTTCTAGGTGGGGTTTGCACCCCTCCCCCAACGTTTTTAATAAAATATCCCCCCACTGCGGTGACCTGCTATGGCCCAAAAATTATTTATTTTTATTATTATTATAAACCTAATCATTTTCAAACAATGCACATTTACCGAATGCTGCAATATAATTTAATTTATTCCAATGTTTGTAATATATATATATATATATTAATTTCAATATTAATGTGTTAATATATAAGTATTAACACTAATACTTTTATTAATGTATTAATATTACCCTTTTCATTAACATACTAATATCAACATTATTGTTAATGTCACAATAACATTAAGGTAACATATCAATTAAAGTTAAAGATAGATATTTTTTGTTTATTAATTTATATTTTCATTAATATAGCAATTGAAAATTTATGTGGGAGAGTAAGTATTATAATTTTTCAAGAATAAATTATACATGCATTAAGGTAATAATACAAATGCACAGTTTTGTGTAATTATCTAAATTCAACAACTTATCACTTTCAATTTCATCTATATAACCATCTTAAGGGTGTAATTTGTTGTGGTTAATTCTTTTTCTTAATTCAATTTTATTACCACACGAAGGAAATTATATTATGGAAACCATTCTATTTTTTTATCATTTGAATAGGATGCAGGGAAAATTATAGTTGCAATTTTTTGTAAACTCACGAAAATCAAGGATTATAGAAATTCAAGTTGGAAAATATTATGTGGTTCCAAGCCAACTTATTCGCATAAAAATTCAACCAACATGTCCCTTATACTATTCATTTTGCCTAGATTTTACACATATATAAGATCTTATGAATGTAATTCATCATAATTTTGAATCATATCATGTGCATATTCACCGAAGTAAACATAAGAAAATTCAAATTCCGTATCCATCCAACTTTGATCCGTCCATGTCTGAGCCATCCAAACCTAAGCCATCCAACCCTAACTCATCTAACTCCAAAATCTAATTCGTCCAACCTCTTAGCCGTCAAACTTTGATCTGTCCAACACTGATCCATCCAGAATTGATCTGTCCAAATCCAACTCTAATCCATACAACTTTAATCCATCCAACTCTAATCTTTCCAACTCTGATCCTTCCAATCATGATCTATCCAATTGTGATCTGTCCAACTTTGATCCATCCAACTCTGATCTGTCCAACTATGATTTGTCCTACTCTGATCCGGTCAACTTCTAGCCATCCAACACCTAGTTGTCTAACCCTTTTTTTTCTAACGGTCATCCCCTAGTCGCTTAACCCAATATCTGTCAAACAGTTATCCATCCAACCCCAAGCTATCCAGCCCCAAGGCATCTAACCCTATTGTGTCCAACCCCTTAGTCATCCAACCCTAAGCCGTTTGACCCATAAGGCTTAAGTCATCCAATAACTTAGGCATAAAACCAATCATTGAATCATTCACCCACCCTTGACCATCCAACCCTAAGCGCCTAAGAAGTAAGCAGTCATAGATACTAGAAATAAGGGCAAGAAGATTAGAAATTTAGCCAATTCAAAAAAGGGTGCAATACTTTGCTTGGCTATTTTGGAAAATCAAAAAAAAAATTAGTTTCTACATCAGCTAAAAATATCAGTATGTGGCACTTGCTATTTACTGGTTATTTAATCTTATAGAATTTAATAATATGTTTATCATACTCTTCTTAGAACTCTTTCTACTATGTAAAAATTTCACTATAGATAAAATTAATACTAAATAAGTAACAAATTTATAGAATTATTTGTAGACATTTCATAAATACCTTCATATAATAATCAATTTAGAGATATCAGTGATCCATTATATGTTGAGGAAAATATTCTTTCCCTTGATGACTTAGAAGTACATGAAAATTCATCGAATTCTCAAAGTACACCAGAAGAGGAAGCTTCTACTCAAAGTTTTATTTCTAGGAAAATGAGACATAAGAATCAAAATATTCCTACTGACATATCAGATGCATAAGTTAAATCCCCCCCAAAAAAGAAAAAATGTCAGAAGAAAGAGGGAAAACTAGACAACTGGAAGAAAATTCCAGTTTGAATGGGCTACAAAATATCATTTTATTGAACATGTGTACACTGAAAATTGTAGTGTTGTTCCAACACAATGTCGATGCAAAATATGTGGTTGGAAATAGGGGAAGGAGCACATGATGCAGCTCAAACTAGACACAATTGGAAAGCACTATGGGAAAATATACATTTCTCAAAAGCTAAAGGATGGCAACATAGTCAGAACACATAAATGGAAAGATGCAAAAGATTGTCCACAAGTCATATACATAGAAGAGTATGAAAAGAAACCAAAACGTATCAAATATATAAATGAAAAAGGTGAGACCATATTATCCAGATTGATCAAAGCTATGGAGGAAGAAATGCAAGCAAAAGGTAATTTAGTGTGCTACCATATTTCATATAGTGAAAAGGGGAAGAATAATGTAAGATTTCAGAGAAAATAAAATGTTGTATCAAGTTATTAGTCTACAAAACATTCCTCAATGTCATTAGTTAGATACCAATGGCTGGGAGATTTCAAAATGTCTATCTATGGTAGAAAAGGAGGTTCTGAAACTGTGTGTTCAAATGGTAAAGTATATTTCCATTTCATTAGATGAGGCTACTGAAGTTGATAATACTTCATGGATATGTATTCATGTTTACACATTTTCTAATGAAATAAGGACTCCACACATCTTAGCAATTCATAAAATGTCTGAGAATTATAATTTTGAAAAAATATATAAATTGGTGTTGTCAAATCTAAAGGATATCTCCATAATGGATGACTTTTCCATTGCAAAAAAATTAGTTTGTGTCAAAACTGATGGTGAAATTGTAATTTAGCGAGCCAAAAATGGTCTATGTGTTGGACTTCAGACAACTATTGCTTTGTATATGGTTGTTGTCCACTACATGGCTCATAGAATGAATCTCGCCTACAAAATTATGAGAACATTTAAAAATTTAGCTAAAGTAGAGGAATTGATATGTGATCAACATGCCTATTATTCTAGCAGTCTGAAGAGATGATTAGAATTTCAAAAATTTGCTATTGGAATGACAAAGGGAAAAATATTCTCAAAGATGTAGATACCATATGGATATCTATGTATGAACATCCATGTAGAATATTTGATGAATATCCTTCAATGACATGATTTATGTTTAAATACCACAAGGATGTAGACAAAGCTATACATTTATTGTGTCGTCTAATTGACATAAAAACTTTACTCACAGTCTGTAGTATTTTTCCCGTTTTGAGGGTGGTTAATATTTAAACGAAGCATGCACAAGATCTTTCTTTCTACATTACATACTTCATAGGAATCAAAATATATGTTTGCTAGAGTTTAGAAAGTTTATATATTTTTTATGGAGGTTTTTAGGGTGTTGCTTTTGGAAAATGGAATGCATTGACAAATTTGAAAAATTCCAAGTGCTTCTTAAAATACAATATACATGATCATCTATGTATAACATCACATTCAATAGATATTCCACTTCATACATTCCAAAAAAGAGTTGATATGGCTAACTGAAAAATAGAAGAAGTACAAGTGACACAAAATTTATATGATGTAGTATTAATGGAAACTAGGAATAAGTTAAGAAAGATCTCTGAATCATTAGCTAAAGAGATCTGGGAAAGATTAAAAAATGCTAAAATACTTGAAGCAATGAGAGTTTTAAATCTAAATTTCTCAAATTTTTTAGGCGGAAAACCATATGCATCTATCAGTCTTTTATTTATCAAAGATATGGGTGATCTAACTGGTCATTTCTCTAAGACTGAAGAAATAAATGGATTTTCCTTAGAGGGTATTTTGAAAAGAAAACTACTTAGTTCATAGTCAATGTATTTTTCTAATACTATGGTAGGACAAGTTCATCTTCTACAAAACCCACGTGATTACTGTGCCATGAAAAGGATTTGGAATGATATATGTTCCAATAGTATTCTAAGTGAATATTTGAGCAAGTATATTAAGTTGTATGAGCTCTCCCAAATAATGATTCTAGGTTTAGTGGAAGATGAGATGGTTTTCATTGCATTATCCTTTTTAAATTCCAAATTTTGAAACAGATTGGATAGGAATATAGAAATTTGTCTCATATTGTATGTTTCACATTACTCAGTGGAGTATTTTCCTTATGATAGAGCACTGACATTGTAAAATTCACTAGTATAAATAAGAGGAGTTAGTAATATTCAGCCTAACCCTAGGGATCAAGACACATCAACGGATCATGCTACAGTTGATTTCTAAGACACAAATGAAAGCGTTGCTCCAGTACTGTTCTAATTCACCTAGATTACAACTTTTCTATAGGAACAATGTCATTATATGTTTCAATTATCCCTTTTTTGTTTTATACTTAGTTTTCAAATTCATAATGAAATAAGTACACATTTTTATTTTATATCTGTTAATTGATTTAGTTTACATCCGCAACAAATCATAAACGTAAATATTTACAAGAAACAAAATCAAGTAAATTTAAGCAACTTTCAATAAATTTAAATATTGATGTATTTTATACAGAGATTAAAATTTTTCAATAAATGCAATATTATATTTTTCTTTATTTGATCCTTTTCCATTTGAAACATAAATATTTTTTTTTAAAATCAACTAAAATTTAAGCAACATTTATGTAAAAAATAAAAAAGAAACATAGTTTGTATTGACATATAATAACATTGTATAATTCTAATTTCCAAAGTTCTTTTAAAATAAATCTCTCATGTGGACACTGGAAGATTACTTTATGAAGAAAACTACAAATTCATAAATCATTTTCGGCCAATATATTTACAAAAAAGGGGTTGTCATATCATATCAAAGTTTCTGGACAAGTTCTATCATATAAGAACACATTGCGAGGTCATCCTCTTTTCTACCTATGATTCAAAATCATATTTTTCCTTACATCTGCCGCACTGAATAAAAAATAAAAAGGGGTTGGACATTATCTTTTAATTCCTACACCAGTGTCAGAATTGTGACAACACACCTACCACATAGTGAACTTTACTGACATATATTATTTTATGTTGCAGCTGAGGCTTGTTCCTTGTCTTGCATTAGAGGTGGAGGATTCTGCTACATCTATGAAGAGCTATCTGCTATAGCTCGTTATGCCTGTAGATGTCATGCTATAGTATTGATATTCTCTATAATATTCAGCGCCTCCCTCGCTACATCTATTGCAAACAAAAGTGTTGCATCCACGTCTATCTTTTCCTTAAGTAATGATTATGGATCCATCTTATGATCCTTTGTTATCCTTCTCAATGTATTATTATTTTTATTTATAACAATGAATTTTTCCTTAAACTATGCAAATGAATTCAGGCTTTTGTGGGCATTCTCGAAATGTGCTTAAAAAACAATGGCTTCTTTTTTAAACTTTTCATATTTTGCCTACAAAAAGATATTTTTATTTTTTAGTGTATTAGATAACATGAAAAAATATATCGTAGTGCGTATAAGATAAGGATTTTGCATATAAAACTAAAAGCCCAATCACAACAGATTTTTCTTTTTCAACATTTTCTATTAAGACATTTTTCTTTTCTTTATCTCATTTATTGCAGTAAGCCTGTGCTTCGGCATTGAGATTCTCTAGCCTATTTAGCATTATGTGTATAATTTTATCATTGTAGTCATTAGTATATAAAATAGTCCTTGATTGAGCTTTGATTAGCAAGACATCCTGCCATGCTGGTTGGCTCTCTACGATAGTGAAAAATGAATGCCTTTTAGTGTGATTATGGTATCATGTATTTATTTATTTTATCAAAAACAATTCTCTCCTGTCCCAAGACCGCACCAAATCCACATCAGACATCACAACCTCTTGAATTGTTTCCCCCATACTTTTTGATATCATATTTTCTAAAATAAAAATGTGTCATTTCATCATCAGTTTGTGGAGCATTTCTTGGAGGAGAAGGAGTGTCACTACCCTGTATTACATGAATATTTTGTTTTGGTTGAGGAGGAGTAGATTGAATCATATTGTGGGTGTCAAAATAGTTACCCTTGTCTACATTTCCACTTTCGAAGCCCAAATAATCCTCGTCAAAGGTGAGTTTGTTGAAAATTTGTGTGGTTGTTACACTTAAAAAACCACCTAGTGATAGTCTAGGAAATTATGTGGTAGTAGGACGAACTCTTCCTGCTGAATCTATAGGAAACCTTATATTATTTCATGCATTTCTTAATTTTGTTTGGACTAGACGTTGTGGAGGTATGGTGGCGTCCTTGCAAGCACAATGTACCCAGAAGCCAAATTACCTATATGAAGCAAATAAGAAATTGCCATAATATTACGGTTGTACTTTGTAAATGCTAAAAAATTGTAAGGAAACAAATCATGCTATATATTATACATTACAATATACCTTGCATAGATAGAGACACAATCATGACATTTCAATCTTCAAAGAAGGAATGATTTTGATCTTCATCATCAAAATTAGTAGTTTATGAATATAATAAATGTATAAAATACCAGTAGAAATATTATAATACAGTAGTACATACATAATCTATATTAATTTTTTGAATTAGTTATTTACAAAAAATATAACGTCATACCTGAAGTTAAATGTGATGGTAAACATGATGCACATATTGACTCCAGAGGTAACTTTTGACGAGGAGGTCTTACTAGTGTTGATTCTGATGAATCCATGTCAGAATTAGTAGAGACCTCTGTAGGGGCTTTACCTCTAATAATCACCTCCTTATGAGATGTTGCAGCTATAATTTTTCTATGTAAAAAAAATGACACATATATTATATTATCCAAAAATATTGAATTTGAAATCCTTAGAACAAGTGAACATTAAAAGTAACTATTAGCAACTTACCTTTTTTTCTTCGAGAGTAAGACCAATAATTTGATAATTAATTGTAGTTGGAGTTTTATTTTACGGAATTTCATAGTAGGCTTTATAATAAAAATCAAGAATATAATTACAACAAGAGAATACAGTCCTAGATTTATCAAATTGGTTGGCTTTGTGAGCATGGGAGATATCTATTTTTATTCTATTGAAAAAATAACTAAACCAATCAAATTGTTTCCTTGCTAGTGTCTACAATAAATATTGAACTGCACAATATGGAATGTCTGCAGATCTTCCCTATAAAACAATCCTTTCCTGAAAAATTGACACAACTGCAATAAAGAATTTGTTTGCAATACCTTACAGAATAGGGCCTCTTGATGAATGATTAAGAGGAGCTACAATAATAGAGAAGAAACGCTAGAGCCTTGGGTGGTCCATTAATGTTAAGAACAAAATCATTTGAAAACAATAAACTTACCATCAACCTATACATTGTAATGAGATTCAAAAACCTTTTTGTCTTCGTCTGTAAGAACAATCTTTGTAGTAATGGTCAGATTATTTTTGAATGGTAAACCTGTTAACCGATGTACATCCCCAAATTCAATTGAGAAATAAATTTGACAACGTCTTGGATGCATGAGGAGAATGAAAAATTTACCATCATTCTCATTGTAAGAGGCGAGAATGTAATCAAGGACATAAGTATCATTATCGAATTGGGGAATGCCCACAAGCCCAGTAAATTCTGAGTTTTCGACCCAGTCCTTTTTATGCATATTTTAATCTTAGCAGAGCTATAATCTGTGGGTACATGAGGTTTTTTTATTGAAATTTGGGTGTAGGAATAGATGTGGCACTAGCCATTTCTGAAATTTGGGAGAAGTTTGAAGTTTGGAGAGCTTAGACAGTCAGAGCACTTGAAATTTTCATAGAAAAGTGAATAATTCAACTGTGAAGGGTTATTTAGAGGGGTTTGTATGGTTCAAAGGACATGATGTAGCAAACTATTGCCTGACAGTGGTTTCCCAACCCTTACTTGCCTAACCCACATGACCAAACGTTAAATGTACAACCCACCCGCATAACCCTTACACGTCAAACCATATACCATCCAACCATAATCCAACCAATGCTTTTTTGTCCATCCCACCAACTCAAATCTTAGCCATCTAACAACTCAAGGCTCAACTTTCCAAGTCCCCACCTATCCAAATCACTGCCCAACCTTTGGCCATCCAACCCTTAGTCGTCCAACACTCACCCATCGAACCCTTAGTCATCCAATCCCTCACCCGTCCAACCCTCACCCATCCAACCCTTAGCCATTCAACCCCTCACCCATCCAACCCACCATCCAACCCTTGGTTGTTAAACCGTTCACTATCACACCCTTAACCGTCCAACCCCTATCCATCCAACCCTTAGTTTTCCAACCCCCATCCAACCCTTAACCACCTAAACCTTTTCCATCCAACCCCTCACCTATCCATCCATCGTGCCCAACATTCAGTCCTTCAACCCTTCTCTCGTTCAACCCTACCCATCCAATAGTCATCCAACTCTTCACTCGTTCAACCTAGCTGGCCAACCCTTGGTTGTCTAACCCTCACCTGCCCAACCCCTCAATAACCCAACCCCCTATCAACCTATTTGAACAACTTCCCGCAAAATGGAAACTCTAAAGAAAAATTTTAGAAACAACTTTGTGAAACGATGAAAAAATGCTCTCTGTGAAATCACCTTTACCACGAAACATTTTTTTAGATATTCGCCAATGATTCAAAATTCAATTTTTGAGATTCACCAATGATTCGAATGTAATTTTCCAGAGAGTTTTTCTTAAAATCAACCCTGATAGGAGGATAATAAACATATCTAAATGATATTTGTCTCCTTCCAAAAAGATTTCCAATAATACTAAAATGATCAATATTCCCTTTTCATTCAAGGACACTAGCCTTTTAACAATAAACAAATTTGTAATGCAACTCCTACACACAAGTTCTAATTTTAGAGATTTTAATTTCCACTACAATATCATTACAAAATTCACAATTCATATGGAGTAATGTAATTCAAACTAATCAACTTACAAGTATTCAACCAATGTATAAAATTACATCCTATATGTTATTGGTACAATTTACAAGTTGTAGAATCCTAGTAGCACAAGTTAAAACTCCACATCCATTTCTCCAATAGGAGTCTTTCATCCATTAAGTTAACCATCTTTATCAAGTCATACACACAACAAAATGGGGGAGTACGCAACAATCTCCACCTAACAAAAATATCCAATGATGGAGAGAATCCTTCTTCCTCATTGGCCCTCGAGCCCCAAAAGCGAAGCAATGATGGCTATTTAGACTACCATTTCATCTCAATAAAAAATGGCTTCCACACAAACATTCAATCAAGACACTAATGAAATAATTCCATAAAAAATTATTTACATCCAACCAAAAAATATGAACACAAAGGCTTCATGCTAAAGCTATGGAGGAGAAAGGAACATGGGGGTTCTTCTTATGCCTCCCAAGGGCTTGGGTGTCCACCTAAGAGCCTCTAAAAAATCCATCACAATACATACAACACTCTTATGCCTCCATCCAAAACATGCACCACTCTTATGCCTCCCTCACTCTTATTCCACCCTCAATAAAATAACAAGATAAACAAAAAAAATATTTATCAACTAGGTGGACATCCCAACCCAACTCCCTCCTAAAATTTCCAATAACATTGCTCTTATGCCTCCCTCAAGTTTTACCCCCATTTACATTTCTCCCACAACCTAAAAATCAAGTCTATTTCCCACTATCATAACAATATAACAATCAACATCTACACATAAGAGCACAACAAAATAGTAAGGTTAAAAACTAAGGGTTAAGACCTACCTTACAAATAAAGAGTATAAATATATTGTTGGTGCAAAATCATAACATCCTCGAATGTCTTGAGTGTGAAATGGGCCATTCGATGTGATTGCATAACATTGGACCATCTCTCAAGCTGTGGGACTTGTAAAAATTGAGATGAACCTCTAGATAAGGATGGTTCCTTCTTCCCAAACTAGCTGCCAAAATCTACTCTAGTGTAGGCAAAACTAATCGAACCTTTCCAAGGACACAGGGAGAGAGAGAGAGAATGAAAGAGAGCCTACACTAAGCAATGATACACTAGAAAAGGAAGTGGTTAGATACTCTACCGAGGGAGGATGAAATAGGAGATAAATGAGATAAGGGGGGTCAGACAAAAGTGACATAGACCCAGATCCAAATCCTCCATCAAAAATCTACAAAGCATGACATCTTACACCTTAAACATGAAATACATGCACAAGAAACAAACACAAAATGGAGAGGTACACAAAAACAACAAAACATAAGAAATGGTTGAAGAACACCTCAAAAACAAAATTTTATTGTTCTATAAGGTACAGAGACCATTACATGGGTGCTCAGAGGAACAAATATGCTTACCAGGTGTAGAAGAAGACTTACAACTCAAATAGAGTCAGGAATCAAATTTTACATAGTCTCCCAAAATCCCAGAATGTCTCCCCTTCTCAAATGAGAAGTGTTTACAATATATAGATGATGAAAGCTAGAGAGAAAGAAGAGAACCTAGATTCTACTCTTAAAGCTCAACCACCATCCATCAATTCCCTGAAAATCCACCTGAAATCTGTCAATTCTAGTTTCCCATGTTTTTTTAGCATATTGAAGAAGGAAGAATGACTGATACAATCAAATCTGATCAGGTTATTGAAGCCATCATATAATACATTAATGGAATGAAATAAGTTTTCATAATTTTTTACCCAGCTAACCCTATCAAAATGAAATTTTTAGGCTTCCATGGCATAGATGAGGTCGAGACATTTCCAACGATACCAAATTTGTTGAATTTCAAGAACTCGATCGAAAGATATGCCCATTTTGAATATTTGAATCAAATCCGTACAAAAATGGTGAAAAACTAGTTTTGCAAAATGGATCCGTGGGCCCAAAATTCACTTTGAACCTTTTTCACAAGTATTACAAAATCACAAAATCTCCCCGCAGGCCCGCAAGCTCGCAATTCACTTTTTCCAAAAAGCCCACACAAATCCACGTCATTTTCCATGTGGTGAACAAACCTCCTCGGGCTCATGGGCCTGTACTTACAAACTGAGCTTTATGAAAGTGTACAAAGATGCAAAAAAAATCACTTGGACCCGCAACTTTACATTTCCCAAAAGTCATCCTCAAGCCCACCAGCCCAAATTTTCCAATTTGGAAAATACTCTTCCCCACACCCACCGGTCAGCTTTTGGCAGAAAATCCATCCAAGGCCCACCTTCTTGCATGTGATTTAGGCTTCATATGTTGCTTCTCTGGGCGTCGGTGGACGTGTGGCTTATTTTTATACTTTACTCCATTTTGAAGCAAAATCCAAAAAATTAAAGCATCCTCCGGCAACCTGCCTTCTCACTTTGACTTGAAACATGGCCATGTGTAAAAGTGGCACGTGTTTGGGGACAGCTTTTGGATTTTCCTTTTGAAGTTACACAAAAGAGACACATGGATCCTTCAACAAACTTTTTCTCTGTTAATTTGTTTTTTGTCTAAGTCTCTTTTGTTTGGCGGGGTGATAAGTTTGACCCAAGACACATGAAGGCTCAACACTTTTTTGGGACTTCCCCTCCAGATTCTACCTTTCAAGTACACCAAGTTGACACGTGGCACCTTCTGCCAGTTCTTTTATACTTAGCCAATTCGGCCCTTTTCTACTCCATTTTTTACTATGACTACATGGCAAGCCCGTGCTCATTTGGGAACTTTCTCTTGGTTCTTCCTTTGAAATTCCACTGAGATGACACGTGGAGACTTCTGCCAGTTATTTTATACTTAATTGATTAAATGGCCAACTCTTTCCCACTTTGGAATCCTGGCCACATGTCAAAATTTCCCTTATTTGGGACTGGCCTTTGGGCCGCGCCTATGAATTGGCATCGTTGAGGAACATGGTACCTTCTACTATCTCTGCCCTATTTAGAATTTTTAATGGGCAATTCTACCTTTTGTGTTGTTCTTTTTTGGCCTGGAACACATAGAAGCTCTATGCTCATTTGGAGGACCACATTTGGCTTCAACCCTTGAAGGTACGCCATTAAGGCACATGGAGGCTTCCACTAGTCCTTTCATTCTTATTTGATTTGGACCGATGACTTCCATTTGACTTCTGTTGGAGCCTTATTATGTGAAGAGCTAGCGCTAGTTTGAGAACCCACTCTTTGGACCCAGCCTTGGTGTTGCGTCGATGAGACACATGGAGGCTTCCACTGACCCTTCTATACTTAGCTGATTCAGGCCTGCTCTGTCCCATATTTTGACTCTAACCATGTGGAGAACCTGCACTTGTTTGGGGTCTCCATTTTGGATTCTATCCTTAGAGTTGCACCAATGAGGCATGTGGCACCTTCCATGGGTCTCTGAATTTTCAATCGCCGATGAGACCTACCTTTAGACCTAGGACACATGGAAGCTTCACACTCATTTAGGGACTATCCCTTGGGTTTCACTTCTAGACTTGCACCAATTGGATGCGTGGAGGCTCAACACACATTTTGGACCTACGTTTTTGATGTGCCTTTTGGAATTGTGCCAAGCTGACACATGGCACCTTCCGCGAGTCTATTGTTTTGCCTCAAGTGGACTCGTATGTGGCTAATTCTAAAAACTTTGAGCCTTTCCCCATTTTCATCTTGTGAGCCTCTAGCCTCCTTGAACGTTGTTTGATTCCATTCGTAGACCCTGCTGTCCTTATTGTATCCCTCCCCCTTGATATTTGGATTTGAATGTGAGCTCGCATAACTGAACTAACCCCTTCGATTTTCTCTTGTACAAGGTCGTGTTTGATCAATTTTGCCAGGGGCAAAATTGAGATAATAGTTTGGCGACTCATGGGGACATCTACCTGCTAGATGAAATGATCAGTGGCCTTGAAGCATCCATTGGGCATGGATTCATGAATGATAGCCTGGTACTAATCTTGTCCCTGAAACCGTGAGCCCTGACTATTTGCCTTACAACCCTGAACCTTGACTCTTGAAAATCTTGGAGATGAGATTCTGAGAGTAGAACATTGTTTTGACCTGGGGCTTTGACCTGAAAATGGACTCCCTCGAAACCTTGATTTTAGTTTCTCTGTATTTGTTTTTATTTGAAATTAGCAACTGTTACAGGAATCTATGGGTCTCTCTTGTCATGAATACTGAAGGGCTGGCCTCATGGTACCTCCAAAGCAATACAAACAAAACTTATGTACAAAGGTAAAATCATGTATGCCTCAATTAAGACATGTAGAGTGTGCAAAGGCACTTGTTCTGCTGAAAACAAACCTACACCTACTCCTATACTAACCAGAGAGAAAGGGGACTCAAACAAATCCTGCAACTAGCAGGGAGAAGTACCTTCCCTTCCTCAAAAGCGGCAGCCATGCAGTCTGATTTGGCACTAAACATGGCTGCTTGTACGATGAGTGAAAAACTGACAAAGGTCGATCTCTCCACCCATATCATCAAGGTATCAACTGGAAACAAGAAAATACATCCTCAAGGGGTTGTTTGCGTATTGGATCCTGGAGGCAGCTCCTACCTGACCCTTGGTACTTTGAGACTCATCCTCATGCCCTGAAGTAGGCATGAATGGTTTTGGCTTCATTCTTGGCTCCAATGAAGCCAAGTACCTGATTAGGGCATGGTCTGGGCCTTTGAATGTGCCCATGGTTCTGAATTTCAACTCCAAGAATGGAGTCTTCTTGCAGACCTTCCTGGGTGGATGGTGTGGGAGAGATGATGAAATCCTCTTGCTCCTTCCCTTCCTTCTCCTGTGAAGAACATGGAAGATTCATATCTTTCCAACCTTGGTTCCAGAGGATGTTATGAAGTGCAAGTTGTTGTACTTGAATGTTCTCCTTCATGGCAGCAGGTTCATGTGTCTTGGAGGGTGGATGATGGAGGAGAAAATGATGTTATCTCGTCAGGGCTCCTCTTCATTGAAAGCAATCTTCCAAGTCAGACAAATACTTTGCCTCCTTGTTGTCTTGATGCTTCAGTTCAACCTCCTCTATGGGATTATCCTGATCTGCAACTTGCTCACCATGTTCCCCTAACCCTCAAACATGAAGTTTGAAAGCTCAAACTCTTCTTCAACGTTCAGAGCTCGAAGGGGATGAAGTGGGAGGAAGAAATGAAGGCTCTTTTGTGGCTTGCTCCACACTTGGAGCCTTTGAAACCGTATCGTCCTCCTTTGTCATGGGTTCATTAACCAAATCAGGCCCTTCAAATGAAAGCAAAAAATCTTCAATAATGCTTTCTTCACTAAGTAGCCTCAACTCTGATTTGATCTCCCCCAGCTGCTCCTCTTCAATGGGACTTAGAGTTGATTATTCTTCTTCTCTCTTGACTGGTTGTGCAGCTTGGATTAGATCAGCATCCTCTTCAGACAAAGTGCCATCACGGTCACTGCATTAAGAGAAAATAGATTGTTGATCTTCTTCCTCTTGTTCTTGTTCTCTTTCTTCTACAAACTTAGCCTCAACCACCACTAGCTCTTCAACCTTGACCTCCTATGTTGGCTTAACCATCAAGGGGGTCTTTGTAAACCCAAATCTGGTGGCCCAACTCTTCATATTTTTTATCATTTCTTCTTTTTTGGGTTCCTCTTCTTACTGTTCTCCTTTACTGGTCTTTGGAATCTCTTCCCCACATGGAATTGGGAAGGCAAGAGGAGGAGTGGATGGGGTTTCAACCAGCTTTGCAATTGTTTGTGGTGGTGAGGGAAGTGGAACTTCTTGTTTTTTTGGAGGGAATGACTGTTTCTAAGGGAAAAGGGTAGAGGAATTGAGGTGGGATGGAAGACAAGGGGATGGAGATGCAGAATCAGCTCTTGGGGCAGAAGATGGGGAGCTAGACTTATGATATTGCTGCGATGATATTGATTGAGTAAGAGAAAGAAAAACTAGGAAGTGGTGGACTTACCCATTGACAAGGTTGTCTTGTGTCCAACTCATAAGCCTCAATCTCCTCAGTCCATTGCGTAAGTTGGGGCAACATTTCGACCATGAAGTCAAGCTTCTCCTGTGGGTTGTAATGTCTTGGAAAAGGGCCTCCCCATGGACAAGGTGCCCTGCAACCAATCCTGAATGCCTTCATCTGTGTTGTAGCCCTTGACTGCACCATGCTAGCCTCCATTCTCTTGATATTCTAAAAAAAAAAAAACATTCTCCACATAACCATCACCATATGAACGATCACACCCTTGCTCTTACATAAGCTATACTTGGAAAATGGTTTTGACACTTACTCATATAGGTAAACATAATGGTTCTAGATCTGATCATAAATTTGATCTGGAGGATTTGGGAAATACATTGGAGGTGGATTGCATTACTACTGTTATAAGTGTCAATCCCAAGATGGAAATGAAGTCATAATTTCAAAACTTCATGGGATGGAAGAAGATGAAAGTTGTGGAAGGATCGAATGGATGGGTAGAAATGGATGGGAATAAGGTCTGCAACCTCAGAGACGTGGGTTGTTGACCAGATGGAGTCGCCAGATGTGCTTTGCATGTGCCTCAAAAGGCTGAATCTTGACAAGAACACACCAACCTGCTGAGGTGAAGTGGCAAGGTGCTTCAAACCTCTCCCATATGGGCATGCCAAAACTGTTAGTGTAAAATCATGATCACCCCCGAATGGCCTTTGAGTGTGAAATTGGGCCATTCGGTGTGATTGCACAACATTGGACCATCTCTCAAGCTTGTGGGACTTGCAAAACTTGAGATGGACCTCCAGAGAAGGTTGGTTCCTACTTCCTAAACTACCTGCCACAAGCTACTCTAGAATGCAGGCAAAACCTATCTATCCTAATCTAACCATTCCAAGGAGACATGGAGAGAGAGAGAGAGAAAGAGAGCATACACTAAGCGGTGATACACCAGAAAAGGAAGTGGCGAGATACTCTGCTGAGGGAGGATGAAATAGGGAGAAAAGGAGATGAGGGAGGTCAGACAGAAGTGACATAGACCCAGATCCAAATCCGCCATCGAAACTCCATGAAGCATGACATCTTACACCTGAAAACGTGAAATACATGCACAGGAAACAAACACGAAATGGAGAGGCACAGAGAAACAACAAAACATGAGAAAGGGTTGAAGAACACCAAAAAAACATGATTTTATTGCTCTATGAGGTGCACAGACCATTACATGGGTGCTCAGAGGCACAAATACGCTTGTCAGGCATAGGAGAAGGCTTACAACTCAAATGGAGTAAGGAAACAAATTTTACAGAGTTTCCCCACATCCTAGAATGTCTCCCCCTTCTCAAATGAGAAGTGTTTACAATATATAGATGTTGAAAATCAGAGAGAAAAAAGAGAACCTCGATTATGCTCTTAATGCTCAACCACCATCCATCAATGCCCTTAAAATCCACCTACAATCTATAAAATTATGGTTCCTAATGTCTATTTGGCGTGTTGAAGAAGGAAGAACGACAGGTAAAACCAAATCTGATTTGGTTGTTGAAGTGATAGATCATACATTGATGGCATGAAATATGTTTTACTATGTTTTTCCCACCTAACCTTGTCAAAATTATATTTTCATGCTTCCATGGCGTAGATGAGGTCGAGACCTTTCCAACAGTACCAAATTTGTTGAATTTCGAACACTAGATCAAAAGATATATCCCATTTGAATATTTGAATCGAATCCGTACAAAAATGGCAGAAAACCAGTTTTACAAAACGGATCCGCAGGCCTGAAATTCACTTTGTGCCTTTTGCACAAAAATTACAAAAGTGTAAAAAATCCCCGCAACCCTGTAAGCCCACAATTCAATTTTTCCCAAAATCCCCAGCAAATCCGCTACATTTTCCATTTGGCGAACAAACCTCCTCGGGCTTGCAAGCCCGCACTTGCAAACTGTGCTTTTATGAAAGTGGCAAAAGATGCAAAAAACTCCCGCAGCCTCGCAACTTTACATTTCCCAAAAGTCATCTTTGGACCCACCGGTCCACATTTTCCACTTTGGCAAAAAGTCTTCCCCAGGCCCGTTGGCCCACTTTTGGCAAAAAATCCTTCCAAGGCCCTCCTTCCCGCATGTAATTTAGGCCTGACACATGGCTTCTCTAGGTGTCGACGGAGGTGCAGTTTACTTTTATACTTTACGCCTTTTCGAAACAAAATCCAAAAAATTCAAACTGTCTCCGACGACCTGCCTTCCTGCTTTGACTTGAAACATGGCCACGTGTAGAGCTGGAGCGTGTTTGGGGACCGCTTTTGGATTTTTCTTTTGAAGTTGCGCCGAAGAGACACGTGGCTCCTTCCACGGCTTTGCTTTGTTTCTTTGTGTTTTGGCTAAGTCCCTTTTGTTTGGCGAGGCCATATGTCTAACCTGAGACACGTGGAGGCTCAGCGCTTGTTTGGGACTATCCCTCTAGATTCTACCTTTGAAGTTGTGCCGAGTCGACACGTGGCATCTTTCGCTGGCTCTTTTATACTTAGTCTGATTAAATGGGGCATCGGTATCAACCTTTCGGGCTCCTGACCACGTGGTCAAACTTGGCGCTTGTTTCAGGGTTCTAGCCTTTGGGCCGCGCCTTTTGAATTTGTGCCGTTGAGACATATGAAAGCTTCCGCCGGCCTGTCTCGAGCTTGGACTTTTCAACTGTCGGCTCTATTTCCTTTTCGGTCCTGGGACACGTGGAAGCTTCGCACTCGCTTGGAGACCCGCTTTTGGATTTACCTTTGAAGTTGCGCCGAAGAGACATGTGGCAGGCTTTCGTTGGTCCTCGTCAGACTTATTACATTTGGACCGGTGCAACCATTTAGGGGCTTCTGTTAGACCCTAACTACGTGGAGATTTGCCAACACTTGTTTAGGGACTGCTAATCTTTATACTTCAACCCTTGAAGTGTTGCGTTGTTGAGACACGTGGAGGCTTCCACCGGTCCTTCTCACCCGCTAGCCAATTTAGGCTAGCTTTGTCCCATTTTTTTACCCTAACTACGTGGAGAACCTGGCAGCTCATTTAAGGTCTCCGCCTTGGGCTTCTGATCTTTAAAAATTGTGCCGAACGAGGCAAGTGGTTCTTTCCGCTTGTTCTATGACTTTTCAACGGCTAACTCTGAAACCTAACTTTCGGACTTGGGACACGTGGAAGCTTCGTGCTCATTTAGGGACTGTCCCTTGGGTCTCACTTTTGAAGTTGCGCCGATTGGACGCGTGGAGGCTCAACGCACATTTGGGACCTGCCTTTTTGATGCGCCTTTTGGAATTGCACTGAGCTAGACACATGGTGCCTTCCGCGAGTCTTTGGTTCAGCCCCAAGTTGACTCATATGTGGCTAAGTCTAAAAACTTCGAGCCTTTCCCCATTTTCCTCCTGTGAACCTTTGGCCTCCTTTGATGTTTTTTGATTCCATTGTCAAAATTACTCCTCCATAGTAGAGTCTTTCATGTCCCTTAAATTTGGATTTGAATGTTAGCTCGTAGGATAGAGCTAACCCTTAGGTTTTATTCTGTGTGGGGTCGTGTTTGATTAATTTTACTTGGAGGGAAAAATTTGGATAACATATAGAACAAGCTTTGAGCTTTCCAAAATCCCAAGAAAATAACATCCACTCCAACCTCCATTCCCCATTCTCAAGAAAGCTCTCAAAAATTACAAGCATTCCCCCAAAATAAATGATCAAGGAAGTAACCCTAATACTTCCCAAAAACTCTAATAAATAGAAAAGAGGGAGAGGGAGATGACGTGGCTCCATGTAGGATGCCACATCATTTCTTCTCCATCCCACATCACCTAAGTCAAACCCCTAACCAAAGGTATGCAATAAATGGGTGGTTGGGACGTATGACAAACCTCTTACAAACACCACTCCAACCCACACCCTTAAGGACAAAAAAAAAAACACAAGTAAGAAAGTGCAATTAAAACTTAAATTTTGCCTTCTAAAACACATAATGGGTTTTATTTTGACCCCCCCAACCCATAGGTAGGGTTTTTATAACAAATTAAGAGTGGTGGGACAAGCTTAGATTGTCCCACAAGCCTCCAAAATTGGCCCTTAAGGACAAATCCGAACTTCCCATATAGGGTGGAGTGTACAACATTCAAAATCACATACACTCAACTAATAACCACAAGAAATACAGACCCAACCAATCTAATAATTGACTACTTTTTTTCACATCCAAAATTATCTTATTAATATTATTAGCTCACATAATTAAGACACATAAACCAATAATGATAAAAGGGAATTACATCACCAATTAAATCACATACACAAAAATTAAATAAAAGAGTTGAAAAGAGCTACACACAAAGCCCTTGGTAACAATTGGGGTCACCCCCCATGGGCACCCACCTAAAAAAATTAACAAGACAACAACATTACATAAGTTGCCATGGTGACCAGTTCCCAATACCCCACATTCCTTCAGTGTTGGTCCCCTATCACCTCATAGTTTTTTGTTCTGATATAATTACGTGTAAAAATCACACAATACTGCTCTGGCATCATGGCCATATTAACTATGTTGAATTAATAAAAAAATTATATCTAAATATCAATTTCACCATCAAATATCATAACTACTATTGCTAAGACCAAGTAATTTAATAATTACTCTAATTTTCAAAATTTCGATTCTACTCATACATTAGTTTGCAACTAAGATCAAAAACCAACTGAATCATCTAATTTAATCAATTCTTTCACTCGTTCACAATTTTGCCAATCCTCCAATATCAAAGAAATCACCAAAAAAGATTTGAACATCATAACAAAAATCAATACGAAAATGATTAGAAATATCAACATATATCTATCTGACAACACATCCTTTTATTCCATGCTGAATGTCTATCAAAAGTTAATCAGTTCAGTTACAGTAATGTCTATCCTTCAATTTCCATATCACAATGTGTTAATTTCGTTCATCTATAAATATATGCCGGTAAAAATTCAAAATAGTGTCTATGTGTTTAGTCACAGAGATAAGATACATACACAAAACAATATCAAAGAGTAATGTTATCACAATCAATTTATGACAATGCAACCATTCTAGATAATTGTCTTAACCTTAAATGCCCATCAGGGTCCACAGTATGACATACAGTCAAAATAATAATAACCAAAATATAATGGAGTCATGATGTCTTGCACCTCTTATTATCATGCTAACTAGAATAAAGTAGCAAGGCTTATGATTATAAACAATTTGGAAATGATAATCATGGTTCATTTAGTGTTGAAGAGAAGTGGAGATTACATCCCCCTCATCTTAGATTTGAATTCCTCCTGAAATTCATAGACAAAGAGGTAGGGAACACTGCAAAATAAATAGGATCACACCCTTTGTGGAATTCCTTTGCTTCAAAAAGTGTGGGTCTATAGAACCCAAGTTTGGTTCAATGCAATTTAACAAGAAGAAGGGATATTAAAAGGGATGAGCCCTAAACTTTCTTCAAGTAAGGTTGCAAATAATGAATTCTATTTAATAACTCTACGTGATCAACCAAGCTCCAACACATAGCATCAAAACATGAAACAGTCAAAGAAGTCTAAATAAAATAACCACCAAGTAAGGAAATAACCGGGAGAATTTTGTGAACTTGAAATGACCATATAGTCTCCCATGGATCCCACATACTATAACAACACAAGTGAAGGCTGCTACTATGGTTAAGTTATGCTTTCAAAGTTCATTATTTAGACATGGCTAGCAAATATCAACCATGACCATCAATTTATAATAGAACATATGTCTACTCAAAGGTCTCACAATTTTGAGATCACACAAGATGAGGTTTAAGAAGGAAGGTCACTTAAGTTATCCAAAACATTTAAAATCACTCATGGAAAGCACTCCTATAACTCGAAAGAGGTATAATTAAAATTTCATGGTAATACTAAGAAGAATCATGACCACAAGGTTTCTATAACTTGATTTTATACTCAAGATTGAACACACAACACTAACCTAATTCAGAAACATAAAACATTTATAAAAATATTTCCACTAGAACTAACATATCAATACAAGAGGCACCACTCACTATAACACAATGGGAGTTATCTATATTAAATATTTCTCAAGCTCGAAATAACCATAAAGAGGGCACAAGTATAGGTAAGAACACCAAAGAGCACTCATGGGAGTTAGAAGAGAAGAACAAGCAATAAGAGGAGGTCTAACTACAATCCAAAACTGCATCGTACCAAAATGTGAGTAAGAGTTTACAAAGATAACTTACAATTTATTTTTCCTGACAATAAAAGGGGACAACAACAGGGTGTCTCAAGCAAGCAAGAAGAAAAGAGGACTTCTCAAAGTTATTTCATATCCTTAACATATGTTGCCTTAAAATTACAATAACCTCTATCACCAAGGATTAAATCAGCACACAAGGAGGTTGATTTTCTTAAAAACAAGAGATAAGACCCAATACTAAAGGCCACAACTCACACTTATCGAGCTACAAGGAGAAAGGGGTATGATGACCCCAAAATCCCACAAGGAAAATAACATACATCTATGAACAAGAGAGTACAATGTAATTATAGCACCTCACTAAAAACAAGGTGTTTCACAAATCTGGCTAGGCGACAAAACTAAGGGTTCAATTATACATTGCACTTAATACACATAAATATTACTCATTTCATAAACCAATTATTAAGTCAACAGTTGTAGTTTGACTGGCTAACATTATTCTTACGAGTTGTTTTTTAATTAAAATCTTCTTCCTATTATGACACCGTGTATTTATGTCATTAGAAGCACCATTAAATTTTGCATGACATCTCGCCATTTTGTAGGCACAAAAATTAATTATTTTAATGCTAGGGAAGGTATATGGATAAGTTTTCTTTCTATTTGTCACATAGTTTCATTTATTCTATTAATCTACCAATATTATAGCAAGAAACCATTTCCCTTTTCCTAATGTTCCATTCTATTTGTTAAGTCTCCAAATCCAAGCCCTTCCATTAGGGTTTTATTTAGATCAATTAATCATTTTACTAAATATATTTTAATGAGAAGGAAGAGTCAAACATATCACATTATCACTTTTATGGGAATAAGAGATAAATCAACATATCACATTTTTAATTCTAAAGGAACAAGAGACATACACCATAACAACACATCATTAATCTTGTAAGAACTATGAATTCAATCAACCAACATGTGCCACAAAAATATTCCAAGGTTTTATCAAAGAATTACAAGAATCACTAAACACTCCAAGTGGGTCTCCAAAAGTATCAAAGAAGCTACGACAAAAAAGCCCATTATAAAGGCATTTTTACTTTTAGGAATGTAAGAGGTTTAACAATGTTTGTTGTTTAGACTCAAAATTTGGTTCACATAAGAAGACAAGGAAATATTCTTTTAATCAACACTCATATTTTCACAAGATACCACCAACCAAGCAACAATATGACAAGGAAAATTTTACTCCAAGGGCACCACATTCCCATTAGAAGACATCAAATGCAAGAGGAAACACAATTAATATACTCAAACATGGACTTTACGACCAAGATAATTTGTTTTAAAGAAGAAGCACAATCTAAGCACCACCAATATTAAAATATTAAGATCTAAAAATATAACATCTGTAAGAGAAAAGTGCAAAAGACCCAAAAGAATCCATAAGAGTCTCAACATTTCCCAATACTATTAGGTCATAGATTGGTATACATAACATTTTTTAATGGTAATCTATTTATGGGTTATCGAGAGAGAAAAATGTACACTTAATTAAACACACTACCCGAATGGGCTTAATTCTAGCCATAATTACCTAGCTACATACAATCTACCAATCAATACTTTCTAGAATGAACAAGGAAAACATGGTAAAACTTAGCATGCCATCAAGGAACATCTCTACTAGAAAATCACTTATACACTAAAATATGCAGTCAACCAAGATTCAAATTGATCCTAACGCAATCCAAAATGCCAAAATCAAACACCTCTTCTCTGACGAGGAACAAGCCCTCACTAAATTACAAGATAATTACTACCATTGATATCAACTGTCAAGTAGACTACATGACACCATGAAATCTCTTTCAAGTAAGGAAGAGTGAAGAAATAGTCACCCTAAGATCCTAGACAAACTCAAGGTTCCTTCCTTCCAAAACCAAGGCATAACTTAAAGCAACTAAGATGAAATTCAAGGCACCTAGGGTGTACCCCCATACGAAGAAATGTCAGGATACAAAAAACGTAGAACCAACTCAACAACATGCAAGAAAGAATCATGTAACATTTACCTAAGTAGATAACAAGATAAACGAGCCCCAAGTCAGCAATCAAAATAAGATCCAACAATATCAATAATCAAGGGAAATAAATAAGTAGCCACATTAGAATCCTTGTAAATCTCTCAAAAATATAAATAATAAAAGAGCCTCGGAGCTTTTCCATCAAATCATAAAATAATATACTAGTCCTTCATAAAATAAAATAAGTTTACGATTGTAAAATGCATAAATTCAACATCACATTCACTTTGCAGCCCTTCATGGCCGCCAATACGGGAACTATAACTTGAGATCAGATCTAAGAATGTATACACAAGATTGGATCAAATGCAACACCAAGACCTAATATCCACTCACTCATATGGGGATTACGTCGCCAAGGCGGCACCTAAAACTAACTCGTTTAACCACTAAAGGAAAAAGGGGAGCTTTAGGTGACTAAAAAACTTCTAATTTACTATGTTTGACCCCAGAACACAACCACTAATGCAAAACCACAAGAATCATACCAAACAATTTATCATTCCAACAAGTCCAATAAGGAAGAGTCTCAATGGGTTTATCTCATCCTACGACTAAAGCAAGAGTTAGGATTAATCAAACATCATCTTTTCAAAGGAGAATTAAGTTCTTGTTGTACTAGAAGTTCGTAAGAATGTAAATCTTAGTCAACATTTATAGTTACCTAGGTTTGACAAAATGCCACTAAGTGAGTACAACAATTCAAACAACCTTATTATTTTAATTATGAAGGTTCAAATTTTTCTAATTGGTTTTAAGTTTTCAATGTTGGCCCAGGATTTAAGCATTGAACCCACAACTCTGATACCAAGTGTAATGCCCACATTTTTCCCACATAAAACCCAAAAAAAAAAAGGAAAAATTATGGATTTTTTTTTTTCTCTTTTCAAAGGTTTCAAGCCCTTAGTAAAATCCTGATTATAAAATTTATACAATAACAAGGTAGCTGGAACTAAAATAACGATTAATGTTCTAAACCTAATTTCAAAATGATGATATGATTTAATTCTTCTCTGCTAGACTCAAATATTTTATTTAAATAATTGTCATGAAGATTTTCATTATTTAACTCCATTAATCCCCTTTAAATTTACTATTTCGAAGGCCATTAGAAATTTCAAATTTAATTAGACAAGGATAATAATCCCCTAGTGTTAATGGCATACACATTATTATAAAATCATCTTGTTAAAATGAGCAAGGTGCACAACCAAGTCTAACCCGTTAGGGGCCCATTTAACATTACACACACATCTTTTTATTTATTGGATTCCTACCTAAATACCCCATCACTTAATTGATGTAGGGTTCATCCTACGCCATTGGATCTAATCTATCTAAGACATTACATCTAGGTTAGACAAAATAAACCCTAGATATCCTTATGGAATGACATATATTCATTTTCTAAAGTAAAACTCCCATTTCTCTTGTTTTCAATTATAGGTTAAAGAATAAGGGAGGAGAAGATGTAGTCATGGAGGCCATTAGAGGGGATTGGAAACTCTCATTTGTTAAGTTTTTTTTATCTGGGCAAGGATCTACCCATTTGCTTTGTGGGTTTTGGTCCCTCTTCTTTAATTGTTCTTATTTTTTTTGTATTTTCTTGTAGGTCTATTGTATATACAATGAGTATATACCCATTTGGGTAAAACCGGAAACCCTACTTATTTGTTTTTGAGAAAATGTATATATTTACACACACACACACACACACACACACACACACACACACACACACACACACACACATATTAATTTCATTATTAATGTGTTAATATATAAGTATTAAAACTAATAGTTCTATTAATGCATTAATATTACTATTTTCATTAACATACTAAGTACTATCAACATTATTGTTAATGTCACAATACAATTAAGGTAAAGATAGATATGTTTTGTTTATTAATTTATATTTTCATAAATATAGCAGTTGCAAATTTGTGTGGGAGAGTAAGTATTATAATTTTACAAGAATAAAATTTACATGCAAGGTGAGGAAAGTTATACTACTGAATTAAACTCATAACCCATGATAAGGTAATGAAGTAGAGGCAATTTGAACTCACTCAAATTTACTAGATCGATGAGAGGTAAGTTATTTTATAGAATCAAACTCGTACCATTTGGGAAGATAATGAGGGTTATGTTTGTTATTCTCATATTCATCCCCAAAATAGTAAGATAAAACAAAATAAATATGAACATATGGAAATATACAAGGAAGGATTGCTATGAAGTTGAGAAAAAACATATGTTATCCATTGTAAGACATAGTAAGAGTTTAAATTGATATTAGGCGTGTATGATTCATTGGTTCATTTTTCCTTTCCATTCATGTTATTTGTGAATGTCTAAATTATCATGCTTAAACTTTTTAAATTATTTGATTCAAAACTATTAATTCTTTACATGGCACTAGTTTTTTCTCCATACCATAATTCCAACACATATTTCCTTTTCTTGTCTAACATTATTTCATACTAATGTACACTATTCCAAATTCCTCATTATGAATTAAATTCCATAAATTACATAATGACATCCAACAATGAAAGTTTTTTTAATTATATGAATAATAAATACACAAATTTCAATGTTTTTTACATTTGGGACAATCAAGGAGAATATCCACATGATTTCTAATGTAATATGTGAAATTAATAAATAAAAAATCTATTTTCAATAGGAGTATATTGATTTCAATTACCTTGGATAATATATTGACTCTAATATTAACACTTCACAAAGAAGGTTTATGAAGAATGGTTAAGTTTTGAATGACATTTTCTACTTATAATATTTTTAATGGAATATTAGTTTTTTTCATTAGTGGTAAATAATGCATCTATTTAGGGACCCTACCAATGCATAAAAAAGAGAAAATTATAGTAAAATATTATCAACCTAAGTTAGGGTGATATACCAAGTTAGGATGACATATAAAAATGGTAACAATAAATTATAAAGTGTGCAATACTATCGATGTTATATCGAATCAACCCTAACATTAGAAGAAATGACAAACAATACAGAGAAATAAGTCTAAACTAAAATTAATATGGATGAGAGATAGATATGATACTTGAATTTGAGAAGAAGAGAAGATATAATTATAAAAATGGGATAGAGTAACATATTCTGCAATATGATTCTTATCCAATTTCATTTTTTGCTTACATTCCCACTCTTGTATGATCTATCGATTGTAGATAGAACCATCATCAATTGGATTTATCACAAAATCTTCCTTTAGTCAGAGAATCTTATCCTTTATAATTATAAACTCCTAAAAAAGTTCTCCTTGGAATTATAAACATGCAAGACCTTGAATTAACAAAATTATAGGACATACATAGATCTATGAGTCTCAAAATTAAAATCTTAAGGCCTTTATCTATTTTATCCAAAATATTCAACTCATTCCCTTTCTGCATCCATAACTGATTGTTTAGACTTCAGGAATTTTGGTGGTATCCCATTTTGCTTGGTTCTCTTTTGTCTTTGATTTTGTTTCTTGCTAGACTTGGGTGTTAATAATTTAAGGGTAATACTATAAAATTGAATCTAATTCTTGAGGAAATCATTGCCATTGTAGAGAACCTTGAACATTATTAAGTGTAGACACAAAATCACGCCCATATTACTATTTTACTATGTTGCCAAGTATGTTGTTATATGCATGGATCTTAAGTAAGTAAAGTATTCATTGGTCACACAATCATTTGTCCCATCCACTTAATTCAATTTTTTATATTGTGATTTTCTCTCACATATATCATTTCTGTACTGAGTTGTGATCAGGTCATAGGGATCTCTTTTTGTCTCTCCTTTCACATTTGTTGTCATTTATTCCAAGACGCTAGCACCTGTCATCACCAATCCGGCACTATGATAATTCTTCACCGGGAACTCCTCGTGCTATGATTATTTACTAATGCACAGCCTTTAGTTTGCTGGATGTAATTTGGAAACAAAACAACAACCGAACACAAGAATACCATTGACTATGATAAGACAGGAATGATGACAAATCTGAAATATCAAAGTAAATTATAATATTAACATGAAATTGTTATAATCTCACCCATGAGGCACTTCAACAAGACTATGGGAGAAAATTTACAATTACGCCTCGTGATGGCTTCTTCAACACACCTTTAACTGATGGCTTCCTTTTCACACTTCCTACAATATTTCTCACTACTTCTTTCTATGCTAAATGAGGGGGGTGGCCTCTCTATTTATAGAACTTCCAGGCTTATCCATCCTATCTCTAAGATAGGATAAGAAATCCACTCTGACGAATCATATTCCATACCTTAACTCTTATCTGTACATGTAAGCTTATCTCTTAAGATAAGATAAACCTTATCATTTTACATGGGTTCCACATTTTTAGACTTTTTACAAATAAAATACACAAAATATTTATGACCTCACTCCTTGTCCTTATTGCCAATATAATATTCTAATTCCTAATCATGTAGACCCTACTTCTCTAATTACCCAAACTTTGACATTTTAACATTACCGGACCACTTACGACAAATATTTACTTTTTACAACATTCCTATTGTACTTTGACTGTTACCGTATTCCACATTATTGGCAACACCGTACTGACGGCGCCGTTATCTTCTATTAGACGCTACTACTAATTATACTTAACAACATCCTATTCCTAATACATACATTAATGAAATAGAAATTATGGAGGAAAATTTTAGTGTCGACATCTTCCCCCTTCCTAGCTTCTACTTCGTCCTCGGAGTAGACTATTTTGGTGCTTGGAAAATCTTCAACTTATCGTGGTTGACCCATTTAGTAATGGGAGTGCCATCTAATTCCTCCAGTCGGTATGTACCATTTTCGTGCACAGCTGCTATTTTGTAGGGCCCCATCCATTTTGGAAGAAATTTTCCTCTGTCTTCTTTTTTTGTATCTGGAATCATATACTAGAACCAAGTCATTCAGTTGAAATGGAGACCACCGGATCTTTTGATCAAAGTACTCCTTCTGCTTCATTTTCTTCTTATGGCTTGTATCCTTTGCTATTTCCCTCATTTCCTCTAGCAAATGAAGATGTACCAACCTTTCTTTTACTGAATCACTTTCATCCATCCTTTTATTTTTCATAACTCTCATAGTGGGAATATCAAACTGAATAGGAAGAACTGGATCAATGCCATAGGCCAACTGAAATGGGGAGTATCCTGTTGCTGACTTTGATGTTGCCCCATATGCCCATAATGCTGCATGAATCCTTTTATCCCATTTATGTACCTGCAAGGCTGCATCTTTTGCTAGAATTTGACATAGCACAAAATTTGTTCGTTCCACTTGTCCATTTGTGCTTGGCTTGTATGTTGTTGCCTTCCTGTGCTTAATAGAAAACTTATTGACTAGGGCTTCTACCACCTCATTAATGAAGTGGCTTCCTTGATCTGTTATAATTTCTAATGGACAACCAAATCTGGTAACAATGCGTTCATATATGAACCTTGCCACTTCATCCATGGAAGCTGTTTTCAATGGCCTAGCTTCAACCCACTTGGTTAAATAATCTGTGGCAACTACAATATACTTATTTTGGCGTGATGTAGTTGGAAGTGGACCTACAATGTCTATTTCCCATTTTTCAAAGGGACCAAGTGGAAGAATAGGACATAATGGAGCTGATGGAGTCTTACGGGTTACCATTGTGTTTGAAAAATATCACATGTCTTACAATAATTATAACAATCTTTAAAAAGAGTGGGCCAGTGATAACCTGCATCCAAGATCCTTCTTGTTGTAAGTTGTCCAGAGAAGTGCCCTCCACATGTACCATTGTGGAATTCTTCTAGCAGCTCCTTTCATTGATCACGTCCAACTGCCCTCTTGTATTGTCCATCAGGTCCTATTCGAAATAATGTTCCATGCAGAATAGAATATGGATGACTGGCTTCAGTAATCTTTCTCTTAGTCTTTGCATTGGCACCATCAGGAAACTTGAATTCATTCAGATAATTCCAAATATTTATGTATTCACTAGGGATTGTGTCAAGGGAGAACAACGCTGCATCGGCAAAATCATCATCATCACAAGATGATCCTAAACCATCATAGGCTCGAGAGAGTGCATCTGCATTGACATGCTTCTTTCTTGGCCTATCTATAATATCAAATTCAAATTCTTGTATCAAAATTATCCATCTTGCTATTCTCCCTGATGGGTTAGGCTTATTGACAATATATTTCAGAGCCTGATGATCTGTTACAACTATAAATTACTGCCCTAACAAGTAATTTCTAAACTTCTTTACAACAAAAATGATAGCCAAAGCCTCTTTTTCAGTTACAGTATAGTTTACCTTAGCACTGCTCATTTGTCTACTCCCAAAGTAAATTGGATGTTCATTCCCATTTTCATCCTTTTCGCTCAAAGTACTTCCTAGTGCTGCATCTGAGGCATCAGTGTACACAATGAATGGCTTGCTCCAATCTGGATTCTTCAAAACAGGTGAAGACACTAGGGCTTCCTTCAGTTGTCCAAAAGCTTTATGCGCCTTGTTTCCTAGTTCATAAGCAACATCCTTCTTCAAGAACTGGGTTTAGTGGGTAGTGCAATCTTTGAGAAATTCTTGATGAACCTCCTATAGTAACCCACATGGCCTAAAAATGATCTCAACTTACTTCTATTCATAGGAAATGGTAAATCTTTGATTTTTGAAACTTTATCAGGATTAGTACCAATACCATCTCTGGATACAACATGCCCTAACAAAATGCCTTTAGAACATCCAAAGACACACTTTGTAGGGTTTAGTGAGGCTTGTGCTTCATCTAACCTTTGAAATGTTGTCTCCATCTGGTGAAGGTGGTCCATCTTGCTCCATAGATGAAATAATCAGCCAGAAATAATCTGATGAAGTTCCCAATGTAGGGTTCAAACACCCTATTCATCAAACGTTGGAATGTTGCTGGAGCATTACACAACCCAAAAGGCATAACTCTATAAGTAAACATTCCCCAAGTAGTGGTGAATGTGGTCTTCAGCTAATCATTCTCTGCTATACAGACTCGGTTGTATCCGCTATATCCATCAACAAAACTATAACACTCCTTGCCAGCTACTTCATCCAAGATCTAATCTGAGAATGGAAGAGGGTAATGATCCTTATTTGTTTCCTTATTGAGCGTCCTGTAATCAACACAAATGTGTAGCTTCCCATTCTTTTTTATTGATATCACAATGGGAGAAACCCATTCTGAATTCTCCACAGCAAATATGAATCCTGCATCAAGCAACTTATCTATTTCTTCTTTTACAGTCTTGGAAAAATTAGAATTCATTCTATATGGCATTTTATTTATAGGCTTAGCACCATCTACCAGCTCAATAGAATGTTCTACCCAACTTACTTGACGGAGTTCCTTGTAATCAAAAGTGAATATGTGTATGTACCTTCGAAAGAGCTGGAGGTAGGATTCCTTCTCACTCTCCATCACAGCATCACCAATCTTTATTTGTTGGTTACAATCATCAAATTCTTCTTCAGATAATTTTATGGGGTCATGAGTTGGTGTGATCGGAAGGATATCCATGACTGAAACATCAACCTCACTTTCTTCATCTTCAGTGTCCACTTCACTGTACTAGAGTAATCAGAGAATGTCCAATCATCAGTTTCATCACTTGAATCCACAAGTTCTACCTTATGATGTTGAGGGATCATGTTTATCTTCACCCTCTCTTTACCACGTCCAAGTGTCATGAAACCTTCATTCCAGTAGTTTCTTGCATGAACTCTCCTTAGCCATGGTCTTCCTAGCAACATTGGGTATGCAACAGTACCATTTTTTATCACCTGAAAGTCTACCACACATAAAACACCCATAATAGATATTGCCATATTTGAAACTACACCTTCTGGTTTAGTTTTTCTCTTATTTAATGACATTAACATAAGTGTTGAAGGGCGATCAATTTTTAAACCCAAAATATTCATCACAGACTCGGTCATTACATTAACTGCAACACCTCCATCAACTAAGACATCATGAATTGAAATACCATTACATAATACCTCAACTTGTGGAGCATAGGGATCCGCCTCTGCCTCCAAAACAGGGACCCTCAACCTCCTTCGTTTGTCAAGCATTGATTCCACTTCGTAACTCACGCCTCTTCTCAGAAGACATAGCCAAGAGTTGACCATATGTAATATTTACAGGCCTTCTGGATAGATCTTCCAAGATAGAGTATGGTCCTTGCCCCTATGAAATCAGAAAATCCTGCACACCCAACTTTCTTCTCCTATGTTTCTTAGTAGTTTCTCCTTTCATCGTCTTAGGATCATTTCCATCTTGATTATATTTTTCTTTCTTTCCTTTTGTTACAAACACATCTACTTCATTATTTTTTCTCTTATCTACTACATCAAAAGAATTCACAGGTGCTTTTCCTTTATCAATATCTCCTTTACCAAATGTAGAAGATCTATCTGGACAATTATAATTATAATGACCCTTTTTATAACAACCATACATACAACTTAGAAATATTTCTTTTTGGACCTCTATCTCCTCCCTGAGAACTAAATTCTTTTCCTTGAAGAATATTGATAGTTAACTGACCATCTTTTTTAGCAGATCTTCATACTCAATAGATGTACTAGGAGAAGATTTGTGCACACCGAGAGTGGTTGTGGATTCTTGACCAAAGGTGCTGGTGTAGGCTCTACTTTAGCAACAATTTCTTTGGGATCCTCTTCCATGCTTTCTTCTTTGCCTTCTTGCAATCTCCTTTACTTGTTCAATGGTAGCTGGGTGGTCATACTTCACTCGTTGTCTGATCTCTGGCTTCATCCCAAGAATGAAGTGCTTACATAGGAGATTATCCAAACCATTCATCAACCCATCCGCTAATCCTTCCGAATCTGGGCATCGAGCTTCCTCCTTAGCTCTATAACACAAGCATGATAATCCCTTATCTTCTCCTTCTCTCCATGGGATAGCTTTGTGATATCGATCATGAGATCTACATATCTCTGTTGTTCACCAAATTCTTCAAGAAAACTTTTAGTTAATAAATCCTATGAGTTTTTCACATTATCACCTAGTGTTTCAAACCACCTAAGGGCGGAACCATCCAAAAAGGTAGGAAAAAATTCAGTCCATTGTTCCCTTCTTATAAGGCCATTACAAATACAAGATCGTTTAAACTCTTGAATGAAAGAGGAAGCATCTTCATTAGATTGGGATGAAAAAATAGGAATCTTCCCCAGTTTCAAAAGTAACCATAGTGAAATACCAACCCACAAGTACAATCAACAAGAATTATGTGTACAAATAATTGAAATCATTATAATAGAAAATAGAAATGGCTACGGTAAACTATGGTAAAACTTGATTTACTGCAGTAAAAACTGACTTTACTGTGGTAAACACTATTCAGAGTAAAAAGTGAAGTTACTGCGGGGTAAATACTATTTATGGTAAAAAGTGACTTTACTGTGGTAAATATTATTCATAGCAAAAATGACTTTACCATGGTAACTACTATTCACGGCAAAAATGACTTTACCATGGTAACTACTATTCATGACAAAATGACTTTACCATGGTAACTACTATGCACAGTAAAAACAAGGTTACCCTCCAACTAATTTTTGACTAAGTGGGAATATCTTTCCAGAAAAACCACCAACGAGGAATGGTCCCAGCAATGGAACCAAAATGTCATCACCAATTCGGCACTATGATAATTCTTCACCGGGAACTCCTCATGCTATGATTATTTAATAATGCACAACCTTTAGTTTGGTGGATGTAATCTGGAAACACAACAACAAACATAACACAAGAATACCATAGACTATGATAAAAAGGAATGATGATAAATCTGAAATATCAGAGTAAATTATAATATTAGCATGAAATTGTTACAATATCACCCATGAGGTACTTCAAGTGTTATTGACTTCACTTTCCTTCCACCAATACTATAGGAGAAACTTCATAATTACACCTCTTAATGGCTTCTTCAACACACCTTTAAATTGATGGCTTCCTTTACACACTTACTCATACAATATTCTCACTACTTCCTTCTATGCTAAATGACGGGGATGGCCTCTTTATTTATAGAACTTCTAGGATTATCCATCTTATCTGTAAGATAGGATAAGAAATCGAATCTGACGAATCATATTCCATACCTTAACTCTTATCTGTACATGTAAGCTTATCTTTTAAGATAAGATAAACCTTATCATTTCACATGGGTTCCACATTTTTAGACTTTTTACAAATAAAATACACAAAATATTTATGACCTCACTCCTTGTCCTTATTACCAATATAATATTTCTAATTCCTAATCATGTAGACCCTACTTCTCTACTTACCCCAACTTTGACATTTTAACATTACTGGACCACTTACGACAACTATTTACTTTTTACCACAACATTCTATTGTACTTTTGACTATTTTCGTACTATACATTATTGGCGGCGTCGTACTGGCAGTGCCATTGTCTTCTATCGGGCACTACTACTAATTATAATTAACAACATCCTATTCCTAATACATACATTAATGAAATAGAAATAATGGAGGAAAATTTTAGTGTCGACAGACCCAACCACTTTAATAATTGACTCCTTTTTGTCACATCCAAAATTATCTTATTAATATGATTATCTCACTTAATTAAGACACATAAACCAATAATGATAAAAGGGAATTACATCACCAATTAAATCACGTACACCAAAATTAAATAAAAGAATTACAAATGTTGTCATGGTCATAATTGGGGTCATCCATGGTCAAAATTGGGGTCATCCCCCATGGGAATCTACCTAACAACAATTAACAAGACAACAAAATTACACAAGTTGTCATGGTGATCAGTTTTCCAATACCCCACATTCCTTCAATTGTTGGTACCCTATCCCCTCGTAGTTTTTTATTTGATATAATTACCTGTAAAAAATCCCACAATACCCCTCTGGCCTCATGGCCATATTAACCATGTTGAGGTAATAAAACACTTATATCTAAATATCAATTTCAACATCAAATATCATAACTACTATTGCCTAATACCAATTAATTTCTTTGATTACTCCAATTTTCAACATTTTGATTCTACTCATACATCAGTTTGCAACTAAGATCATAAACCAACTGGATCATCTAATTTAAGAAATTCTTTCACTCATTCACAATTTTGTCAATCCTCCAATATCAATGAAATCTCAAAAATAATTGTTAACATCATAACAAAAATCAATACCAAAAATGATTCAAAATATAAACCTATATCTATATGGTAACACATCATTTTTTCCATACTGAATGTCTATCAAAAGTTAATCAATTCAGTTACAATAATGTCTATCCTTCAATTTCCATATCATAATGTGTTAATTTTTTTCATCTATTAAATGGAAGTTGTTTTCAATGGCCTAGCTTCAACCCACTTGGTTAAATAATCTGTGGCAACTACAATATACTTATTTTGCGTGAGGTAGTTGGAAGTTGGAAGTGGACCTACAATGTCTATTCCCCACTTTTCAAAGGGACCAAGTGGAAGAATAGGGCATAATGGAGCTGATGAAGTCTTACGGTTACCATGTGTTTGACAAATATCACATGTCTTACAATAATTATAACAATCTTTAAAAAGAGTGGGCCAGTGATAACCTGCATCCAAGATCCTTCTTGTTGTAAGTTGTCCAGAGAAGTGCCCTCCACATGTACCATTGTGGAATTCTTCTAGCAGCTCCTTCCCTTGATCACGTCCAACTGCCCTCTTGTACTGTCCATCAGGTCCTATTCGAAATAATACTCCATGCAGAATAGAATATGGATGACGACTGGCTTGAGTAATCTTTCTCTTAGTCTTTGCATTGGCACCATCAGGAAACTTGAATTCATTCAGATAATTCCAAATATCTATGTATTCACTAGGGATTGTGTCAAGGGATAACAATGCTGCATCGGGAAATCATCATCATCACAAGATGATCCTAAACCATCATAGGCTCGAGAGAGTGCATCTGCATTGACATGCTTCTTTCCTGGCCTATCTATAATATCAAATTCAAATTCTTGTAGCAAAATTATCCATCTTGCTATCCTCCCTGATGGGTTAGGCTTATTTACAATATATTTTAGAGCCTGATGATCTGTTACAACTATAAATTTTTTGCCCTAGCAAGTAATTTCTAAACTTCTTTACAGCAAAAATGATAGCTAGAGCCTCTTTTTCAGTTACAGTATAAATTTACCTCAGCACTGCTCATTTGTCTGCTCCCAAAGTAAATTGGATGTTCATTCCCATTTTCATCCTTTTGGCTCAAAGTACTTCCTAGTGCTGCACATCTGAGGCATCAGTGTAAACATGGCTTGCTCCAATCTGAGCATCTTTTCATCTTTTGGCTTCCCAAAAATGGATGTCCAGGTGATCTTCACCAGTTTGGCTTCCTTCATGTTGTCCAAAATTCTTCAGGTGAAGACACCAGGGCTTCCTTCAGTTGTTCAAAAGCTTCATGCGCCTTATTTCCTGGTTCATAAGTAACATCCTTCTTCAAGAACTGGGTTAGTGGCTGTGCAATCTTTGAGAAATTCTTGATGAAACCTTCTATAGTAACCCACATGGCCTAAAAATGATCTCAACTTACTTCTATTCATAGGAAATGGTAAATCTTTGATTTTTGAAACTTTATCAGGATCAGTACCAATACCATCTCTGGATACAACATGCCCTAACAAAACACCTTTAGAACATCCAAAGACACACTTTGTAGGGTTTAGTGAGGCTTGTGCTTCATCTAACCTTTGAAATGTTGTCTCCATCTGGTGCAGGTGGTCCATCTTGCTCCCATAGATGCAAAAATCATCCAGAAATACTCTGATGAAGGTCCCAATGTAGGGTTCAAACACCCTATTCATCAAACGCTGGAATGTTGCTGGAGCATTACACAACCCAAAAGGCATAGCAACTCTATAAGCAAACGTTCCCCAAGGAGTGGTGAACGTGGTCTTCAACTGATCTTTCTCTGCTGGCTTTATCCAGACTCGGTTGTATCCGCTATATCCATCAACAAAACTATAACACTCCTTGCCAGCTACTTCATCCAAGATCTAATCTGAGAATGGAAGAGGGTAATGATCCTTATTTGTTTCCTTATTGAGCGTCCTGTAATCAACACAAATGTGTAGCTTCCCATTCTTTTTTATTGATATCACAATGGGAGAAACCCATTCTGAATTCTCCACAGCAATATGAATCCTGCATCAAGCAACTTATATTTCTTCTTTTACAGTCTTGGAAAAATTAGGATTCATTCTATATGGCATTTTATTTATAGGCTTAGCACCATCTACCAGCTCAATAGAATGTTCTACCCAACTTACTTGACGGAGTTCCTTGTAATCAAAAGTGAATATGTGTATGTACCTTCGAAAGAGCTGGAGGTAGGATTCCTTCTCACTCTCCATCACAGCATCACCAATCTTTATTTGTTGGTTACAATCATCAAATTCTTCTTCAGATAATTTTATGGGGTCATGAGTTGGTGTGATCGGAAGGATATCCATGACTGAAACATCAACCTCACTTTCTTCATCTTCAGTGTCCACTTCACTGGTACTAGAGTAATCAGAGGATGTCCAATCATCAGTTTCATCACTTGAATCCACAAGTTCTACCTTATGATGTTGAGGGATCATGTTTATCTTCACCCTCTCTTTACCACGTCCAAGTGTCATGAAACCTTCATTCCAGTAGTTTCTTGCATGAACTCTCCTTAGCCATGGTCTTCCTAGCAACATTGGGTATGCAACAGTACCATTTTTTATCACCTGAAAGTCTACCCACATAAAACACCCATAATAGATATTGCCATATTTGAAACTACACCTTCTGGTTTAGTTTTTCTCTTATTTAATGACATTAACATAAGTGTTGAAGGGCGATCAATTTTTAAACCCAAAATATTCATCACAGACTCGGTCATTACATTAACTGCAACACCTCCATCAACTAAGACATCATGAATTGAAATACCATTACATAATACCTCAACTTGTGGAGCATAGGGATCCGCCTCTGCCTCCAAAACAGGGACCTCAACCTCCTTCGTTTGTCAAGCATTGATTCCACTTCGTAACTCACGCCTCTTCTCAGAAGACATAGCCAAGAGTTGACCATATGTAATATTTACAGGCCTTCTGGATAGATCTTCCAAGATAGAGTATGGTCCTTGCCCCTATGAATCAGAAAATCCTGCACACCCAACTTTCTTCTCCTATGTTTCTTAGTAGTTTCTCCTTTCATCGTCTTAGGATCATTTCCATCTTGATTATATTTTTCTTTCTTTCCTTTGTTACAAACACATCTACTTCATTATTTTTTCTCTTATCTACTACATCAAAAGAATTCACAGGTGCTTTTCCTTTATCAATATCTCCTTTACCAAATGTAGAAGATCTATCTGGACAATTATAATTATAATGACCCTTTTTATAACAACCATTACATACAACTTTAGAAATATTTCTTTTTGGACCTCTATCTCCTCCCTGAGAACTAAATTCTTTTCCTTGAAGAATATTGATAGTTAACTGACCCATCTTTTTTAGCAGATCTTCATACTCAATAGATGTACTAGGAGAAAGATTTGTGCACACCGAGAGTGGTTGTGGATTCTTGACCAAAGGTGCTGGTGTAGGCTCTACTTTAGCAACAATTTCTTTGGGATCCTCTTCCATGCTTTCTTCTTGCCTTCTTGCAATCTCCTTTACTTGTTCAATGGTAGCTGGGTGGTCATACTTCACTCGTTGTCTGATCTCTGGCTTCATCCCAAGAATGAAGTGCTTACATAGGAGATTATCCAAACCATTCATCAACCCATCCGCTAATCCTTCCGAATCTGGGCATCGAGCTTCCTCCTTAGCTCTATAACACAAGCATGATAATCCCTTATCTTCTCCTTCTCTCCATGGGATAGCTTTGTGATATCGATCATGAGATCTACATATCTCTGTTGTTCACCAAATTCTTCAAGAAAACTTTTAGTTAATAAATCCTATGAGTTTTTCACATTATCACCTAGTGTTTCAAACCACCTAAGGGCGGAACCATCCAAAAAGGTAGGAAAAAATTCAGTCCATTGTTCCCTTCTTATAAGGCCATTACAAATACAAGATCGTTTTAAACTCTTGAATGAAAGAGGAAGCATCTTCATTAGATTGGGATGAAAAAATAGGAATCTTCCCCAGTTTCAAAAGTAACCATAGTGAAATACCAACCCACAAGTACAATCAACAAGAATTATGTGTACAAATAATTGAAATCATTATAATAGAAAATAGAAATGGCTACGGTAAACTATGGTAAAACTTGATTTACTGCAGTAAAAACTGACTTTACTGTGGTAAACACTATTCAGAGTAAAAAGTGAAGTTACTGCGGTAAATACTATTTATGGTAAAAAGTGACTTTACTGTGGTAAATATTATTCATAGCAAAAATGACTTTACCATGGTAACTACTATTCACGGCAAAAATGACTTTACCATGGTAACTACTATTCATGACAAAAATGACTTTACCATGGTAACTACTATGCACAGTAAAAACAAGGTTACCCTCCAACTAATTTTTGACTAAGTGGGAATATCTTTCCAGAAAAACCACCAACGAGGAATGGTCCCAGCAATGGAACCAAAATGTCATCACCAATTCGGCACTATGATAATTCTTCACCGGGAACTCCTCATGCTATGATTATTTAATAATGCACAACCTTTAGTTTGGTGGATGTAATCTGGAAACACAACAACAAACATAACACAAGAATACCATAGACTATGATAAAAAGGAATGATGATAAATCTGAAATATCAGAGTAAATTATAATATTAGCATGAAATTGTTACAATATCACCCATGAGGTACTTCAAGTGTTATTGACTTCACTTTCCTTCCACCAATACTATAGGAGAAACTTCATAATTACACCTCTTAATGGCTTCTTCAACACACCTTTAAATTGATGGCTTCCTTTACACACTTACTCATACAATATTTCTCACTACTTCCTTCTATGCTAAATGACGGGGATGGCCTCTTTATTTATAGAACTTCTAGGATTATCCATCTTATCTGTAAGATAGGATAAGAAATCGAATCTGACGAATCATATTCCATACCTTAACTCTTATCTGTACATGTAAGCTTATCTTTTAAGATAAGATAAACCTTATCATTTCACATGGGTTCCACATTTTTAGACTTTTTACAAATAAAATACACAAAATATTTATGACCTCACTCCTTGTCCTTATTACCAATATAATATTTCTAATTCCTAATCATGTAGACCCTACTTCTCTACTTACCCCAACTTTGACATTTTAACATTACTGGACCACTTACGACAACTATTTACTTTTTACCACAACATTCCTATTGTACTTTTGACTATTTTCGTACTATACATTATTGGCGGCGTCGTACTGGCAGTGCCATTGTCTTCTATCGGGCACTACTACTAATTATAATTAACAACATCCTATTCCTAATACATACATTAATGAAATAGAAATAATGGAGGAAAATTTTAGTGTCGACAGACCCAACCACTTTAATAATTGACTCCTTTTTGTCACATCCAAATTATCTTATTAATATGATTATCTCACTTAATTAAGACACATAAACCAATAATGATAAAAGGGAATTACATCACCAATTAAATCACGTACACCAAAATTAAATAAAAGAATTACAAATGTTGTCATGGTCATAATTGGGGTCATCCATGGTCAAAATTGGGGTCATCCCCCCATGGGAATCTACCTAACAACAATTAACAAGACAACAAAATTACACAAGTTGTCATGGTGATCAGTTTCCAATACCCCACATTCCTTCATTGTTGGTACCCTATCCCCTCGTAGTTTTTTATTTTGATATAATTACCTGTAAAAATCACACAATACCCCTCTGGCCTCATGGCCATATTAACCATGTTGAGGTAATAAAACACTTATATCTAAATATCAATTTCAACATCAAATATCATAACTACTATTGCTAATACCAATTAATTCTTTGATTACTCCAATTTTCAACATTTTGATTCTACTCATACATCAGTTTGCAACTAAGATCATAAACCAACTGGATCATCTAATTTAAGAAATTCTTTCACTCATTCACAATTTTGTCAATCCTCCAATATCAATGAAATCTCAAAAATAATTGTTAACATCATAGCAAAAATCAATACCAAAAATGATTCAAAATATAAACCTATATCTATATGGTAACACATCATTTTTTCCATACTGAATGTCTATCAAAAGTTAATCAATTCAGTTACAATAATGTCTATCCTTCAATTTCCATATCATAATGTGTTAATTTTTTTCATCTATTAATAGCTGTCAGTAATAATGCACAATAGTGTCTATTTGTCCAATCACAGAGATAAACTAAATACAAAAAAACAATATCAAAGACTAATGTTATCACAATAAATTTATGAGAATGTAACCATTCTAGCTAATTGCCTTATCCTTAAATACCCATCAGGGTCCACAATATGACATACAGTCAAAATAATAATAACCAAAACACAATGTAGTCATGATGTCCTGCACATCTTATTAGCATGCTAATTATAATAAAGTAGCAAGATTTATGATTATAAACAATATAGAAATGTTAATCATGGTTCATTTAGTTTTGAAGAGAAGGGGGCATTACACTTGTTGTAAGTAAAATTTATGTTGATTTTTAAGTGTTTTACTCCACCCCAACTTTAAAATTCGGATTTTGACTTGGGGGACATTTTTGGAGGCTTGTGGGACAAGAAAGGCCTGTTCCATGCTTCTTAAATTAAATCAAAAAACCTACCTATGGGTTGGGAAGCTTATTTTTACCTTTTTATCCATTTTGAGTGCAAAAGAGAGAATTAATACACTTTCTTTCTACCCGAATTTATTGTGTCCTTTGAAAGCATGGTGTGCAAGTTTGTGATCCATGTGGGTTGTTATAGTCCTTGCAAGTGCATTGATTTTTTTGGTATTGGTGTGTTGACTTGAGTGTGGGGATGGAGGAATGATGAAGTGGCATCCTACATGCAGCCACCTCATCATCCTCACATACCATTTCTATTTATTGGTTATTTTTTGTTGGAATGGGGGTTACTTAATCTTTTATCTTCTTGTGCACTTTTGGAATTGAAGCTTGTTGGAATGATTTTGGAATGTTCTTGGCTCAAAACTAAAGAGAATTGTGGAATTTTATTAGAGCTTGATGGAGAGGTAGGCTATCCACCTTTGTTATTATGTGATTATGCTTTTTTGTATGCAATGTTGTGCTTGTGTGTTGGTTGGGTAGTAGGCCTTAAGTTGGGTGTCAAATATGGGCTTATGGGACCATTTGGGAGGGAAAAGGGATTTTTTTCAAGAATTAATTTGGTGGGAGTGTGAATGGGAGTCTTACCTATGGGGATTGAAAAAGAAATTATGGTTATTTGTTACATACTGGTAAGGGAGAGATAAGGATTTTGTGTTGATTGTTTTGTGCACTTGGAGGCTTAGGGTGAGACTCTCACTTCACTTGGGAGGCATAAGGAGGTGGTTTTCCATATCCCTTGTTCTATTTTGTGTTATCCTATAACCTCTGTATTGTTTTGAAATTGTAAACTTGTTGGATAATCTTTCTTAGTTGAGTTGAATGTCTTGTATGTATGTTTGTTGTGAAGCCACTTTGTTGAAAGTTGTTATTTTTTCTCAATACCCCTCATTTTTATTTGGTTAGGGATTGGGGGCCATTAAGGGGATGGATTCTTCTCTTAATGGATTTAAGGTTGGTTGGAGAGCATTGCCTACTCCTCCTTTCTTGTTTTGTGATTCTATTTTCAGGTTTGAAGAAACATAGAATCATAGCTATCATTGTGATGAAGCCATTGTGATGAAACATATTGAAAACTTGTAAATTGGCCTTGTGGAAATACCTTTTGGTGTATATTATTCAAATTTATACTTCCCACTTGAGTGGATGATTATAAGTTGTAATCTTGGGAGAACGCTTTTGTTATACTTGGAAATCCATTGATCTTGTAAACTCCCTCTAAGAGTCCTTGTTTAAGAGATTTATAATTTCAAATGTGTTAGTTTTTTGAAAAGAAATTATAAAGTTTTACCTTTTTCTTGGTGAAAGGAAGATTTGAATATAATTGAAATGGATATGCATCCTTTTTAATTCTAGTAGTTTCATTCTTTTTCAAATGTGAAATACTTTCATTTCTAAAAATATTGTGAAGTTTGATATGCTTCATTTTAAAAGAAATAAGTTTTTTTTTTGGGTTAAAATTGCTTTGTGAAATGGAATGGATATTTTTTTCCCTTAAAATAAAGTAAGTTGAAGCTTTTAAACTAGAAATGTCTTACTAAACTAGTTGAAGAAATAATAGTTAAAATCATAAGATTTAATGAAATATATTTCTTCTATTATCGATTTGTTTCAAGTTGTGTAAGAAAACTTAGAATTAGCTCTGGGTTTGACCAAAAAAAAGAATATATATCCACATTTATATTAAAATGAAACCTTGGTTAAGATTATCTCTTCCTGCCATACGCCCTATTTTATGTCCATCATGGCATGCCCTTCCTCGGTTGGATGCTCACGCCCCACTTCCATACCCACCTTCTTCAAGTATGCCTTATTTCCTATTACTTTTGCACCTACATGCGCACTTTCTCTATGCTTTCCTTTCGTGTTCTTGTATCCTGCTTTGGGTCTTGTTTCCTTGCTGTAATTATTCTACGCACCCTTGCGCACCTTCTTGCTTCTTTGTTTAAATTATTCTCCTTCCATTTCCCCTTCCGCACCTTCCTCTTGCACGTGCACATTCTACACCTTCCTCCTGCACGCCTGCTTTCTTTCATATTCCATCACATCGTTCTTCCGCGCCCCTCTGCAAGATTTCCTACAATTGGATAAGTCCTATTCTTCCCCTTGTGCACTTGCATACACCCTTCTTGTCACATGCCTTCTTTTTTTTTCTTCCACCGTACACCCTCCTTCAAATGAATTCCTCCTGCGCCTGACCTCCAAACTTCCAATGGTCATATATTTTGACCCAGAGCTCTGTTTTTTACAAAATTTGATTTTCTTAATTTTATTCAAGCTAGATGTGCGAAAAATTGGATAACGTCTCTAGCATGGAAATACACAGCTTTAGGCCAAACCACCTTAATTAATGAAGTATCCTACCCTATTTCTTCTTCTAGAAGTTTAATTACGTATGTAAGATGATTTGTAAGGGTGCCCATGCCAATTACAGACCATTTAATTGTAGTTGTTGCTTGGTGAGAGAAGAAATCCAAGTTTCACTCTTTCTCTTTCTCTCATTCATTTTCTATATATTGTAAAGACTTCTCATTTGAGGAGAGAGATATTCTGGGATGTGGGGAAACTTGGAAAAGTTTGTTTCTCATCACCATTGAGCTTCAAACCCTCTCATGGGGTTGGTAAGTGTATTTGTGCCTCTATTTCACCAATGTAATGGACTGTGCATATTCTAAGAGCAATAAAATTGTGTTCGTGGTGTTCTTTCAACCCTTGCATTGTTTTGTTGTATCTCCTTGCACCTCTATTTTTTGTTGTTGTTTTTCTTTCCATGTATGTCTCATTTGTAGGTGTAGGATTTTGTGTTTCATGGAGATTTAGTGGTAAATGAAAATCTGGGTCTGTATCACATTGGTTTGGCCTCTCTTAACTCCATTTTCTTTCTGTATTATCCCTCAAAAATATATGTCACCCCCTTTACTTGGCGCTATCACCTCTGTAGTGTAGAATTTATTAATTTTTATGCTCTCTATCTCTCCTTGGTCCCTTGGAATTGTTATATTAGGAGTAGACAATCACATTTCCTTCCTTAGAAGTAGCTTAGTACTAGGATTAAGTAGAGGAACTAGCCTTCTCTAGAGGTCCATCTCAAGTAGTAAGTCCCACAACTTAAGAGATGGTCCAATGTTACCCAAAAAAACCGGTTGCTCATTCACATAGGCATAACAAATCGGAGGGTTTATTTTTGGTGATAACAATAATCATTTGGTCACATGGGTCTTTTGTTTATGGGGCCACTCATGTGGTTTGAAAATTAATTCAAATTTGGTATTTCCTTTTTATTATTTTCTTTTGTAACTTCAAATTTTATTAGACCATGACCTAGGGAAATTTAAGTAAACTCTCTTCCTTAATAGTTTATAACTCTTTTATATTGGAAAATTAAATTAATAACCTTGTGTAATTCTAAGGTTTATTTTAGACTTGGACTTAAATTTTTAATTATTGCATGACCTTAGGAGCCACTATATTAAATTAATTTAGGATTATTTGAAAGAAATATTTTAAACCTAACCATATAGCAAATAATATTTTTATTTAATATGATTATTTAAGTAATTTTGTGACGACTGTTTGAAAATAAAGGTTAATCTTATCTTCACTTTCATTTCCATTAACAAGAAAAAAAATATCACAAATTTTTCTATTATTACCTTTGTTTGGATTTGGGTTTCGTGTGCAATTTTTGTGGGTGTTACATGGAAATTTTGAAGAATAATTATGGTAAAAAATACTTGTTTATTGTAGTTGTAATTGTGGTAATAATTTTTCTTCTATCTATATATTGTGTGCTACATCACATTGGTATAGAAGAAAAAGAAGGGAAGAAACAAATTATTTGTAGGTGTTCTAGAGATGAAAACTATATGGATAAATTTTATTTCCATAAGAGGAAGAAGAAAAATGAAAAAAATAATCCTAAGAAATAAAGGTTAAAGGATGATAAGCCAAATAAACATAGTTTTTTGGCCATCCCTAAAAGAAAAGTAAATTTATCTAAGTACACAATATTTTGACTGGAGAATAAATTTAATGTCAAGGGGGTATATTTTACTTTTGATTCTAATAAATAATAGATCTTAGACTTAAGAGAGTCTTTCACATTACTAGATAAATATGTATGCTTATTGAGTTTCATGAGTGGGAGAATTTTGGTAATGAGATTACAAATGGAAATAACATGAAGCGTTTTTTGTACATATATGGACTATGAGTGTGAATAAGGGATTTTGAACAATCTTTTACTAGTTAAAGGATTAGTTGCGAATCTTATTTAGTGCATATAAAATTTCAGTAGATAAGATATGAAAATGGTATAATATTTTTACTTTCTAATGAAATCAGAAAGATTAGTGATGATAAATCTAAAGTTATGAAATGTTAGTTATAGGTACCACAATTTTTAAATATTTTTATTATAATTGGAATAAAAAAAATTTTGTAGCTAGTTTCATAGGATTGCTCGTCATATTTATTGATGTCACCATTCTCTCAAGATGAAAAAATTACCCATCTTTGTGCGTCATCTTTATTTTGCAAAAATGTAGGCAGTTGTGCAACAAAACTTAGTGGCTTGTGTAATTTTGAGAAACCCTTATTAAACATATATGTATATAATTTTCAAAGATTTTGTTAAGACAAAAACATTTGAGAGGGAAAAAAGATGTTACAAATTTTTTTCCACCAAGGAAAAAACTTAAATATGTCAGTATTCTAGTGGTAATGAATCATATTTAAGAAAAAAATTGATGTCAAAATATCCACATGAATACATAATAGATATCCATGGCTATAACTTTTGTGTATATAACATATTAGCTATTTAAATATGTTTTGAATATTTTTAGTTATTAATCTTATTTCAGTATATAAATGAAGGCTTCTGCCTAATCTTGGCTTAGTCAATAAAAAAGTGAAAAAATATATTAAAAATCCCAGTTCTAGACAAAACCAAAAACTGATTTGGAGCTAATTTAAGACCACTAGATGAAGTAATTTGGGCCTGAAAAATATTCCGAAATGGCACACAACAAATGTGAAAATTTTTGTCATGGAATTTTACTAATTAAAATCTAACACCATAAAAAATTTAGAAATTTATGGCCTTTGGAAGTTATGCTCCCGAAAAAACTATAACATATTTGTTTGTTCCATATTTTTCTCAGTTTTCAGTTCCATATTTTGCACAAAAGCATTTTTAGTATTTGATCTTCCTATTTAATTTTTTGCCATATACACATCTTGTTTTTGTGACATGTATAACTAAGTTTTTGTCTCTTAATTTTATTTTAATATTTACGTATCACTTTTAAATCATTACAATTGTAAATGCATTATTCTAATTTTGAATGCTTGGTATTTGTAGCTAATTAAATGTGAATAATCAACTTGTTATAGACCCATGCATAATATTAATTGTTTCTACTTACATATAACTCTAATTTAGTTAGGGTATATGTCTGTATTTTTTAGTAGGTAAATAGTTCGGTTTTGAGGGAACCCAAAAAAGCATAGTACAAAGTGAATAACAAATAAGAAAGTGATACAAAGCCACCCAAACAAAGGCTAGGGTAACATGGAAATAGATACTTGAAAAAAATCAGAGCCTAGAGAGAGACACTTTAGCACCTAGAAAAAGGAGATTTTTTGTATTTTCTTAAATGAAATTTGTTCCACTACTGTTCCTCTAGTGTGTGATCGATAAATTCACTATATTGGTTCCTAAAACCAAAGGTTTTTAAGATATATTCATTATAATGTGAACCTTGCTAGGAATTGAAAATTTTGAGCCTATTAACGTCACACAAAGTTTTCACCACAATAGTCTCTATCTTTGAAATCAATTCATCCTCCACAACCCCAGATTCTTCAAATGATAAAACATTTTTTTATCTTTCCATGGGTTAGTGTATCAAAAAATTATCTCCATCTTCATACTTCTCAGTTATCTCATTGTCTTTAGTGTCACACCCATCATAAACAACCTCATGTTGAACCTCCATCTACAAAAATAGCTCAAGGGGTGTATCAGTAAAAATGTAAAGGACTAGCCAGTTTTCCATGCCTCTTAAAGCATTTTTGTGGCCATAGGGTGAACCAAGAATAGACGTCACCAGTGCCTCTGCCAACCCTATGATTAGTACCACATCCTCTACAAAAAGGACAAGTGCATTCACCGACACTACCTCTTGCATGTGTGTCTGCCCCTTGTAGTCCCCATGCCTTGTACCCCATGTTAACTACTAGTAGTTGCTCCAATTTTGGAGGGAGAAAGGAAACACCACGGAGAGGAAAACACGAGGTGTAATTGAATTGAAATTTTATTGTGTAGGATATAAGTCTATGAACATGCATAAATTTGCATGGTAGAGGTGCTCCTTTAGGGTTCCCATCGGCATGTTCTCATAGAGAGGTATGGGGTTGTTTGATTAAGTGCAAAAACAAAGCAAAGACACCAATTTTGTTTGATTAGTTATCAATAGAAGATATATGTGGTTATTAGGATTTGGATGGATTCGGCACCATAATCATGGACTACTCTGTAATTGTTTTTCTTGGCAAGATAAATTTTTACGTAGAAGATTGATACATTTCCCTCACCTATTTGGGCCCTTTTTTTTGCTCTGAATTTCTATATATAAATGATACTAATAGGAAACAACATAACATTTGTTATTGTTATTCCCACTATTTTTTAGTAAGGTAAAATTAAGTGAGGGTGTTTTTCAATATTCTTTAAGTGTCATGTAGTAACTAGCACAATTCCATGTAGATGGTTTTTGGTTGTTTTGGATAATTCCATGGTTTTTCGGGTCTGTATAGGTTTAGTTTTGAATAAAAAAAATTCCGTTTGCATGATGATCAAATTTGTGAGGAAACACTGAGCTGTAATGAAAGAAATGGTGAGTTGGTGGAGATTTGTGTAAGTGTAAATTTAACATACATGCAAATTTGTGCATATTTTTCCACCTATACTATTGTATGAAACTAATATCCCAAGAGATTAGTGTAGTACGATGCATTTAAAAAAATTGAGGAATATGTATGTAACTTAAAATTGGTATTTCAAGTTATTAATAGGGAAATATTATTTGTAAGCTTCAATAAGATTGAATTTTATAACAATAGGGTGATAGGATGTGAAATCATCTGAAGGATTGAGGAAAAATAAAATTGAGATCAAACCTTCTTCCTGAATAGATTATGACCAATGAGTACCAATAAGATTCATTGACCAATATACAATAATCTAGTTGTAAGACAACAATAACTTCCATCAGTTTGTCCCAAGTCCAAATCCCACTGAACTCACTCCCCTGTAAATTATGTGGCAAGTTGATTATGTTGACCACCACTGGGCAAGGCCAGGTGCACATAATGCAAGAGGTACCCCTCAAATGTGGTTTTTGTGTTCATAATCTGAATTATCCAAAACATTATCCTCACTCGGGTATAGTTTTGTAATAAATTTTCATGAATAATTAGAATTAAAAAATATGTTAATATCCATGTGATCATGCAGGCCCCATCTTGAATTTTCTGTGATAAATTATGATACTGGAATATCATGATCTCAATTAAAGTATACATATGAAAATTATATGGAAAAAAAAATCATTAAGCCTTGCAACAAAAGGGATTTAAAATGTATTTAACCAATTCATTGCGATAGCATTTGTGTAATGTCCCAATTCCCATGATATAACAATGTAATTTCACTATAAAAAGGTACAAACCATATAATTACCCTGATCATTGGTGCTTTGATAGAACCCAATTTTTTCTAGATAGGTGTGTGGAATTGGAAAATAAAACAATGGAGAGAATCTCAAGAAAAAGGTATGGTTTATTCATGATTTGATCATGCAGTCAAAACTTAGGTGTACAAAATTTGAAAAATATATAAGATTACAAAATAATTTCGTTACCATAAATAATTTAATTATTTTAGGCGTAGGTTAATTGGAAAGTTACAGTTCCATCCCAAGCTTGGTCATGAGATCAAAACCTAGGGGTACAGAATGTGAAAAATATATAAGATTACAATATAATTGTAATACCATAAATATTTTCACTACTCCAGGTGTAGATCATTTGGAAAGTTACAGTTCCCTCCCAATATTGGCAATGAGATCAAATCTAGGGGTATAGAATTTTAATAATAAATGATGTTGCACCATAATTGCGTCATAGTAAAATTATACACCATGTAATTACTCTTGGTGTATGTGGATTGGCAACTTAAAAATTACTCCTCATCTTAGCTCATAAATGATGTTGAAGCCTAAAGGTACAAATTTATAAAAATATAAGAATTTCCAATCATTTTATCACAGTTAATCATATCATTACCCAAGTTATAAGTGGATTAACAAGGTACAGTTCAATTCTGAGAATAGTTACTACGTAGAAATCCAAGGATACAAAACTTGAATATTTTATGTAATTACAAAGTAATTGCATTAAATAGTAAACAAAATCATTACCTTAGGCTGATGTGGATTAGAAAAGGTAGAGTTGACACAACGGTCAGACCTGAGGTCAAAATTTAGAGGTATAAAATCAAACATATAATATTATGATATTATTTCATTATAATGAATGATATCATTACTCTACATCTAGGTTCCCTCCTAAGATTGGTCAAAATTTATACCCAGAGGTAAAAAATGTGCACAAAAAATAATATTATAATGGAATTTCATTAGAGTAAATAATGTGTTACTCCATGTGTAGGTGAATTTGCAAGGTACAATTTACCCACAACCTCCATTATGAGGTCAAAACCTAAGGGAAAAAAAACACAAACAATATATATAAGGTAAATTGAAGCCAATCCCTTAAAATCCTTCCAAAACCATTGGCATCTATCTTTGCTATAACCTAAAAATAGAATCTTTACCTTTGAAATCAAGCCATTTCCCCAAATTGACCCACTTGACCGATAAATAACTTAAGAGTTATTATGTGTGCCATATATTGTTTATTCTTTTACCTTAATTTTACATTGGAATGAATCCCACTGATCGTATATTTATCAGATACTAAAGAAATTTTTAAAGCTTAAACCCTAAAAATATGAAGAGTTTTGTAAATACCACGTGCAAGACCAGTGCGTTTGTTCAATTTATAGTAGTCACAGGTAGTGTGGTGAACTCCATGATCTTCGATTATGATCTAGCCCCTCATCTTAGTATTACTACTATTATTCCGACTACTACTGCTGCCCAATGCTTTCCACTGTGAAATTTTTGAAGACATAAATTTAAAGTTAATGTGAAAAAGAAACTGATTGGATGTGTTTTTCCAGAAAAAGATCTATTATTAGGAAGCAATCTAGCACAATTAAGATTCACCCAAATCATAATTTTTCCATGAAAGCCACCAATGATTTTTGTAAAAATATTGAGTCCAATACCATGGCTAAAAAAAAAAAAAATATGTATTATTTCACTGGAAGCATCCACACTGTATTAGCGAACAAAGAACTGGTACTTTTTGCTCGTCCCCGCGATGTAATAGATAAATCAATAAAAGAAAAGACCACCATTCTTGAAATATAGAAGCTTCCAAAGGGACACAATGTTGTTGACTTCTGAAACTTAGGTAATATACCAAATGGAATGCCTTGCAGTTCCCATTCGAAACCCTATATAAGCCCTTCTTTGTGCTCATACTTAAGACACATAAAAAATTTCCTGATCTTTGAAATTTCAATTAGTATTTTCACAGCATAATTCTCTTATCAATGGTGGTCAATACATAGAATGTCAATAGCACAAGCTACATGTAAAAAAGGAGTTAAATAGAAAGATGACGAAAATGGTATGAGTACCTCCCACGATAAAAACACCTACGGCATAATGAATCATCTTTAAGCACCAGCTCACCAACTACACCCAACACATCAGCCCACTTAAGCATCAAGGGGGATGCAACCTAAATATTTCACACCACATTCAGTCACCCGAGTTAAATCTTTATTGTCAACAGTTAGTGCCCACATTTTCTAGCATCACTTATCTACTGACATCTTTACTCATTTGTGTGATTTGACAGGGATTTTGACATATTTTGGATATTATGTTATGGTATTTGATCTACATGGACATGTATTATGATTTGGGTGCATAACACTAATTTAGATTTTGTTAATACGTTGGCCCATTTCATTTAACGTTGTGAATATTAACATATTGTTATGTTATTTGGGCCTAATTGATATATGATGGATACATATTTTAGTCACACATCTTGATGATATATTTATTTGATTATTGATGACAACACATGATAGCATGGATATATGTCATTTATATGAAATGTGATGGGTAAAACATAGTGAATTTGTGTGAAATTGTGCATGTTTTCTCAATTACAACTCCATGTTAGTGTTGTGATATCATACATTTCATGTTTTGACTTGATCGTTTACTGAGTACTTGATTTACAATTGTATTGGGCATATGCGTTTAATGTGTGCATTGAGTTTGTAGGTTATAGGGCACATGAGAACATGGGTTTAAGGGTGGCTAGACAAATTGTGCACAAGCAGCTTGCAGGGATAAGTCCAAACCATGTTAGTTGTATGAGGCCTTATAGTTTGATTTTATTGTTTGGGCACCATAAGTGAACCTTATTTTTAATGATATATGTCATGTTAAATTAATTGTTATTAGGTTGTTTATTTTGTTAAATAAACTAGGTTGGGGACGTAATGGTCCCCTATTGCCTTAAGTTTTGCATTTGTATAAGTGTATGTTAATTAGAGAGGATTGGGGTCACATGAGCACCCTTGAGTGGCCCCCACATCCTCTAAAATTGTTCCCAAATGTGCCAAACCCGAAATTGAGATATTTATGGCATTTTAAGTGACCCGTTTTAGTTTTAGTAGTTCACTTAGCATGTAAATAAGCCCTTGGACCCTATCTATTAGGTAGGGGGCTTAATTTAAATGCATGGAGGGAGATTTCCCACTCATTTGTTCTCTCTTTTTTCACCATCCATGTAAGATGGGTTGGAATGTGTCTGTTGTAAAATTTTACACAAAGTTGTTTCTTTTTCTTTCTGGGCAATTTGGGAGAACGATGCTTACAAGTGAGTTTATCTTTTCTCCATTTTGTTTTGGGAATATTGACTTGGAGGGAAGAGAGGGTGACACATGTTACCCCCTCATTTATGAGGAAATTTAATTTATTTTCTTCAAATACTCCCTCATGGGAGAGAAAGAGAACTGTTTGTTGGCTTTTGCTTGGTGTTTAGAGGCTTCTGGAGCTAGAGTTTGCTTGGAAAACGAATTGCGAAAAGATTAGAGTTTTGGTGAGTTTTTGAAGGTAGGATCTTTGATATCACTCTATGTTATTTTTCATGTTAGATATTGTATGTTCTTATGGTTGAAATGTGTGTTTTGTTTCTTTTGTTGTATATTTTTTGGGTACGTATTCAGTATTTTCTCCATCCATCATATGGATTGATGGATTTTAGATTTTTATTGGGGAAGATGGGGGATTTTCCCTCTTAAACCTCATGGCTTGATGGGCAAGCCATGTTGGTTCTTTTTATTACCCTCATATGGTTTGAGGTGGGGAAGGTGGTTCATATGGTCTGAACACCCTTCCCCATCCTTGGATAGGAAACCCATTAGGTTTGTAAATCCTTCCAAGGAGGATTTTAGGTGAATGGGTGGAACAATAAGGAGAGATTTTTTTCTTATACGGATAAGGAGGTTTTGTGAAGAATCTTGTAACTATGCATCCTATGGTTGGACCAAACTCTTTGGAATTTTGGATATCTCATCTACTCTTCCTCATTTTTGAGGATGAATATGGTTTTATCCTCTTCTATTTTGGTGGGTATATGTTATTTTTCTTTAGTGTTGGAGTTATTCTTGTGTGTGATATACTTGTGTGTGTTTTATTCCTTATTATTTTTCACATTTGTGGAAGGTATCTCTCTCTCCCATGGGCATGAGGGAGGATAGAATGTCTTCTAACCTTTACAAAGGCATGTAATGATGCCTATAGGTTCGGTTGTAAAACAAGCCTTTCTCTATGTGTTGGATTATTTGATGAGGAACACAATGTGGAGCTAAAGTTTGGAAAATGGTTGGAGTCTCTTATTATCACAAATTCTCATTGTTTTCTCTAATTTTTTTGAAAACTAATCTCATTGTAATCATGTTAAAATGGCCTTGTGGGTGTCCTATGTTTTTGTAAAATTATCATTTTGTGATTAAGGATTGCTTTGTAAACTAGTTTTGCATTAGTTTGTGTATCCTCCTTCAATATTGAAACGAGAGCCTTGTAAAGTTTATTTTGGTGCATCTTGAGTATTTTGGAAATTTTTTGCATTTGTGAGCTTAAGATTCATGGAATGTAAACTATTTTTGTATGGTAAATGTTGCAAGACACTTAAACTTTGTAAGGAAAAACATAATTTATATATATGTTGTAAGATGCTTAAATTAAGAAGGATATATATTATATATATAAAAGAATTTAAATAAGTATAATAAAATAAAATAAAATAAAATTTAATCAAAACGGTGTAAGTTTGGTTTGTATGTTTTGTTAAACGAAAAAAAGAGTTGTTGGGAGGGGTTTGAACCCCCCCAAACTTGCGACTCCACACTACTAGCCCACCCTCCAATCCACCCACTCCCCCAACTCCATCACATTCTCCATATACTCCACATCTATGCCACTACACGCCCCCCTCCTCCACATAGAAACCCCACACCACTCCTCGCAAACCCAACACACATCCCCTTGCGGATCCACCAAGCCAGCCCAATACTGCCACCTCCACTATCTTAAACGTGATCAATACACAATCCACCACCCCTAGTACAATAAACTCTGTGGAATTCCTTTTTTGGGTTCTCAATAAATTTTATTTTTATAATATTTATTATTCTGTGTGTGTGTGTACATAGGCAAATTTTCCTCCTTTATTAAAAAAAATGGGTATAATACATACGCAAACAAAGAAGATTTTTGCTAAAGAAAATATACAAAAAATAATAATAATAAAGATATTATTCATTAAAAACTCCATGAATCCAAAACTCCATGGCTCTTCCTCAATCTACACATGCAAGAAACAAAATGAAACCAAATGGAAGATAAAGGATAGGGAAAGAAAGGATGAGTATGGATTAGGGAAACTTTAGGGAAATTTTTAAATCAAGGGTCAAGATTAGATTGATCGTAGGGTCCGCCTTAAATCCTACACAAATTTTAAGTCATGAGATTTTGCAGGATTTGGAAATAAAATAAAATAAGGGTGTGTGAGGCAAAAATTAAATAAAAGGGGGGGGACTAATTAAATTATAATCGGTATGTGAACTTTCTATTTTGAACCTAGAAAATTTTTCATAGAATTAAATAATTAAAGTTGGAATTGGACTATTAGTTAATTAATTGGGTAAATAAAATTATTTTAGAATAATTAATAACAAGAATCGAGTAAGCATAGTAATTGTTTATACTTTTAAAAAAGAATCCAGAATTTTCACTACCTTTTGGTGTGGTTTCTTATGTCCTGAGGCGAGCCATTCCATTTGGTATCAGAGTGATGGTTCACACATGCAGACACTTTGGGTACAAATCATTAATTAGTTAATAAAATTTTAATAACATTAATGAAAATAATTAAAATATTTCTGCGAAACCGTTACATGGGCCAATACATCTCTTAATTAACCATCGTGCAAGCAATACATTTTCTAACATAATCGGTGTTGAATGATTTTTAACTTGGATGAGTAAATTCGTGACAATGGAACCACAAGTGGTGATTGTTACATTTTGATAACTTAATTTGTTTAAAACAATTGATAAAAGTTAAGAAAAAATAGTTCTAAAATACTGTGCAAAATGGCTCCTCAGCTCCCATAGTGGTGATCAATTTGGATGATCATGTTTTCTAATGACATGGTAAGTCATAATAGCATTTAAACCCAACTTATAAGATCATTTGATAATCTAGTTAAAAGCATTTTGAGCTCAGTTGATCGTATTTCTGTTTTGGACAACAAGTTAAATTTAAGAAAATTTGTTTTGATTTGGACCTATAGTTTAGGGATCTTTATTAGGAAATTAAATTCTATGACTTCTAAAATTTAGTGTTTCTCCATGTCCATTGCCTGCAACAATTATATTCAAGAAAAAAGGAATGGGGATTGTTATCTAAAATTCAAACCCATGGTAATTTTGAGAACTTGCACAATTTCTTCAGGTTTGAACAAGTAGAAATGGTTTGAGGCCCAAAATCAGGGTTTGAGGGATCCCTTGGATTTTTTCTAACTTCCCTATCTAAATAAAAATTAAAGGAGTTAGTGAAAATTTAAAAAAAATTGAAAAAAAGAAGTCAAGGGCCTATTTTAGTGCAAATCGGGTCCTAGGGCTTCGGAACATACCAAGGTTTGTCGTACCAAGTTTGGGCCCGAAATGCTAAAGAGGTAGTGTATTATGGATAAGTCGGGTCGGTGCATCCCAAGTAGTATAGGTACACTCAGGTTGCAATTTCTCCACAAATCTAAAATAGCTAATCAACAAAGCATCCAGTATAATGTGGGTAGGGTAGAAAACATCTAAAGTAGATGATCAAAGCACGGGTCAAACAAAAAAATTAGCAAAATTGGAATATTTTTTCTTATGCGGTCCGCGGGATAGTTGGGATGAAAGTACACACGGGGCACTAAAAGCTGAAATAGTTGTAGCCAATGGAGCACAGAGATGTTTAAGAAAAATTTCTTGGATAGCTGGTACACACGGACATGAAATAGCTGAAATCAATGCACTCAAATACATGTGGATATGTCAGGAGTCAACAACCCATCTGGCCCGATCAACAACAAACATGCAAGGATAGAAAATCCTGAATCCAGTGATGTGAAGAAAGGTAGACCGCGTGGTCCAAGTAGGTCAGAGACATGAGTTCCCCGAAAACCTATAATACCCACAATACAAAGGGAAATTGGATTGCCCAACCCCCGAAGTTCAAATGTGCACAAATTATGACCCAAAGCTCTGATTTTCACAATATTGGACTTTTCAGAAAGGGCATGACATCTGCTACACCAAAAAAATAGGATTTCTTATTTTTGATGAGGGTAGGTGGGATAAAATAAAATAATAATATCCATCTCCAAAATTTAAATGCTCATTACCGTAAAATGCAAGAAATCCTTTGTAAACTCAAAATAGTTGCTCACACTCATAATGCCATATCTTTTGAATTTTTCAAAAAAATCATGCAAAATTAGTACCATTGGAATCATGGCTCCGAGACCGATACACAAATATCAAGATATCTAGAATTTTATGAAGACCTAATCATGATTTTTCTTTAAACGTGGCTAGGTTTAGAACAGTGATTTTATTAGTGGTTGGAAGTGCAATTAATGAGCATGGGAAATAATTCTTTCACTACTACAAGTTAAGGGACAGAATGAGGAGGATTTTTATAGTAACTTACTATCATTCCATGCAATTTATTACCTTTTTCAAGTGGTTGAAAGGCTTATTTCAGGATTTCAATCCTCTCTCTTCTAAATTCTATAAATTTGAGTGTTGGGCTCATTGTAAAAGGGCATAGTTTTTTAGTAGAAGAACTCTGTCATTTTGGTTTTGTGAATCCAATGTGCTGTAGGACCTTATGGAATCCTTGCATGGTGATTGAAGACTTTATTTTGTAATATTTTTAACTATGCATATCATGAAGCAATAGATGCAAGTTTTTTTATTTATATTCCATTATTGTGTTTGTTTGCATTCTTCTTTCCCTTTCGACCTCATTGTAAATACATTATGTTTATCTTATGCTCTTACAGGGATTCATATAATTTTGTGTGTATGAAATATTTTTTTCAATGTAGTTGCTAGACTATAAAGAACTGTTATCACCCTCTGTAGTATCTAGTTTGCTTCAATTTTTCACACATTGAAAAGGTATTCTCATTACCTCCTTTTCTGGTGTATCACTGCTTTAGTGTAGGCTTTTTTTTACGCACCCTCTCTCCGTAGTCCCTTGGAAAGTTAGATTAGGATAAAAAAGGTTTACCTACATAAGGAGTAGATTTTGGCATGTAGTTTAGGAGAAAGAACCAACTTTCTCTGGAGATCTATCTCAAGTAGCAAGTCTCACAACTTGGAAATAGTACCCATATTACCTAGTCAGACCATGAGCTCAAGCACACACACTTGTGCAAATTAAAGGTTGCTTTGATTCGATGATAATAGGGAGTTAGTTTTCTAAGCATGTTTAGGAGGCCTATTGTCGTTCTGTCACAAAAACAACACTTGACAATAACATAAATTAGCTCCAGAAATTAGGTCATAACTAGATTTTAGGTTAGTAGTTTTTCATTTTGTAAGTTGCGTCAGATTCTCCTTATATAAGAGAATATATGAGAGTCAATAGAGCTCATTTTTTAGTTATGATCGCTTGTTTTCAAGACCCATTTTGTAGCCAAATTCACTAAAAATGTGTTGAAATGCAATAGCAAAACTTTAATAGTTGGCTTCGAGAAGGTACTTCCAATTCGATATTTATTCACTATTTTTTAGAGTTTTACATCTTGGTTAACTCTATATATAATAAAAATTGATAGGCAGAATTTGTTTTACCATTTGGGTGTTGGGTACTTGTTTGGTAGGTCCCTTATGATAACCATTTTCTCTAGATCATAGAACAAGTGAACTAGGCCTTAATAAATTGTTAGACATCTTAGAGCACCTCTGAAGGGTGTTAGACATTTTGTCTTCCATGGTTGAATATTATAGCCTTGAAAAAAAATTCTTTGAGACATTTTTGAATGCTAACGGCCTTGGTTTTGGTTGGTCAATTTGGACATCGAAAAATATCTAATTGTTGGTTTCAGAAATAAGAAGAAGGTCAATATAAGAATTTAGAACGGTTACCTTGGTCTAAGGAATAGGTTTAAGGTGTTTCATTATATGGTTCCTCTTCTAGTGGTCCATTGTTTCTTGGGAATATGACCCATAATGTTAAGGGCATAACTTTTAAACCTAATAAAACCCTTTTGGTATGGTGTAAAATAAGTAATTATAGCTTGTATAGAACCACCCAATATTATAAAATTATCTTCCATGTCTTAGGATTTCGTTATTATGAATCAGAATGATTTTCTACTCCTCTTGTATATGCTAAAAATCTAAATTTTATAGTTCTTTTTATAAGAAAATTTTCTTGGAAACCTTATAACCCTTCTTATCCTTTCAATAGTGTAATTTTAAATTAAGTATTTTTGGATGAAAGTCTTTGTTAACGTAAACTCCTCTAACTTGTCTCTAAAAAATAAATGATAAGAGGAAAGGAAATTTAGTGTCTCTTATTATACGATAGTGTTTCTTGAAGTGATATTTCATAGCTAGATTATCCTATTCACGTAACGTAAGAATGTATTGTGCTAAAATAAAATGAATCTAGTTTTCACAACATCAAAATATCAAAAACGATCTCGGTATAACATTTAGAGTTAGCTTTAGTAATGATCTAGTTATTTTAATCGTTCTTGATCTTGAGAAACCTATTTTCATACTATAACCACTTACTAATTTTGTTGCAATTGAACTCATTTAAAACCTTTTACCTTAGTAATTACACCTGTGATTATAAACCTCTTAGAATTCATTAAAATTTTCCGAGTTAATCATGTTTATATCACTAATAATTATGTATAGAAATCATGGTATCACCCTCTTTCTAACCTTAACTCATGGACGTAGAATAACAATGATTATGCATATATATATAATAACAACGATCATTGGTTCTCTCTCTCTATGCAAAGAATAAGATAAAATGAATTAGTGTTCATTACTTCATTGGTTGGGCATTATGGTTTACCAACATTTGTGTTGACTGTGAAATAACAAGTAATGTGGTCCAATAATGGTGAACATAATGTTTCGTAATCCACAAACACACACAAACACACACACACACGCACACACATGCACACACACACGCACACGCACACACACACACACACACACACACACACACACACACACACACACACACACAAGCGCAATTGTGTACAAATACCTTATAAACATCAATAGAAACACATAATTATATGTAATTTGAAAAAATTGTCGAATATATAATTAAACAACCTTGGTGGGAAAACATTGTTATTATTGTTACCCCTTAAAAATATAAATTTGAGTTGATCATAAACTATTGCTTCAAATGAAATAAGTGATGTTTATTAATCTTAGTTACGTGATATTTATATAATATGAATTACATGCTAAATGGTTGGTCTTATGTGAGTAACTTAGGCATTGTTTTGTCTTTCCTAATTTATGGGTGAGAAAGTAATACAAATAATCGAATGAATGTGATGGTCTCACAAATTAGACATGACTTTATCTATTTCACTCTTAGAAAACCTTTTCATAAGATTTATTTCACATTACAAAACTCTTAGTAACCTATTATAAGATAAATGATGTAAACCCTTACTATAAGGACTAAGAATAATGATAATCTATTCCTTCCACCTACCTTGGGTGAAGACGTCCTTGGATATCAATGTAAACACTAGCTAAACACGAAAAAAATTGAGTGGTATCGAAAACTATGTTGTTTTAGGGTACTCTTTAAAAAATGGCCCCATTTGTTATTACCACTCGAAAGCGTGGCAAAATTTAAATTTCTTTGTGTAAAATGGAATCACCCTCTAGTTAATGAGTGTATATATATCTATCTCTAGCAACCCAATGGGCCAATTACGACCGAATAATTGTTAAGGAAAATGTGTGTTGATCTCTTATACTCTTGAGGAAGGTATGTATAGACAAGTTGTATTCCATCCAAATTATAATTGTCTAATATTTTGATAGGTTCGGGAAACATTCACTTTAAATGGATATTATTTTTCCTAACTCATTCATGTTTTCTCTTGATTGTAGTATTTAAGAAATGATAAAATTTAAGTAAAAATTTTCATATATCTTATTGAATTGAAAATTTGTTGTTTATTGTTTCATTAAGGAGTTATGACTTGTTTGGGGTGTAGGAATTTCAAAAGTTTCTTTTTCATGGTTAATTTTTTTTCAAAAATTTTGAACAATAATCCATTAAACCATCTCTTATGAGTTGTCTAAACCAAATTTTGAACTAGAAATGAGATGTCCTAGAAATGGGTACATGTTATGGAACCTTGAATCCAAACTAGACAACCAAACCTAACTCATTGACTGGTTATATATATTGCAACCAAAATGTATTGGTACTATCATTATGTGAACATAAAAATAAAGACCAGATTAAGTCAACACCCTTAATTATGCCTAGTATTATGTGAATATTTTTCCTTGACTTTAATTAATAATGTAGATGCTAGAATCATTATTAGAGAGAATCGTGAACCATTTCTTTCAAAATTTAAAGTAATGATGAGCTAGGAGATGAAATCACATGGAACTTGGAAACTTTTTCTCTCTTATTGTGTGGAATTTGTGACACCTTAGATAGTTTCCTTGAGTGGGCTCGTACGCAACTAGTATGCAAAATTTGTTAACCCCTCTTAAAACAACATTTATGTTATCTTAGACTACCCACAATTATTTTATTTTAAATGTAGACCTTATGTTGTACATCCTCTTAATTTTACCCTTATAAGAAGGTTAGATGTTGAAGAAAATGAATTCAGATTGGAAGCTACAACTTTCCTTGATTAATATTTTCCTAATTGAAAAATACAATTGACCTTGAGCCATATTATATTTGATAAGACATGTTTGTTAAAAAATATTAATGATAATATAATTCCCTTAAAGTGTCCCTAACATTGTACATACACTATGTGTGACCATATAGAGGTTTTAGACAAGGATGTTGATAACAATTTCCTTGGAAGATATTACTTCTTTTAATTAAATTAATCTAAGTAAGAGAAACACTTAATACTTGACCAAATTTTAATTGGTGGGACATGCTTTTTGTAACCAAAAAATGCATGATACGACATGATACCTCTTGAGGTCATATCCCTATCTCTTCCAGTGACTTCCAGGAGCAAGTCTAATTTCAGGAGATGCGGATGTAGTGCCCACATTTTCTAGCCTTAGTTATTTGTTGGCTTCTTTACTCATTTATATGATTTGATGGATATTTTGACATATTTTAGATATTGTGATATGGTATTTTATATTAATAGACATGTATGGTGATTTGGGTGCATAGGCGCAAATTAGATTTGACTAGTATGTTGGGACATTTCATTTTACGTTGTGGATATTACCATATTCTTATGTTATTTGGGCCTAATTGATATATGATGGATACATAATTTAGTCGCACATCTTGATGATATAGTTATTTGATTATTGATGAGAACATATGATAACATGGATGTATGTCATTTATATGAAGTATGATGGCCAACACATAGTGAATTGGTGTTAAATTGTGAAATTTTTTTAAATTACAACTCCATGTTGATGTTGTGATATCATAGATTTCATTTTTAGACTTGATGGTTTACTAAGTAGTTGATTTACACTTGTATTGGGCAGATGTGTTTAATGTGTTCATTGAGTTTGCAGGTTACAAGGCATAAGAGAACATGGGTTTCAAGGTGACTACACAAATTGTGTACAAGCAGCCCACGGGGCTAAGTCCTAACCATGTTAGTTTTATGAGGAGCTATAGTTTGATTTTATTGTTGGGCACCATGAGTGATGCTTATTTTTGATGATGTATGTCATGTAAAATTAAATGTGATTAGGTTGTTTATTTTGTTAAGTAAACTAGGTTGGGGGACTTAATGGTCCCCACTTGCATGAAGTTTTACATTTTTGTAAGTGTGTGTTAATTAGAGAGGATTTGGATCACATGAGAACCCTTGAGTGGATCTCACATCCTCTACATTTGTGCCGAAATGTGTCAAATGAAAAATTGGGCTATTTATAGCATTTTAAGTGTCCCCTTTTAGTTTTGGGAGTTCACTTAGCACGAAAATAACTCCTTTGACCCTACCTATTAGGTAGGGGGGCTTAATTCCAGGGCATTGAGGAATTTTCCCTCCCATTTTGCATCTATTTTGTCACCATCCATGTAAGATGGGTTAGAATGTGCGTGTTTTAAAATGTTGCACAAACTTGTCTCTTTTTATTTTTGGGAAATTTGGGAGAAGGGTGTTTAAAAGTGGGTTTATCTTTTCTCTATTATTGTTTGTGAATCATAAATTGGAGGGAAGAGAGAGATGACACATGTCACCCCCTCATTAGTGAGGAAATTTTATTTATTTTCTTATAAAACTCCCTCATGGGAGTGAAAGAGAACTTTTCTTTGGCTTTTGTTTGGTGCTTGGAGGCTTTTGGAGCTAGAGTTTGCTTGGACAATGAATTGGGAAAAGATTAGAGTTTTGGAAAGCTTTTGGAGGTAGGATATTTGATATAACTCTATGTTATTTTATATGTTACATCTTATATTTTCTTATGGTTAAAATTTGTGTTTTGTTACTTGTGTTGTATATTTCTTGCATATGTATTTATTATTTTCTCCTTCCATCATATGGCTTGATGGATTTTGGAATTTTATTGGGGAAGAGGGAGGGATTTTCCCTCTTACACCTCATGTCTTGATGGATAAGTGACGTTGGTTTTTTTATTCCCCTCGTATGGTTTCAGGTGGGGAAGGTGGTTCATATGGTTTGAAACCTCTTCCCTATCCTTAGAGAGGAAACCCAATGGGTTTTAAAATCCCCCCAAGGAGGATTTTAGGCATATGGGTGGAGTAATAAGGACAAATTGGTTTTTTTGAGGGATAAGGAGGTTTTTTGAATAATCGTGTAAGTGTGCATCCTATTGTTGGACCACACTCTTTGGAATTTTGGAGATCTCATCTACTCTTCCCCATTTTTGTGGATGAATGTGGTTTTCTCCTCTTTTATTTTGATGGGTATATATTGTGTTTCTTTAGTGTTAGAGTTAGTATTGCATGTGATATGTGTGTTTTTTATTCATTATTCTTTTGCACATTATTTGAATTAACTCTCTCTCCCATGGGCTTGGGGGAGGTTAGCATTTCTTTGAACCTTTGGAAATTCATGTAATGATGTCTATCGGTTTGATGGTAAAAAAATCCTTTCTCTATCTGTTGGATTCTTTGATGAGGAGCAAAAAGTGGAGCTCATGTTTGGAAGATGGGTGGAGTTTCTTGTTACAATGGATTCTCATTATTTTCTCCAATTTCAATGAAAATTGATCTCATTGTAATCAAGTGAAAATGGGCTTGTTGGATGTTCTATGTTCTTGTAATATTCCCATTTTGTGATTCGGGATTTCTTTGTAAACTAGTGTTGCATTAATTTTTGTATCCTCCTTCAATCTTGAAAATGGAGCCTTGTAAAGTTTCTCTTGGTACATCTTTAGTATTTGGAGAAAATGTTGCTTTTCTAAGCTTAAGCTTTATGGAATGTAAACTATTTTTGTATGGTAAATGTTGTAAGAATCTTAAGCTTTGTAAGGAAAAAGAAAAAGTTGGCTAAGAGTTATTCCTTGTTAAGATCTTGTTTTTAGGATGAAATTTTATCCTTTACAATAAAATTTGATTGCTATTAGATGTTGTTGCTAATAAAATAATGTTATTCTTGCATTTCTTGGTAGTATGGCAAAGGATCAAGGAGAAAATGATTAAATACAATCTCGATTCAAGTTTATTTATTTATAACTTTGAAAATCTGGTTATATTGTTTTACAAAAGAAAAAAGAGAGTTCTTTGGAGTTGAAATAGTTGAATACACAAGACTTTAGTTCTTCTATATTTTTGGAATGAATTCATTGTAAAATATTTGATGATATTTCATTTATTGTTCAAATCAAACTTCCTCTCATTTTACTTGCAAGAACATTATTGCAACTTATATTATCATCCTCTTACATTAAAATAAATAGAATTATATATATATATATATATATATATGTATGTTAGAGCTAAAGCTAAATTCTGGAATTACATATTTTAACCAAAAAAAATTGAAATAGGCTCCCAATTTAATAGATTATATAATACAAAAAAACATCTAATATATATATATATATATATATATATATAATGATATTAGATTTAGAAGGATATGTGTGTGTGTGTGTGTGTGTGTGTGTGTGTGTGTATGTGTGTGTGTGTGTGTCTATATTATGATATTAAATTTAGAAGGATGTGTGTGTGTGTGTGTGTCTATATATATATATATATATATATATATATATATATATATATATATATATATATATATATAAACGAATTTAAATAAATATAAAAAAATCAAATTGGCATATGTTCAGTTTGTATGTTTTGTTAAACAAAAAAAAAGTGGTTGGGAGGTGCTTGAACCCCCCTCCAAACCTGTAACTCCATACAATTGTCCCACCCTCCAATCTACCCACTCCCCTAACTCCCAGATCCACTGCACCCTCCCTACACTCTACATCTGTGCCACTACACCCCCTGCTCCATGCAGAAACCCCACACCACTACTCACAGATCCAAAACCCACCCCCCTAAGGAGCCACTAATCCCCCCCCCTTAATACCACCACCTCGACTACCTTAAACATGGCCAATACACAATATGTCACCCCTAGTAAACTAAAATCAATGGAATTCCTTTTGGGGGTTCTCAATAGATATGGTTTTTACAATATATATAATTATATATATAGGAATATTTTCCACTTTTATTGAAAAAAATGGGTATGATACATACTTAACAAGAGAATATTTCTGCATAAGAAAATATACAAAAAATAATAATAATGATGATATTATTCATTAAAAACTCCATGTATCCAAAACTCCGTGGTTCCTCCTCAACCTGCACATGCAAGAAACAAAACAAAACAAAATGGAAGATAAAGGATAGGTAGAAAAAGGATAAGGATGGATTAGAGAAACTTTAGGGAAAGTTTTAAATCAAGGGTCAAGATTAGATTGATCCTAGGGCCCACATTAAATCCTACACAACTTTTAAGTCATGGGATTTTGTGGGATTAGGGAAAAAAACAAAAGAAGGGTGTGTGGGGGAAAAATTAAATAAAAGGGGGTGGAACTAATTAAATTATAAGGGGTGTGTGGAATTTGTATTATGACTGTAGCAAGCTTTCAATAGTATTAAATAATTAAATTTGGAATTAGACTAGTGGTTAATTAATTGGGTAAATCAAGTTAGTATAGAATAATTAATCACGGGAATCGGGTAAGTGTAGTAATTGTTTATACTTTTTAAAAAATAAAAAAATCCCAAATTTTAACTACCTTTGGGTGTGGTTTCCTATCTCCAGAGGTAGAGAATTACACTTTGAACAATGATGTCAGTACTCCATCATCTATTTTTCATTCATCAGCCATTCCTACATTGGTAGTACATATTTCAATAGGGGAATCTAATCCTCTACTTCATAGTGTTTCTATGACCATTCCTATGATAATTACTATTCCAAAATATCATAGGTACACTAATGATGTCTTACATTTCTCCTCTTATTGGTCACACAAGATAATAAATCTCTTGTTCATATTTGTCATTAATATCAAATCCTACAATTACAATAATTTGAATCTATTTCTTCTCAATATTTTAATTGTAATATATTTCTCAATAACCCACTTTTACCCCCTAGGAAAAATTATTCTAATGCAAAAAATCATAGAGGAAATGAATGGATTGGATTAGGCGTGTGAGCTAGAATTCGATCCAAAAATCAAGCCTAGAACGATCTGACCTGAAGTAGAGCAAAAGAACCAAAAAAGGGGACCACATCCCTCATCAGTGCAATTCCAAGGGAGGAATCCAAAGCATGGTCCCAAAACGAGCACCATCCTGCCACGTAGCTAGAGTCCAAAAAAGGTTACACCGGCTATTGAAAAGTCTTAATAGGGATAGAAATAGCGGAAGCCTCCATACGTCCCAGCGGCGTACCTCCAAGGGTCAGGTCTAAAAAGGGTCCCTAGATGGGCATGGATAATGCCACGTGGTCAGATTCAAAAAAGGGACAAAGCCGACAGTTGATAAGTCCAAGGCTAGAGAAAGGAGCCATGCATCAACTTGGCGCAACTTCAAAGGTAAGACCCAAAAGGTAGGACCCAAATAAGTGAGAGCCCTCCATGTGTCTAGGGTCAGACATATTTTTCCAACAAACAAAACTCACTAAGCCAAACACGTGGAAATCCCTATGTGTCTCTTCGGCACTCCTTCAAGGGGAAAATCCAAAGGTGGTCCCCAAATGAGCGTCATCCCGCCACGTAGTCAAGGTCAGAGGAATGTCTCACTAGCCGTTAAAAAGTCTAAGCTTCAGATAGGAACATCGGAAGCCTCCACGCATCAGGTCAATACTTCTATGGGAGTAGAGTCCAAGAAGGGTCTTCAAATGAGTGTGACCCCCCACGTGTCTTATGTTAGGCATAGTGTCTGTTCATCGTACAATTCAGCCGCAGACAACGCCATGTGTCAGTTTGGCATAACTTCAGCAACTAATAGTAGGGGGAGGAATCTTAAGATGCTCAAGGACTCCATGTGTATCTTACATGAATAGACTCCAAGCCTGAAGCACATTTAAGCGGCCATATATTTCGAATAGAAGATCAGAATCAAATGGGAGAGGATTTTTTGGAAATCTCTCGGTGCCTGTTACTCGCCTGCCACCATTATTATTCGGTCCTCCATTATTGAGGTTGTCAATTCTCCCACCTACCCCCATAATGGAATATGGGCTTCCTTTATTTCCCAACAAGGAACAACAATGGGGGCATGTGTATTATAGCAGAACCCATCATTCTTGCAGGGGAATTCATTACCCTTTTGGGGTGGTTAAACAAGAGTCAATATTTCTTCTCCTCCCTTCTATGATAATTCCTAGATATTGTAGAGAAGGGGAAATTTCTAATGGCTAGAAACTCTCTCTTTGCACCTTCCTTTCTCCTCTTCCCTATAGGAAAATCCATGGATTTTTTAAACCTCTCATTCCAATTGTAATGCAATCCTACCTCTTTTCCAGTGTAATGGATTGTATCAAATTCTTGGAGCAATAAAATAAGTTGGTGGATGATTTCAACCCTCTCTTATGTTTATTTGCATCTCCCAGAGCTCTTATTGCAATTTTGGCGATCTGTGCATAGATATTGTATCAAATTGTTAATGGTTTGTGTTTAAGAGCAATGTAAATGTTCAACATTCCTTTGGTGCATCACCTCTATTAGATTAGTTTTAATCTCTTGCATCTCCTTAACCCTGTCTCCTTGGTAAGTTAGAGTAGGTTTTAGAGTAGATCCTCTGTAATATGACCGTGTGCACCTGAACAAAGGAATTGGAACCGGTCTTCATTCGGAGAGTTCTCTTGATTCGCAAGGGCCCACACTTTGAGATATGCTCCATGTTATGCAATCAAATTGTGAGTCTTAACCCATTGAGTTGTAGACTTCAAGGGTGCTGTGATTTTGCATGAATAGTTTTGGCAAGCCTGGTGGGACAAAAGAAGTCTTCATTTTATTGCAACAATATTGATGTGCACTTCGTGTAAGTTTCCATCTTGAAAGAAGCTTTTAAGTTGCACATCTGGTGACTCCTAAGAGGAAAAATCCACTAGTTTCAGTATTTTAAGCTTAGTGGATTCATGAGAAGAATCCAAACATGATCAAGAACTAGAGAAGAGGGACTTTTTTTCTATCTACATTTATCCCCAAAAAAAGAAAAGAGAGGAAGAAGAGCCCAAAGGTCTCCATTTCCACAAAATAGGACATTGTCAACACCTCCACCTCGTAGGCCTTTTGTTCAATCGACTAGAGTCTTCCAACCAGTCAGGATGGCACAACCCAACCCCTACGTCAACTTCACTAGCAGCATCCCGTTGGATCTCAATGCACAAAATTTAGTTCCAGCTACAGGACTAAAGAGTATTCCATATTTTACTAGACAGAACCAGATGACTCCAATTGACCACATCCAAGACATTACGAATGCTTGTGCAATCCATGAAATAACTGAAATAGACATTGTTGTAAAGTTACTAGCATCCTCCTTTAAAGGTAAAGATTTGCAATGGTTTAGAAGCCTAACAACATGATATATATAGAATTGGGACCATTTTTGCACATCTCTCCATAATCAATTTGGAGAAAAGGGGGATAGCCTGTCTTTATTGAAGCAGTGGACAACAATCAATAGGGCTCCCAATGAGCAGTTGACCAACTTTAACTTCAGATTCTAGCAGACATGGGATATGATTATGATGGCCATGAGACCAACAACTAAAGGTGGTTTTCTATACTTCTTGAAATCTTGAAATTATGATATTTCCATGATGATTCAATCCATGGGAGGTAGAAATTTACCTACATCCTATAACATTACTATTAGAGCTAAAAATTGCTTGATCCAAGCTGGTAAACTTGCACCTAAGCCACCTATTCCTCTATACCAAGAACTAGAAGCTCCAAGGACTAGTAAAGCACCCACATTAGCTCCCATTCATGCTCTAAGGAATAAAAGTACAACTGAAGCTTGCTCCTCAAATGAGCTCCAAGAAGTCATTTTTTTTCAATGGTGCTTTAAATCAAGCCCTTATGGTGACAACAACGGGTATAGAAAAATAGATAGGCCAAGAAGGAAATGATCAACAAGAGGTGACTCAGAGAGATACATCTCTAAATGAGACCACACTTGTTAATTGGTAGGCTAAAGATTTATGTGGTATGGATCAAGCACATTCTCCAAGTGTAGAAGCCAATACATGATCCAAGAAAAGGAATATTGGAGAAGGATGGTCATCAAATTCAAATGATCCGCAACCCTCTATCACTCAACAGGTTGTTAGCAATCAAAGTGTAGATCTTAATGTGCAAGGACATCCCAAAACACCTTCCATACCAGCCCAAGTGTCAGTTACAACAGCCCATGTATAAGAGAAGGATGTGAAAGGCAAGGGGAAGCAGAGAGATAGTTCATCTCCATTCAACATCATTAAACAGATGAAGAAAAAAAATGTAAAAATATCGATGTGGGAGTCATTGGCTATCCCAGGACAGAGAGACCTATTGCAAGCTACAATGGAAAATTTGTCAGCGTTAAACGAGCCACCCAATCGATAAGAAAATGTACTTACCAATTAAGCTCAGCAAGGAGAAAATCAGGGAGGCTATCAAGGAAATAATTTGAAACCCCCCATTCTATGTCTCATTGATCATTGGAAACAAGTTAGTGCATAATTGCATGATTGATTCAGGAGCAAGTAGGTCAGTCGTACCGAAACAAATAGTTAATTAGCTAGGTCTTTAATATGAAGTGATCTCCAAAGGCGTAGTGCAATTAGATGGGACAGCGGTAACAATGGTTGGATTAATTAAAGATTTTAGCCTCACATTACATGCATATCCCAATGTGACCATCTTACAAGATGTATCAGTCATAGACTTGCCACCTCTCTTTGCATTATGTGTCAAGACTCTTCACCGCTAAAATTGAAGGTTATTTTTCTATTGATTGGTCACATATGTTATTCAGAACAAGGTATGGAGCTAAGGATACAATCATATCTGAGCCCATTGCAAACTTTCACATAGATCCTCATACACCAAACCCAATAAATTCAAACTCTTCAGCATTTGATCAAGAAGATTATTCAAGCACTCATGAAGTAGATACCAAAGTCAGATGCATTCTAGACTTGACCCTTGATGAGTGGGGAAACAAGAAACATGCTTTTGAACCTTACAAAGAAATTAAAGAATCTGATTTGGGATTCTATTTTTTACATGAATAAAATCAACCTCTTCCTAGCATCACCAAGATAGATCACAAGGATTATAATGAATTATGGTAGTTATTCTTTGATGACTCAAGAATTAGACAAGGTGTCGGAGGAGGAGCTATGCTCATTTCACCACAAGGTATGAAATACTACATAGCTTTTTGTTTCCGTTTTGCTTGCTAAAAAAAAATAGCTGAGTATGAAGCCTTGATTCATGGATTTCATTGAGCAAGAAAGAGAGGCATTAAAAACTTACAAGTGTTTGGCGATGGTGAGATAGTTGTGAATCAAGTAAGAAGACGTAATGCTCCCAAGAATTATCTATAGAAGAACTCCACAAATCAGGTATGGGATCTCATTCAATATTTTGAAGCTTTTAGTATCAATTACATCCCAAGGAAGAAGAATGAAGCAGTAGACAGATTGATAGCAATCATGGCAGTGTTTGATGTTGTAGAAAGTATCAAGAGTGAGAAATCTTGGCCCCATATTAAAGTGTTGGTAAGATAAGTTGTTCTAGACAATAACACAAGTTGGCAAGTAATTGAGAATGATTAGTAAATTGTCAATTTTATACAATTAGAAGTCGAGTTCTTTGCGAAAACCAAGACAAGTTGGAATAGCGGAATGGTGACCAAGTGGTGCAGATAAGAAATAAAAAATTACCAAAATGTCTTGTAACTTTGGAATCAATCTACAACCCAAATGATCAATTTTAGAAGGAGATGGAAAATATTCAGGTAAAGGGTGAATATTTGGAGCTTATTTCAATAGATGAATGCAAGACATTGTAAATTGGCAACGTAAGTACCCAACAAGAAAAATATGAATTAGTTTAACTTTGTCAAGAATTCCTAGATGTCTTTGCATGGAATTATAAAGATTTAAGAGGTTTCAACTCAAAGTTGGCACAACACACTATTGAGATGGATCCATGATTTAAACCTATCAGATAGAAGCAACGGGCGGTAAATCCTCACATTGAACCTCTCATGAGGAAATAATTTAACAAGTTGATTGAAGCTAGCATCATCTTCCCTATCAAACATTCAAGTTGGGTTGTAAACTTGGTGCCACTGAGGAAAAAAAATGGAGAAATCAGATTATGTGTTGACTTCTATGATCTGAACAAAGTATCAATCATGGATCATTATCCACTTCCATCAATGGAACAAATCTTACAAGTTGTAGCTGTCTCTGAAAGGTTTTCATTGTTAGACGGGTACTGAGGCTATAATCAGATAATGGTGAAATAAGAAGATCAATTCAAGACAACCTTCACCACGAAATGGGGCACATACACTTATAATAAGATGCCATTTGGATTGTCAAATGTCAGAGCGATGGTTCAGCAAGCTATGTATATGGAATTCAAATGCTTAATCAACAAGATGGTGTTGGTATATCTACATGATATCACTGTCTTCTCAAAGAATACTGCAAACCACCTCTTTCACCTCAAGCAAGTATTTCAAAGGTGTAGAAGGTTCAAAGTGTCATTGAATCCAAGGAAATGTGTATTTTTGGCACACAAGGTAAAGTTGTTGGGCCACATTGTCTCAAGAGAGGGGTTAACAATTCACCTTGAAAGATTTGAAGACATTAGAACACTTCCATTTCCACATCACAAGAAATCTCTCCTTGCTTCTTGGGGAGAATAAACTTTTTCCACATATTTGTGCCTAATTTTGCCACTCTTGTGAAGCCTTTAATGATGATGCTGAAGAAGAGCGCTGGATTCAAATGGACAACAGAAGGAAAATCTAGTTTTGAGGTTATCAAGTGTGCAATATTACAATCCCTAACTCTTATTAACCAATACTTTTCAAATAATTTCATTTTGTATACCTTTCGAGGGTCAGATACAATCTCAACTATCTTGGTTCAGCCTAATAGAGAAGGTTAAGAACATCCCATAGCATTTTTTAGCCAAAGCCTGAAAGATTATGAAGTAAGGTACTCTTTTATTGAGAAATATGTTCTTGTTGTCATTAGGAGTTTGATGAAGTTCAGACACTTAGTCTCGAATAACAAGATTCAACTACTATTGTATCATGCTACTGTCAAGGAATTTCTTCCTAACAAGGATTTGAATGAGAAGAGAGCAGGTTGGATCACTCAGGTAATGGAATACGATATTGAAATAAAAGTGACCAAGTTGGTCCATAGCAAAGGTCTATGTGAGTAGCTCAGTTCCAAACAATGAGCTGAGTCAACAGATAAAGAAGAGGTTGTCCTACTACTGTAGAATGAGCTAGAGTAGCTAACTAATGATGTTCCCATTCCATGTTGGACACAAGACTTAGTACATTACCTCGAAATAGGTTTGTGCCCTCTAGAAATTAGAAAAGCAAAGATAAGGTACTTTAGATTACAAGCCATTCTGTATGTGCTTATTGACAATGTTTTATTCAAGATAGACATTAATGGTGTCCTATTAAGGTGCATTGGGACAATCCAAGTTGAGAAGATATTACATGAGTTAGGTGATGGATAAGCAGGAGGCCATTTTTCTTTGCAGGTACCAGCACTCAAAATTATGAGGGTTGGTTACTATTGGCCTAAGGTTTTTAGTGATTACTACTCATGGATCAAGAAAAGAAAGAAGTGTGCATTCTTCATAGGGAAAGCAAGATTATCAGCCCTTCCACTTTGTCCAATTTTGGTATATCATCCATTCGTGCAATAGGGATTATACTTCATTGGAGTAATCAACCCAAATTCAAGTCAAGGCCACAAGTGGATTCTCAAAGTGACTGAATATTTCACCAAGTGGACTAAAGCAGTGACACATAATGAGGAAAATGAATCCAGCATCTTGGATTTCTATGAAGGGATAGTCACAAGGTTTGGTTCCCTTACTACTATAATAACAGAAAATGCATTGGTATTTCTTAGTGCAAAGATAACCGAATGGGTTGTAAAAATGGTGTATATCTCATCACCTCTTCAAATTATTACCCTAAAGGTAATGGTGAAATAGAGTCCACAAAAATGAACTTGTTGAGAATAATCAGAAGGAATATTAATGAGAATCAGAGAACTTGGCACACAAAACTCAAATCATCTCGTTGGGAGGATAGGGTCACACCCAAGAGGTCTACATGAAGCTCTCCATTTAAGCTTGTATATGGAAGGAAGAATTTCTTCCTATATCATTTGATTTGCCAAGATTAGAACTCATGAAACAACTGGAAATAATTGATTTTGAGCCTATGGAGATAAGGTATGCAAAGTTGATGGAGTTAGAAGAAGCAAGAGAACACACAGTGCAGACCATAGATAAGGATCAAGCGTTGACCAAGAAGAGCTTTCATAAGAAAGCTAAAGCTAGGACATTCCAAGTTGCAGACTTGGTACTGAAGTGGGATACAGACCATGCAAAGCTAGGAAAACATTCCAAGTTCGATGCCATATGGAGTGGTCTACACGTCATCACCGAATGTAAAGGTAGCAATGCCTTATGGTTGGCTAAGTTGGATGGTGAAGAATTACAAATTCTAGTCAACGGGATCTGTCACAAACATTACTACTAGAAGGAGAATTCTCACCCTCCAATTCCTCTAGGTGTGTATGCACATTTTCATTGTTATTAGCATAGGTTTCATTTCCCTAAGTGCTCTATCACAGGTTTTTTTTCTTTGGGGTTATGTCATTGTACAGTTATATGCACCTCTGGGTGAATGTTGTAGCGGTCCATTTCAGGAATAGGTAAAACCCCCAAGTCAAGATAATTTTATACTCTCAGAAATATCATCATCAAGATTTTCTTATGAAAATTGAGAGTGTGAACAGCGGGGCAAGTTCAGCGTCACCTAGTGCAAGTGTCAAATTCAATTTTTAAGAACAAGATCAGTATCGGGCTACCATCCATGAATCTATGCCTAATGGATACAACAAGGTAGCTGATCCATTCACCTAGCAGGTAGGTGATCCCATGAGTCACCAAACTATTATCCCAATTTTACCACCAGGAAAAATTGATCAAATATGACAAAACATAGAGGAAATGAAGGGATCAACTTAGGCATGTGGCCTCACATTCAATCCCAAAATTGAGCCCAGAATGATACAACCTAAAGAAGAGAAAAATAACTAGGGAAGTGGACCACGTGCCTTATCAACACTATTCTAAGGGAATAATCCAAAGTAAGATCCTGAAATGAGTACCATCTAGCCACGTAGCTAGAGTCTAAAAAAGGTTACATCAGATGTTGAAAAGTCTTAATAGGGACAGAAACAACAAAAGCATCCTAACAGCGCACCTTTCTAGGATGAGACCTGTAAAGAGGGTCGCTGGATGAGCGTGGATGATGCCACGTGGGCAGAGTCAAAAAAGGGACAGACCTGGCCGGTGAAAGGAGCCATACGTCAACTCAACACAACTCCAAAGGTAAGACTTAAAATGCAGGACCTGTCAACACCAATCCGGTACTATGATAATTCTTCACCGGGAAATCCTCGTGCTATGATTATTTACTAATGCACATCTTTTAGTTTGGTGGATGGAATCTAGAAACATAACAACAACCATAACACAAGAATACCATAGACTATGATAAGAAGGAATGACGATAAATCTAAAATATAAGTGTAAATTATAATATCAACATGAAATTGTTACAATCTCACCCACGAGGTACTTCAAGTGTTACTGACTTCACTTGCCTTCCAACAATAACTATGGGAGAAACTTCACAATTACACTTCTTAATGGCTTCTTTAACACACCTTCAAAATGATGGCTTCCTTTACACACTTACTCATACAATATTTCTCACTACTTCCTTCTATATGCTAAATGAGGGGGGTGGCCTCTTTATTTATAGGAATTTAGGCTTATCCATCTTATCTCTAAGATAAGATAGGAAATATCTTCCGGCCAATCATATTTCATGTCTAAAATCTTGCCTTTACATGTAGGCTTATCTTCTAAGATAAGATAAACCTTATCATCTTGCATGGGTTCCACCTTTTTAGACTTTTCCCCAAATAAAATACACAAAATATTTATGACATCACTCTTTGTCCTTATTACAAATATAATATTTCTAATTCCTAATCATGTAGACCCTACTTCTGTACTTATCCCAACTTTGACATTTTAACATTACCGGACCACTTACAACAAATATTTACTTTTTACAACATTCCTATTGTACTTTGACTGTTACTGTACTCTACATTATTGGCGGCACCGTACTGACAGCACCGTTATCTTCCATCGGACGCTACTACTAATTACACTTAACAACATCATATTCCTAATACATACATTAATGAAATGGAAATTACGGAGGAAAATTTTAGTGTTGACATCTTCCCCCTTCCTAGCTTCTACTCCGTCCTCGGAGTAGACTATTCTGGTGCTTGGAAAATCTTCAACTTGTCGTGGTTGACCCATTTTGTAATGGGAGTGCCATCCAATTCCTCCAGTCGGTACGTACCATTTTCATGCACAACTGCTATTTTGTAGGGCTCCATCCATTTTGGAAGAAATTTTCTCTGTCTTCTTTTTTTGTATCTGGAATCATATACTAGAACCAAGTCATTCACATGAAATGGAGACCAACGGATCTTTTGATCAAAGTATTCCTTCTGCTTCATTTTCTTCTTATAGCTTGTATCCTTTGCTATTTCTCTCATTTTCTCTAGCAAATGAAGATGTACCAACCTTTCTTTTACTAAATCACTTTCATCCATCCTTTCATTTTTCATAACTTTCACAGTGGTAATATCAAACTCAATAGGAAGAATTGGATTAATGCCATATGCCAACTGAAATGGGGAGTATCCTGTTGCTGACTTTGATGTTGCCCTATATGCCCACAATGCTGCATGAATCCTTTTATCCCATTTATGTACCTGCAAGGTTGCATCTTTTGCTAGAATTTGACACAACACAAAATTTGTTCATTCCACCTGTCCATTTGTGTTTGGATTGTATGTTGTTGCCTTCTTGTGCTTAATAGAAAACTTATTGACTAGGGATTCTACCACCTCATTAATGAAGTGGCTTCCTTCATCTATTGCAAATACAAATTTTTTCCCTAGCAAGTAATTCCTAAACTTCTTTACAGCAAAAATGATAGACAGAGCCTCTTTTTCAGTTATAGTATAATTTACCTCAGCACTACTCATTTGTCTGCTCCCAAAGTAAATTGGATGTTCATTCCCATTTTCATCCTTTTGGCTTAGAGTACTTCCTAGTGCTACATCTGAGGCATCCGTATACACAATGAATGGCTTGCTCTAATCTGGATTCTTTAAAATAGGTGAAGACACTAGGGCTTCCTTCAGTTGTTCAAAAGCTTCATGCGCCTTATTTCCTGGTTCATAAGTAACATCCTTCTTCAAGAACTAGGTTAGTGGCTGTGTAATCTTTGAGAAATTCTTGATGAACCTTCTATAGTAACCCACATGGCCTAAAAATGATCTCAATTTACTTCTATTCATAGGAAATGGTAACTCTTTGATTTTTGAAACTTTATCAGGATTAATACCAATACCATCTCTGGATATAACATGCCCTAACAGAACGCCTTTAGAACATCTAAAGACACACTTTGTAGGGTTTAGTGGGGCTTATGCTTCATCTAACCTTTGAAATGTTGTCTCCATCTAGTGTAGGTGGTCCATCTTGCTCCCATAGATGCAAAAATCATCCAGAAATAGTCTGATGAAGTTCCCAATGTAGGTTTTGAACACCCTATTCATCAAATGTTGGAATGTTGCTGGAGCATTACACAACCCAAAAGGCATAACTTTATAAGCAAACGTTCCCCAAGGAGTTTTGAAAGTGGTCTTCAAATGATCTTTCTCTGCTATATGAACTTGGTTGTAGCCACTATATCCATCAACAAAACTATAACACTCCTGGCCAGCTACTTCATCCAAGATCTGATCTGAGAATGGAAGAGGGTAATGATCCTTCTTTATTGCCTTATTGAGCTTCCTGTAGTCAATACAAATGCGTAGTTTCCCATTATTTTTAATTGAGATCACAATGGGAGAAACCCATTCTGAATTCTCCACAGCAAATATGAATCCTGCATCAAGCAACTTATCTATTTCTTCTTTTACAATCTTGGAAAAATTAGGATTCATTCTATATGGCATTTGCTTTATAGGCTTAACACCATCTACCAGCTTAATAAAATGTTCTACCCAACTTACTTGATGGAGTTCCTTGTAATCAAAAGTGAATATGTGTATGTACCTTCGAAAGAGCTGGAGGTAGGATTCCTTCTCACTCTCCATCACAGCATCACCAATCTTTATTTTCTAGAGACGATCATCAATTTCTTCTTCAGATAATTTTATGGGGTCATGAGTCGGTGTGACTGGAAGGATATCCATGACTGAAACATCAACCTCACTTTATTCATCTTCTGTGTCCACTTCATTGGTACTAGAGTAATCAGAGGATGTCCAATCATCAGTTTCATCACTTGAATCGACAGGTTCTACCTTATGATGCTGAGGGATCACGTTTATTTTCACCCTCTCTCTACCACATTCAAGTGTCATGAAGCCTTCATTCCAATAGTTTCTTGCATGAACTCTCCTTAGCCATGGTCTTCCCAACAACATTAGATACGCAACAGTACCATTTTTCATCACCTGAAAGTCTACCACACATACAAATCCCATAACAGATATTGCCACATTTGAAACTACACCTTCTGGTTTAGTTTTTCCCTTATTTAATGACCTTAATATAAGTGTTGAGGGGCGATCAATTTTTGAACCCAACATATTCATTACAGACTTGGTCATTACATTAACTGCAGCACCTCCATCAACTAAGACATCATGAATTGAAATACCATTCCATAGTACCTCAGCTTGTGGAGCATAGGGATCCATCTCTACCTCCAAAACAGGGACCTCAACCTCCTTCCTTTGTCGAGTATTGAGTCCACTTCGCAGCTCCCGCCTCTTCTTAGAAGACATAGCCAATAGTTGACCATATGTAATATTTGCAGGACTTTTGGATAGATCATCTAAGATGGAGAATGGTCCTTGTCCCTGTGAAATCAGAAAATCCTGCACACCCAACTTTCTTCTCCTATGTTTCTTACTAGTTTCTCCTTTCATCTTCTTAGGATCATTTCCATCTTGGTTATCTTTTTCTTTCTTTCTTTTTGTTACAAACACATCTACTTCATTATTTATGCTCTTATCTACTACATCAAAAGAATTCGCAGGTGCTTTTCCTTTATCAGTATCTCTTATACCAGATGTAGAAGCTCTATCTGGACAATTATACTTATAATGACCCTTTTTATAACAACCATAAAATACAACTTTAAAAATATTTCTTTGTGGACCTCTATCTCCTCCCTGAGAACTAAATTCTTTTCCTTGGAGAAGATTAATAGTTAACTGACCCATCTTCTTGAGAAGATCTTCATACTCAGTAGATGTACTAGGATAAATATTTGTGCTCACTGAGACTGGTTGTGGATTCTTGACCAAAGGTGCTAGTGTAGGCTCTACTTTAGCAACAATTTCTTTGGGCTCCTCTTCCATGCTTTCTTCTTGCCTTCTTGCAATCTCCTTTGCTTGTTCAATGGTAGCTGGGCGGTCATACTTCACTTGTTGTCTGATCTCTAGCTTCATCCCAAGAATGAAGTGCTTACATAGGAGATTATCCATGCCATTCATCAACCCATCCGCTAATCCTTCCTTCCGGATCTAGGCATCGAGCTTCCTCCTTAACTCTAGAACATGAGTATGATAATATCTTATCTTCTCCTTCTCTCCTTGGGCTATCTTTTTGATCTCGATCATGAGATCTGCATATTTCTGTTGTTCACTAAATTCTTCAAGAAAACTTTCAGTTAATAAATCCCATGAGTTTTTACATTTTCACCTAGTGTTTCAAACCACCTAAGTGTTGAACCATCTAAAAAGGTAGGAAAAAATTGAGTCCATTGTTCCCTTCTTATAAGGCCATTACAAATACAAGATCGTTTAAACTCTTGAATGAAAGTGGAAGCATCTTCATTAGATTGAGCTGAAAAAATAGAAATCTTCCACATTTTCAAAAGTAACCACAGTGAAATACCAACCCACAAGTACAATCAACAAGACTTATCTGCACAAATAATTGGAATCACTGTAATAGAAAGTGACTTTACACTTTTCTATAGTAAAATATAAATGACCATGGTAAACTATGGTAAAACTTAACTTACTGCAGTAAAAAATGACTTTACTGTTGTAAACACTATTCACGATAAAAAGTGAAGTTACTGCGGTAAATAATATTCACGGTAAAAAGTGACTTTACCATGGTAACTACTATGCACAGTAAAAACAAAGTTACTCTCCAAATGATTTCTGACTAAGTGGGAATATCTCTCCAGAAAATCCACCAACGAGGAATGGTCCTGGCAACGGAACCAAAATGTCAACACCAATCTGACACTATGATAATTCTTCACCGGCAACTCCTCATGCTATGATTATTTACTAATGCATAACTTTTAGTTTGGTGGATGGAATTTGAAAACACAACAACAACCATAACACAATAATACCATAGAATATGATAAGAAGGAATGACGATAAATCTGAAATATAAGTGTAAATTATAATATCAACATGAAATTGTTACAATCTCACCCATGAGGTACTTCAAGTGTTACTGACTTCATTTGCCTTCCAACAATAACTATGGGAGAAACTTCACAATTACACTTCTTAATGGCTTCTTTAACACACCTTCAAAATGATGGCTTCCTTTACACACTTACTCATACAACATTTCTCACTACTTCCTTCTATATGCTAAATGAGGGGGGGTGGCCTCTTTATTTATAGGAATTTAGGCTTATCCATCTTATCTCTAAGATAGGATACGAAATCTCTTCTATCCAATCATATGTCATGCCTAAACGCTTGCCTTTACATGTAGGCTTATCTTATAAGATAAGATAAACCTTATCATCTCACATGGGTTCCACCTTTTTAGAGTTTTCCACAAATAAAATACATAAAATATTTATGACATAACTCTTTGTCCTTATTACAAATATAATATTTCTAATTCCTAATCATGTAGACCCTACTTCTCTACTTATCCCAACTTTGACTTTTTAACATTACCAGACCACTTACAACAAATATTTACTTTTTACGACATTCCTATTGTACTTTGACTGTTATCGTACTCTACATTATTGGCGGCACCATACTGATGGCACCATTATCTTTCATCAGACGCTACTACTAATTACACTTAACAACATGCTATTCCTAATACATACATTAATGAAATAGAAATTACGGAGGAAAATTTTAGTGTCGACAGACCCAAACAAGCGCAAGCCCTCTACGTGTCTAGTTTCAAACATGTTACTCTGCCAAATAAAAAGGACTAAGCCAAACAAGCAGAAAACCCGACATGTCTATTTGGTGCTCCTTCAAGGGGTGAATCCAAATGCAGTCCCCAAATGAGTGAAAACCTGCCACATAGTCAAGGTCAGAGGAATGTCTCACCAGTCGTTGAAAAGTCTAGGCTTCAGATAGGAACAATGGAAGCTTCCACATGTCAACTCGGCGTATCTATGGGGGTAGAGTCCAAGAAGGGTCTTCAAATAATCGCCACTCCCCCATGTGTCTCATGTTAGGCATAGTGTCTCTACCAAAAGGAGGGGTTTAAGTAGAACACAAAGGGAACATAACAGGCCCTCGAATGATGCAATGTGTCAGTTCGATGCAATTTCAAGAGCCAACATGACGGGTCGAAATCTTGAGATGAGCGGGGCTGCCATGTACATGTTGCGCGAATAGACTCCAAGCCCGAAGCACCTTTAGGCGGGGATATCTTTTGACTGGAAGCTCATAATAAAGCGGGAGAGGACGTTTTGGAAAGATCTCTACACCTGTTACTCACCTGCCACCATTAATGATTCAGCCCACAATTTCTTAGGCTATCAATTCTCCCACCTGCCCCCATAATGGATTATGGTCTTCCTTTCTTTCCCAACAAGGAACAATGATGGGGGCATGGGTATTGCAGTAGGACCCTGTACGATGGAAAAGTGACAAGAAAACATGGGAATCTACAAGTAACTCTTCCTCACACCAGACCTCTCGAGGTCATGCTGAGATAGTAGGTGGGGATGGAATATGTGTGAGATGCAGAAAAACTAGTTAGGCAATCTGATGTCTTCAACACACACTAGTGGAAACTGTGAATCTAAGGCAAAGAAGGCCCTCCTAACCTGAACTCATGTGATAGATCAATCTATAAGGATGACTTCTCAAAGGATCCAATCAATATTGAGCTCTGGCATGATTCGGTCTATGGGTTTCCGAATACGCGGAAAATGACCTGGGATAGTTTTTTGTATATCTCCAGATAGTCATAGGGTGGATGGTAAATATAGTTAACTCTATGGGTGATTCTCTGGCCTGGTCTAGAAATTCTTAGCTCTGTTAGCTGCTACGTCTAACAAGGATAACTGTTTGATGATGATAGGTGGAAGTGGAGTAGATATGAATACTAATGTACATAGGCCAGCATCTACGTCTGATTCACTTATGGATTCGTTGGGCTGTGGGACTTGTGGGTCACAACCGTAGATTTTTGTTTGTTGTGGTCCTACTATGGTCATGTGCAGACTCAGTCCCTAATCCCTAATATCAAATATAAATATGCTTTCTCGGCCCCTATATTTAAAGTTAACAGTTGTGCGATCTTTTCAGAGTATCTCACAGGCGTTCGTGTAACCTGAATTCTTAAGCTAGTATCTATATCTGTGAGAGTGTCTCTTACGTCTGGCTGTGGGACCAAAGGATCACAACCAAATTTTTTCTCTCTTCTAAGCCCTTCCATAGTCATGTGGATATGTATCTAGGGTAATCTGTAGTTTGGTTGATTTTACCAAAACGTGTTTGCTTAGTTGTCTTCTATGTTTAACTTGCTTAACTGGAGGTTGATCTGTTGTAAATTTGTCATTGTTCGGAAAACATGGATCCTAAGATTCTGATCTATATCAGTTATTATTGTTAAGAGATTGGGTTGGGGCACGATTGGCTCGAATACATATTCTCTGGGCTCTCTGGGTCCCGTGATTGTCATACAAAAGTGACAATGTAAATCCAATTGCAACAAAGTGAAATTAACTATATGAAGTGTTTTTATAGCATATATAAATTCTCTATTTTTGTATTTTTCTGATGAATTTATATGAATGAAATTGAAGGAACAATTATTTTAATATATCTAGATTTTGATAATTAATCTAATGATGGATTTAAAAAAAACAAAGCAACCGAGTATAGCTACTTTCCTGTGCAATTGTAAATCTATTGTGAATAATGAAATAACTAATGTAATCTATTTAAAAGACTCTTGATCCTACCTCAGAAGTGAGAAATGAATCATAGTTTCTCAGAAACTATCAATCCCCACAGCTTCCTTGGCAATGTCGAAAGTAAAATTGACTGGAATGAAGTGATTGGCTACTCTATTTGATATGCTTCTAATTAGAACTTTGAAAGCTAGTACCTGGATTTTACTGAACAGGGGCAAATCCGATGGTGTGTGTGGTTTTGTCCCCTCAGTGTGATCTCCTCGTTCCTTCATGCTCACGTGGATCCAGAAAAGAGTGTAATGCTAGTATCAATAGAAGTAGATATTGGAACAAAGGTAGCTTAGGATACAGACTGAATATAATGCGAGTAGGAGAGGGATAGCGCAACAGTACAAAGCTTTGCTTATTCAATTCCTAGTAGGATTTATTGCGAGTCATGCAACATAAAATGTCCAGAACCTGAAACTATCCTGTTTGACAAGTAAAACCTACAACTTTAATGTCTCCCTACTAAGAATTAAATTGTTCTACTTTAATGGACTTCCTGAAGTAATGGCAACACTTGCACAAGATGGATATGTGGCTTTCTAATAGCAAAACAACATTAACTAAGCATGCAATGAACTAAACTATGAATCCTAAGCAAAATAAAAGACTGAACTACTAAAATGAGAAATTGAGAAGCAAATTTGATGGGCCATTTTCTTGAGCACAAGCCAACTATTTATAGCATTTGCATTTACCCAAAGGAAAAAACCAAATTGAACTCTTAAACCATAAACAATGCCAAAACACTATTCCAGGGAACCAGAATCATTAATGCAAGCCAAAGGTGGTGAAAAAAGATGGTAAACGTTGAAATTTACATGAGTCATGTTAAAAGGAACATTATGGAAAATGCTTGAAGGACCGCCGCCCTGAGTAGGGTGGTAGTTATAGGAATACCGCCATTTTTGGGTGGCGGTCACAAGACCGCCGCCCATGCAGGGCAGTGGTTTCGTCACTGAAGACTAAAATACAAAGAAAAGAGGGGAAAAAAGAACAACAAAGCATGTAGGGGCTAAGCGGGGCATGTGGGATGTTAACGCATACTTGGAGAGCTTTTCCAAATACCGAACACCTTGCAAAGAGACCTGTATCATCAGTGGAGCATGTCTTACGTTGTTCTGGTAGTGCAGTACCCTACAATTTTTGGTATGTACATAGTGCCCCCTCGGAGAAGAATTTTAGCCATGAAGAGGCATAAAACAGTGGGTCTGAGTATGGAGGTCCCGAAATGGGAAGTTGGAAGTTATACCTAATACGTCTGTGTGTCGAAATGACACAAATCAAAAATTCCTACTACCTGTAAAAAGAAAAGAGGAATCAAATGTAGAAGGACAAAATAGATCAGAAAATAAATGCTAAAATAATGGGAAATGGGGATGTACCATTTGTGCAGAGGTAAAAACTTACCTCCGTTGGCACTCCAAAACTGTGAGAAAGGGATTCAAAATGAGTTAGGATGCTATATATGGAAGTGGGCCCATTTTCCTATTCATTTGTGCATGTTGATTTGGTTGGTTTTGAGCTCTGGGACCCACGGTGACGGTTTCTTATGAGAGTAGAGTCAAAACGTTTGTGATGAGATAGCGATCATGCCTTCGTGAGTAGATCATCGACCCGCGAGATCACATGTTAGTTTTTCTCAATTTATCGTTTTTACCGCCAAAATTTTAAATTGTTAAAATATTTGTCATGGGGGGGTTATTTTTTAAGATGTTAGGTTCAAAAGGTCCATCTAGGGGGGCGACTACTGGGTAGGCTTTTTTTTAGTATAAAAGTGTTATATTTCATGTTTTTTGGCCTTTTTCATATATAAAACCCACGTGGGTTTTCGGGACACAATCGGCGCCCTGAACAGGGCGGTGGTCACGTGACCACCACCCTATTCAGGGTAGCAGTTACAAGACCGCCACCTTTAAGGCGGCAATTGTGAAACAAACACCCTGCTCAGGGCGGTGGTTCTTCACAGAATGCCAAAAGAACACTTGTTTGAAATTGTTTTTACATTTTTAGCATCTTTATGTGTTTTCGTGATTTTTCTAATGTCATTTGGATGCTAAATTTATCTTTTTTGTGTGTTTTTGGGTGTATGCAGGTGAGGGAGGAGTACATTCAGTGGAGTCGAGAGAGAGAGTGTGATTGGCTCCCAGCAATGTTACATGCCCTTTCTCAGGATGAGCAGGAAACTCTTCAGAGGGCTGGTATACTGCGTATATCGCACGTTCTATATGTTCCACCATCCAGTCACATACTCTATGACTTATTTTCCTATTAGGATGCTGATCGGTACACCTTTCGATTACCAGGGGTCCAAGGTGAGTAGACCATCACTTTGGAGGATGTTTACCATATCCTGGGGGTCCTGATCATCGGGAGATGACTCACCCTTGAGACAGCAAGTTCACGGGCCCAGATAGCACAGTGGGCTTCTTACATGGGAGATGTAGTTATCTCCACTAGCTCAAAGAAGGGGGTGAGGGTCCAATCTATCCCTAGCTTTCCCATCCCCTTGATTCGTCGGGCCATTATGGGGATCCTTGCCTCGAGATTGATCAGGGACAAGGGAGGAGATACACTACTCTATTGTTGGTCCCCCATCATTGCACAGATCGAGGGACATGGCTGGATTTACGCCTGGGGAGCATATATACTTGGGACTACCTACTATGACTTGTATAGGGTAGTTCATTTACAGGGGCAGTCTTTGAGCCACCTGACCCTAGTTATGAGTTGGGTTTATGAGCGCTTCATCCCCTATGGTAGAGGTGTAGAGGTTGTAGATCCCAGAGCTGTGAGGGTAGCCAGATGGAAAGATATGTCGATGCTCAGAGCACCTCACTAGCCAGTTGCTTCCCTGAACACTGATGACATGAAGGCCACACCATATCAGGCCATGGCAGGTTTATGGGGTGAGGAGGCTCTTACTTTGATTTCCTACTTCACCACAGGGCAGCTTGTTGACAGGGTAGGGAGAGTGGAGATACACCCCTTTGGCCGAGTTCCTCAGCAGTTTGGCCTACCTTATATGGGTATGCTTCCCCCGGTAGTGCTAGTATACAGGTCAGTTCGAGAGGCCAGAGGGGTTCCTAGAGGGCGGGGTTGGATAGTTGTTACCCCTGGCTTTCTTATTGTAGCTAAGCAGGTAGTACATGCCCAAGGGAGAGCTAGTGCTCCTCAGGCACCCTTACTTCAGATTGCCTCTAGTCCCGCTCACAGCAGTGATGACCCCATCGACATATAATCTGAGTTTGAGGAGTTCACAGGGGGAGAGATAGAGGAGGAGACCGAGGCCAAGGCCAGTGAGTCAGGGGGAGAGGAGGACAGTGATCCTGAGTGGCATGACACTCAGGATATCATGCAGGCAGAGAGGGCAGAGTAGATTGTAGAGAGGGTGAATTTGGTTTCAGAGGAGCCACTCTCCCAGGTCCTTAGTGGGGAGGATGAGTCCATTGTGGGACGCTACGTCACTCCAGCCACACGAGGAGCACCTCAGTCAGTGGCGACATCTATGGCAGGTGCTGACCCTAGAAATCCATCCTGGAGGCCTAGTGACCCGAGTAAGTTATCTTCCCATTGCTTTGAGTTAGGATTTCTTTAATTTCCATCTCTCCTTTTGTTTACACTTAAGTTTATCTCTTTTTTTATTTATAATTCATTTTCTCGTTTGTTTGCAGATACCACCGATGAGTGGCGAGACCTGATTCGCAGGGTATGCACCGATACCCTGATGATCCCCATGGAGAGGACCCGTGCAGAGCTATCTGTGGATGCAAGGGAGCCCTCAGTAGCTAGCAGACATACTAGTTACGTCTTTGTCCCCATCTGGCATGTGGCTAGGATGGTATCTACCCTCCGTATTAAGCTGGCACGGTATAGGATAGTAGAGTGCCTGATGAGTAGTCATTCTCATGGTGAGACCGCAGCTGCCCCTTGGGATTGTGAGCCCTCCATGCATTCAGAGTGCTAGCATAGCCGGAGTCCTAGGCGTGGGCGTGCACCTTCAAAGGGATCTCATAGGGGTTGAGAAGCCACTTGGCTCTCTTAGATTTTTGTATGACATTTTTGTACTTCCCAGGATCTTTGAGTGTTTTGACCATGCTTAGCACGTGATGCATTGTACAGGAATTTTGACCATTTTTATATATATATATATATATATATATATATATATATATATATTTGGATCATACTCTTGGCATTCATGACCTTGCTTCCATTTCCATTTCCACATGTAAACTATGATGTTATGCTTATATGCTTTTTAGAATGTATGCAATGGAGATCAAATGATACAAGTGTCTACTTTCTTTTTGTATTTAATGATGCTGATATATGATAATGTAGATATAATGTGATTTTGAATTTTCAGTTTCTTTAAGCAATTTTGATACCTCATATCTATTTTGGCAAAGTGGTGAAGATAAGCCGGTATGATGAGCAGATAAACCTGCCCGAATCCTAACTCCACACAACTAGTAAGATGTGAGGGCTCATCGTCGAGAGCTAGAAAGGGAATGAGTTATGAAATGTGTTGAAATGATAGTGATGAAGAGATAGAAAAAGATTTGGTGGAACCAAATTAGGATGCTACAAGCCTACTCTACTCGAGTGACTCCATAGTTTGGGATGCAACTTGCTTTGCGGTTTATCTAGACTTAGATCTGTAGATGGCCACATGGTAGAAAAAATTTGGGTTTTAGGATTTTTAATTCTCTTGGAATTTTAGAGATCCGATTCATTTGTTTTGACTCAAGACTTTAAGATTTGAATTGTTTATTTAAGACCTCTTACGTTTGTTTGTCAAGAGGACCCCCCACACCTTGCCCCATGCTACTAGTAAGAAGCGTGGGTTTATCACCATGGGCAAGGCATAGGTGAGTAAGGCCATTTCCATCCTTTCCCAACCCTACATCACTAGTAAGAGATGCAAGCTCATCACCAAAGGTTGGTGAGGCAAGGAAATGTGTAAAATTAAAATTTTATGTTTGATCAATATTTGATTCGTTTACTTAAGCAAAATTTCAGCATGCTCTTACTTCCAAAGAGATATACATATGGGATAGATGTGACACGATGAAGCTTCTAGAACAGACATAGGTAAGACACCTATCCTAAGAAGAAACCAAAAGTGAGAACAAGCATGCAGACCTTGGTATGGTTACCGTTAAGACTTTGTCATAGATCTAGTTTTATTTGATGAAATGATTATGAAATAGTTGATGATATCATGGAAACGGAGAAGTATTTTTAGAGTGTTTATGTCAATACCATCAGAATTTTATAATGAATTTCTTTTAAGAATAATTTCCTCGATCAGAAATTTGTAAAAAACAAGCGGACAAAATGATCCTAACTATATGAAGATGCAATGTAGCTATAATTATATAAATAGTGCCGGTTGTTTATGCATAGAATCATTTAAGGTGTAGGGAATTGACTGTTTCACCAAATTCCTCACCTTCTAGTGTGCATAAGAGATATGCACCATTTCCATAGTCCTTCATTACTTGGTATGGGCCCAACCATTTGGGTTGGAACTTCCTTCCTTCGCCATTATTTTTATCGATCCGGCTATTTAGCCTTAAAACTAGATCACCCTCATATATGTCTCGTTCATAAACCTTCTTGTTATACTGCCGGCACATTCGGTCAGCATAGACTCTGTGCCACTGTTCAGCGTCTAACCTAGCTTCATATAGGCTTTCTAGTTGGGAAAGATGTGCTTCTCTATAAGCATATTCATCCAGGATCCCTTGTAATGAGATACGGAGACTGGGTATTTCAACCTCAAGCGGGAGAATTGCTTCTATCCCGAATACTAGCGAGAAAGGAGTCGCTCTTGTTCGTGTTCTTATTGAGGTTCGGTGGGCCCATAAGGCCGGATATAACTTCAAATTCCAATCTAGTTTGTTTTCTTTCACTGTTTTGAGGAGAATGGATTTTAACGTTTTATTTGTTGCTTCAGCTTGTCCATTGGCTTGGCGGTAATACAAGGAGGCCGTATGATGGCTTATTTTGAATTTATTGCACAATTCGTGAACTTCATCATTCTTAAAAGAAGTCCTATTATCCAAGATAATGATTTGTGGGACACCGTACCTACAAATGATTTGGTTCAAAATGAACTTGGCGATTATAGAACCCAGTATAGTAGTAAGAGGCATAGCCTCTACCTACTTGGTAAAATATTCAGTGGTCGTGATTATGAAATTATGGCCATCTGTAGACGAGGGAGATAATTTCCCTATCAAATCGAGGTACCATGTAGAAAAGGGCCATGGAGTAGTGATTGGTTGTAGAGCTTCTGCCGGCATGTGGATCTCATGGGAGAATTCTCGGCACTTATGACACCTTTGTACAAACTCTACTGCATCGTGTTCTAGAGTAGGCCAGAAATAGCCCATCCGATGTATTTTATGAGTGGTGGCATGGCCACCGAAGTTTCCTCCACACATTCCACTGTGAGATTCATGGATAATCTTCTTAGATTCTTTTGTGTCGACACATCTTAGAAGCATTCCATAAAACACTTTTCGATAGAGCACTTTCTTTATAATGACGTATTTGGCTACAATAATACGTAACCACCTTCTTTTTTGTAGTGTAACGCCTTCCAGATATCTATGATCCATGATGTAATTAATAATATCAGTACACCAAGGACACTTAGAGATGGGAGGTCTGGTTTTGATGTAGTATACACATTCATCAAGAAAGTCCAGATCTACTAGATCGCCTCCATCTGGTGGGTTATTAGCTAACCAATCCGCAATGACTTGTCCTTTAACGGATTTTTGATTTATGAATGTTAATTCAAATTCACCCATTAAGGTTATAAAGTGTCCAGCCCTTTTAGACAAGGACCCTTGCGTGAGGAAAGTTCGTAAATGCTCTGTCTTTACAATGAACCTCATTTCTTGATTTAGCATATAGTGTCTTAAGCGTTTGGTTGCAAAGACTATGGAAAGGAATTCTTATTCTGCCTGTGTATAACATGTTTCATATTCAAGCAATGTTTGACTAATGAAATAGATTTCATGTTCTCTCTTGTCATTGTCTCCTTGAGCCAGCATACAGACTAGCGAGACATTGGTAGCTCGCGAATATAAAATTAACGGGCAATCTGGCTTAGGTGGCATTAACATAGGTGGTGATAACAAGAAACACTTAACTGTGTCGAAAGCTTCATTGCAATCTTCTGTCTAATCAATACTATAATATTTCTTGAGTAAATTGTTGATTGGATGCATGACGAAACTAAAGTTTGGGATGAATCTCTGGATTGCACCAAGATTTCTTAGAAATGACTGTTAACATTGAATCACAGCACCCTTGTGTTTATACAAGTGCATATACTTGAACTCATGGTGTGATTGGATAACATGGGTACTATCTCCAAGTTGTGGGACTTGCTACTTGAGATAGACCTCCAGAGAAAGCTGGTTCTTGCTCCTAAACTACCTGCCACAATCTACTCTAATGCAGGATAAGCTAACTATTCTAATCTAAATTTCCAAGGGACCAGGGAGAGAGAATGCATAAAATGAAAGCCTACACTAAAGCGGTGATACACCAGAAAAAGAGGGTGTGAGATTAGTCTCCAAATGTGTGAAATACAGAAGCAAAGTACACACTAGAAGAGGTGATGACAATTCTCCATACTCTAGCAAAATGCATTCACAATAATATTCCAAGCATACACAATGATAATGAATCCCTGCAAGAATATAATAATAGACACAATATTCTTGTAAATAAGGTTAAAGGGGCAAGAAGAATGCAAGAAAACACAGTAGGGGAAGATACATCCACAAACTTGTATTTTATTGCTTCCTGGTATGCACAGTTCAGTCTATTACAAGATAAGGGCCTGGATCACAATGCAAGGAGTCCACTACAAGGGCCTACAACACACTAGCTTCATAAAGAAATTATGGCAGAGCTTTGCTACCCAAAAAATCTCCTCCTTACAATGAGCCCAACACTCCAATTTATAGAAAAATGAGAAGGAAAAGAGAAGGGAAAATGGAAATCTCGAAATCTGTCCTTCAACCACCTGTAAGATGCATTAAATTGAGTGAAATGGTTATACATTACTTGCAAAAGGCTCCCCATACTGTCCCATGTGCTGCAGCAGAAAAAGAATGATGACCATGCCTCTTAATTGCACTCCCAACCACCAAATGAAACACTGTTGTGAACCCAGCCACGTTTTATAAAAAATATCCATATATATCTCACCAAATCTAGAATTTTTTGATTTATGTGCATCGGGCTCAGAGCCATGATTCCAACGGTATAGATTTTGTGTGATTTCATTGAGAAATGCAAAAGTTATGGCCTTCTGAGTGTGGGCAGCTATTTTGGGTCTGGAAGGCGTTTTCTGTCATTTGACGGGAATGACCATTAACTGACTGGAGCCAAATATGTTTCTCTTATTTAAATATATCTACCCTCATTAAAGTGTAGAGGACGTCATGCTTGTTCCAGAAAGTCCAATTTTATGAAAATCGGAGCTCGGAGTCAAAAGTTATGGCCGTTTGAAGTTTCCGAACCAAACGTTGACTTTTCTTCCTCTCCTTCGGCCGCTTCGGCTTTCCGCGTCCCGCACGTCCCTTTGGCCTGGATTTCCCAATACGAAATTCCTCTGTTTCACCTGGTTCGACCAGTTCACGTACTTCGCGTACTCTTGTCCCGCTTGTCCCGGACTGTTTGGGACAAATTCTTCCGATTCACCCGGTTCGGCCGGTTCGCGTACTTTTGTCCCAATTGTCCCGGTGCTAAAGTTCTCATTTCATCCGATCCGGCTGGTTCGCGTAATTTGCATACCTTTGGCCCAACTGTTCCGGGCTGGCTTAAGTCTTTTCAGCCGACTCGCGTCCTCCGCGTACTAACTGCCCAGATGTCCCAGACTACCTGTTTCAACAGTTAGTCAATTTCTTCCATTTTTTGGCCAGTTCGGATTTCTGCGTCCCGCGCGTCCCGACGTCCCACTTGTCCCAAATGCTGCATAGACCGCCTGGCAGCCTTTTGGCCGGTTCGCGCCCAGATGTCACTCATGTCACGACTATTGCGAGGACCAGGACTTAGCCATTTTTTATGATTTTTTCTGGCCCGAGCCTGTTTTTTACAATTTTTTCACCTTTCCTCAGAACTTGCTCTCTTCTTCTTGGATAGGGGAGTTAGAAAAAATCTAAGGGGACCCTAGAAACATGACCTTTTTCTCTGAATCAATCTATTTGCTTGGGACTTGTGAATTTAATGCATGTTAACAAAATTTACTCTAGGGGGGCAAATTTTGGATAACAATGACCTAATTCCAAATTCATCCGAAGGTGGGATTATTTCGAGATCAGCCCTAATTTTGGTTGGGTCAACATCGATCCCGCATGAAGATACAATGTAACCTAGGAGCTTCCCTCCTGTTACACCAAAGACACATTTTTCTGGATTTAGGGTGACTCCATATTCTATCAGACATGAAAGAATGACGTGAAGCACTTCCAGATGGTCACAACGTTTCTTGGCCCTGGCCAACAACTCATCTATGTAGGATTCCACAATTTTATGAATAAGGTCATGAAATATATATGTCATAGCGCGCTGGTATGTAGCGCCAGCATTCTTGAGACCGAATGGCATAACAACATAGCAATAGGTTCCCCAAGGAGTTACAAACGTGGTCTTAGCTTGATCTTGTTTGATATCCTAATTTGATTGTATCCCGAGAATCCATCCATGAGAGACAACAGATCAAATCCAGCTATTGCATCAACAATGATGTCTATGGATGGTAACGGGAAGTCATCTTTAGAAAACGCCTTGTTAATGTATCGGAAGTCTATGCAGATGCGTATCTTCCCATTCTTTTTGAGAATGGGAATGATATTAGATACCCACTGAGAGTAATCAAATGGCTTGATGAATCCTACTTGGAGGAGTTTCATTACCTCCTCTTTCACCATGAGAGCTACCTTAGGTTTCATTGGTCTTGATTTTTGTTTAATTAGCTTTGCATCTGATTTAGTGACGAGGTTATGTACCGCAATGTATGGTACAACCCCTGTCATTTCCTTATAATTAAATGCAAAATATTTTTGATGTTCCTTGAGGATTTGATTGTGTATTTCTACTTCCGATGGATTTAACGAGGATCCTAACTTCAATATCCTTGGTTCATCCTCTGTTCCGATGTTAATATCAATTGTTTCTTCGATTAGAAAAGTGTTACCTTCTTCGAACTTAGGAAGGGCTGGAGGTAATTCCAAATTATCTCCATTCTCGATGGTGTGTATGCTAAGTTCCTCTCGTGGGGGAAGCTCTGTCATGGGATTTCCGAAGTAGGAAGATGAATACAGGATTAAGGATAAATCTACTATCTTATGGGTGAGATGTAACACTGCATACACGTTTAAGTAATTCAGAGTGGTTGTATCACTATCAATGTGGTCTAGGATAGTAGATTTGTTTTCATTTCTGTTTGTTAAGAGAGGATTTGACAATTTTTTTACTAATGGTTTGGTACGAAGGGATACCACGAAATGGGTACCCTCCACCTTACTATTTGGAGTGAAGCGTGATGCCGAGGTCACTATTGAATTAGCGAGAAGATTTTTCTCTCGCTGGATTGCTTCAATTGATATGAAGTCGAACTCCTTGCTTAAATTCAATACAGCTGTTTTGTAGAGTTGTAAGTGCTCGACTCTGGTTTCATACATCTCAGAGACTTGGTTTTATACCAATTGTGATTCTCTCAATACCCTGATATTATTAACACCGATCCTCTTAGCTAAGATGAGGCCAAGGAGGAGGGCTTCATACTCAGCGCCATTGTTTGTACATTCAAAATTTAGTTTAAAGGCAAATGGTACGACTTTTCCCTTGGGAGAAGTAACAATTACACCTGCCCCAGCTCCGTAATGACATTTAGCTCCATTGAAATGGAGAGTCCAATACTTAGCTGGGAATATGGGTGTTGAGATATTTGTTGTGTTAACATCTTCTACCTCTACCATGAAAAGATCTACTGCTGGGAGAGAACCGACACTTAGGGTGTATCCCATGTCTACAGAATCAAATGGTAGGAACATTAGCAGATCCTGTTCTAGTAATTCAACAATTTTTGTAGTAGTTCCTAATGATACTGTTTCTACAATCTTAACCTCATCTTTGAGGGCTGGGATCATCTTGGCTAGACTTATAGTTTCAAGATCTGTCATAGGTACAAACTTTTCTTCCGGTTTTACGTCGGTGGGTTTATTAAGTTGGTTTTTTGGGAGTTCAAACTCTGAGTGAATGCCTGATCTTTTTTTTAAGTCATCTAGGTGTATATCAAATGGTTTTGGATCACCTTTGGCTACGAATATCTTTCCTAAATGCAAGAATCTTACTTCTTGAAATAACATAGAAGGGATTGCCTTCATATGGTTTATCCATGGTCGGCCAAGGATCATATTATAGTTGGATTCTCGATCTATAATATAAAACTTAGTTAGGATTGTTTTGGGTCCTAAGGTGACTGGTAGTATTATAGTTCCAATCGAGGTGGCTTTAAGGCTATCATAGCCTCCTAGTGTATTTCGAGTCGTGGAACAATTCGTTTCTCCATACCCTAACTTTTGAAGGAAAGAGAAGGGGACTGTGTTAACCGCTGCCCCATCGTCAACCATCGCATGTTTTACATAATTGTTATAAACCCATACTTGCAAATGTAAGGCTTGATCACCTTGGCATGAAATCTCAGTGTCTGTTGGCATTTTGTTTATTTCAAATATGAATTTGGTGTCCCTATCCGGCTGCCCCGGAGGGTGGATATCAAAGTCTATATGGTTTACCTGTGTTTTGGGAGGTGGAATGATGTTAACTAGATGGCCTAGACCTAATGCCTCTAAAAGAGCAGCCCTATGGGTAGGATAATTCTTTAGTAAGTCCAAAAAATAAATGTGCGAGAAGGTTTTTGTTAGATCACCAATTAGATCGTAGGTACCTACGGGTCTTACTAACATTTGTTGGATATTATCTATCTCCGGTAGCAAACTTATATTTTTCTGAGAGGAATACTCTCGTGTCCTTGTTACAGCTTCCACGGCTAGCTCGGCATCTAACTCCACTAAACTAACTATCTTGGGTTGCAGTTGACTTCCTAATTGTGGCACAACTAATGGATTTAATGAAGTCGAGGCTTCATGATCGTGACTTCCTGTCATTATAACCTTGTTTTTCCCATTTGAATTTAACTTGTTTTTGTTGTTATTTGCGAGCAAATCATTGAAGATCTTGAGGGGTGAATTTTGAGGGGAAACTTCCCCTGTAAAAGTATTTGGTGCTGGTGACGTAGGATCTGCCAAGAACATATCTATAAGAAGTTATTTTTGTTCCTCTGGCAAACATTGCATGAATTTATCGTAGTCACAGAATGTTCTAGTGTTATGGCCCCAAATTTTGTGGAAGCCACAATACGAGTTAGGATTGTAACTCCTAGTTTGCTGGTTTGGTGCATATCATGGCCCAACGCTCTGATCAAACCGTTGCCTATTAGGATTGAAGTTTTGCATTTGTTGTTTTTGGTTTTGATATCTAGTTGAGCTTTGGCTTGGACCTTGCATAAGGTTTCATCATTGTTGTTGTTGTTTTTGTGGATGATTAAAATCCACTGTCTTGATTGTTGGGGTAAAGTTGTTGTTTCGTTGGTTGTTTATTAGCGGTGGAGTATTCACAACATTTACCCTTTTGGCCTGATAAGTTACTCTATCTGTTGTCACTCCATGATTTCAATTAAGGATTTTAGGTCCTTGATTAACGCTTGTGGTAGTAGGATAAGCTGTAGTATTCTGGTTGGAGGTGATTAACCTCCCATTTGTTCCATACGTCTTACGACCACTATCTATTTCCATTTGATCTATTCGGAGAGTGCTCTCAAGTACTTCATCGTAAGTCCTTAGTGGGAACTTCTAGACTTCTTCCATCACTTCTCTGCTGAGAGAATGAAGGAATAAATCACATAGTTCCATTTGGTCCATATTTGGAGCACTGGCTGAAGAATAAAGAACTGTACGCCACCTCTGGATGAAATGAGCAACAGATTCATTGTGTTCCTGCTTAATGTGCAAGAATTCCCTGATTCCTATTCTTAATAGTTTGTTCATGTCAAATGCCTTGATGAAATATGAAACGAGTTGTTTGAATGAATGGATGGAAGCCTCAGGTATTCTATAATACCAATCGAGAGTGATACCTTCCAAGGTTTTGGGAAATATTTTAGCAACAACCCCATCCCAAGGGAGTAGTTCTTGAATGGCTGTAGCATAAGCCTTGATATGTGCATTCAGATCTACCTCACCTTTGTATTTGGGTAAATTGGGAAGAGGTCTTAGAAGCATGATGCTTCATATGGTGAAATCTAAGGGCTCCTTCAAGTATTCAAAATATGTCCCTATCACATAGGTTTCGACCATTGATGGTGCCTGCTGAGGGTGTGGAGGTGGAATGGGTTGTTGATATGGTGTAGCGTATGCATTGGCAGGGGCATAAGGTAGCCCCTGTGTTTGAGAAAACATGCCAGGAGAGGATAACATGTCCCCTTGTGGTGATTTGGAGTATATGTTTAAGTATGAAGGGGTACTGTCTAGGAATGGATTATTCTGTACTAGACTGGGAGGTATCAGAGTGGTGTTAGAAATGGTGATTCTTGTTGGTGTTTGTTGTGAATACTGAGGATTCATGCCTAACGTGCCTATTCCTGTGAGGAGGTCTACTTGGCTAGGATGGTGTGGAGGATTAGAATTTCCTACTTGCATGAATTGAGAATGGTGATTTTCCTGAGCAAGTTCTGACCCCCTCAATTTTTATACTAACGTTGAAATGAATTCATTTGGCGAAGTCACGGTATTTTTCCTTAGTGGTGTTTATTGTATATCTTGGTGGTGTATAGGCATGTGACGTGGCATGGAGGTATTTTCTTGAAAAGAGACCTCGGGTTGTGTTTGTAAACCTCCTATATGTGGTTACATACTTCGAGAACGTTGTTCATTCTTGGCATAACATACCAAATGTTCATCATCTAAAACCAGGTATGGATCAGTTTGTCTACTAATTTGTGGTCTAAGTAGTACCTGAGGAGACGAACTAGATTCTCCTGTGAACGTCATATTGTTCGAGCTTGAAGGCTCTCTTTGTTGTGTTTGAGCGAGCTGATCCAACTCCTCTGTTTGAAAAGATGAGCTATATCTGACCCTTGGAGATGGATTTTGTGTGTATAATTGGTTATTTGATTAGTTGTCACCCCATACTAAGAGTGAGGGTGATGACTACCTATTCAATTGAGTGTAGTATGCTTCAAGACCTAGGAGAGGTCTACCATATGCATCGAATCTCGACATATTCGGGGGGTATATGAATACCCGTAGAATAATGGGAAAAAGTGAAGGTGGAAGGAAGAAGTGAAAATAAAATAGGAAAAAATGTTTCGTTCATGTTGGGTTCACCAATTTTGTATGATGGAAAAGTGACAAGTGAGTGTGGGAATCTACAAGTAACTCTTCCTCGCACCCGACTTCTTGAGGTCATGCCGAGACAGCCGGTGGGGATGGAATATGTGTGAGATGTAGAAAAAATAGTTAGGCAATCTGATGTCTTCGACACGCACTAGTGGAAACTATGAATCTAAGGCAAAGAAGGCCCTCCTAACCTAAACTGGTGTGATAGATCGATCTTTAAGGATGACTGCTCGAAGGCTCCAATCAATATCGAGCTTTAGCGTGATTCATTCTATGGGTTGAGGAATACGCAAAAAATAAACTGGGATAGTTTTGTGTCTGTGTCCAGATAAGGTCATAGGGTGGATGGTAAATATAGTTGACTCTATGGGCAATTCTCTCACCTGGTCCAGAAATTCTTAGCTCTATTAGCTGCTACGTCTAACAAGGATAAATGTTCGATGATGATAGGTGGAAGTGCAGTAGATCTGAACACTAATGTACGTAGGCCAGCATCTACGTATGATTCACCTATGGATTCGTTGGGTTGTGGGACTTGTGGGTCACAACTGTAGATTCACGGTTTTGTGGTCCTGCATTGGTCATGTGTGGACTCAGTCCCTAATCCCTAATATCCAATACTCATATGCTTTCTCGGCCTCTATATTCAAAATTAACAGTTGTGTGACCTTTTCAAAGTATCTCACAGGTGTTCATGCATCCTAAATTCTTAAGCTAGTATCTATTTCTGTGAGAGTGTCTCATGTGTCTGGCTGTGGGACCAAAGGATCACAATCAAATGTTTACTCTCTTCCAAGCCCTTCCACAGTCATGCAAATATGTATCTAGGGTAATATGTAGTTTGGTTGATTTGACCAAAATGTGTGCGCTTGGTCGTCTTCTATGTTTAACCTGCTTAACTGGAGGTTGATCTGCTGTAAATTTTCCGTTGTTTGGAATACTTGGATCCTAAGATTCTGATCTATATCAGTTATTGCTATGATGAGATTGGGTTGGGGTATGATTGGCTTGAATACATATTCTATGGGCTATCTAGGTCCTGTGATTGTCATATAAAAGCAACAATGTAAATCCAATTGCAACAAAGTGAAATTAACTATGTGAAGTGTTTTTATAGCATATATAACTTCTTTATTTTTGTATTTTTTTGATGAATTTATATGAATGAAATTGAAGGAGCAATTATTTTAATATATCTAGATTTTGACAATTAATCTAATGACAGATTTAAAACAAACAAAGCAACCGAGTATAGCTACTTGCCTGTGCAGTTGTAAATCTATTGTGAATAATGAAATAACTAATCTAATCTATTTGAAAGACTCTCGATCCTACCTCAGAAGTGAGAAATGAATCATAGTTTCTCAGAAACTATCAATCCCCATAGCTTCCTTGGCAATGTCAAAAGTAAAATTGACTGAAATGAAGTGATTGGCTACTCTATTTGATATGCTTCTAACTAGAACTTTGAAAGCTAGAACCTAGATTTTGCTGAACAGTGGCGAATCCGATGGTGTGTGTGGCTTTGTCCCCTCAGTGTAATCTCCTTGTTCCTTCGTGCTCACATGGATCGAGAAAAGCGTGTAATGCTAGTATCAATAGAAGTAGATATTGGAACAAAGGTAGCTTAGGATATAGACTGAATATAATTTTAGTAGGAGAGGGATAGTGCAAGATTACAAAGCTTGGCTTATGCGATTCCTAGCGGGATTTATTGCGAGTCATGCAACATAAAATGTCCAGAACCTGAAACTATCCTATTTGACAAGTAAAACCTATAACTTTAATGGCACTCTACTGAGAATTAAATTTTTCTAATTTAATGGACTGCATGAAGTAATGGTAGTACTTGCACGAGATGGATATGTGGCTTTCTAATAGCAAAACAACATTAACTAAGCATGCAATGAACTAAACTATGAATCCTAAGAAAAATAAAAGACTGAACTACTAAAACGAAAAATTGAGAGGCAAATTTGATGGGCCATTTTCTTGAGCATAAGCCAACTATTTATAGCATTTGCATTTACCCAAAGGAAAAAACCAAATTGAACTCTTAAACCATAAACAATGCCAAAACACTATTCCAGGGAACCAGAATCATTAATGCAAGCCAAAGGCGGTGAAAAAAGATGGTAAACGTTCAAATTTACATGAGTCATGTTAAAAGGAACATTCTGGAAAATGCTTGAAGGACCACCGCCCTGAGCAGGGAGGTAGTTATAGGAATACTGCCATTTCTGGGTGGCGGTCACGAGACCGCCGCCCAGGGAGGGTGGTGGTTTCGTCATTGAAGAATAAAACACGAAGAAAAGAGGGGAAAATAGAACAACAAAGCATGCAGGGGCTAAGCAGGGAATGCGGGATGTTAATGCGTACTTGGAGAGCTTTTCTAGATCCTGAACAACTTGCGAGGAGACCTTTATCATCATTGGGGCACGTGTTACGTTGTTCCGGTGGTGCAGTACCCTAAAATTTTGGGTACGTACAGACCCATCATTTTTTCAGGGGAATTCATTGCCCTTTTGGGGTGGTTGAACAAGAGTCCAGATTTCTTTTCCCCCTTCTATGATAATTGCTAGATATTGTATAGAAGGGGTAATTTCTAACAGTTGGACACTCTCGCTTTGCGTCGACCCTTCTCCTCTGCCCTTCAAGCAAATTCGTAGAGTTTTCGAACCTCCCATTCTAATTGTAATGCAATCCTACCTCTTGGCCATTGTAATGGACTGTATCAAATTCTTAGAGCAATAAAATAAGTATGTAGATGATTTCAACCCTCTCTTATGTTTATTAACATCTCTCTTATCTCTCAGTGTAATTTTGGTAATCTTTGCATGGATATTGTATCACATTTTTAATGGTTTTTTTTTAAGAGTAATGTAAATGTTCAACATTCCTTTAGTGCATCACCTATGCTAGATTAGGTTTAATCTCTTGCATCTCCTTAACCTTGTCTCCTTGGTAAGTTAGGGTAGGTTTTAGAGTAGATCCTATGCAATATGAATGTGTGCACCTGAATAGAGGAATAGGAACCAGCCTTCACCCAAAGAGGTCTCTCGATTCACGAAGACCCACACTTTGAGATATGCTTCATGTTATGCAATCACACTATGAGTCTCAACCCATCGAGTTGCAGACTTCAGGGGTGCTATGATTTTGCATGAACATTGACCACATACCCATTTCTAATTGATTTTGTTACTCTACATAATGTTACCTATGATGGCAAGCATAATATTGAAGGAAACCTTCATAACTTGTTGGTCCGAAATATGTCGGGAGGGCAGATTTATGGATAGACAAGCCAATAGTGTGTAAGACATAGCCCCTCTATGAGACAACAAAGTTAAACTGGTTTATTGTTATTCTACCAGCAAGAATCTTCACAAGTCCTACAGTATTCTGCCTTCAAGGGTTTTGGGTCTTGTCCTAGTAGGGGTATTTCCGACTGTGAGAAGAAAGGAACGAAGGGAGGAGAGGAGATAGGATAGATCCGAATGGAGAAAAGAAATGAATTCCAAATTAGAAAGGTTGGAGGATTTATGTTTTGGGTTGGTAGTAAATAGATCCAAACCTACTTGCATAAACGAACAAAGCAATATTGATGAACAAATGAAAAAAAAGTAGAGATAGATTTAACAGAAAAGTAACATAGATCTAACTTAAGAAAGATCTGATACACATAACACATCCATTGAGCACAAAGTCTTAATTTCTTTATTAATATTTTCTGTTGCAAAAGTACAAATCCTTTTTCCTTCTCACTTCTTTTTTTCATCTAAAAAATGTTCACCCTTTGAATAAAACAAGTATGCAAGTATATATAGAAAGAGAAGGAGAAAGAAGGCAAAAAGGAACCAACAACTAATTACAAAATATTTACCAAATATCTAAAAGTCAACTGTTGACTTTGGGGCAATTTGGTGGATGACAACATCTCATGGTGCAACATGGATGATGTCATCATTTGTGCCAACAAGCTTTCAAATACTTTACAAAAGAAGGGAACAATCATAGGAGGAAGGAGCCTATTCGTCGTCGTCCTGCAGCTAGAAAGGAGTATCTTGCTTTTGCTCAAGAGAGGAAATATGAAATTGAGCATGATACTCCATGAATTTGATAATCATCAGTTGAAGTTGATCTTGAGTAGGACCCTTGGTGTCATCGCCGATGACTTCACAAGTCTCTCGTCATCTCTAAGTTTGTCTGGGAGTTTGAAGTATTCATTACCTGCCTCCATCAGGTACCCGACAAAATCATTGCAGGCCAGAAGGTTGTTGATAGACTCTGCATCAAAAGTGACTTCTGACCCTAAACCTTGTGACGTGATCTCCTTGAAGATCCGAATAGTGTCATCTGCCTTCCTCAAGGTGTATGATGGGGTGAGTAAGCCCAGGGACATCCTTAGGATGATTTGCTCCATTTGATGCATTGCATCCAAGGCTTCCTCCTTGATTTTATCAATCTTCACCAAGACGAATTCCATCTGGTCAACCTGATAGTCTGAAATAGCAAGGACTTTGTTGGGTTCTCTTGGGTGATCAAAGACACCGAATTTTACTAAGTTATCGATTGGGAATTCGATCATCTTCTAGACTGTCTCATGTTGCAACTTAGCATGGTCTAACTCTTCGGAGATAGGTCCTACAATCACCTAGAGTTCCTTGTTGGCCTGATCAATATTTTGATATAGCTCTGTGAACTTCATAATTACTTCCTCACTATCTTTGAGGATCTGGTCTCTCCAGGTGGATACTGCCATACCTTGCTCGCCGATCTTGGCATACTTATTTATCTTTTCTTGGCTAAGGGCCTCAGGAGTTTCAGTGGTAGTTGTAGGAGGTGCACTACCCATTTTCTATAGGACTTGGAGAAGATGTCGGTTCTATTCTTTCAGTATACTCTTCTCTTCTTTAAGCTCCTGAATATTTTTGCAAAGGGAATCCACGGCAGATAAGGCCTCTCCCTATAGGATTTCAAAGGATGTTCCCATCGTGACCTGGGTCATTGTATAATCTGTAGGAGACAAATCTTTCTTATCCTTTGTGGGATCCGGGTATGTGATCTCCATCACCCTTTCACCTGAAGCACTTCGAGAGAAGCGGGTTATTAGATTTTACTTCTTAGCTCCTTTTGTTGGGATGACGGAGAAGTCCATAGGTGCAATGGGGACTTTCCTCTTATGCTGGCTTAGGTGCTTGGAGATCCATTATGGACTTAAAGGAGTGTGACCAGAGGGAGAAGAGGGAACGGAGGAAGAAGAAGGAGCAACTAAAGTGAACTTGGGGAAATGTGTTGAGATGTTTGGTGGCGGCATTGTTAAAGAAGTAGAATCTCCAACACTCACAGGGGTAGGAGTCAATGTAGGAGAGGAAACTGTGGGGGTGGAAGGGATCTGAGAGATGAGGGAAGAAATGCTGGGGGACAGCTCTGCGAGGGAAGATAAGATGGAGAAAGAGGAAGGGGGAAATAGTATAAGACAAGGGAGAAGACACAACCAAAGGATTGGTTGCTTGAGTGATGTGAGGAGGGGAAGGCATAATGGGAGAGGGGATAGTGGAAACTTCAGTAGTTACAGAAGTGGCAACATCCTGAGTGGATGTGCCCATTGGAATACTTACCACCTCTTCTTTTTCTAGGGAGACCAGGATTACTACCTACTCCTGGGTAGTGGAAGGAGGACTCTTGGGAGCTTGCTCCTAAGCAGTGCTTGATTCTCCTTCTTTTTCTTTCCCTTTGCCCTTTGGCAAGTTTTTTGGTTTGGCAGGTGCATTTCTCAAAGGGGACATGGTGAAGTCTACCCCAAGGTAGATGAGACCGTTCTTCCTGCACCAATGCTCTGTGTGCTATAGAATGCCCTTAACGCTCTCCTCAATAGTCTGAGGTGCCCTTGTTTTATCAATCTTGGCAAATGGCCAATTTTCCCCATCCGTGTCTAGATAAACCTGATCAAATTCTTGATCAGTCGCTTGGAAACCTTTTGGGACAATAGCCACACCATATTGGATAATTTCTGCTAGGGCCAAGCGGGAGTGATCCTTTCTTCTGATATCAACCTCACGATACAGATCGATGTAGATATCTTCGATCTGTGGGATGTGGATTGGATGGAGTTTTTCCCTTGGAAGGCAATTGCGAGGATCAAAGGTCAGCCTTGCTGGAAAATTGTGTTTCAAGTTGAGCAACTCCAACTCTATAAACATTTCCCGGGCTCTGGTATGAGAAGTGCAGGTGTACCTACCCACTGTGAGGGGGAATGGAGTTCCACCCTTCTTTATTTTCAGACACTTCTCGTGGTATGTGATAAGCTATCTAGACAGCTCTAATAGGATCAACTTTGGCCCCGCATACCTCGGTAACTTGGTGGGCTCCCCCAAGAAGTTGGTGGCTTTGAGATAAATGAAAGTGGGGAATTACGTAAATAATGCTCCCCACTTCTTTGTGGTAGTCACCATGCTCTTGGTCATCTGACCATGAGTCATATTGGGCCTCAATAGGCAGTTGATTCCGTAAAAGATGACATCGTTGAACTTGTTGAATTATGTGATGTTGTTTTCCAGTCTCAACTCTAGATAATATTCATACATTTTTACTTGGGGCCACACCCTGCATCAACTTAGTGCTGGGTAGTCTCTTTTTTAGGCAGAAGCATATACCACATAGGAGTTCATGTAGAACCTCCCCGTTGTTGATATTTTTTGGAGCTGCTCGGAGATGGTGCTACTGATAATATCTGCCCATTCAAAACGTTGATCAGGAACATTTTTCCTCAATGTTTCCAAGTATCTGAGCATCTATTTATGAAAGTAATGGGCTTCAGGAATCCCAAACACCCTACTTAGGAAGGTGATTATGTTGCTCAGCTCTTCTGAGAAGTCACTGCAATGAATAACCTGCGGCCACCTGGTTATCACCTTCTTGTTCTTCAAGTATACTTCATTCATCAACTGCATACATTTTTCCTCATTCTCATCCCATGATTTTATGCAGTCTTCTTGGCTTATTGCCAAAAAGTGCCAGTGGTGGGAGATACCCAACATGATTTCAAAGTGTCGGGTTGTGAGGTTGATTATTACCTCACCCTTCTCATTCTTGACACATCTTGTGTCCTTATTGTAGCAGTGGGCCACCGCCATCATGAATTCATTGTTTACCACGCTCACAGGAATCTCCCCAGCAAATGTAAACCACTGATCACCAATTTTTCTATCCATGGACTACCTATGACCATTATGGTTTTGGCCCAGAATTCCTCCATATCAATGTGACCAAGTTTTGAATCTCTGATGTCCAAGTCACATTCTACAAGGGACTCAGGCATCCTGACCCTTTAGTATTTGAACTTGATTTCTTCTTCTATGAGTTTGGCCTTACCCTTAGACTTGGTTGGCCTCTTACTTGATGAAGACATGTGTAAATCTGAGTTTAGCTGTTGATCTGCAAGAAGAAGTAGGGAAGTCCACCGTAGAAGAGCCATGTTAGTTGTTAGATCGTCCATCAAAGCTTTACAGAATGAAAACTTATCAACTTACAAGCTTCGAGGTGCAAGGTGCAGTTCTATTGCAGGATGCAGCGTTAGAAAAGAAAGGTGCACTACTGGAGTGTGTTGTATGGAAGAAAACAACGAAAAGGGCTGCAGGGCAGAGAAATACTACACACAACATTCATTGTTGGTTTGAAAGGATGTGCGCCTGCACCATATGAAGGGTTTTCAACAGGTGCAGATTATTTTGGTGTTGCAAGACTTCAAGATAAACCATTGGCACAGATATGGTACATGTTGCAAATTACTATGGTGTGCTAAAGGGCATAGGTTCAAAGAGTGCATCATTGAGTTAAGGTGTGCCAGTGTCTTAGCTTTTGGCACGGCGCAAGGAGGGTCTGCATGACATCAAATGCTGGTGTAGATGGAGTTGTGCTTGCACCTGTGTTAGGGTTTTGAGAATTTTTATAAGGCACGGGGAAGATGCATGTTGCAGGCGGGGATAGTGCGCCCCTTGGTGCGACTGTGTTTTGTGTAACAATAATATTGTTTGCGCCCAAGAAAAGATGTGGTTTTGGATTGTAATAACTTTATATTTTTTACCCTTTTGGATAGGTTTGTGGGTTTTTGGCCTCTTTCAACATAGATTTTGACAGTGAAGGGAAGAGAGAAAAGAGGGTCAGGGATTCATTTTGAGGCAAGGCCTTCCAGGTTAGCATATCTGAAAGGAGGGTAAAAACCGGTTTGAAGGGAGAGTTGATTGCAAAACGGGTAGGGATTGTATTATTTCTTATGTTCATTTTCTTCGTTTTTAACAATAACAACCTCTCAAAAACATAAAAACCCCACAATCAATCAACACAAGAAGAGCAAGGACCACTTACCAGGAATATATATGATGAAAGAAATGAAGTGAGGTCCACGAACGTGACGTAAAGGGGCACATGGGGATGACAGGAGCACTAACATGTGCAGAGGAATTAAATTTTCATGTTTTTTCAATCGTGAAAATGACAGGTTGGATGCACCTATATATAGCAAAAGGTACAATAAATGTGCCACCAACTTTTTTGTAAGCCGCACCAAAATAGATGACAACATGAAAATATTTGCACCATTGGTGCAGATATGAGACTGTCGTCATTACCTTTTCAACACTTTGGCGCACCATTCAGGGGGGCAACAATTTATTATCGACAAGATGGCATATGCGCCTCGTCGCAGGCTTGAAAGGCACATCATGGGAAGGCACAACATTTGGAATGTCGACACTTCAAAGGATGCACCAAAGGAATAGAAGGGGGCACAAATTCATTTGATGTTGCATGAATACAATCTGCGCCTAACCAAAAAAGGACCAAAATGACTAAGTTCAAAAAATGAGATTCTCCGGAAATGGATTTTATGCCATTTTGAATGCTAAGGGACCTCGAAAGGGAACCAAAACAAAAATTTGGTATGGCTACTTGCAAAATTTCCCTCGTCAATTTTACAGGATAACATAACTGTTATGTTTTCTTCTTGAACTATTATTTAAATAGTACATTACTTATGAATCTCTTCGACTACAGTCTCAAATTGTTTTCCATACAATGTTTTTATGATCTACCCATGTATTCTTGACATAATTTTACTGGTTTAGGGGTTTAAGAATATAATTTTGTCCCACTTTGTGGCCTATAATAATTTTCAAATCTGAGTAGTAAATATATCTTTAAAAATAGTTATTAAAATTTTAAACATTTAGGTAAATTGTGGACACCCTACACCTTAGTATATTTAAGCTCTTAAAAATACTTTTTTTTTTTCATTTCACATTATATGTTGGTCATTTTTTTGGTTATGGGAACTATTTTATTGATGGTACAAATAGTCCAAAAAAAGTGGGACATAAATATATTCTTTGACCCTTAGGTAATCAATTCCTTACACAATTGATCTTAGTAAATAATCTAGAGGAAAACAACAAGGATATAAGCAATGAAGTATATGAGGAAGATTCTTCTTTAGACAATGAATCATTTTAGTGACACCATATGTGTCCCATATTTGTTTCTCTATTCCTCTCTTGCATGTATGGCACATTGTTCCTTCTATTGTGATTGTTATTTGATTTCATGGGTGTCTAATCATTGTAGCTCAATACCTCCATGAGAGTATGTTTCTATAATAAGGATTATTTGTCTCTAATTTGATATTTTAATGATAATACTATATTGGATTATGACGTGGTCGACATTTTTAGACCAATTTTTTTACTAGAATATAGATGTATTCATTAATTTTTTGTATTACATGTTGTTTTCACTTCACAAAGCTTCAAAAAAGGGGAACTTTAATTCCACTTCTCACTCTTACCAATGTTTAGGTGTAGACAACACTATAGTCTCTTATTTGGCACAAATTTGTAACTAATCATCGCTAGTCTTATGAAATATGAGAAACCATTTCATGTCTCTAAGGAATGAAAACAATGGGATATCCTCCCTCTGTAAAATTTACATGTGTAGTTATTTTTTTTTGTATAACCCTTGCATACATTCTTAAATTTTAAAGTAATCATCATTATCTTTATCTTGAAATACCGTTCAATTTATATAAGAGAAATTAAAAACTTATTTTTCTAAGCAACTCATCATATACCACATGAACATGAACACATAATAAAATTAATGGTGATAAAATAAAAAGTGTGTGTGTATAATTAAGTACATTTTACCTTTAAGCATGTAATATTCAATTACACATTAAAATTGGGAAAAAGTAGACACTAAAATACGGTACAAGTTTTAGTTTTATAATGACAATTTTTTTTATTATAGGTAAATAATGGTTAAGGGGACCCTACCTCATACAAAATATTGCAAAAAATATTTTACAATGAAGAACAAAAGAGTCATATTGTACCAGTGGCACCGAAAAGTAAACAAAAAACAACACCACATCAAAACCAACAACACCTTCAAACCAACAACACAATAAAATCAAACATACAAAACTCATCTCTAAGACCACTTAGCATTGGTTCTTAAGTGCATCTCAAGGGGAGTGTTATTACCTTTCTTTTTTCGACCAACAACTATCCAATCCTTTTCAATATTTAGATTGACATTTTCATTATTATGGATTGGAATCATGACTTATAAATTCTCCATGGAATTTTGGTTCTCTGATGAAACAATGGGAAGGGAACATGTTTCACTAACCAATTCCATCACAACCATAGAAATATAAAGATCTTGTTACAGTGGTTATTTATAGGTAAGAGGAAGCTCATTCTCCTTTTCAGAGTCTAAATTTGTATTTGTATCACTGTCTGACGATTTCTTAACAACTAGGTGGCTAGAATTAGAGTTCTTCCACCAAGAGATTCTAATTTTTAAATGTTTTCTATGCATATGACATTCTAAAGCTAGATGACTGAGAGAGATACATGTTCGACACTTGAATGCAAACCCTTTATAGTCCATATTTTGTGTCCAAATTCTATCTTCAACCTTGAGTTCAATCATGGATGGAAAATGTACAGAAGTATCCATATCAACCAATATTCAGATATATGTAGTTTGCTCATAATGTTCATTTTTTAGGTCAATAGCCAAATATTTTCCTAATGAGTTACCTATAGAGGTTAAGCAACTCTTCATCAAAAATTGAAGGGGAAGATAAAACATAAAAATCCAAATTGATATGACTTGGAAAGTATTAGAAACCGGGTTAAAAAATGGAAACCACGCTTTCATAAGTAGCAAGTGGCATTGAAAGTCCCAAAATATTCCAAAAATCAAATCCCTATATGAGGTTTTAGAGAATGTAACAATGAAAAATCCTCTAGAAGTGGGGTAAATTTCTAACCTACCTTCCATGATATGTCATTAATGGTTAGACATCGAGTCATGAAGAGAGGACAGGGCCAGAAAAAAAATGTTTAATATGCATATCAGGTCATTATTCATGAAAAAATCTTTAGATTCCATAACCTCTACGCCAAAAATAACAGAGGGGTGGATTTAGCATAATCCATAGGGTTAGTAGTCTTCTTGGAGTTTCCCCTATTTCTATAATCTTATTTGAAGGATTTAGTTTCTACCAGATTGACCTGAACATGGGAAACACCCTTGGAAGCCACATTCTCTTTCTGACATGGTTCCTGTAAATATTAAAATATACATGTGACCTTCAACCACACTCGACCTCCCAAGGACATGTTAGGACAACTGATGTGGAAGATGTAGATGGCTATGGATAGCAGAATATAGCGAATATATCGTATTTGTATGAAAATATGTGGAATTGGTACAAATAAGCTATCAAGGTAAAACAATATTTGTGATGTGCGATATCGATATCATCTCATCAAGGACGAAGAAGGAAATTCTAACTTCAATGGGTCCAATGTATGGATCGGAAAGAATGGCTGCATGAAGACACCAATCAATATTGAGCTCTATAGAAATATATTCTGATGGTTTTGGGATACATGGAAAACCAATGGGAACCTCGTAACAATTGCAAGACAAGGTCATGGAGTAATGAGAGAAGCATGGTTCCATTAGCTCTATGGTTGGTTAGCTAGAGCAATCTAGAATAGTAGATCTTGATGAGATTCTTTGTTCAAAACGTTTTGTTTTCTAATGATGTCTGGTGGAAGTGGGGATGACCTAAAGACTAATGAGCATAATCATGTGTCAAGGTCCAATTTTTATTAGGGAATTTTCGGTTGAGGAACCCGCAGATCACAACCGTAAACTCTTGGTGGTTGTGGTCCTTCTATGGTCATACACACTTAAAATCTATTGCAAGGGGTAGTCTAGTATTCATAGGCTTTGTCAGCCACGATGTTAAAAATGTTTAATTTATCGTGTTATGAGGAAAACCATATGGAGTCCCGTATCTATGTCTGTAATTAGTTTAGGCTCTTTCTGTTATGGGAATAATGGATCCCTAGGATATGTTTGCTCTTGTTGTGGTTTTTTTATGGTCATGTATGCATTCAAAGCATTTTTTTCTAATCAAGGTAAATTAGAATATAATCTAAATAAGAAAAATATACACTATGTTTTTGAGTTTTTGGAATGTAATGGAAATAAAAATATATAGAGGAACTAATCTAACAAAAGAAAATCCTTTTGTGCTTTTCTAGAATTTAGCAAAACCGAAGAAATGAAAATCTTCTAATATAATTAATCTATACATATAAATAAATAGATGTAATTATCTACGTGTGAAATAATTTAAATAATTATATACTAATCAATTAAAGCCTCCCTAATTAAATCATCTACTTTTCCTCAGAGGCACAAGAAGAGATCACCGTTTGTCAAAGAAATTTTCTTCCCCTACAGATTCCTTGAGAAAATTAAAGAAGATCTTTATGGAGGAATTTCTATATGAGTTGATGCTTGTATTGATTTCTAAATTAGTCAGAGAATATTTCTTCCATAATCACCTCTTTGCAAATCTATAGAGACAGGTAAGAAAGGATATCTATCCCATGAAATATTTTATTGAAAGAAATGATCTACTATAACTATTCAATGATTGTAACAATGAAAGTGAAATGCCTTTTCTACTTGTAATGAATAATATTAATAATATTATCAAACAATGAATTAAAGAAACCCAATTACAACCCGAACCTATGAATGATAGTATTGTGGCCCAATCTAATTATGGTGTGCTCTTGTGTCCCCTCAGTTTGTCTTTTCAATTTCTTGTGTTCACGTGAGTCCAGGATGTTGGGAATGCAGTAGAAGCAACAATGAGGATGCGTTGGAGTAATGGCAGCTTGATGGAAGTCTGGTAGGAATGTGGGTGGAAGAAAGATAGCTCAAGAGAACAGAGTTTGGTTATGTAGTTTCTATCAAGATTTTTGCAACTCAACTAAGAAAGATAGACAAATAATCTCCAACCATTTTCTTTAGAAGAAGTGATGGTTTTATAGAGGGTTAGTTGGGTTGTGCACTATCACACTTGATAGTCACGGGGTGCCACATCAGAAGGGGTAGTTTAAATAGTCAATTATAAATTAAAAGTGGAAGAGGAGATTTCAACAAGTCACTAAAGCCTAAAATAATCTAAAATGATTGAGGAACGTGCTGTAAAATTTAACTTAAGTGAAACGATCACTTTTCAATTCTTGGGGAAATAATTATGGAAAAATCACATAGGACTGCTGCCCTGCCTGGGTAGCAGTTATAGGACCACCACCCCAGGAAGGGTGGAGGTTTTACAACTAAAGGCAAAAACTAAGATAGGAGGGTTTGGGAAGCTACCGAAAAGCATGGAATGGCTAAGTAGGGTAAGCTAGGTTACAAATATAAGCTACAAAGAGGTTTAGGGAGGTCGAACACTTTATAAAAGAAAAGAATCATCATTTCAGAAATTTTATACCCATTTTCCGATAATGTAGCATGTAAAAAATTGGGTGTGTATAGTTCTTTCTGCAAATAACCAGCAAAAGTGAAAAAATTGTTGGATCCATTCATGCCAAGATTGAGATTGTTACATGTATTAGTTTCCTTGATGGGCCTGGATCCAACATCCCCTAAGGCTACATGTTAAAAAATAGTCTCAATAAATAGCCAAAGATCTGTGGAAAGGAGCACCAAATCTATGTACAAGTGCAGGGTAAACAGATCTGCAAATAGGAGTGGTAGAGCCTGATCCAAAACTAGATCCAACCATCATCATTCCATTTACTTTTCCCTGCAACAGACGTGCAGGAGAACCTCCTCAAACCCCACCTGCACCACGACCATCACCACCATCAACAGTGCATTTAGGGTTAGGGTTAACGAAAAATTATCATCTTCAAAGACAAATGATCATCTTCAAGAATCAAATCAATACATTTCTCTAGCTCTTATGTGAATTGGTTATATCTAAACTATTCTCTATCATTGATTAAAAAAAATCTAATTAAGGAACTAAATATCCTTTTTTCTTCATGTCACAAATTCCTATTTATTTTTCCTCTTCCCTATCTTTGATGATATAAATGGATCGAGATGTGTGGTTTGGTCCAGGTCAATCTGTATAATCATGTCTATTTAAGTTCATTGACTATGTTTTTTTAAATTCCTTCATTGTGTTATTTCATATTCATAGGGTTTTTTTAATCAAAATATTTTACATATAGAATGTTATGTAAGTAATTTAATATCACTTTATAACTCACCTAGAGATCTTATAATATCTTATTGCGAAATACACTCTAAAACAACTCAAGGATCTCATAAATCTACCCAAATAAACTAAAGTCAATTAGATTAGTCCCTACTAGAGGTATGAAGCACTCAATTTGGTAAAAGATTATAGTTTCCTCAAATTTAAACCATTAAAATTTCATATATCCATGTCTTAGAATAAAGTGAAGTCAATCAAAGTATTATTCAAGTTTTTCTAGGAAATAAGGGTTAGGTCATGTACTTGAGGCATACCACGTCAAAATTATTCCATGTTAGGTATATTCTACACTATATAATCACTCTTTATTTATTTTGTCAAAAGACATGAGGGAATCTATAGGGGGTTGGTTAGTTTATGCTCACTCAAATGCAATCGTTTCTCATTACAAATGCATTATTCTAATTATGAATGGATGATGTTGGATTTAATTAGCTAAAAATGGTCCACTTGTTACAAACCCTTGCATTCTTTTTATTTTTGTGAACTTAAACTACATTATAATTTAATCAGGGTGTAAAATATTACCTAAATGATCCTTAATTCATCTTTAGCTAGCGACTAATAATATTTTTTAATATGAATTATAATTTCCTTGATAAATCTTTAGTATTGTGCATTGACATCAATGTTTATACCTTTTTAAATAAACACAAATAGACAAGTTTTATCAAAGGAGAGTGTATTTCAGATAGCATCATGTATGTGTCCGAAGGAATGAAATTCACACGTGCTACTTGAAATGAAGTATCTTCAACATATTGGACTCTAAAATAAAATGAAGACATCAAATTCCATTTTATTGTTTACATATTTTAAGCTATTGGATTTGATGGATTTTTTCTTTGAGAGAAAAAACTATTTACTATAATGCTTCTTCTTGTTTAACTATTAATGGTCACATGTGTAAAGTATTTGGCCTCTCTTGCTCTATCCAACAAGGTTTTGCACAAGTTATTTTGGATGTAGATCCTTTGAGAATCTAGATGTATTCTTTCCCATTGATTTTTACATGTGTTGAGATTAGGTGTTTTTTCCTTGACCAATCTACTAATCTTATTTATAGTCACTTTGCAAATGATTCATTCCTCACATTTTTAAAAATGCATTCCCTTTCAAGGAAGCTCTTCATGGTCTTGACATTTTTTGTAAAGCTTATGGCTCTAATATACAATCGAGAAATAATTTCTGTTACAGAAAAACAAATTCCCCATCATAGATAAGATTAAAAATTATAATTTGAGATTACTCCAACAAGGAGAAGAAATAAAATATTTTAGCATTTCATTCATTTTCGCTAAAAAAACATATAAGTTATGTAAATATGTTCTTGATTTAATAGAGAAGAATAAAACCTTTTGGAATTATCAACCTCTCTGTTTAACAAGAAAGTTCTAGTTTTTTGCCAAGGTTCTTAAGTTACTGCTCTTGTTGGGATCCTTAAAAGGTGTCATATAAATATTTGGTTAAGTTTCTTTGGCTTTTTATTTGGGTTAATGTCAAGAAAGCGAGGTGCTTTCATCATGTTTCTTAGGATGATTGTTAATTCTCTTAAGGGAAAGGTTGTATGTATATTATTCATGTTTATCTAACAATAATATTTCCCCTTTTTCAAAATGAAAAGTTAAATAAAGCTATGATAGTGAGCTGCGAGAGATTCTCATTATACATTCTAGTGTAGTGGGCGTACCCTATATAAATATTACTTGCAAGATAAATGTTGGCATCCGTACTTGTTTTTATCAGTTATGCGCTCATTGTAATTGAAGGCTCATTTGTTGTAAAGATTTTGTGGAAATGTTATGAGGTTATTATATCTTATTTATACTATATTGGTGATCATTAACCACTCACAATATCTTGTGGGCACCTATCATGATTTGAACTCGGATTTTATTAATATAGATAAGACAATTATAATCAAACAACTCTACTTGTTTCAATACATAATTACTAATATTTATAAAATTACCTCTTCAAGGATTTGGTTATCATGAATAACCTCAAGATTAAGTACATGCAAACTTACAAATTCAAAAAGTTGTATGCATATTATTCATGTTTACCTAACAATAATATTTCTCCTTTTTCAAAATGAATAATTAAATAAATCTATGAGAGTGAGGTGTGAGAGGATCTCATAATACATTCTATTGTAGTGGGCATACCTTATAGAAATACTTGCAAGAAAAATGTTAGCATCCATACCATTATTATCAGTTTTGCGCTCATTGTAATTGAAGGCTCACTTACTGTAAATATTTTGTGGAAATGTTATGAGGTTGTTATATCTTATTTACATTATATTGGTGATGGTTTTGTATATGGGTTATCATTCAACACTCACAATATCTTGTGGTCACCTGTCATGATTTGAACTCAAATTTTATTAATATAAATGAGACTTTTATAATAAAACAACTTTACTTATTTCAATACATAATTACTACTATTTATAAAATTGCCTCTTCAAGGAGTTAGTTACCATTGCCTAACCTCGAGATTAAGTACAAATTTAGGAATTCAAATTTTCGTACCATTTTGAATATTTTTGAGATCCTTCTAAATGTTTAACTACATAAACATAGGCATCAACCTCTTAAGGCATGGGTAGACTCAGCATTGGAATGTTGATACAACAATGAAAAAACTATACTTTATGTTTGCTCTTTTAGATCATGAGCCACTTCTCCCCTTCTCACTAGAGTTAAATTCTTGTTTGAACCTTAATTCCCCCCATTAATACAGGTTTTCTTTAATTAATTAATTGTGGAATTTGAAACTTTATTCAAAAAACTGAACTTTCTATCGTTGTTTATTTATGAAGGTGTCACTTCAAGTGAAAGGCTTACACATCTAGCTGTTATATCTCCTAATTGTATTTTATGTGCTAAACATGGGACCTCTATGTGTATCTTCTAACTTTTATCCCAAGCTTGTGAAGGAAGGAATTAGATTCACTTTTTATTTTATGAGTGAATCTCACCTATATTTTTGGTTTTTTTTTTTCTTTCTGGGGAACCTGTCATTGGCGTGCATTTATGTAGTAGTTCTATGCAACGATTATTTTTTTTTATGTATGAAAAGTAAACAAAGTTTATCTATTATTATTTTTTATGTATGCAAAGTAAAAAATGTTTGTTATTTTTTATAATGATGTTATTTTTGAACAATTTTTTATCAATGAAAATAAATAAATAATCTAATGTAAATGTTCCTACAAATATAAAAATATCCTAATACGGTGCTTGGGTTTCAATATCTTTGAGAGTTACTTGATCATTGAAGGAGCTCCCCTAACACCATCAGTTGAGTTTTGCAGTATTCTTCTTAGTTTCCTCTCCATAGCTCACCGATATGAGGAGGTTGAGCCTCTCTTAAAGCCAACTTTCATCCCCAATTCATGGCCTATTTTCTACTCTACCATGTCTGCATTAGGGTCCTTTGAATCTACCACCACCTGAACTGAAAAAATATTTACTCGTACATTGTTCCTTTGTAGCGGCGTCCCTAATCGGTGCAAGGAGGTGTTAAAATTGTGGGATATCATTTTGTTGACAAGGGAATTATGGCACCATTGGGTATTTAGGATTCACAAACCTTTGATAGATGGCTTCATCTAGATCTGAGCCTGTTGATATCGTAGCTCTTCTTGTGGACGATCATTTGTCATCTTCTCACAATCATGTTATTACATATGATTAAACTCCAACCATCTGTATTTTTGTAATTTTGATCTTCTAGTTGCCCTTGTCATGTTTTCATTTGTCACGTAAATATTAGACCACAACTCTTTTTAAATACATTATTATTGTAACTGTCCCTTATTAATTCTTAATTAATATTATAATATATTTAAATAATAAATAATAAAAATGTTTACCGTCAAATTATATCTAAAGCACAAATTTTGCTGGCATGAAAATTCAATTATGCAATTCATCACTAAAACAATGTGCCCAACACATAATAGAAATGTAAACATGAATTAAGAAGTTCATAATTCTTTAAAATAAAAAATACATTTTTATTAATTACACCGAAGGCGTTCCCCCTATGGTAAAGGACCTCCGGATGTTTCTGCGACTGTCTTAAAATTGACGGTTTGACGGCCGTTTGGACGTTTTCACTTTTCTGACTATTTTAACTTTTTTTTTTTGGGATTTTTTTTGGGGTGTGTTTGCATGGTGATTGGCAGGAAGGCACATCAATTTGGCTGTGACATTAGGGTTGTTCCAGGAAAGAAAATTTTCGCTGCTGCGAGCTATGTTCTACATGATACGCCAGTGCTTGGGAGCCATTTGTAGAGCAGGTGTGGTGAAGGGCTTCGAGAGGCACCCCTACAAAATGGTCGGTGACAGCTGTAACTCAGTGGCTCATGGCTACACCGAGGGAGACGGTTTGGGGGCTGAAATTTTTGGCACCTTCGTTCTTGTTTACACCATCTTTTCAGCCACTGACGCCAAAAGAAGCGCCAGGGAATCTCACTTTCCTGTCTGTATACCAAAATAAATTTCATTGCAGGGGTAATCATTGGATGTTTGTTTATTTAATTAATTTTGCAGGCAGCCAAAATATGGATTACGCAGGTCGTCTCAATCTGGCATGTATGTGAGTATAGTATGTGCTAACATAGCCTGGAAAAGATGCACTGATTCCGGTGAAAGCAACAGTAAAAAAATCAACAAATGGCGTGCATATACCAAATCTGGGTGTTTTTCTTCTTTCTTACTTATAGCATTGTATCTAAGTAATAAACCGATCCTTTACAACACGAATGAACAGGCAGAAACAACAATCAACCATGGGATGCAAAAGGCAACTAAGCCAACATTAATAATCTACTGCGTCCTTTTCCTACTACTACTACCCATGTGCACTCTGCATTTTGTGGTAACCTTTCATCTCAAATTCCGTTCAACCTCTGTCAATGGCGGCCCTAATAAAAATAACAGTTTTTTAACCCCTTCCACGTATAAAATAACAGTTTTAAAAATGATATTGTGCCCACATTTGAAATCAATTTTCTCAACCTAGATTGTTGATCATCATTCGACTGAGTATCTTGTATTGGCGATGGGATACATGCATGTTCCATAGGCCATTTTGTATCCATTTCTAGAGTTAACTTGTTCAACTTAAGAGGCTCATCATCATTTTCAAAGATTTGTGTTGGATTGGATTACATATCTTGTATTGGTGATCTCATACACACATGGTCCATAGACCACTTCATACCCATTCCTGTAGTTAACTTGCTCAACCTAGTAGGTTCAGCATCCTCTTTGAACATTTCTAAGGTCCTTGTTGCATTGGATTGGATATTTTTTATTGGCGATACCATACATACATGCTCCATAACACATTGTTGAACATCAATTGAATCCAAAAAATTTTCTTGTTTATGTAGATCTAATTTAGAACATGAAGTGTCTATTACAACATGCATATCTTGTTGTTCTATTCCATTCTTACCATACCCAAGGATTTCCCTAATAAATTTTTCCATTTTGGAAGAGAAATCCCATATCTTCTCTTTCTTTCTTCCATACAATTTATTATAATGTTATTCACCAAATATTTTTTTCTATTGATCCTATGCAATTTGTTTATTGGAGATCAGAAAATCCTCATCATAAACATCCTACTTTTTATCAATCACACTAGAAGTCTTGAATTAGGGTTGCCCAGAATCCCCTTTAGTGAAGCTAAAAAATCCCAATATTCTAATAAGCTAGCATGATCTAGAAATCAACAATATAACATGAACAAAAATTTCTTTAACAAATTTTCTATTTGAATTCAAGAAGTTATGTTAGCTCCAAATAAGTAATTGTAACTCACTTCCTATTTTTCTATGTACCTCACTACCATGAGCCCTGATATTATGTATGTTGTGAGCCTCATCTGTATGTTCATGCAATATCCACATGAGTCTCATTAGCTTGCCGCATAAAGAATTTTAAGTTATGTGAGTGGTAAACACACTTTTGGCATTCATTATTCTCCCACACATAAGTTTGAGCTATGTGGTTAACCCTCGCGAGAACATTGCATGCATCTTTGGGCAACCCCTTTCCATCGGATTCATTGTATTCTGTCGGCATAGTGACCGAGAGTTCTGCACTTTTCAAGGAAATCTTCATGTTGCCATCGGAGTAGGAATTGATGGCATTGTCGGCGCTGCCTGACTCATAATTGGCCTTGCTCACTTCCACCAGCATGTGCATCGACGGATAATGGAAAAATGCACACCAAAAAAATGAATCCTTCAGCTTTTATTTTTTTATGTTTAAGTATGTGTATGTTTACAAATTTGGAAGTAAAGATGATGCTCATGTCCTGAATCAGCCGTGTTTGGAAGTAAAGATTATGCTCATCCAATGCACTTGATTCTATACATATGCATTTAGATGCTTACACGTGGAAATCTATAAATTCCTATCCTGCATAAAAGAACACAAGTTTTTTACATATTATTTTCTTCCAGTCCTAGAACACAATATTTACAGAAGAAAGTCAATTTATTATCTACTCACAACTGAGGATAGGTTGGTGTTGTTCGTTTTTGGATTCAGAGGACACATCGATCCATATTATGTATCTGTGCATGCCGTTATGTTTTTTTTGGGGGCTTTTTTGGGTTTTTTTGGACGTAGTCTCGTTGAATATGATCGTTGCATCTTACCAAAGACATGGTCTCCCTTAAGAGGCATTGCTCCAGTTTCACAAACTACAATGAATAGGAATCCAACCCGATGAGTTCACCTTCTCGAGTATTCTCCTTGTATGCGCAAACATGGTATATGTAACGTATGGTTTGTAGATCCACGGAAAAATCATGAGATGCAGGTTTCAATCTAATGTTATTGTGATGAATACTCTGATAGACATGTATGAAAAATGTGGAAGGACACAGGAGGCGCGAGAACTATTTGACAAAATTATTGAATGAGATGTGGTATCATGGATTGCAATCATTGGTGGATATGCACAAATTGGGCTTATTGGAAACGCCTTGGAGATTTTCAAACAAATGCAAGTCGCAGGTGTAAAGCCAAATTTGACAACTTTTGCCAGCATCCTCCCTGCATGTGCCAAAATGGGAGCTTTGAAACAAGGTGGAGAGATTCATCCAAAGATAATTAAAAGTGGATTGTTGTCAGATGATATAGTTTTGACTGCCCTGATTGGTATGTCTACAAAATGTGGAACCATAAAAAATGCACACAAACTGTTTGACATAATGCCTCAACGAGATGTAGTCTCATGGACTACCATCATTTCTGGATATGCACAATTAGGGCCTGTTGATAAAACATTGGATATATTTAAGGAAATGCAATTGGCAGGTGAAAATCCAAACTCGACAACCTTTGTCAGCATCCTCCCAGCATGTGCCAAAATGGGAGCTTTGGCACAGGGTATGGAAATCCATTAAAAAAAATTGAAAATGTACTTTTTATGGGTGTTATAGTTTTGACTTCCCTCATAGATATGTATGCCAAATGTGTAAGCATACATAAGGCACGCAAGTTGTTTGACAAACTACCTCAACGAAATGTGATTTCATGGAATGTCGTTATTACAGGCTATGCACAAAATGGGGATCTTGATGAGGCTTTATGGTTTTTCAAAGAAATTCCTCAACAAAATGTAATCTCATGGACTACAATAATTGTTGGATATGTACAAAATGGGGTTTTTGATAAAGCCTTGGAAATTAGTACAATAACATGAGTTACATGATGGACATGTTATCTTTACATGATTTCATTTTATGGTTAACAATTGACAGTATTACCCAAATGTAATGTAACTTTAAACATGTTAATTCTTGCATCTCACTTGTACTTTGATAAGTCATCTCAATCTACCCTCTACACATTAGCTCCAAATTTCACTACCTCCATCTCAATGACATTATTTCAGGTTAAAATAAGCACATGAATTTTTAAGATTATCAATATATTCACTAATTACATCACGAGAAGTTAATCCTGAAAATATGTAATACCGTGCCGTTTTATAGAACTACTAAAACCCTAAAGAGTTGTACCGATACAATGTTTAGAAGTCTACTTGAAATTCTATTGGATTTCACACCATGGATTTATAATTGTTGAGTATTTGATGTACACATTTTTTCAAAACATGAATTTTTGTTTGTCGGTAGGTCAGAATTCATCTTTCTCCAATATATTCTTGTTTTGAAACTGTTTAATGGTTCATTCTTATTCTTATCAATTAAGATGCTACAACTCCCCTGTCAGAATCTGAAGCGATGGATCTCATGAAGGATATTTTGCTTCAGCTTCATAAAGAGACATATACACTGTATGACCTCCACATGACTATTGCAGGGGCATCCATTAGGTTCTTTTTTCAACCTTACAAACCATGCAAATTATATGGTATTATTTCTTATATATTGTATATCTCAACCTTGGATGCAGTCATACATGGACTCTGAAATCAGAGCCATCATGGCCCAATATATGCCTCTTGACAGCCAAGGAAAGGTCCCCAATCATGTTCCCTATGCAGGGCTATAAATGATGGTACTCAACCTGTTCTGTGCAGTGATTGTTCACAATTTCTCATATTTATGTAGGCTGATAATGTGCTTCTTTACCTTTAATTTTTCAGTCATCTTAGGAATCTAGATTGGGCATCAACTCTGCAGATGAATCTATAGATTTTTGTATGTGCTTGTGCATGACTATTGCAGGTGCATCCATTAGGTTCTTTTTTCAACCTTACAAGTCATGTAAATTATAGATGCTCTTTAAATATCCTCGGTACAAGCTCCCTACTCATGAGCATCATGCTTACTTTTGTACCATATATCATGATAAGTTGGGGAGGATTTGATGGTTCTTGAACAAATTTGATATCATTTTGTGATTGATGCATTAATTTATAAAATTTTAAGGTTTTTTTTAGATCACAATCAACCTAGATGCCTCTATTTTGGGAATCCACAAAGGGAAATATCTGATTTACTTAGTTTCATGGTTATCTTATGTTTGAAGTTCCAACATAGCCAATTTTGTTTATAAATGTGTTCTAAAGAATTGTAATCCGATTGCTATAAAGAGACTGTGCAGTCACTACCCACAAAGCTCTCATGAATTTAAAACTAAGCTGGAAAAAATTTGAAGCATCAAACATCGAAATCTTTTGAGTCTACATGGATATTCGCTTTCTCCACTTGGAAACCTGTTGACGCATGTTCTCCATAATCAGCTTAAATCTCCTAGTCCTCTGTGCTTGCCAGCTAAAGTATGTTTATACTGATTTTTCTGGCATGTATTTCAGGAATCTTGACTATTTATATGTGGCTCAGTTTTTTTGTTTCTATGCTATACGTCATAGTGTTGTCTAATCCCGTGGATAACGTATTTTAGTCACAAGTAAAATTATTTTATTAAGACTAGAAAACTCCCTTAAACATCTCGAGGTATAATGTGTTCGTTAATCTTGTATAAGATTTCACATTGCACATTATCAGGTAATGCTTTATACTGAACTGCATGATGCTTTGGTAATTAGTACAATAACATGAGTTACATGATGGACATGTTATGTTTACATGATTTCATTTTATGGGTAATAGTTGACAATTGTAGAATTTGTCTTCTCTTTAGGTTTCACAACACCAAGCATTTTAACACAACCAATAACAAATACAGTCATGATATGACTAAATATTATACCAAAAATTGCTATTCCTTCTCATTTCCATCAAGAACCAACCTGAAAAAACAAAAGCTGGAAAATATTTCCCAAATGTAATGTAACTCTAAACATGTTAATTCTTGCATCTCACTCTACCCTCTACACATTAGCTCCAGATTTTACTACTTCCATCTCAATGACAGTGTTCAAGTTAAAATAAGCACGTGAATTTATAATATTATCGACATATTCACTAATTACATCACAAAAAGTTATTCCTGAAAAGATGTAACTTGCTTTACTTTTGAGTAACTTTTGCCATTCACGAATAATTTCTTTCTTTCCATATCTTAGAATTTAGGTCCACTTCTTGAATTTATGCTACTCATAATTCATGTAGATAGTTTACCCTGTCTGTGTAATGCCCTGCTGGACATTGGAGTTTTTTTTCTACCTGCCACCTTGGCCGACTATACTGGCTGCCGCATTTTCCTGTTTGTCCTTGTGTGAGGAATGGATGGAGTCCCGTTTTTCTTTGCCATAATCTATTTTTTTGGATTCTGCTTCAATGCGTGCAGGTGGGTGGTGGGCGCGTTTCCTTCTTGGACGTTTTGTTCTCTTCCCTGTCACCTCATTTTGACCTTCTCCTCGTTGGCGTGTTCTAAACAGTGGATGCATTAATGGTGAAATGAAGGTCTGTCACCCTGATGTTGCATGGGTTCTCAAAATCATGCTGTACAGGAAGCTTCAATGGAGCGCAGAACTGAAATTCTCCTCGGAAAGTGCCGTGAGGAAGTTTTTGGCGGTATGCAGTAGCTACAGGGTCGAGAGGTAAACTTACCTCAGATGCTGTAGGGCGATCCTAAGGAACCGTTGGTGCCGAACTTGATGTTCTGGTTGCACGCGACCACAGTCATGATCAGTTGTTGCAAGATCTTGCAGCTGTAACAGAAAAATGAGATAAAGTTTTAGTCGAGCTGTCTTGCCTTTTCATTTTGGAAAGTCACTTCTTTCCAAGTCTCGGTGAAGCTAGCATGGCCAATAGTTACAGCTGATGCACCAGGTGGAGATCCATTGATGTATAGTCCTCCAACAGAATGGGGCTGAGATATTGACGTTGCACTATCCCAGTTTCAGTGTTACAGAAAGGCCAAGGGCCTTTAGCCAGGTGGTAGGCTTGTTGCATGGGTAGTAGAAGCCATTATGAGCGCTTCCAGCAAGCAGGTCGACGAAGCTATGTCGTTAGCTGGCTTAGTTTCGACTGCATCCTCAATTCGGGATTTCTCCTTCAAGATATTTTCATAAAAATTGATTCTAGTGATAGTGTGAGTCTTACCAGAAGACCTGTCCTGAAATTGTGATTAGTTAGGTTTCTCTATTTTTTTCTTGTTGTAGGGTCGTTGTAAGCTCATGGAAGAGTATCCTTTGGAGGTGGATCTGTTTCAGATCAGAATATGTCGTTAAACACAATTTGCTTTGCCATTTTCGAGCTGCTTCAACAGGTCACTATGTTTGCAAGCATAAAGGGTGCTCCTTGGAATTATCACACCTTACATAGCTACCACGGGGGATTCACTTAGTAAAAGTATGAGTATTAGCACGTGCATTCGAAGGAATTTATTAAAGAGATACCTCTTAATTCTGAGTTTCTACCTCTAATTATTCCACATTGATAATACCCCCTCCTGTTATAGGATCTCATTAGAGGTGAAAATAGCCCCTATTTCATATCCGTGAATACCTTCACTTAAGCTCAGTTCACTTTGCAATTACAGCTTTTATTTACCCCCTTTTTATTTATACCCCATATAGGAGTTAGAAAAGAAAAATATGGTATAGTTGGATCTCAAGGCAATTTTTTGGTAATATGCATTTCCTTTCGAAAGATAGTTTGACAGCCATTGAATACACGATTACAGGAGTCACCTTATGCATATGTTAAGCTTGATTCATTTATCAATAGTTCTTCAAATAATTAAGATGGTGAAATAGGATATCACTTGTGTTGAAAAACATACTCAGATCCTAGTTTTCTACCATCTACTGAGTTATTTCTTGGTTAAGAATCTAGATTTATTTGATTAAAAAGAGTATTACCAGATTTAGATTTGATGACCACACTCCTTTTACAATTGTTAAGGTATTTACTTTTAAAAACTAGGGTTCAAACGTTATTAGTCTTTCATATGTAACTCATGGAAGACCTCTATTTCCTTTGAGCCGGATCTCTCTCAGACCTACCCCCCAATACCTGATTTAAAACATTAATAAATTAAACCATTTCACCCCCTCATGTCTGACCGGTATATTTAATTTAATTTTATTAATTTTAATTAGGCTCAATATGAACCCACGTGCTAGGATATTGCCTAGCTAATGAACCCCCTGTGCAAGCTACAACTACAATGTTTGCACCGAGAGTTTGATGTTGTCCCCAAATCTGATGAAGGAAAAGGATTGTGTATCAATACGGTAGATGCCTTTTAGAGCCAGGAGCGATGTAATCATTATGTCTTGTGTCCGAGATTCAAACCATGGTCGGTGTGTAGCTTTCTAGCGCAAGTGCTCTCGAACTGAGTGGTAAGCAGTTCGACTCTCACCCCCAAAGCAGCTACATGGAAGTAATCTAGTGTTTGGATAGCCACCTATTGCATTCTTCTAGTCGTGTTCCTTCAAAAGGGAATCCTGGTGGGGTATATTGCAAGAAAAGACCAGTGAAACAGAGGATAAAGTGAAGGGCGTGTGGCTGTAGCAGTCCTTGCTAGATGTACACGACTAGTGGATGCGTTAAAACAGGCAAGATAGACTCACCATATACATAATATGCTAGTATCTAATAAACCTCTTGAAATGAAACTCTTTCTTTCTAGAAATTGGTTTAGATCTGTGATTTTGTGGATTTGCGTTCAGTATATGGTTAACAGTTGTTACTTCTGGATTTTCCTCTGTTGGTTGTCCTTGTTGACGTGATCAAACCCTTTTATTTATAAAACAAACAAAGGTTTTCAGTGTATGCTTTGATTGATCATATGAAATATATATATATATATATATATATATATATATATATATATATAATTTTAAAGTTACTTCCTTCTGTAAAAATGTCGCTGTTTCTTTTGTGAACCTGGGTATGAAATCGCCCCTAGAACTTTGCAGCATTGACTAGTATTGGTTTCCTGTTATGTTGTTGCCCTAGAGGAAAACATACAGTTAAATTATTATTATTATTTTTATGATAAGCGTGATTATGCACTTAGTGTATTGTGCAAATTATTAGGGCTTTTGGAAATTATAAGTTCAATATATATGCTTGTTAAGAAGGAAGTTTTGGGCCGAAAATATGTCCTGGGTTGATAGAAGGGCATAAATTATTGATAGAACCCCATTTTGATTCTACTATTTCTATGAGTAAAATTTGATAAAATTAATGACCTTTATGGTGTTAAGATACATTATGTTGATGATTCCTTGTGTGATCGATTTAATTATGTTTAGACATAATGCCTTGATGGAGTAAGGTAATATCTTTCACGGTTCGTAAAAGTTAAGGTTTTCATCAACTGCTTAAGGTAAGATGAAGTTCCTTAATTTAGTCAAACTTGTTTTGTACTTCTTTCTTGATGAGTGACCTTTCATTGCAAATTTAGAATGATCGTGATGGAAGGTCATGAATATATTTTTTGTTGTCTAAAAAGGAGAAAAGAAGCTATGGAATAGTTTGTCTATGTATCGAACGTAATAATTGTAATAACATCGTTATAGAAGTTCATTATCGGGGGATATCTATCTTCGATGGTATATTATGTGTTTAATCACTGCATAGGTTGCCATAAACTTAGCGATGCTCACTGCATAGGTTGCCATAAACTTAGTGATGAGATGTAAATTAAGGAGAGTTGAGAGACCTTTCCCTTGTATACATCGTTTATGATATTAGGAAGTGAGTTGATGTCGGAAAATTTTCAACCAAGTCTAGATTCATGGCTATGTTCCTCTAAAATGGGAGGATTATAAATCTAAGGTATTATGAAAATTGCAAGGATGTGTTTAGAATACTAGATTACCTACTCAACTTGGGTATTAATGAGGCTTGTCGATATTCTGACCCTGGTTATGTTCAGTAGGTAGGCTGTTAGGTAATGCCTATTTCTGGACATTCTTACCGTCCTTTCCTCTCATCGTTATTAGCTATGAAGTCACTTATTACCTAAGATATGATGGTTGTGGGTTTGAATATAAGATTTTCATCCTTTAAACCTTTTTGATTACATGATGGAACTTTGTTTTTTTACCCTCGTTGTTCGTTTATAGCCTATTAGGCCTATGGCTCTATGGAACAGATTCCAAAACTATATTCTTTTTGGCAGCTAAGATCGGGTCTAGTCTTTATCTTTTGACTTCACCTTGAGAATGTGGATTGATGGGTTACACTTTAGATTTCAATCATTTAATCTACGGGATTATATGATTTGAAATACTAATACTGTCAATCCTTGTGTCTATTCATTTAAATTTCATAGTCTTGCGTAATTGGTTGTCAAACTTTTGTAGTTTTAGAGGTATCTTCATAACTAAAACTTATGGTTTTCTTCTTAGTTGATATGTTGAAAATTACATCTTGTTTCAAAAGGTTGTTAGAGGTTAGAACTTTGATCCATTTCCTGAAATAAAATGTTTCCTTTCATGGTATTGTTAGCTAGTAGCTTATTGTTGCTATGTATAGTCTTATCTTGCTTAGTTCTCGTGAACTGACTCAGGTTATTAATTGTTGTAGATGGCTGACGTGGTTAGATGATGGAAAGACTTGTAGATTATTGCATCAATCTTGGTTATGATGTTCCTTTGTATGAATGTGTATTATGTTATAAAATTTGGAAAGGGCCCTTTGGACATTTTAGAAGAAGGGTCAGTGCCTAGTAAATGTATTGTAGAGTATTGTTGTTGTAACTGTTGAAACTTTGGTTTTTTTGGTTATCATGTGAAAGATGAAATTTGATTATCACTTGGTTATGGGATATTCTAGTGAATTTTAATCCTTAGAATAGTAGCGGGGCATGTCCCATGTTATTACTCTCTTGCTCCCTAGTCATGGTTCAATAGAGATGGTATGTCCCTTTGATTTGTGCATCATGTTGGAATGAACTGATATAACCTTGTTTTGTTTCCGCAAACGAGTACTGTTAAACTTTGCTCTTGAGTTAAAATGTTGAGTTGTAAATCCTCCTAAGGCTTAGTAGCAATGAGTTTGTAAGTACTATAAAGTGAGCTGGATAGTCCTGATAAAAGTTAAACTAAAATTTATATATATGAATATATTAATGTAGATGTGATCTGCTAGATAACCTTTGAGACCTGGAACAAACAAGAGTAAACTATCTTTTTTAACGAAATATGATTACTTATTATTATTTTTAATTATTCCACGCCAAACTAATAAACATTATCCTTTTATCGGTGAAATCTTAAATGATCATCATGGTGAAAGCAATGGTTAGATTTTAGAAGATGATAGGATTTAATAAGTAGGAGGGAAATCGATTAATTAAACCTTAAATCTCTCTCTATCATTTGGAATGTCCTCCTTTGTCGAACTCTAATCAAGTAAAGTCTAGATGGAACATTTAACCAATCTCGATAAACTCTTAACCTCAATGAAAGATTGATAGTAAACAATGTGACCCTGAAGCTAAATTCTGTTGTTCATGTTCTGTTAACCCTTGCCTTGATTCATGGTGATATTTCTTAAGCAAGGTCAAAATTTGATCCTTAAACAAGAAGGTTATTGTTATGAAACCCTAAGCGGTACTTTCCCTCAATCGGACCTTATGCCTTCACCTGTGCAATAGAGTTGTGGAACATGTGTTAGTGGCTTAAGTAAGATTAATTAACCTTGTAAGAAATGGAAAATGTTCTAAAATCAAATGAATAAGAAAGATTTGGACATCAAATTGATGATCCTAGTTAAGAAAGCTTGGCCTTAAGTTATTTAGTCAAACAGTTGAAAAGAAAGAAGTTCTCCCTTGTGAAAAGAATTGTGTGAATCATTACATGAAATTTTATAAGAACGTAAGTTAAGAATTAAGAGACACTTTAGTAAACAAGAAAATTTAACAAGAAATTCCTCATGGGATGCCCTAACTGTAAGTGTGTTTTGTGGATTGGACTTCCAATGTTGTTTCTGTTAAGAAGAGAAAAGTACATTGTCCTTGTTAGGTATGAACGTTTCCGTGCTGACCTTGTGGTCTCCCCCGTAACAAGTGGTTCCTGGTGTTGGTTGTAACCTTGTGATGACATGTTGTGTCGTGTTGTGTCAAAGCAAGTCAAAAAAAAGAAGTTATCCTGTATTTCACTGTGTTGTATTTGTGTGTGTGGTTTTTGGGTTGTTATAGTCTGATATGCAGTGGGGTGTAATTCTTAATATATTACAGAATTCAAGTTTACCCCTGATGATGCCAATATAAGAGATACTATCTATGGGTAAATTTTAGCTTGAATCACATTTTGTTTAGTTTGAACCCTCAGGAAAATGCTTCTTTGCAAGGTTTTCCCCAATTCCTTGTTAGAATTCTATAGAAAATGTAATCCATGTTAAAATTACCATTCTCAATCCGTAGTGCTTAATTTGGAGTGGTTTGTGCTACTGTTTCACATATTTTAATTGTTAATACATTTGTTCATTTTTGCTTAGAAAATAGTATAACCTGCTAGGAACTGCAAATTCGGTGTGCATTGCAAGCTATACAATAAACTCCATATCAAATAAAATGAGCAACGTTGAACTCAAATTGAATAAAAAAGGAAAATAAAATTAGAATTGCATCTTGGTTCCCTTTCAAATTTAAAGTTTCAAATTGCCCATTGCATAAATAATACATTATTAAATATAAGGTAAAATAGAATGGTGCTCTATATCTTGGACCTTAAATTTGGGTTAGAAGCTTGTCAATCAGGTACTTATATTTTCTATTTAATTCTTGGGTGCACATATATACAGTAGCAAAGCAGATCCTTGAGAGTAAGGACATAAGACTTTTGTGCAAATGTGAAAGGGGACTTCTATGTGCACATTCAAATTAAACATAAAAAATACCCTTGATTAAAGACCTGGAACTAAGAACGTGATTTAAACTTACAAAGGATCTCAATGGACATTTTTGGTGGCTGTGACAAAGCTCTCATTGCACATTTAGTGGTGCGTGATAGATAGTTCAATGTGCATTTGATGGATCTTTTGAGGGCCTTTAATGATTAATAATAATAAGAGGGATAGGTTGATATATCTCAAAGATGGGCAGAGCATAAGCACAAGGCTACCACTCATGATATAAAATCTGCAAATGTACAAAAGTCTTCATGTATTCATGTTTAGTTCAAATAAAATAGCTCGCAAATGTACAAAAGGATACCACTCATGATATAAGATTTGAGAATGTATATGTACAAATTTGTAACAAATTTGAAATGTAGAGATAACACCTTTAAATATAATGCTTCATATATATTCCTACACTTACAAAATCATGTACACCCCTTATCGATATCAACTACAAAAATAATAACTATCCCTCTAAATCAAATAACATATACCGTTCGGCATTCATATTGCATTATACACATGCGATTGCTAGTATAAAATATAATAAAAAGTTTTAAAATTTGAAAAGATGGTAAGATATTTTCACGGCACGTTTCCATCCGTGCAAATTAAGGTTAGATGTGAGCTTTTAAAATAGATAATATCAAGTGAATCCATTCCCTGAACATGCGCCGGTCATATGAACCGTAAGCTCGCCTACCCTGTCTCAGACGGAAAGTGTCGGCATGTTCAGCCTATCTTGATTCCTTCATGAAGATGAGGAGAATCTATATTCCCTATTGAGAAAAGTATTCTAATCTCATTTCATTTTCGTTCTATTCAATTGTATTTTGTAATGGATCGGTCGTCAATTTATTACTCAGAAACTGGAGTACCCAATTTGTAAATTCCCACAGTTCAGAAATACTAATTAATCCCAAAAAACCAAAGCTTCGGTCGGGTTCGACAAGTAATATTTAATAAGCTAAAGCGAGATGTTATATCAAACACATATTTTAATGTGCTACAGTACAATTGAGTTTCGTGAATTTCCCACGGTACTGACTGTTCTGCTACATTTTTGTCATAAGTGATGTATGTCAAAACTTTAAATACGCCAGATTCTTCCGGACTTTGTTATATAGCTTAATTCGCTTAAGACACGCTACTTATTACAGTGAAAGCAATATCTGACAGACAAATATATAGATCACATTCAATTAGCCTTTCTACAGTTCGTTCGGATTTCTCCACTACTACCAGTGAGAGGGCTTATGTTTCCCATGTTCACCATGGAAGCTGCAAAGTCGGTGAAGAAAGTAGCCTGGTTGTTAGAATATGTAGTCACCTGAGAATCGGCAGCTCCTCCATTGAAAAGCTCCTGGTCAGAGTGGAGAAGTCCTTCCTGTGTTAGGAGATTTGTGTAGTAATCGTTGTCAAAGGTATTGGGAGTTTGAAGATCTAAGGGCGACAGATTGTCGTCTCCACCACTCAATGGGCAACTCGCCTGGAGAGAAGCGGCGAATGTGCTGTTGATGTTTGTTTCATTGTAGATGCGGGTTCTGAACGTTGTACACCTCGCCTGACCAATTGTGTGAGCACCTAAACACCATTGCACACTGAACCCCGTTAAAACATATAACTTTTTACTTACAATGTGGATATTCATATCCAATTTCAAATATTACCTGAAAGAGCGATCATGTCCTGGTTAGAAAGACCCACAGCACTAAAAGCTGCGTTGAGACCGTCGAGGTTCGATGTAAACGAAGGAAGATTGCTGTTTGCGTTGGCCATGCTTGCAGTTGTGGAGTCTCTCCTTCCCAGAAGTACTGTCCATGTCGGCCCTCCCAACTACGAGCAACATTCTCTCATTAGTTCCTCCAACATTGGTAACGACAACTAGAAATGTAATACATGTTAAGCAAAAATGAAAACGGTTATCAATCTCATCCTCGTTAGGATTCTAATTTCTAATATATAATACGGAGGTAATTTCTATTCCAGAGACTATAAATATCTATTAAATGAAACACCGTGACATGTATTCCGAAATGCACGCGGTGTGCGGCGGTAGGATGCAGGTTAGATTCTTGGGGATGCCCCAGAATGGAATGAAAATCGATGGTGCCGAAGGCAGTGAAATTAAATGTGGGTGAAGCTTCAAAATTAAGTGTTTGAACAAGAGTAGAATTGTCATGGGTGGTTAAAGACAGTTCTTCAATAGTAGGTAAGGTTGTAATGGAGTGTGTTGTTCTCTTTTATTTTCAAATTTAAATTTGACATTCATTTGACTGTTATGTGATAGTTCTTTCATAAATTTGACTTCTATTCTACTTAAATAGTTTAGTTTTGTTTTCTTTTTCTTGAGAAGTCTATAAAAATATAGTAATATCTTGGTCATATGGTAATGTTTCGGTCTTTTGTCTTGAATAGATATTTTTGAGAACTATACAATCGCATAAATGATTTCATTTGTCACAAATCAACGGGAAATTAATCAAGAATTTAATGAAATTGTTGATAAAAAAGATAAGTAAATATTAAATTGAATAACCTTGAAGTTGATATCTATTAATATATTTCATATAGATACATTTATTATAATATACTTATTATATTATTATTATTTTAATTGTTAGATTTTTTCTATACTTATACTACACCTACATAGTTAGATAGGTGCGTCGTAATTTATATTTATCGGTTTATTTTAGATAGATGTATTTGAGATATTAATACTAAGTAAGGATCATATATATTTTCAAATTAAATTGTTGACTAGTAAATTAAAAAATACCATCTGAATAGTAGTAAATCGTCCATTATTTGGTAAACAATTTATCTTGTAAACATATACGGTAGATATATGGGTCACTTTCAAGACCTTGGAAAAGGATAGCATATATTTACAGGTTGAATTGTTGACCAGCAACAAAACACCATCTAAATACTAATAAATAGTCTCAACAATATAATTTACAAATATATGCTATAGATATATTCTTACCTTTCGAGAAAGAGTTTTTATTTCACCCTTTCTATTTCATCAATTGAACTACCAAAGCTATCAATTGGCCCTTAGCCAGCTGCCAGACTAGAAATTTCTGGTGGTTCATTGACAAGTTAATAAATAGGAGTGATGTCAAAATGTTTTCGAGATGCATTTACACGTGTAGTGATTGAGCCAAAGTAATTATAGGTGGAAGAAGAAGTTAAATTTGACCTCCACATATGCCAAGCAAACATTTTTTCTGTCACGGTAATTTTCTAATACTACCTTTCAAAAATTCAAAATAGGTTATTTATACTATACTAATAAAATATACAAAAAAATATTTTATATTTATTTAACTATATTTACTATATATTAATATAACTTTTATATATATATATGAAAAAAGATGATCAAATTTTAAATATGCAAATCACACATAACGGTTATTTCAGAAATTTCCAAGTATTTTACGACTAAAATCACAAAAAACATCTAAACAGCCATCAAAATTTAACCCCTGGTGGAAGGCCATAAAGTTGAACTCCAAACAAATAAAACAAATAAATTTTGGTCGTCAATAGTCGAGGAGCGCATTTGAGTTGTGCTTTTCACAACATTAGGATAGGTAAGCTTCTCATCATTTCTATGCTTCACTACCATTTAAGCTTAGGGAGATAGTTGTCTTTCATCTCATAATAGTATTGGGATGGGTAAGTACAAGAAGTAAATAGTATTGTCACGGGCAATCTCCCAAGAAATTTATGTGCTTCAGCTATGTGAGCAACACCCACAAAGAACATTGAGCGGGTGTCTATTGAAGCATTTGTACTTCGAGAAATAGATGGCTGTGATTAGATAGAAAATATGAGTCAATATAAATGTACTCAAAACTACGTAGCTCGTTATGCTCGTGAGGAGTAGGTTATTGACTCAAAACTACACAGATTAATCTTGTAAATCATAATATGTGTTGTGATGAAGATCAACACTAAGGACTCGGTAAGAGAGTATCCCTGCAACCTATGGAAAATCTTACTTTCCAATCCTGATTGGTCCATTTAAAGGGATCAGATGGTTTTAAAGCATGATCCGCAAACAGAAATGTTGCTTGTAAGGGGTGCTGCAGAGGATCCTGTTAAGGACCAAAATAACGGCTATAAAACTTGTGGGGGTGTGGCAAGAAATTCATATTGGTTGTTGGCTCGAGTCCTCACCGATTGATGAGTAGTTTCTTTCAGCGTCCTAAACTGAATTGTAGCTAATCCATACAAAAAATTATGAACAAACATGTTTGAAAAAATTCGTTACTTGGACGACAGAGTCACGAGCAGCAATGGCGACAATGTCTGCACACGAGACCACTCCACTGCATATTGCTTCGACTTGAGTTTTGATGGTGTCGATTACGTCATATCCTCTTACAGAGTTGTTGTTAGGGGCAGCAGTCTTTTCTCCAGTGAATGTTGCGTTGTCATCCAACAGTATCGACCCATCACACCCCTGCGAAACATGATCGCCATTAATGACAAAAAAAACCTCAACGACTGAAGCTTAATTGTAAGAGACGAGCTGATATAGAAGTATGCACAGTCATACAGAGTTGAAAATCTTACGTTAACAAAGCAGTCATGAAAGTGCAGACGAACCAACGATGCGCCCATGCGACTTTCGGCGGTGACTGCTGCTTGCACAGCAGTTTGGACTGTCGACAACAGATTTGGACAAGTAGTATCATAAAATGTCGAACTGAGCTGCCCATTCACTTCACTCAAACACAAAAAAATAAAAGCAATACATGTAATCACACAATTAATCCTCATAAGTGCTTCCTAGGAAGCTTAGTAAATAAACTGCACAAAATATACTTTTCAGTCAACAATGCAGGCAACTGTGGGTAGAGAGTTTGAGCAGCCATTGAATTCTTATAGTAGCCAGAGACGTTAAATAAATATTCGCTGAGCTTTTCAGTGATAATCATTGATGGTAACTTTGTTAGCTTTTGCTCTCATTGCGCTGTGGATTGTATCTCTGCAAACAGAACAGGTATCAAAATTCAAAGAAAGCCGGCCCACAGGCGTACTATGTATTTTGTTTTTATGGACAAATTTCAGACATGGGTGTAAGGATCAGAGTGTCGTATTATTATAACAAAGTCATAATAAAAGGGATCGTTGTTTAGTCGTGTGCGTAAGCCAGCTATTTGAGGAGCCATTCGATATTTGATTTTTTGTTTGCATGTTCAGTACTTTGGGTGTTTCTTTGTCGACTAAAATAATAATACACTTTGAGTCCATTTATTTTTGCGTAATGGTCGTATTCATACGGAGAAATGTCAATTAGATGGTGTTCAATCGTAGGGTAGGATTTTGTTTCGTTCGCTCTCCTTTTCATTATCAGCCTCCTTTTCATTATCAGCACATGTTATTCCTAAATTCAATAGCCGACATACCTAATCGCCTACAATCATTCCAAACAATTTGGGTAGAGTGTGAACCCCATATTGAACATATTTTAGTGTCGGTGTTGAGTAGGGTTTGCTAGGTTTGGCCTATACTAATAGGAAAAGATATAAAAATTGAGATTATTGGCCATTTCCAATGTTGTTAGTGTAAATATTGATCCTTATTAATTTAATAGTTTTTTACTGGGTGTGTCTTTTAGTTACGTCGATAGGTGTCTGCAAGTAAGAAAACCCTCCACTTTTTGACAAGCAACATACCATGTTGACATGGAGCTGCAGGTAACGTTGATGTCCTGTGAATTGTTCACCGTCCACATGGCATAGATGGCAAGTTGTGTCAGAAAAACAAATTGGATTCTTTTTTCAAGTCTGTTGTAGTGCACACTTCCCTTAGACACCTTTTTTATACTAATCGTGATACTGCTGATTATATTATGACATGATTATGGACCTTATTATAGTGTGATGTTAGATATTAGATCATGGATTATTATTGATTTGATTCAGTTATGATGCATGATGATTATTAGAGACATTTCATATGTGGATGATGATATACTATTTGAGATGGATATACTATGGGTGTTGTTCAAACATGTGATGTTTGGATATTGTGAGGGGATCTAGAAAATGGACTTTATTTGATGATGATATAGCTGTTGATGTAAATTGTATATTATATTGTTGGATTACTTTGATGTTGTTTTGATTCATATGTATAGATGATTTTGAGAATTTAATTACATTTATATCACTTTAGATGTTTTGATATGGCCACGAGGCCGAAAGAAGTATTTTTGTTTTGCAGGTTAAACACTATCCCAACAAACATTGGCGGATTGGAGACCAACCACATTGGAATTCTAGATGAATTCAACAAGGTCACCATGGAAACTAGTATTTGTTTGTGCGTGTTTGTGTTTGTTAGGGATTTCCATTGGGGGGATCACCTTTAAAATGTGACCAAGGGGTTTTATGTGTATTTCTTTTATTTGGTTCCTTTTTGCTTAATGTTTGCATGTGTTTATTTTGTGGTGCACTTGACCCTTTCATTATTCATTAAATGTGGTGTGTAATATTGTGAGTAATCATGTTGTTAAGTTAATTAATTAAAATATATCATGAGAAAGTAATTAATATAGTTTTTGGTTATGATTTAAAGGGTTGTAAGAGATGTGTAAGTAATGTGTGAGTAATATGTAAGTGATGTGTAAGTTAGCTTTTGCGTGTGAAACAATCCACCTTCTTAGAAATTCGAAATTTGTCCTTGGAGAATGATTTTGGAGACTTCTCGGACAAGTTAAACTTGTCTCACACCTCTTAAAATTACATTACCAACCATACCTACGGTTGGAGAGTTAAGATTAGAGTTTTATAATGCTTTTTGAGAAGGCAAATTGTAGGTTTTAATTGCATTTTTCTTACATGATTTAATTTCAGTCCTTTAGGGTGTGGGTTGTATTTGAGTATGTAAGTAAACTATCATATTATTCACCCACCTATTTATTATGCATTGGAGAATGAAGTTGATTTTTTGGGGTTGGGGTTGAGGATGTGTGATGTGGCATCCTACATGGATCCACCTCATCCTCTTCTCTTCCCTCTTCTATAAAATTCGAATTCTTTGCCTTGTTCTGGGTTGTCTCAGCTTTGGGAGACTTCATTCTTGGGTGAATTCCCTTGCTATGTTTGGGAGCCCTTGCTTTTGGAGGAGGTTTGGAAGATTGTTGCATGGTTTTTGGTTGGCTGATTTGTGGATTGCTTGCATTGGAATAGAGCAACTACTGTTTTAGAACTTGGGATAACTCCATCATGGATAGGTAAGCGCTTGACTCTTGAAATGCTCTTCTTTTATGAATGTAAATGTTAATGTGTGAATGTTTTGGAATGTTTTTGGGTTGTTGGGTAGATGGTCTAGGAATGGTGTAGGAGAAGACCATGGGGTTTATTTTGTGGGAGGCACAAGTGTGTTTTAGGGAGGTATAAGGGTGGAGGGAGTTGGGATTTAGGTTCCACCTTACAAAGAAAAAATTTGCATTTCTTTACTCATTATGGGGTGCCATAAGAGGTTGGGGAGGCATAAGGAAATGTGAGGAATAAGGGGTACTTGAGGGAGGTATAAGTAATGAAAGGGTTTTGATATACTATATTTTGGTGATTTGTAATTTAGGTGGTGATACCCATTTCTCCTTTTTGGAGGCATAAGAAGCATCCCCCATAGTTTCTTGCTCATTTGGCTTGCTTGATGAAGCCTCAGTAATGTTTTTCATGCTTAAATGTAGTTGTAAACTACATTCTGTTTTGGACTATGTTTTTATGGTGAAAATATTGCTTGTGTGTTTGTAAAAGTCTGTTGTTGCCATGAGTTGGATCACATATTTTATTACATTGTGGTTGGGGCTCGGGGACCAATAAAGAAAAATGGATTCTCCTCTTCATTGGATGTCTTGATTGGGTGGAGAGCGTTGCCTTTCCCCTACTCTTGTTGTGATCACAATTTGGAAGAATGAGAAATATGCATGTTGTTGTTATGGAGCTAAGATAAAGACAGTTTGATAGTCCCTTGTGAAATAAAATCTTATAGTAACCTTTCCCACTTAAAGTGGATGAACTTGTATATGTTTGTAATGGAAAGATGTTGTACAGGTTATGCAAAGTGTAAATTTGAAATGTGAAAGAGAGTTATACTATGTGTTCTATTCTTTTTAGAATGTGAAAGAATGATTGTGTTCTGGTATGACTGAAATTTGTAATCAAATGAAAGAAGAAATGTTGTAAATTTGTATTTGAAGTCAGTAAAGGATTGCACTACCTTCCTCAAATTGCATCATTGTATTGAGTTTAATCATCTAGATGTGAGTTGTAATCTTTTTTTGAAAGAAAGAAATGCATATGAAGGAATCTGATCATAATACTTTGTCTGAATTGAAATCTTGTGTTTGAATTGGAAGAAATGCGTGTGAGAAAAATACAGTATTTTAGTCTCTTTGAAATAGTTGAAAAATTTGAAATCAGTACTACATTTTGGTATTGAATAGTTTGTTAGAATCAACCAAATGTGTTAGATTAGAATTGGAATGAATTTTAATACTTAGAAGATGAAAATGGGAAATAGAACCTTTTAAATTTGATCCTCTGTTAGTTGTATTTTCAAATTGGCAAATACTTTATCTAGAATCAAAAATGCATAGTTCGAACCTACAACAACGAAATAACAAATTAAATGATTGAATTGAATTAGTATGCACTAAACGAATTCAATTGGACAAAAACACTTAAAAGAACGTCTGTAGAAAACTTAGCAAAATCGGGCATAAACCGTCTTACAATCGTTCTGATATCAAAAAAATGTAAATGTTCAAATTGCAAATCAATCAGACAAATTAAACCTTTAAACCCTTATTAAATCCATTTACAAACAATTCTCCATGTCTATTTTATATGTTGAGAGAGGAAGAATAGTCAAACTGAACAAATCTCACAAGTTAAAATTTACCAGTTTGCACTGTAAAAGCCTGCAGATCCTTTTCTTGAAATTGACTCCATAAACTTTAATCAAAATCAAAAATTTAATGATCTCATAAGTGCAAAGAGTACATCGAGATATTTCCATAGAGTCCTTGTTTTCCCAAAACCGATCTCTCTATCAAAAGTTATGGCCCTATGAAGATTTTTCTTCATTTGGCATCAAAAATAAAAATAAAATAAATAAATAAATAAATAATTCTAACTGTTAAAAAAAATGGGAAAAAATTCCTTTGCGGACCTGTGGGTCCGAGTTTTTCCCTTAGTGCACTTAGGAAATTTCTTGGGAAAATTTTCTAAAATTTTTCCCGCACCGGCCTGCAACCAATTAGAGACTGTCACGTGGCACCATGAGGTGTCAGCATGGATGGGTGTAGATTCCTTTTTTAACTTAGCGCTTTCAAAAAAATGTTAGGAAAATTTTCCAAATTTTTCCCGCTATGGCTGGCCCGCCCACAGCCAATCAGGTGAGCTGCCACCTGGTGTCGCGAGGCATTGGCAGAGGACCGAGTTCCTTTCTGCCTTTTGTGTTTTCGGAAAATTTTGAGAAAATTTTATACTTTTTCCCTACTGGCCTGCAACCAATTAGGAGCTGCCATGTGGCATTACGAGGAATCGTTAGAGGTGTTCGTGAATGTTACCTTTTTCACCCTTCTAGGTGTTAAAGCTCTTTTATCATCCCCGCTGCCCCGCCTTCCCCGCGTTGGCTTAGGAGATGCCACATGTCCTTTGTGGTCTCGCGGGAGCGCAGGCGCAAAGCTAACTCTTCACCCCGCGCGGGAGAATTTGCAAAATGTCTCTTGCTGCCCTGCTTTACCCCGCGCTGCCTTAGGGAGTGCCACGTGTCCCTGATGGACTTGCAGACCTACGAAATCGCGGGCGCAAATGTGTTTTTTTGCCCTCAAGCGGGAAAATTTATAGAGGTCTCACCGCGGCCCGCCAACCCGCCCTTTTGGGCAAAATTTCAGCCGTTGGGCCCGCAGGGCCGCTCTAGGGGAAAATTTTCACCCCAAGGCCCACCGGCCCATAACTTGAGAAATATGAGGAGTTAGGAGGGCTTCTTTATATCATTGGAAAGGTGAAGAAATTTCCTATCCAATGGGAATGATTTAGGGAAATTTTAAATGTGTTAATTTTTTAAAAAATTAAGTTGAATCTTTAAAGCCTGTCAGAGAGTGGGTATGGTGAGGTATTACCCTCTGAACCTAATTGAACTTTCAAACCCTAAGTTTTGGGACCTTGTGACCTCTAACAATTGTTATTAAAAGAAAATTTTATTCGTAGTGGATTAGAATTGTATCCGGATCCTAGTTAGTGACAACTATTGTCTTGTAACCTGGTTGTAGATTCTTTTAATAAAAAAAAAAATTATTCCATAATTTTTCCTAACTAATCCTAGGTTGTTCTTAGGTCTCAAGTGGGTTGTTTTAACAAGCGTTAAATCCACAAATCATACCTAGAGGCCTCCTTCCTGTGTTGTGTGGGGGAATTTTGTAAAAAACAAAAATTCCATACACAGAGCTTAGTAAATTTATGGCTCATGCTCATGCGTCTGACACTGCTGTAGCTTTTTTTGGTGAAACCGTTTCTCCGAATTTCACACAAGACATTGGCATACATTTTGTACTAAATTCGTTGTGCATTTTTAGGTCACCAAAATTTCCACATGTATTAAGCACTCAAAAGTCACAATGAGAACATCATTTGGGAATAACTAGGTAATCAAAACCTTTCCTCACACGACAACAATTTCAAGGGGTTTCATAAATGCATTACAAATTGCACTATCCACGTTTAACAAGAGAAACTGCAAAGGAACAACTACGTAATTTCTAGAGGCCTGACTTAAGGCGTCAAGGGATTTAAGAAGAACATGCTTTCTTTTTATGTGCTAAGCCCATATGGTTACCTATGTTCCATTATTTCATTGAATCTGGTGTTTTGCTTTCTATTTTTTTATATGTGAGTTCGTATCCCAATATTTTCTCTAGCAACAATGCAGTTCTCTGCCATTTGATATGAGCATTAGTCCATTAAGAAAGTGTTGTACTCTATTTCAAGTGAACCTACTCATGTGGTCTCACAAAAAGAGTCTGAGGATTTCTCTGTTGTCTACACAACTTTTCCAAATCCAAGTAAACCGTAACTTATTGTGCCTAATAATACAAATCAGACTGAACTATAGAAGCTTAATATTATAAAAAACATTTTTAATGTGACACTCAGGGATGGATCTTTTAATAGAAAAATAATATTATCATGCAATATATTTATTTGTTACAGAAATTTCAATCACTATCCCTGTTGTTGATGCAGAGACTAAGGACTCAAAACCTTAGGACTGTAAAAATTTGGCAACCATTATCTATAAAAAAGTGTTATTTCTATAGGGTGGCCATGGGAGCACAGCCTCCAGATTACACACAAAATATAAATTCACGCAAATTTTGTAAAATAGAACCAGATTCCAAAAAACTTTCTCCTTTAGGTGCTTTTTTTGTACAATACATATTTTGCAAGCTTTATAGGCATTTGTTGTCATTTATACCATCTGTAAATTTAGCAATGGGTGTAACTTGCAATTTTCGAGCCGCTTAAGGGTTAGTTTTATACCTGGGTGAGGCTCGATTTAACAACACAACAATTGTCACTTACATTATCTTTTATCAATGTTAGTCATTGCAATACTCGCCAACTCCTTCCTTTTGTATTTCAAGGAGGGAATATTATTATAAGTACTTTATGAGGTTTCTTTTGTGGAGGAACTTCTTGTTTCTTGATTTTTTAGTTTTGTTTTTTGTCCTAGGGTGGCTGGTAGAAGTGTAAAAATATAGGGATCAATAGAGACTGTCAATGGGGGGCTAATGCCTTGGAGACTGTGGATAAGTGCAAACGTTTTCGTGTTTCTATTTATGAAATGCTTGCAATTTTTTGATCCTTTTGAAGCAACAAGATCTTGTAAGTCGACGTTGTTTTATTTTTAAAAAAAATGAAGAATTGTTGAAATAAAGGTAGTGATGAGTTATTTTTTTATTTGTGAGATGGTTGCAATTATTTATTTTCTTTGTAGAGAAAAAACATCTTCTAAGTTTCCATCATTTCATATTACAAAATATGGTGAATTGTTGAAATAATGTACAGATTATGAGTGATTATTTGAAACGCTCAAAAGAAATATTGTAAAGAATTTTATCTATAATTTTAGTTGCATTTTTTGGATTGTGAAAATATAAAATCCCTAAATGTAAGGTTGTCTTTGTCTTTGTCTTTGTATTTGTTAGTAGCATATTTGTGATAATGTTTTACATAGTTTGAAATTAGTTACTTTAATATACCTTCTGAATATGTTTCAAAGAGTGTGTTGATGTGTAATCACAACACCCTTGAATGTCTACAACTCAATGGGTTGCGACTCTTATTGTGATTTCATAACATGGAGCTTTTCCGAAAGTGTGGGACTTTGAAATCAAGAAAGTTTTCCAGATGAAGGCATGTTCCTATTCCTCTGTTTAGATGCACACATACAATTTGTAGAGGATCTACTCTAATTTGCCAAGGAGAAAGGGTTAAGAAGATGTAAGAAAATAAACCTATTGTAAAAGAGGTGATGCACCAAAACACTACAACAAAATAACCCTTTTTTCCATAATTATTCCAAAAAAATTCCACAATCGGAGAGTTATGTAGAATATTTATGGCATATCTATTAAAATATAAGTTTTTCTATCTTAAGTATTGTGGACATTCCATAATCTTAACATTGTGTTAGTAATTTGTAGAAAAATTACATCTCCAACTTTGCATTATAGAAAATACACAATTATTAAAAAATCAAACAAAAAATTATTATTGAAGTATCCATCACATGTGTACTTATGGAATATTTTAAGAAGACTAATAAATCGATGTTGAAATTTCACATCAAATAGTTTATAGAAATGCCACATTATCAAAAACTTAGAATTTTTACATATTATAAAATAACTTGTATAAAGTTAAATATAAAATACCATGAAAATCTAACTTTAAACCAATACAACAAATGCTCCCTTTTTGTTACTATTATTCCAAAAAATCTATAATTTGAATGAATTGTAGAATACTTGTGGCATCTCTATGACTACGTAATTCATTCATTTTTAGAATTTTATATATGATGCCACAATTTATATCTAATGATGATAATTTGTAGATAATTCGCATATCCCACCCTTCTTAACACAAATTTTACAATCCTTAGATAATAAATTTAATTTTTTATATGTAATTACCCATCTTTTATACTTCTACAACTATTTCATATTTTAAAAATTAATAGCATAAAATAGAAATAATATGGAAATTACAATTTGTTTTATTTCATATATATTGATGTGATTAATATGTAATTATCGGGACATAACATTACCAAAAATATATATTTATCATTATACATTATAATAAAATAAAATATTTTAAAATTTATATAATGTAAAAATATTACATTAATTTAATTTTTTTATTAGATTAGGTAAAAATAGATTTTGAAGGGATCAGGAACCCTATACAACCAAAAGATAAAACATTCAAATCCCAAAGGAGAAGCAACAACAAACAAGAGCCTACCTGCTGAGAAACAAACAGACGAAATAAGATCCCATGGCCAGGGAACCTCAAGCCCCGGGTAAGCAGGTCAAAACAACTTGACCCACAAACCAAGGGACTCAAATACCCAGGCTTCCTTTATGAGATCTACGACTCATCTTGAGAGGAAACTATCCAAATTTTCCTCTGTTTTTGTTGTTCACCTTCCTCCAACCCTCCCCCCAAGAAGGATCAACATTCTCAGAAGGCTTAATGGGAATAAGAATTTCAAGAGATGCAATCTTTTGACTAGGTGAACATAAGGATACAGAGGGTAGTAAAGGAGAAACCCCCCTTTTAGCATCATTAACAAGTAAAGTGGGAAGAGAGCCAATCTCACCTAGATTCGTCACTTTAATTTCTTCCACAATCTTGTCCTTCTCCTTTCCTTGATTTCCAATGTAACTGCTTAACACTTCCAAATCATTATCTGTCTCAGCCTCAACAGTCACATTTTCTGGATTGAAATCATCCCACCACGAGACTCGGCCTTTAATTTGCTTCTTCACAACATTACACTCAGCTGCAAGATGACCAAGAGCAAAGCATGTTTTGCATCTGAAGGGGAGACCTTCATAATCAAGATTTTGAGTCCAAATTAAATCCCTAACTTTGAGTTCCATTGTGGCCGAGAAATCAGCCGTCATGTAATGCCCCGTTCGGCGTTTACCCTAGTTCTTGTCGCAATGACCCTCTTGTTGAGCGTCAAATGGCTATGTGTATTTCCGTTGTCTTAGATTTTATCTCAGTGATGTTTTAGAACATTCCCTCTCCTTCTTGCATTCTCAAGTTGTTATTGACACTTGTGTGTGTGGACTGTGTAATGTCCTGTGCATTAACCTATTTAAGGAGGATCTTGTTGTCGCATGGTTAAGCTGGATCATTGGTCATTATTGATGTGAGTAGAAATTATTTATATTTATAGTATATAATGATAACAATGTTGTTTTAATTTAATTATCATTTGGCCTCTATCTTATAGGGTTATTGTTTTACATTATTGTCAAGTTGGTATATACGTCTTTGTTAATATGATTAATAATTATTTTAAGTGGTAATAATAATAATAATAATAATAATTAAATAATAATAATAATAATAATAATAATAACGATATTATTATTTTAATTATTGATCAACGATAACTCATTTTTTTTAGTGTCGATTGTTATCAACTGTATTATTAATTATCGTTAAACGATTTTATTGTTTGGTTGGTCACTTTGCAGAATGAACCCCGTTCCGTGCTGAGGAAGGGATTATCCGTTTTGGTGCCATGGTCGTTTCCTTGCCTTGTGTTTGCTTTTTTAATGCCAACCTCTAGTTTTTTGCGCTTGGTTGGTTAGGCCTATTCGTATGTTGTTTTTAATCCTTGTGAGTAATGGAGAGTTCAATTCTTACTTCCTCTAGCTTGCTCATGTGTACGTGATTAAATTTTCTCGGGTTGAATAGTAATCATACAAAAATTCGTATACCTTTTTAGCTTATGAGAACTGTTCAGGTAATCTTGTAACTCCTTTTGCATTTGTATTAATATATCTTCTTTCGTATGATTTGTGAGCTTACCTTAGTTAGTAGAGATTTTTTTATCCCATATCTTTGCTGAAGGAGAGGCTTATGGGGGCGCCAGGTCGTGGTGAGGACTACCCAGTTTTTAAATATTTTAAAGTACTTTCACCTACCCTCCACTGCCACCTTGGTTGACCAAGTCCATTCGCATGTCTTGTTGCAAGTAGATGGCATTAGTCTCCTCCCAACCACCAACCTGCAAACCGTAATGGCCATTATGTTTCTACCTTGCGTGACGGAGATGGGAGTCAATGGAGTCCTATTTTTCTTCACCTTGATCTCATTTTGATTCTTTTATTCAATGCGTATGGGCGCAGTAATGGGTTTGATACGGTGGCTAGATGAAGCTACAAGCTAGTGAAGCAGGTGTGTTACCTCCACTTTCATTGGGTGCTGCGAGGTGTGTTCTTGTCGGGGATCCACAGCAACATCCTGCAACAGTAATTAGCCAGGCAGCAGGCATGTTGCAGTATAGTAGAAGCCTTTTTTTGAGCACTTCCAACAAGCAGGTTGTCCAAATATGTTGTTATCTGTTCAGTATCAAATGCATCATCAAATTTGGGGTTCTCCTTCAAGATATTTTTTATCAAAATTGATATTGTGACAGTGAGAGTGTTACCATGAGACCTGATGAAATTTATTACAAAGATTCTATATTGAGACCTTACTTGTTTTACGATGTAACTCATGGAAGAGATTCTCATAGACGTGGATCTGTTTCATATCAGAATATTCATGAAGCACAATTTTCTTTGCAATTATGAACTTGCTGGAAAAATGTGGCAAACTGTTTAGCTTCGACTCTTGTTGGTTTTTCTTTTTTGTAAATCCTCCTCTTCTTACCCTGCGCGTGTGGATGGATGTTCGCACCTGTTCCAGTCTACCATTTTGATCTGGTTGCGTGGGCAGAGAGGCCATCAAAATCATTTCTGTCAAGGCACTTTTCATCATAGTTCCTCCTTGGGCGATGGATGCCTCTTCTTCTCCCACGTTTCCAGCTTCCACTAGCTTCCTCTACAATCAGGCATGTTTTGTTGGATGTGGGATTTCAGGAGGGTGTCTAAGCAATGGAAGAGGAAGGAGGGGCGATGTTGAATCAGGAGGAATTAGGCATGAGCCGTTTTTCCCCCTTTTCCAGCTATTTCATTATATTGATTGCATGATTATTGCTTATTCTCCTTGTAAATGGTTTCTATGATTATTTTTGAGATAAGCTCTGTGTGAGAAAATATCATTTGAAATGTTGTGTGGCTTTTACACACCTTCCCCACCAAGATTGTATTTCCTTACTTTTGTTAGATGTGTGTGGGGTCTTACTAGATACGTCTGTATTATGCCTGTAGGAGCAGTTCTTTTTTTTTTCTGCGACCTGGTTTTGGACCTTCCTCAGCATGGCAATGAGGAGTTGTTTGTTTAAGTTTTATCCTCTTTGGAAACAAAAAAAATTGTGATTTTTACCTCCTTTATGTATCCCTATGGTTATAGAGGGGAGCAGGTGATAGATGAATAAAAATAATTACCTCATGAGAAGTTGTGTAATTATTGCCCTTTTTGATGTTATCACGGTCTGGTATTAATTCATCTTGGAAATGATACTAAAGAGACCCTTGCTCATCCTTTTCTTTTAAGCATTCTAATTGGTATAATCTCATCCCAATTTCAGACCTAGGGAGGTCAACTACAAGGTTGGAACATCGTAAATTTTTATCCTTTTTATAAGCTTTAACGAACTGTGCATAATGCTTGTCGGATGTGACCGGATGTGACTAGATAGTGGTTTTTCGACCACGTCTTATCCAAACATGTTTTTTACTTGCCAAATTTTACTTGCTTACCTAGCTTATGATGACCTTAAAAATTTTAGTACCCTAGCCAAGGGATGTTGTCATCAGTCCTACATTTGTATTATCTCCCTAACTGGTCTTATGAAAGGTCCACTGACTTCTTTGTGATGGAAAAATTTGAGGGTTTTTATAAGGAAAACCGTACTCAAACCTTTGGAGACAATACTTAAAGTATTCAAGGGACTCTCGTTTCATACATGGGATATCCTATGCTCCCGACGCAACTATGTAAGTTACTTATTTTATTTTAGAAAATCCTTTCCTTGTCGGATGCACCCATGGTAGTGAGTGCATGAACAATGTTTTGCCCCTTCCGAGCAATAATCAATGATGTATATGTTGGATGTGGTGAACATGGAGAAAAGTCTGAGGTTTGAGATGCTTTTGGGGACCTGTGAAAGGTAAATTACATTTACCCAAAGCAACAATGTTTTATGAGACCTTTCTTCGTTATTTCAGCAAGTAAGTCAAAAGTGTATAACATTGAAATATTTATTATGTTGGGAATGAAGGGTTTTTTTGTTGAGGGATGTGTGGAGTTGGTACTTGCGGCTTAATAGTGCTTTCAAAGTTTCAACTTATCATACGTGGATGTTGTTTAACCTTGAATATATAAATAAATATTGGGTATAAGAATAAAAAACGTCAGCTGCATTCTTTAAGGTGTATGCATGTGCAATGCATTCCTTTTTACATGATCTTTGAATTGGGTCCTTGAGTGGCCATAACCCCCCCATAGGTTGTATGAGTTTTTGTGGGCTTGTGTGGCACTGTTGGTCCGAGTAGGGATGTTCAAAATAATAAAATTTGTTACCTTCTTTCGACATTATCAGGAGAATTTACTATTCCATATCGGGTGGTTGTCGTACGATTCCTTTATTCTGTTTTGTGAATGTGAAACTGCTATCGCTATCTTACTTAAGGAAAATTAAAAAAAAGTGTATTATGTGGGAAATTTGTTATAATTTAGAATGTATGGTGTAAGAGTAACGTTGGATAGAAAATGCACAATTTTTTGCCTTCTTATGCCCTGCAGTGTGTGTAGCACACCAAAATTACCAACACAAGGACAACATAGTGAAATACCGGATAACTTTATTTTTTTTACTTACTTGAAGATAATACGACACTACACAAGTTCTCTAGGGAATACAATCAACTAAAGACATGCTTTCCACAACACGGACCCACATTGGTTACAGATAAACATGAGGCACACACTAAGGACACATTGGTTCATCTAAAGTATGCAGTCTTACAACAAGGTCTTCCCACAGAAGGTTTCTTTAGAATCATGTTTTAGCCGTAAGTGTTCTTACATTCTTTACTTTTCGCAGAGGAAACATAATAGGAGAATCTGAAAGTCATGTCTCCTTTGAAGAATTTTCCCCTACCTTGATAATGTTAAAAAACAGTGTAAACCAATTATAGAATAGCAAGAGGTTACTTCATTTACTTGATTAACTTATTCATTTGTGAGGAGGCAGTTAATTTCTCAAGGCTCTTAACTTTATCAATCTGTTTTCGACTTTGTGCTTTTGAATATATATGTTTTACCTTTTCAAGCGGTCAATTTTATTTTATTTTATTTTATTCCAGTACATGACTGTCTAACTCTCGGATTCATCATTAAGATCTTATTAGTTGTTAATAAGATTTCATTGGGGTCAAGAGTCTAATCAGAAAAATTAAAGGTTTCACTTGGGCTTCACTTGAAGAGATAGAAATAAGTATACTGTTTACATTTTCAACGGGTAAGAAAGATCGAAGAGTTTCTTAGGCAAGTTCCTTCTATTTATTGTAATCTTGTTATCTTCCAAGAATTTAATCATTGATTTCACCTTAAGACCGTTCTAAGGATTTACCACAATAAGAGATTGTTGATTAGTTTACGCCGGATCACAAGGTATATTTGTTTCTCTTGTTTTTTTTTTGCTAGGTTCAAAAACATAGTCCTCTACCAAACGACACAAGACCAAGGTAACTGGAGCGATGCAAGATGATTCAAGTTTGGATAATTAGAATTAGGTTTGAAAATTCAAGGATAAATCATATTCTGAAAAGTGAAAAATTCAACAAAGGATACGCATGTCAAAACAAGTTCATTTAATCTTATTGACAATAATATTTCTCAAATTGACTTTCAAACGATAACAACAACCTACATGAGAACAATACAAAATTATAACACAATGCCTTCTAGATAGTCTCCACAATTTCCATACCAATGTTTTAAAGCAAAAGAAAAACATTCGTACAACAGCAGTTCCTAAGAAGGCTGGAATCCACTTTCTACACGTGTTTCTTTTTCTCTCTCTTTTTTTTTTCTTTTCTACTTAGGAAATCCTCCTGCACATTTGTTAGCACATGTCAGTTCGCAAGAACTGAGCACGATAAAAGCTATAACATTAAGACATTATGTTGTTATCTAACTGTTTCAAAGAAAAGTACCGTTGAAGAAAAAAATAATAATTCAAGGGTCTAAACAAGAGCAATTAAAGAGTTGTCCAATAGCATAAAATGTCTAAATAAAAGGGATGGCACTAACTCTATTAAATTATCATTTTCACATAGGAACAGTTAATAAACATCATAGTGAATTTCACCCATATCACAATAATGACCGTCATTAACAAGATAACATTTCGAAACAAAAACAATTACAGGAAGAGAATTAATTTCAAACGTGATCTATCCCTATTTGTTTAAGTTAGTTCACCAAGCCAAGGATTCACTATGCCACTGGAAGATTCCACACAATCAATCGACATGAGAATATCTAAACCAACATGACTTATTAATATTAAGATGATGTGCCTATAATAGTTAATTTTATGTCAGTATAGAATAAATAAAAATGGAAAGAAAAGGGATGAAACGCACAAATGACCTCGCATGGGTCACATCCTATCCTAACAATCGTTCTATTAGACTTTCTTCTAATCAAGAGAATGTCTTAAGAAAAAGGACAAACTTGACAAGACCAAACATATCCATTATAAATCTTACAGGAGGGTTACAAAATCATTCACAAGAACACAACACAAGATACATAGCTTCCAAAGGATCTGTCGTCAACAACAAGTTGACTTAAACCTTTCTGGTCAATACATAACCATTCTACTACAATGACAGCAAGGAGGTCATATCACAACGATCATCACAAAACCAGTCAACCAAAGAGTTTTCAAACACACCAACCTATGAGTCACAGGAGAATGAAATTTAAGCATCTTTACAGAGCAAAACGTAGAGTAATTTCTTACGCATAAAACCCACATCACAATTTTAAGATTTGAAAACTTCCTCACTAATGATCCAGTAGATCTCGTATCCTCCAACATGTGTGAAACAAAATCAAGGTACGAAAAAGAGTATTTCCCCTGACATTTTAAACTATCCAAAAGAAATGTGAGTATCATAAAAAGAAGACATTCCATAGGATCAGCTACATTCCTCAAAACATACAACAGTTACCAAGGGAGAGAAGGTGATTCCAAAGACGACAATCTCCTAACGATGAACATGAATTGATATCAAATTATGACGATCAACCATGACACTCGAAGAATAAAAGTATTTCTTTGAGCGATTCAAACAAGTAACAAAAGCAACTAACCTAGTTGAGAGTAATATCAACTTGGCTCAATTTGATAATCAGTCAAGCTAAGCACACACCAAGCCAACCGGGAAGGGTTACTAGAAACTAAAACAACTAAAAGAAAAGAATAGAGACAGGAAAAGCATCATTCACCTATACACAATGCACTTGCAGTACTCAATCCCTAATTCGCAAATACTCGACATAACCCAGAACTAAAGATCTCGAACCGAAACAAGAATAAGAACAAAATAGGAACTGTAAGGTTGAGTCCAATAACAATGTTTGATAAAACATTCAAATCGTGAGACCAACATAAGGAACTAGGGAGTGTTCATTACAGGACCTCCACCTCTTTTGTTTTATTAGACTTAAGAACAGAGTTCACCCAACTAATATTTATTAAAACCCAAAAACGATATAAAGGCTTCAACCAACGCAATCATTTCTAACACCAAAAAGGAAATACAATGAGCAAGGGAAGTGGAAACCAAACAGTATACCATCACACGAGACATTTATAGGAAGATTAGAGTTAATTAATGAATCATTTAAATAACAGCATAAGAATCAATGGTATAGAGAATATCGTGCCTGATTAAGCTCCCGCAGTCGATAACAAGATGGACGGGGCCTGCAACAACAACCGAAGCCTAACTCCATTTTCTTCAAGCTCGTTGGGTGCCCAAACATCAAACATATTCATGTTGGCACAGGTAGGAGTTCACAACTAGGGTGGGTGGTCTAAAATGCTTGCCATCATTCTCCCAACACCGCTCCAAGATCAGCCCTAGAACTTCTGTAGGCCCCATTTTGGAAATTGAACTTAATCCTTCGTCATACATCCAAACACCTCCACCTTCTCCATATGCATCTGATTGTTTCTGATTTGGACCTCCTAACCTGGGTGCTCTTATATTAGGAGCAGCCCTAGTCTGAGACGAAGCAGAAGAAGGTGGCTTTATAACCAAAAAGAATCTCTTGGTACAGACTCCAAGTATTTTGCGGCAAGCTTTCTGACCCAAGCTCTTGGGGAAAAAGGGTAGAAATAGGAGAGCTCTTTTGAATGCAGATTTTGGAGTTCTCCCGATGCATTCATGTGCCATGGAGGCTATGCAACACAGAATTTTCTGATCTCTATCAGGACTTAACCTTGTTAACAAAATCTCAAATGCTTACTGGAACGGCCCTCCAGCGAATATTGGGAGCTTAAACCATTTTGCAAAGCTCCAGCTAGTAAGGCACAATTATACTTGAAGTTATCAGGAGCTAGAACATTCTCAACGAATTGAATGAACAAAAGCTTTCACAAAATACCCTGCCTGGCATGTGGCATAGATTTTGAAAAGCCCTTTTTTTTTTCTTTTCACTCAAAGACCACATTAGCACTTCAAATTTGTGTCATAACCAATGTGGTCTTACTGCTATCTATCTTCAATGCAGAAACAAGTTTGTTCATAAACGTTGTTCCATAAAACCTGGTATTCTACCAAAAAAAATCCGTGTCCGAAGCCCGTGAGAAAATTGGGAAACTGAAATGAAACTGCAGAGTCCATCAGAGGTGTGTGGAGATAGAGAAAGTCCACAAAAATGCAACTAAACGTGATAGCATCAGGCGGTGGTCCCGTATGATGCTTCTGAGAATGTTCAGACAGATTTTGAAAAGTGAAGTCCAGCCGACCACGGATCAAGGACCCTCACTGTCCAAGGTCGATTTTGGAGAAACAACTCAGTACAAGATCTGGATCCGAAAAATATCCTGCTACCTTCATCTCCCAAGACATTTTCTCCAACATGCGTAGATCTCTTGAAAGTTTTCTTGCAAGGCAAACTGTGCTTCATGAATATTCTGATGTGAAACAGGCCCACCTCTATGAGGTTCTCTTCCATGAGTTATATCAAACAACAAGAAGATCTCAAAAGAGAATCTTTGTAAATAAATTTCATCAGGTCTCCTGGTTACAGTCACACTGTCACTTAATCGATTTTGATAAAAATATCTTGTAGGAGAATCTCAAATTTGAAGGTGCAGAGATATAGAACAGAAACAACAAATATGTACAACCTGCTTGGTGGAGGTGCTCAAAAGACTTCGACCAAACTGCAACCCTCTGCCGCCTGGCTAACTCTTGTTACGGGCTGCTTGCTGTGGATTTCCGACCAAGTCACACCTCGTGGCACCCAATGAACATGGAGGTAACACGTCTACTTCCCCAGCTGTGGCTTCATCTATAACCACCATATCTAACCCATGGCTAGGCGCTGGCAAACTTCCAGTCAGTATTAGAAACAGTGGTGCACGCAAACTCAGCCTCACTTGCAAAACTTGCCTCAAGATTTGGTCAAGCTTCTTCCATGTTAGACTCACCACCTGGATAGAAGCGACTCTCCAAAATGAAAGGGCAAGACAACACAACTAAAACTTTACCTCGTTCTCCAACTACAGCTGCAAGATTTTGCAACAACTTTTCACGACTGGAGAAGATGACCAGAGTAACTTCTGCATCGCAGAGCACCGATACTTCAAAGGCCTTCTTCATCAGGCCATTTCTGTGCTTACGGAAAGTCACCTGACGGTTTGTAGGATTTTCTATCCTCTTTATTTCAATCTTTCCACGGCCCATTTTAACGTAGAAACACGCAAATCTAGAATTCCCTAGAAACCTAAGAAGCTCAGCTAATGTGGGTGCCGATGGTTCGAAGTGGGAACAAGTGCTGAATAATGGAAGAGATTTTTGCAACGGGATTAGCAGCAAGCCCTTTTTTTTTTCTTTTGGGTGGTGGTGGTTGTTTCTGGTAGGTTTAACAAAATACGTTTCCTGAGAGAAAACAATCCCTGCCAAATCGTGATGATGATTTAGCAGTGAATTCTACGGCCATGAAGGGACAGGGGGACCGTAGAGTGGGAAGATCTGTCCAACCACTATCCAACCACTCCACATGCAGGCAATCCACGGGAGATCTCACGCTGTCTGAGAGGGAGCAGGCAGGTCAAACAAAATATTTACAAATCAGGAAAATCAGTGGGTGCGGCCACCAACAGGGATACCATCATGTCGATCATTAAAGTCTCCACCTTCCACGCCAAGGAGATGAAGCTGCCCGTGCCCAGGTAGGTTAAGGGGGGCATTACATTCTCCTCCCCTTAAGAAAGCATCGTCCTCGATGCGACATTACACAGAGGAAAGGAGATGGTACGCAACAAGGGATAGATACAGAAGAAAACACACCCTATGGTTTGAAATTTTAGTTGATTAAAGCACGGCCACAGGGTAGCCTTAGGAATATTTGGTAGAAATTTTAACTTTCAAGGTTCTGTGAAGATTGGCAGTTCTTTCTTGTTCATCATTTCATTAGTCTCTTTCCATTATCATTATTTCTAGTTTAATTTCTTTTAAAATAAAATATCATCATGGAAGAGTTTTGATTTATTCCTTATTGTGGGTGCCCAACATGAACTGCTGACACAACACCCTATCAGGTTCACAAGACACTACAGATTCACAAGCACACAAGTATATACTTCATGATTGGATTACACCACAAAAGGTTACTCAAATACGGAATAGAATAGGCACAGTCCACATAACGTAGTACTCAACACACATCAATGACTGACATACCAAATACTCAAACAAAAGAGTACTACAATCCACCAGACATTTCCTCAATTTGCATCAATGAAAAACTCACATAACAACAAACCATGCTACAGGTACATAGTGTCCACAAGGGAATCAATGACATAACCACAACATCACAACACACATCCATCTGATATGAGTAACACATACATCAAAATACCACTACCAAACATCACAATAACTCAACATATATCCTGAAACATCAACCATACAGACAAATATCATAAGCCTCCCTCAAACTCTTATGCCTCCCTCAAGTCTCTTATGCCTCCCTCAAACTCTTATGCCTCCCTCAAGTCTCTTATGCCTCCCTCAAACTCTTATGCCTCCCTCAAACTCTTATGCCTCCCTCAAGTCTCTTATGCCTCCCTCAAACTCTTATGGCTCCCTCAAGGAGGCCGGTTGTCCCCATGGTCAAAGACACATAGATTTTGGACACTCCTAACCCAAGTGACATAATAACGCGTGGTTCTCAACAACCCACTAGTCATATGTACCCCTTGGGGCGTACCCCCATACAACAAAGCGGGTCCATAGGTCCAACCAATCCATGGTGCATCCCATGACCCTATTCCACACATCACGACATTAGAACCAGCACAACAATCCAGTCAAAGTGCCAAGTGGCAAAGTACAAGCCTTGGGCAAGGCGGTAAAAATTCCAAATTTAAAAGAAGACCCCAAATCAAGCTAAAATAAATGACCAAATGGCCAAAGTTAGTATCAAATCCCCATGTTAGTGCCACAAACCAAGGAAATGCCCAAAATTGTAAAGCATTGCAATCAAGAAAAGATGCTGGTCCTTGCAAAATAAAATAAAAAGCTCAATTTACGAATAAAATCAACTTATAATAATGTCACATTACGATAACTGTGTGGCCTTATCTGGCCACCAAAGGGGTACTCAACGAGTTGCTGGCACTCGGAACATCGAGCCTCAGCTCGTAAAATATATATCAATCCCGCCACCCTTCGACAAGGCTAAACATAGTCATAGATACACTAAGGTTGCATACATACAACCACATAGGGAGAGAGGAAAGAGTCACATGTAATCTACTAAACCAAGTTTTGACTCGAGTTATTGACCCATGGTACACCATTCCTCACTCTCAACATACACTTCTACCGATCTCCCTCAGGGTCGGTTAGTGTAAGGCTCACAACATAACATGTAACTACATTACTAACACCATGGTGGTACACACATAGCTACCATAACGTCTCACGTATGGTAGGTATACGGGGTAGATCACAATCATACATTCACAGGGCGCAATACATCACTTTACCACATTCTGCACCCAAGGTGCAATCACAATACGATAGGGTTCATACACTCACCGTATGACCCAAAATCACAACATGAAGCATTACATATTACACAACTCATATATACGATGAACATAGTACATCACAACATAACATACATTGCAACATAACAAGGTGGTACACACGTTTCTTCAGAACATGGTAAAAACATCATGATACAACTCGTTTCTTTTAACATCAACTAGTCATACAACACATTGATACACCCACATATCACAATATGCCACAATGCTCCAACACTACGTCATCCACATTAGAATTCTTTTCACACATCACAAACAATAATTTACACGTGAATTCTTCCTAGAATCCACAAGAAGGAGAGAGAATACTCTCATCCCCAACACATCAACATGATGACAAATACGCACTGAGTGACATACACATCACGTGCGTTCACAATATCACAATTACGACAATAATCACATCACGCTTAAAGCACATTACTCTTCCAATATAAATCATCATCATGCAACACCATCATCATCATGCAGTATCATCATGTAACACCACCACCACCATGTAACATCACCATACAACACCAATCCGGCCCATAGGTTCGAGAGCATGAACCTACGCTCTGATACCAAAGTGTAACACACCAAAATTACCAACACAAGGACAACACAGTGAAATACAGGATAACTTTTTTTTTTTGACTTACTTGAAGATAATACGACACTACACAAGTTCTCTAGGGAAATACAATCAACTAAAGACATGCTTTCCACAACACGGACCCACACTGGTTATAGATAAACATGAGGCACACACTAAGGACACAATGGTTCATCTAAAGTATGCAGTCTTACAACAACGTCTTCCCACATAAGGTTTCTTTAGATTCATGTTTTAGCTGTAAGTGTTCTTACATTCTTTACTTTTCGCAGAGGAAACATAATAGGAGAATCTGAAAGTCATGTCTCCTTTGAAGAATTTTCCCCTACCTTGATAATGTTAAAAAACAGTGTAAACCAATTATAGAATAGCAAGAGGTTACTTCATTTACTTGATTAACTTATTCATTTGTGAGGAGGCAGTTAATTTCTCAAGGCTCTTAACTTTATCAATCTGTTTTCGACGTTGTGCTTTTGAACATATATGTTTTACCTTTTCAAGCGGTCAATTTTATTTTATTTTATTTTATTCCAGTACATGACTATCTAACTCTTGGATTCATCATTAAGATCTTATTAGTTGTTAATAAGATTTCATTGGGGTCAAGAGTCTAATCAGAAAAATTAAAGGTTTCACTTGGGCTTCACTTGAAGAGATAGAAATAAGTATACTGTTTACATTTTCAACGGGTAAGACAGATCGAAGAGTTTCTTAGGCAAGTTCCTTCTATTTATTGTAATCTTGTTATCTTCCAAGAATTTAATCATTGATTTCACCTTAAGACCGTTCTAAGGACTCACCACAATAAGAGATTGTTGATTTGTTTACGCGGGATCACAAGGTATATTTTTTTCTCTTGTTTTCTTTTGCTAGGTTCAAAAACATAGTCCTCTACCAAACGACACAAGACCAAGGTAACTAGAGCGATGCAAGATGATTCAAGTTTGGATAATTAGAATTAGATTTGACAATTCAAGGATAAATCATATTCTGAAAAGTGAAAATTCAACAAAGGATACGCATGTCAAAACAAGTTCATTTAATCTTATTGACAATAATATTTCTCAAATTGACTTTCAAACGATAACAAAAACCTACATGAGAACAATACAAAATTATAACACAATGCCTTCTAGATAGTCTCCACAATTTCCATACCAATGCTGTAAAGCAAAAGAAAAACATTCGTACAACAGCAATTCCTAAGAAGGCTGGAATCCACTTTCTACACGTGTTTCTTTTTCTCTCTCTCTCTCTTTTTCTTTTCTACTCAGGAAATCCTCCTGCACATTTGTTAGCACATGTCAGTTCGCAAGAACTGAGCACGATAAAAGCTATAACATTAAGACAATATGTTGTTATCTAACTGTTTCAAGGAAGAAAAGTACCGTTGAAGAAGAAAACAATAATTCAAGAGTCTAAACAAGAGCAATTAAAGAGTTGTCCAAAAGCATAAAATGTCTAAATAAAAGGGATGGCACTAACTCTATTCAATTATCATTTTCACATAGGAGCAGTTAATAAACATCATAGTGAATTTCACCCATATCACAATAATGACCGTCATTAACAAGATAACATTTCGAAACAAAAACAATTACAGGAAGAGAATTAATTTCAAACGTGATCTATCCCTATTTGTTTAAGTTAGTTCACCAAGCCAAGGATTCACTATGCCATTGGAAGATCCCAAACAATCAATCGACATGAGAATATCTAAACCAACATGACTTATTAATATTAAGATGATGTGCCTATAACAGTTAATTTTATGTCAGTACCGAATAAATAAAAAATGGAAAGAAAAGGGATGAAACGCACAAATGACCTCGCATGGGTCACATCCTATCCTAACAATCCTTCTATTAGACTTTCTTCTAATCAAGAGAATGTCTTAAGAAAAAGGACAAATTTGACAAGACCAAACATATCCATTATAAATCTTACAGGAGGGTTACTCAATCATTCACAAGAACACAACACAAGATACATAGCTTCCAAAGGATCTGTCGTCAACAACAAGTTGACTTAAACCTTTCTGGTCAATACATAACCATTCTACTACAATGACAGCAAGGAGGTCGTATCACAACGATCATCACAAAAACCAGTCAACCAATGAGTTTCCAAACACACCAACCTATGAGTCACAGGAGAATGAAATTTAAGCATCTTTACGGAGCAAAACGTAGAGTAATTTCTTACGCATAAAACCCACATCCCAATTTTAAGATTTGAAAACTTCCTCACTAATGATCCAGTAGATCTCGTATCCTCCAACATGTGTGAAACAAAATCAAGGTACGAAAAAGAGTATTTCCTCTGACATTTTAAACTATCCAAAAGAAATGTGAGTATCGTCAAAAGAAGACATTCCATAGGATCAGCTACATTCCTCAAAACATACAACAGTTACCAAGGGAGAGAAGGTGATTCCAAAGACGACAATCTCCAAACGGTGAACATGAATTGATATCAAATTATGAAGATCAACCATGACACTCGAAGAATAAAAGTATTTCTTTGAGCGATTCAAACAAGTAACAAAAGCAACTAACCTAGTTAAGAGTAATATCAACTTGGCTCAATTCGATAATCAGTCAAGCTAAGCACACACCAAGCCAACCGGGAAGGGTTACTAGAAAATAAAACAAATAAAAGAAAAGAATAGAGACAGGAAAAGCATCATTCACCTATACACAATGCACTTGCAGTACTCAATCCCTAATTCGCAAATACTTGACATAACCCAGAACTAAAGATCTCGAACCGAAACAAGAATAAGAACAAAACAGGAACTGTAAGGTTGAGTCCAACAACAATGTTTGATAAAACATTCAAATCGTGAGACCAACATAAGGAACTAGGGGGTGTTCATTACAGGAACCCCACCTCTTTTGTTTTATTAGACTTAAGAACAAAGTTCACCCAACTAATATTTATTAAAACCCAGAAACAATATAAAGGCTTCAACCAACGCAATCATTTCTAACGCCAAAAAGGAAATACAATGAGCAATGGAAGTGGAAACCAAACAGTATACCATCACACGAGACATTTATAGGAAGATTAGAGTTATTTAATGAATCAGTTAAATAACAGCATAAGAATCAATGGTATAGAGAATATCGTGCCTGATTAAGCTCCCGCAGTCGATAACAAGATGGACGGGGCCTGCAACAGCAACCGAAGCCTAACTCCATTTCCTTCAAGCTCGTTGGGCACCCAAACATCAAACATCTTCATGTTGGCACAGGTAGGAGTTCACAGCCAGGGTGGGTGGTCTAAAATACTTGCCATCATTCTCCCAACACCGCTCCAAGATCAGCCCTAGAACTTCTGTAGGCCCCATTTTGGCAATTGAACTTAATCCTTCTTCATTCATCCAAACACCTCCACCATCTCCATATGCATCTGATTGTTTCTAATTTGGACCTCCTAACCTTGGTGCTCTCATACTTAGGAGCAGCCCTAGTTTGAGACAAAGCAAAAGAAGATGGCTTTATAACCAAAAACAATCTCTTGGTACAGACTCCATATCCAAAAAACAGTCCCTAGACTTAGGAGATCCTCAATTAAGAGCTCTTCTGACCAGTCTCCTAGATTGCATTCAATGCAGGCTATGCTTTGCGAGCTCGTGCCAGTTGACCACATTCATGCGGCTGAATGGCATCTAGCAAAGCCAAACCCATGATTCCAGAAGCTTATCTAGACACAAAATATACTTGAATCTTACACACTCCTGGCTCTGAACATCCTACCAACGAATTGACTGAACAAAAGCTTTCAGGCAAAATACCCTGCCTACATGTGGTAATGTTTGAAAACCTTTTCCTTCATTAGATTGAGGACAACATCAAACACTCGGTGCATACCCTCGTGTTTTAATTGGGTCTAGACTTCAGCCCCAACGACATTGCATTCAGTCTGTAAGAACAGAAAATACTTCAAAGAGTAAATCCTGGCCTATCAATCCCTTTCTGTTACATTGGGAATACTCCATGAAACTTTCCATTCCATCAGAAGATGTCTACGCCTTAGAAAGGCCACAAAAGTGAGATCCAAATCATGGTTAGCACTTATACAACTTCCAAAAGAATGCCATGCTTAGGATCTTCAAGGACACTATTAAGGACCTTCACTCTCAATGTAGCATTTCAGCACAAGTTCTGGTGATCTGACAATTATCCTGCTACCTTCATCTCCCAATACATTTTCTCCAACATTGCATAGATCTCCTGAAAGTTTTCTTGCAAAGCAAACAGTGCTTCATGAATATTCTGATATGAAACAGGTCCGCCTCTATGAGGTTCTCTTCCATGAGTTACATCGAACAGCAAGAAGATCTCAAAAGAGAATCTTTGTAAATAAATTTCATCAGGTCTCCTGGTAACAGTCACACTGTCACTTAATCGATTTTGATAAAAATATCTTGTAGGAGAATCTCGAATTTGAGGGTGCAGAGATACAGAACAGAAACAACAAAGTTGTACAACCTGCTTGGTGGAGGCGCTCAAAAGACTTTGACCAAACTGCAACCTTCTGCCGCCTGGCTAACTCTTGTTACGGGCTGTTTGCTGTGGATTTCCGACCAGGACACACCTCGTGGCACCCAATGAACGTGGAGGTAACACGTCTACTTCCCCAGCTGCGGCTTCATCTATAACCACCATATCTAACCCATGGCTAGGCGCTGGCAAACTTCCAGTCAGTATTAGAAACAGTGGTGCACGCAAACTCAGCCTCACTTGCAAAACTTGCCTCAAGATTTGGTCAAGCTTCTTCCATGTTAGACTCACCACCTGGACAGAAGCGACTCTCCAAAATGAAAGGGCAAGACAGCACAACTAAAACTTTACCTCGTTCTCCAACTACAGCTGCAAGATTTTGCAACAACTGTTCACGACTGGAGAAGATGACCAGAGCAACTTCTGCATCGCAGAGCACCGATACTTCAAAGGCCTTCTTCAGCAGGCCATTTCTACGCTTACAGAAAGTCACCTGACGGTTTGTAGGATTTTCTATCCTCTTTATTTCAATCTTTCCACGGCCCATTTTAACGTAGAACCACGCAAATCTAGAATTCCCTAGAAACCTAAGAAGCTCGGCTAATGTGGGTGCCGCTGGTTCGAAGTGGGAACAAGTGCTGAATAATGGAAGAGATTTTTGCAACGGGATTAGCAGCAAGCCTTTTTTTTTCTTTTGGGTGGTGGTGGTTGTTTTTGGTAGGTTTAACAAAATACGTTTCCTGAGAGAAAACAATCCCTGCCAAATCGTGATGATGATTTAGCAGTGAATTCTGCGGCCATGAAGGGACAGGCAGACAACAGAGTAGGAAGATCTGTCCAACCACTATCCAACCACTCCACATGCAGGCAATCCATGGGAGATCTCACGCTGTCCGAGAGGGAGCAGGCAGGTCAAACAAAATATTTACAAATCAGGAAAATCAGTGGGTGCGGCCACCAACAGGGATACCATCATGTCGATCATTAAATTCTCCACTTTCCACGCCAAGGAGATGAAGCTGCCCGCACCCAGGTAGGTTAGGCGGGGGCATTATAGTGTGCCGTTTGTTAACTAGATATCTATTTTGTTTACATTCATACAAATTACTTTTGCTTATGTCTTGGAATGGAAATCATGCTCTAGTCATTCAATTATTTTTGATGAAATATCTAGGAAAGGGGAATTCATGCTCATGCCGTTTTTTTTGAACTGACAAAAGCTAACATGTTTTTGCAGGTTGATTTTTCTGAGCTCAAGTATGAAAGAAGTGGTTGTTGTATTTGCATAGATGATAATCATTAAGGTGCTTGTACGTTGTTTTTATTGTTCAACTATTGTAATGTCTAGTGGAAATTTTTAGAAGAGGGTCAATGTCTTAGTATATTGTATTGTGGACTTTGTCACCTTAACTTTGGAAACCTTGGATCGTTGACTATCATTGAAATTATAAGAAAATTGGTTTACCGCTTGTTGAGTGACCTTAATGGATTATCAGTATTCTAAGAGTTGATGTAACCTTGTTTTGTTTTTGTAAATGAGTATTGTTAAAATTTACCCCCTGTGTTTAAAGGTTGAGTTAAATCTTTCTAAGACTTAGTAATAGTCTTTCATAAGTAATATAAAATGGGTTGTTTAATACTTATAGAAGTTAAACTAAAATTTATATTGCAAATGTGACCAACTTGAGAGCATGTAATTCCATAAGTGATCAAAGATGAAACTATCCTTTGTTAAGTGACATTATATAACTTGATATCCCTAGCTACACTAATGAACACTATCCCTTTCATGGTGAAATTCTTAAACGAACTTAAGGGAAATCTATGGTTAGATCTCGAAGATAATAAGATTTAATAAGCAGGAGAAAACAATTTGGTAACCACACAATCTATCTCTCAGCCATTGGAAGGTAAATTGTTTTATTTTATAAGACTCATTTAGTAAAGCCTAAGTAAAATCATTAATAATTCTGGTTAAGTTCTCAAGTTTCAATTAAATCTTGGTAATAACAAATGAGGTCTTAAAGATGATTTCAACTCAACCTTCTCCCTCTAACCTTTTTCCAAGGTGCTTGGTAATTTTTCTCTTAAGTATGTTGAAAGCGAATCCATATTGTAATAAGGGTATGAAGGAGTTTTAGTAGCATAAGTGTGGATAGATGGCCTTGTGGAATTAATTTACCTCCTTTATTAAATAATTGAATTAAACAAATAAATGTCATAATAGAGAAGATTTAAAGATGATTACTCAGTGTAAAAAGAATAAACTTAGCTTGGTAAGATGAATTGTATGAATCATATCTTGAGTCTCCTTGAAAATATAACCTAAGAATTGCAAGATGTCTTATTAAAATAAATAACCCTCAAGAATATCTCATTGTGGTTGGCCCTAACTGTAAGTGTGTTCTGTGGTTGGACTTCTATGTTGTCATGTTTAAAAGAAAAGTAAATTGTCCTTGATGGGTGTGAACGTTTCCGTGCTGCCTTTGTGGTCGTCCTTACATCAAGTCGTTCACGGAGTTAGTTGTATCCTTGGTGATGGCATGTTGTGTCGTGTTTCGTGTCAATCAAGTAAAAAAAAAAACCTGTGTTTCCCTATGTAGTCTTGTGTGCCCGTTTAAGTGGGCATTACACATCATATCCATATCCACCAAAATACGGGCATAAGTGGTGTGATTAGAAGATTCAGTCTTAGAATCAACATCAAGGAATTTTTCCAAAGCATCCCCAATGGATTTGAAGCAGTCAACACTTCAGAAATGCAGGGGTAAATGAGGCATCCGAATCCACAAAGGTTTGATGGTGAAGGTTTCAGTAACCAGGTTAAAGTTGGGGAACCAAGGCTTCATAAGAAGATGGTGTGACTGAAAATCCCATAATTTGCCAAAAATTTTATCCTTGTCTAAGGCAAACTCAAAGACAACAATGAATATTCCACAGGCAAAGGTGTAGATATTGACTTTACCTACCATATAGGGCTTCCATTATTCAGAAATCCATTTTTGAAGGGCTAGAAGGCTAGGACAGTAGCTTATGAATCTACAAATCAGACTCCTATTTTGGTAGAAATCCACCAACTCAGAGACTTCCTCATACATTAATTTAATTTAAATAATACATGTGTTACTTACATTTATAAAATTGTATATAATCTAATTAAAAATATATAATCTAATTATATATATATATATATATATATATATATATATATATATATATATATATATATATAAAATTAATAATAATTCCAAAAATACATACAAAACTAAAGCAAGTAATAATGGTTACAAATCAATAATTAAAAGGTTAAATAATAATCAATTTTTATGTTACATACAATTATTAATAAATTTAAAATTACTTTTACTTACTATTTATTATTTATATTATCATGGTTATTTTTCTAAAAAATATTATTACTTATTTTATTATAAATAAATATATCTAATCATGCCAACTATATTATAAATGTAATTTCTGAGTATTAATTTTCCGGTACTCCGTGGACAAGTCAATTTGCATGAGATTTATTATATCCCCTTTCAAAAATACTTTCTAAATTTAACAAATCATTGCATGATTTTTGGTATACCCTCCATGAATATTTCCACGCTTTTTCTTATTCATATCGACAAATCTATTCATGATTCTCGGAAATGGTTAATATTTTTATAGATATTTGTGTTTTATTTTTCATGAAGATTTTTTTGAAGAGAACATTTTTGTAGATTAGGATTTTTATAGTGGTATGTAGATTACAATTTTTATAGTGGCTGTTGGTAGTGCTGGAATGTTAATTAGTAGCGGGACTTTATATCTCGGGTTGCTCACCTTTTAAAAAAATTTGAGGCATCAGATTCATCTCACAAGAAATGAGGCGGCATCAGATTCATCTCACAAGAAATGGGCATTCGATCTGACCAACTTGCATACTGCAATCATGTATTTAGAGTATGATGAATTGAAGCATGTTGTTTTCACTTTCTTGTGGGTGCTAACAAAGCAATGAAATAATGTTTTATATTTACACTTCTTTTGTAATTTATATTAAGCTATGACTCACTTTGTGTGTGATGAGAAAATTCCCTTCACCTAAGAGTGTCTTGGTGCATAGCTTCACTCTTCTCCAGTATTATATGTTTGACTATTATAGAGGTTACATCGAATCAATTGAATATATCAGTGATTGACAATTAAACAGATTCCAGATTAGAACAGATCTGGTATGATCTTTGATTCTTTATCCATGATGTTATATCCATTATCTGCCATCATTCAACCATAAGTATGAAATGTATACTTCCTCAACGATGTATAACCATGTTTGTGAAGGAGTGTTTCAATGACTTTATAATAACAAAATTCATGATAAGGTTTTAGTAAAATTTGGTAGTGATATGTCCCTTGTAACTCTCCACAGAAAACCAATAATTAATGCACATGTGACATCCAATAGTGCCATGCTTGGTGGAACTGTGTTAGCATATGGTTTTTGAATTTCTTTGCATAGGAATTCATTTATAGCATATGGATGTATCATCATTATACTCGAATGTATTATTTTTAATCCCTTATGTTGGACTCCAGTTGAAAGGTCCAGCCGCCCAAACACTTCTATTTTGATATTTTGATTTTTGCATTGTATTTACTATGCTTTCTTTTCTATTATGACGTTTTTAACGTGTATTTAGATGTGTTTTGAGTTTGCACAGAATTTATAGTTGTTATTGTCTAGATTAACTCAGATTAGATGATGACCATAAAAATAGAAATGTCAGCTCTTAAAAAAATTTATTCTTCGCTTCGTAATGATATTTTACAAAATGAGTTCCTCCTTTTGGTGACGGTTAAAATTTGGCCCCTAATGAAACCCATTTACAATCATGTATGTAGATATATATGACTTGTGTTCGATGATTTACATATCCCTTCAATAGATATCTACAGAATTATTTGTTTTCAAAAAGCTTTATTTTTTGAACTACACTAAATGATCTTGAAAGAACTATAAGAACAAGGGCTGCGTTGCAGCAGGAGTACCTGCCATGAAGGCATATTGCGAATGCGGGGAGGCAATGAATTAGAAGTTATATTGAATCTGTCGTCTTGGCTGTTAAAGAGTTAATTGACATGTATAATTTAGAAATCAGAGTTTGAAAAGCATAAATTCTGGAATCTGTTTGATGCAGAAAAGAAGAAAATAGCCCGACAAGTTTGAGTAAATTTTAGTAGCAAAACTTGAGAGAAATTTGTCATCCAATCAGATACTTGCATAAAGTAGACCATTGATAAAACAATATTTACAAGTGCCAATTATCATGATGCAGTATAGCATTGAGCTTGAGAAGGAAACAGTCATCTTGTTTGAAAGGGAACATTTATGTACTTTGCACTTTCAGCTGATATAAAAAGACTACTAATGTGATAAGCCAGTACAATAAGCAGATTCATTTTTGCTTTTCAAAATGTAATTCTAGGTCGGATGAAATTTTAGAGTTACTGTCATCACAGCCTGTTTGATGTGAATGTATAGAAATGCATGGTTCGAAACAGCCCACAATAGATCACTTTCTCAGGTAGTTGAAGTAACTACATGTCCATTGCATATTAAATTAGAAATAAGAACTGATGTCTCTAAATTTCTTTACATGAAGCATACATGAGCCAAAGATGAATGCACCTTGAAAACGTAAGATCTGCTTCAGACCTGCAGAGTGTATTTGGCAAAAGAGTCTAAGAGCTTCATGTTTGAATCCCATATGCTACGACTACTTTTGTACACTGGAGGGTATTTTGATGGGACATTTTGCCAACCAGATAGCCCATTGTCCTAGAACATGCTGCACAATATAAGGGAGACATGTTGTATTAGTCACAATAAAACATGTAGTTATTGGAGTATTTTTTTGAACTAAGACAAAGTGTTTCCTTCTTTACACAAAACTTAGTATAAGGAAAACATGCAAAGTTGTTCAAATGTATTTAGAACTTACAGCATAATAAGTGCGTGAAGAAGTGCATATACATATACATATACATATACATATACATATATTAGCCTATAAGGGAATAAATTCAAAGAATGCAAAATTTGAAGGTACACGATACAATTATACATAAATCAAAGGTACACCCATGTCATTCTTAATGAAATTGATATATATGTAAACAATTAAGGCTACAGTATATTGCTAAAGGAACTAACAACTTAAGTCAGCTTACAGTTTTCTAAATGCTTCGTTTTCATAAAATCAAGTAAAAGGACATCTTTTCAAGTACCAATTGAGGATCAAGTTCAAAAGGTTAAAAGACAGCATGTATCGAAATGAAGTAGGTACAAATATTCTGAGCCTGCACAAAAATGAAGAAGAAAACGAAGGTTTGATGTTTTTCACAATATTCCAAGTACATTTTTCAATGTTAAGCACCAGCAAATTATATAAAGAAAAGAGGCTACAGCTATGCAAAATTTAGTTTATTCGATATTACTTGTAGAGCATAACTTTCACAAATGCATTCTTCAAAATAAAAATATGTCTTTAAAACGAGGGCTACATACGCCAAGTATGAAATTATAGGTAATCATTGTCAACCATGTACATCTAAATTGAAGAAAAGAAAATATGCTGAGTTGCAAAGAAGTCACAGAAAGGCTTTGGTTAAAGCCACGGCTCCAAGGGGTGGAAATATATCAAATAGCAACTCCGAATCTAGTCAATAGTGGAAAGTCACGACAGTGAAAAATGAAAGCCATTGAAACAGAAACCAAAGCCTCAGATATGAATGATGGAGGCAGAGCCATACAGTAAAAGCATGAACCTTTTTCAAGCACAAGATTGATGCACAGTAACCACGAAATAACAGAGCTATCCCTTACTATGACAGATGGAAGAGTGATGTCGGAGGTAAACAAGATCATTACTACAATGACCTCATTTACCAATATAATGGTACAAAATAACAAGTGGAAAAATAGAGTAAAGCCACCTACTTGTAACAAAACAGTCTAAGCTTTAACAGCGAATACTCCAAAATATCAGGGCATGAACAACTTTCCATGGGTCTTAGGTGACAATGATAATGGATTCACTATTGTTTTAGAAAAAGTGGACTATCTTCCTTTGTGAAATCATGCTCATGAAAATACAGGTCTGCAATAATTGAAGATATGTAAAACTTCAGAGGGGTTGTCTGTCACAGATAGAATGTGCATTTTCAACCATCAAAGCATAATGGTTTGTTAGATGTAGTTGCAAGTACCCTAGTAGACATCTATACAAAATGTGGAAGCATACGCAATGCACATGACATGAATGGGTATTAGTAATTCTAATTTGAATGAAATTATTGGAACTAAAAGAATTTGTAATTCACCACACAGGTTAACACTTTGAGCTCAAATCAAAAATATTTTTCCAGTTCGAAAGGCAAAACCCAACAGAGCACAAATACCCATCAATGGTGGCAAGGTCACAAAAATAACAGATTAGAAATAAAAAGAAATGAAAAGGAAGCATCTAATGATGGCATCTCAAATGATTAAAGGAAACCAGTAGAAGAGATTAGAAATAAAAACTTTGAGATAATTGCAACTAGAAACTAAACAGCAATATAGGTAGTTTTTGATATCACTTTTGTTGCAAACTTTCTTTTGAACAACCTATATTAAAATGCATGTGAAATGCACTGGTCTATTTCTGTCATTTGCAAGAGGAAACTGAAATAATACAAACAACAACAGGTACTGATAAAAATTACTATGCAGAATTAGGCGTAGGTAATTTGAAGATGCAACAAGGCCAATTATAAGCACTTAGAAATGTAGAAGTCTATCATTCCATGCATATTAAGCAAAATGTGTTTACAATGTATATATAAAAGCCAATTACAAACACCTACAAATGTAGAAGTCTGTCATTCCATGCGTATTAAGTAAAATGTGTTTACAATGTATACATATAAACATATTGCTTATTGAGTTCTATTTTAAACTAATATGATTTGTTGCGGTGCAGGAAGTGGAGCTTCAGTTTTGGATCTGCAAAACATATATGAAATACTATTAGAAGTTGGCTTTCATTTGTATTGCAAATGAAATAGGTAAAACATATGTGTGCATGGGGTAACTGATTTACCTTAAAATGATGGTGCTGATAGTGTATGGCTTGAAGATGAATACCTGCTTTCTGGTGACTAGAATTTGGGTGGAATGCTTACAGGACGTGAAAGTGAATATTAGTATGTGTAGAACATATAATATTTGCAATATTGGTGATAATTGAAAAGTAGGTGAAGACAACATACTTTCGTTTGGAGTTGTTGTCATGTGTCTGATGATATTTTCTTTGTCTATTGTGAAGATGCCATGCAATGTAAAATGTGACAGCTGTTCTATAACAGCTTCTTTGTCTTCTATGTATTGCGGATATGCTATAGCAGTAAGAGAAGGTAGCAATTCAGTTAGAAGCTTTTTTTAGTTATGCATTAGATGGTTGTTTTGTCTGCGCTTTTAATGCTGCATAGAAGACGGTGGCAATATGCGTATGGGAATTCTTGTTCACAGTTATTGTAGTATGCTACGTCTGTATGCACTGGTGGTAGACGTTCAATAGTCAAGTTGCATTTTCCACAAATTGGTTCGAAGGGGCTGGAGTAGGCCTTTGCGACGGTCAATGTTCCTTCAACCTATGCAACAACAAAAAACAATTTTTGTGTAAGTTTTTTTTGGAATTGATACACTTGTAATTTGGGTGTACATATATATTAAAATATTCCAATTTATACAACCATTGGCAAACTATGCAAATAGAGAATAGACAAGAAATAATTGTCTTATAGCTTACATAAGTATGACCTGTATATGTTATAAATTGTGAGATGCATTTCTAGATATGGGCAGATACTGACATATGACCAAGGCCTTAAATATTATGGAAGTGTTTTCAAAGGCTTCGAATTTAAATTTTAATAAAATTTACATGAAACTCGTAGCTCTGCAATTTGGAAACCAGTCAAAAGGTATTTAGAAAGAAGCAAAAAACTTGAAAATAGTTTACATAGGTCATATCTAGGAAGCTGAAATTTTGTGGGATATCCTCTATTTGCATTAATACACACTCTCCTACTTTCTGTGTAGGTCTTGGGATGAATTCCAAACACATACGATCCCCCTTTACAATATTTTGTAACTCTTTCCTTGAAACCATAAATACTTATTGAATTATCTCCACATATACCCTTGAATCATTCAAAGGATTTAATGTTTACTTTCATCCTTATTTTAGCATTGTATAAGTGTTTGCATGATTAAGGTATCCCCAACAACACATGACATATGTCTTTGAGCATTATATCGTACATGAAAAATAAAGTATGGTAAAGGAAAATTTCAGAGTAATAGCTGCAGCAATTTCATGTGGAAAAATAAAGTATTAGCACCTTCATTGTTGTAGTCAGAAGTAGTTGTAGGCGTTCCAGAGATATTTTTGCTTTTACGCTGGTCACAAAAGTGGATTGGGTGCTGTGCAAGATCTTGTCTATGCTTTTGCCCCGCTTTGCCAGGTTTTTGAACAAGTATATTGCTAGTTCTTTCCTTTGGATTTTATTTTCAATGATATGAAAGTCTGCTGCAAGTGTTTGGAAAATATATACCTGTCATCCAGTGAGTGAATTAACATTTAGTTTATTTTGTAATGGAATTGCTATTAAGTAATTGTTATAGAGAGTGTGAGCCTTACCCGAGCTTTGTCATTGGGTGAGTTACCATCTGTAATGTGAATGATAAATTGGTTCCCTATTTGTTGGCATGATGTACAAATGGCAGCTATGGTTGCAGTCGCATAGTGGTCAGTAGTGGAGAGTAGTTGGTGGATGCTTGAGTTTGGGATAAACATATGGTGAGGGAAAATACAATCAATAGATTGTATGGTTGTGTTTTTAGTAATTAGCAATATGAAGTCACAATCGCAATGGTCGTAGTCACTTTTTGGAGCTATAGTAAAGTTTGTTATGCAGATAGCTTTTTGCGAGATTATGCTAGGCTCATGGGTTTTAATGAAGGGTGCCATAATGTTGACAGTTATTCTTAGCTCGCCTTTTTTGTCTGTGAGGTCCACTCGCAACAGTTCTTTCCCTCATTGCTTGTCAAGGACTGTTTTATATGCAGCCATGATGTCACCCTCAAAAATTTCTCTGAATTTGTAGTTGTTGATATCGTCAATAGATACTAGTGTTGGGGTTTCATTCCTCGGTCTGCACATTTTTTCCCAGAAGTAGTATGTCAATTAGGAGTGAATAGAAATAATGTGAATAGAGAATGAAATATGTAAACAACATACCTCTTTGGTGATTGTTGTGATGGAAGATCAGCTTGGGCAGTTGAAGTTGCATCTGACATGGTGTCTACAATGAAAAAAGTTCAATAATAAATAGCAGCTTAAAAAAAAAAGACTATGGTTTTAGTTTTGTACACAATACAAGTAGAAGTATCAAATACCTTTTCTAATGTTTTTTGGAGTGTAGTTTGTATTTGCAATTGCTTTTGAAGTATGTAGTTTGCTTTGTTACAAAATTGGAAATGAAATTAAAAGTGCATTATGGTCAGTCCAATATGCATGACTAATTTCAGCGGTGATTTTTGTAATATCCACATTTGTCTAGCATTGGTCTATTTGTGTGTTGTTATCGGTTGTCGCAATGGTTGGTACAAGGAAAAGGTTTTGTTGATGCATTTCATTACGGAGTTGAGTTTGTTTGGTTTTGTCCTTTGACATGTCAATGTTGAAGTCACCAACTATTATAAGTAGCGTACCTATTGGTAAAGTAGAGGTGATGTCTTCTAAGAATATTGTAATGTTTATTAGCGGGCTCAATGGTTTCAAATATATGTTTGCAACTCGTATATGTTTATTTATGTAGCGAATGTCAATTATAGTACTTTCAATGTGGGATGTACTAAATGTTGTAATGTTGTATGGGCTGTTTTTTTTATTGTAGCACGTAAGAAGTCCGTGGATATTCATGATTGGGAAAACATTGAATATTTGCAAGAGAGTTGTATTGGTTGGCATTTTGCCAGTTTGTGTTTCTTGCAAGTAGACTATGTCTGACTGCATTATTGCAAAATCGTGTGTTATGTGCTGCATATGCAATGCTAAGCTTCTGGTATTAAGTGAGCAAATGCGTAACTGCTCAGGTCGTGTTTGTGTGAAATTGTATAATGGCGTCCATTTCGAAGAATGTATAAGCCTATGCATTTCAGTTTGTACGTCAGTGGAAAGTACGAAATTGGTTTGTTGTAGTTTATGTATAAGATACAATGATTCAATATTTTTTACATGTGAAAGTGCTATGTATACAAGACCATGGAAATTCACTTTATGGGGGTCCAAAGCCAGTGCATTCATTGTCAGTCCTTGGGCTCTATGTATAGTTCTAGCAAAGGCTATTTGTATGGGAAACTGATGCCGGGTAATAATTTGTTTGCTAATTCGAATTTGTTTTGTAATTCTTGTTATAGGAGTGAAGTGTTTACTAATTTTTTCTGTGTACATGGTTTCCATTTTTGTGCGTTCATATTTACCAATGTCAATGTTGTTAAATTCTATCCAAAGTAAATCTAATGTTCCAATTGTAAAAGCTTTGAAAATTCCATCTGTTCCATTTACTAAACCATCATTTATGTTGTAATTGCCACTAATCAATTCTATTCGAATGTCTTGTTTTACCGTTATAGTTTTTGGTAGCAATGGTTTTTTGGTAGGTATTAAGTCAGTGTCAGTGAGGTTAGATTCTATGTAGTCAATTGCATTTAATGTGCACATTTCTCTTGGTAAAAGCATAAGCATGTGTTTGTTGTGGCGGTCGACATCAACGTTTTTGTGGAATAAGTATGGGAAGCTTGCGTCTAGTGGCGGGGGTCTGTAGCAATGGTGGTTTAAGTATTGAATGTCTGCATTTGTTTGTGTGCAAGTCCTAATACAATTTAGGATCGATATGAACATGCAATTTTGTTGTCGCATTACATGGTCCAATTGAAAGCATTTGACGTAGTCTTGCCAAAGCGTATATTGTATTGTTTCATTGTTCATGTTTGGTTTTTTAAATAGCCATGAGTCTAGAAGTGGTTGTGCTTGGTATAAGTCTCCACAGAAAATTGTGTTCACATTTTCGAAGGGTTTGGTTGGCTTATGCATAATTTCGCGTAGGCGTTTGTCTATGTTAAATAACATGTGGCTTCCAATTAACGACACTTTGTCAATTAGTAGTATCTGTAACTCACTGTAGCATTTGGTCATAGTATCTAAAGTATTTGCGTTTAATGGCAACATTTTTGACATTCGGTAAGGTAGCTAGAAAATAGAATGAGTAGTTGAACCATTGACATTGTGTGCTGCTTTTCCAGTGTATGCTACGATAATGCCTTTTACTTTTAGAGGGTCGCTATTTAATTGTCGATTGTAGAAGTGGAAGATTTCTTGGTATATTACTTTTGCAGTGTACGTTTTTCCTGTGCTTGCACCTCCTGTTAAGAATAAATGGAATGGCTCATTAGGAGCTAATAACTTTTTCATGCTAATATCCTTTACTATAATTTGTTGTTCTTCATTTAACTGTTGTTGTAAAGAAAAGCACTGGTCAGTGTCCATTAAGAAAGGAATTTTTCTTATGTTGAAGCTATTGTTTGGTAGGGTATACTTTGTTTTTTTTGGTAGCATATTGAAGATCCGGCCCAATGTCATATTGTTCAAAGTGTTTAGGAGCATCAAGGTCATTTACACTTTCATAGTCGAATGTCAAGTTGGGTTCGATTTCAATGTTGTAAGTGGCGGTATCTATGTTTCCCCATTGAGTATCTGCTTGTGCTATGAATTGGTTTTCATTTTCAGTTACTAAAGTTTGGTAGGCAGTAAATGCTGAGCACCATGTGTCGAAATTATGTTTCAATGAGTCTTCTGGTTCACGAAAAGGCATAAACAACATCATTTTTTCTCTGTAATAGTTTTCTGCATCGACATGTTTATTGTATCTTACATAATGTATGATTTTAGCTTTATTACGGTGTTTCATGCTTCCTGCTGTTTTTGTATAGTATGCAGCGAATTCTGCTAGGAAAATGCTTTCTAATGATGTAGGCCTTGCATTGTATTTGTCACTAATTGAAGCACATAAAACATTTTCAGAATTGTCATGCTCTTTAGCAATCAACTTAGGAGGTTTTAAAATGAATGTTCTACTTGTAATTGGACATGTGTTTATGAAAATAGTTTTTCTAGATCCATAATGCAATGGCAGTGAAAGCACAATGTGCACTGCTTGACGTGTGGACATTTGTTGGTAATTAAGTAAACTACTTCCTAAACGGCGTATGAATTGCATTTCACTTTCATCATTCTTTGTTGCATCTTCTCGTATTTTCTGAAAAGTAGTTATTAATTTTCGGTCTAATTTAGTCATGTACGATGTACAGTAAGTTGCAGCTGAATAAGCATCTAAAATGAATTGTGTATCTGTATTTGCATACCATATATGTGGTACTTTTCTGGAAAATGTATTTGTCCACATATCATGTGGATGTCTCTTTAAGATTATGGCAAGACGAATAAGAAGAGATTGTAATAGTGAAAGATATGTTTCCCTACTTAAGTTATGATCTTCAAGAAATGCAGTAAATGTTATGCGGTGGCTATACTTTTTTGTTTCTAAACTTTGGAAAAATTGTTCTGCTATGTTTTTTGTTATGTCATCTGTTTTTTCTAAAGGTTTTAGTATTGTGGTCTTATCCTTGGGTGGTGATGGGAAATTAAATCTCCAATGCGAGTTTGCATGTTTTGTACATGTTTCCGTATGGTAGTGGGTTTGCATTTTTTCCAAATTCATGTCAAGTAGTGCTGAAGTTTTAGAGATGTATTTTTCTATAAATGTTTGTATTTCTTCATTTGCACTTTTGCCATAAACAGGAGCATCCTTCACCCATAACATAAAATGCACATGTTCATTTCCATGGTTTTGAAATTCTGTTACAAAGAAGAAGTCTAAGACTTTTCCAAATAGCATATCGTTAGTCAGCATCAATTTTTTGAATGCATTTATCCTGTGGTTAAAGTAACGGCTACAGATTACTGGGTTTTTCCTTATAGTTGCATTGATGTTATTATCGTCACTGTTTTCGCTGTCTTTTGTTTTTAGCAGATAGTGCACATAGTGCATTGCATAGTGAGGGCCATAAGTGATCAGCACTTGTTAGGGTAACAAAAAGGTTGGTGCACCTAGTTGTCTTATCATTGCAAATACGTTCTTCCTGGTTTTTGCTAAATAATCAGGTGAAGTCCAGATGGTTTTTAAGCTTATAAATCCTATTGACGATTTAAGGATGTTGGTCACCCCTGATTTGTTTTTTAGGTCTTTGGCATATATTTTTTTCCCTTGTAATTGCCCTTTGCATATGCATATCCATGCACAGCTTGAAAATTGTTGCAAGATAACTTTAATTGCTTTGAAGAAAAGATTGGTAGTGTGAGTTGCAAAGTCATTTCTACAGTGCAGCAGTTCCCATTTTTCTATTTTTTGGTAATGAAATCTTTTTGTAATATCATTGTCACGAAGCATTCCATAGTATAAAGTAGGAAAACTCATTTCTTCACAAAATGTGTCCTCGAAAAGACCTAAGGGTTTGAATCCTTCTGATGGTGCAATTGCAAGAACATTTTCCTGAAGGTCTTTTATTGAATGAGCATTTTCATAAGCATGTACAACTGTTTCTGTGATGGGTTCAGCCTCGATGTCATTAGGATTGTAATCTATTTCTTCGATATTTACAATGTTTTTTACTACATCTGCAATTTGTGTTTCAAAGTTACTTTGCCAGTTATTGTTAATAACTACATGATTGTCAATATACAAGGGACATTTACATAGTTCCTTTAATGCATGCATGACGTAGTTAGGCCTAACATTTCCTCTTAGATATGCACTTTTATACTCCAACTTTCTTTTTATTTAAATTGCAATTGTTTCAGTTTCATTTTATTTTTTTGGCAATGCCTCTTGTGCCCGGTTGAAATCGACATGCACATTAATAAGCATTCCAATAAGACCGAACTATGGCCTTTTGTATCCAACTTGCCTTATTTGTGCAAATGGCATTCGTAAAGCAACAAGTCTTTCTTCTAAAACGCTTAATCTATGGACCGAAGCTATTTTTGCATTTCTTCTTATGTTGAAAGGTGCTGCAAATTTAGGAAGCAATTGATGTTGAATGGCATTATTGCATTGCTTACATATCTTGTCCCCTAATGTAATTTTTTTTATTGATATGTCACTAGATATAGATGAAAAAGCATTGATAGTACTATTGGTAATCATGGTTGTCTTTTTTGAAATGGAAGGATTCGCAAAGAGCACAGGCATGTATTGGCGTATCTTCTATAGCACGGAGGTATGTTGTAATTGTTTTATCTATTTGTTTGTTTTGTTGTTGCATTGCATGTTTTTGACCTTGCGTTTTCCTTATGTGGGCTTTTAAATGGTGCAATTTTATAGTAGCACTTGTATTTGCATTTGCAGCAGGAAATGGAAAAGTTGTATGTTGACTACACCTGGGTGAGTCATTTTCATCTGTTGCAGGAAAGTGCATTTGCTTGGTCATTGCATTTTCTATTTTGTCTTCTTGTTGAGTTACTTGGTCCTTTCCTTTTTTTTTTCTTATTTGGGATTTAAAATGCTGGAATCTTGTATTGGCGTGTACATTTGCCTTTGCAGTGACTGATAGTAATGTTGAATGTTGCTTAAACTTGGTTGACTCACTTTCATTGTTTCTTGCCAATTGCATTGCATTGGTCATTGTGTTTTCTATTGTTCTGTGCATTGTGTTTTTTGTTGTTCTATGCAAATGACTTAATGGCTCATAATGAATATGGCCTGTATCTGTTTCATATGTTATGACATTAAAGGTTCTTTTTGGTTGGAGACAAAATTCATATACATGAACAATTTTTGTAGTTGTTGCTGACCATTTTTGGATTTTTGCTTGGAGAATATGGGAAAGCCATAACAAACATAAATCGCTACTTTCAATACCGCTTGTTTGGTATGGTAGTCCAACTAAAGAAAGATATATTTGTGGGTCAAAAACTTGATTTTCTGTTGGCTGCCCAAAGTCTGGTCTGCATAGCTATAAGCATTTAATTGCATATGTATCTTTTCCTAAAATTGCATTAGTCAAAGATTTTGCCATATACCGGCGAAGAGCTATTGCATTAAAATTTTCTATTGTCAGTTGACTAATTACAGTAAACATGCTCTCGCCATAGTCATTACTAAATACATGTGTTTTTAAAAGGCCAGAGTTTGCTATTGCAGGAGCAATGGCATTCCAAATAGGAGTTAGATCATTACAAGTATGTGATAAATTTGTATGGGTATCTACAATTTGGCGTGGGATTATTATGGTACAGAACAATGGCTCATAGTGGCCACAAGTTGGGTTTCTATCGTGAAATAATATTGAATATGGTGGTGTTAATGATTCTTTGTTAAAGTGAAGGTATTTTCTTTTGTGAGTGACTGACCATATGCAAATTGAAATGTTTAGCCATTTAGACAGCCAATGGATACAAAATGTATCACCCCATAATCCTATTTCAATGCCATCTCTATTTGCATTTGCAGAAAGCCGCATTCTACGTAAGTAAGTGTCTTTTCATATATTCTATGCAAATCGAAAAGCATATCAACATGCAATTCATTTTCATATGATGATATTGTTGTTGGGTCCCTATTGGTTAAGCGTGATCTAAAATAGTCTATGGTACCCATACGCAATTCAAGTGACGTATACTGAAAATGCAGCAATACTTGAATTGTGTTGAAAAGACAATCACCTACGTTGTAATTGAATGATGTACTTTGAAACAAATGATCGTATTGCAATGCACTTTCAATGTCAACAAATGATGGCATATTTTGTGGCATATATGTTTCAGCATTGATTACTTCCTTTTCATCTGTACCTTTTTTTGTAGGGAGTTCTGTTACTATATTGGAAATCGAAGTGGGTTCGCAAGTTGTTTCATATTTCTTAACATGTTTTCCTAAATTTTTGTGGCTTTGTTTTCGCTTGCACAATTTGTTTTTAAGCATATGCAAATTTTGAAACCTTAATTCTATATGATTCGCAATTTTACCCATTTTTGTAACAAGTTATGTAACCTTAAATTGAACAGCTACAGTAGGAAACATAATCTTTTATAAAATTCAAATGTACATGAATTGTATTAGACTACATCAAATTGAGAAGATATTGTAGATGGTATTACATAACTTTACAAATGTAACCGTAAAAGTAATGTGAATTTCTTACAGTTTTGTTGGGCTGTTATGGGAATTTGATACCTGTGTCCAAAAAAACATATCATTTGTAACAACAATGTCCTCAAATTAGTAATCATGTAAATTCAGGAAGATATACAGACACAGTTTCAAGTTCTTAAAACCTTTTTCCTATCCTTTAAACAATTAATATGCATTAGATACGCTTTCATGTTCTGTATAGACATAGACTACGGTACTTGCAACTACATCAACAAGAAACTAAAATCATGGTATTAGGCCAGGTTTTCAATTCCTATGTCAAATGACAAATTTAAAATTATAGTTCACGAAATTGAAACTGTATTTTTATGCACTTTTCAATTTAAAAGTATCTATAGCCCTCATCCTCTAAATTGGCATAGTTGTATGCTCATAAAATAGAAATAAAGCTTAAATGGTGTGGTCATGTTCTAAACTGTTTTAGTATGTCAAAGAGTGGGAGCATCCCTGTGAAATCCATCTGCTGCATATATTACAATTATGACAATGCCTGATACCACATCTTTTTCACGCATTCTTTGAAACATTACATGTGCATTAGGTATGCTTTGACATTTTGTATAGATGTCTACTAGAGCAGTTGCAACTACATCAGGCATTCTTTCAAATGAAGATTACATATTTGCAATTACTACAGGCCTGTATTTTCATGACCATGGTTTCACAAGGAAAAACACTCCACTCTTTCATTGGGCACACATGATTAAATTGCATTTGCTAGACACAACTTTTCATAAAAAACAGATTTAAATGTATGTCAAGTACAAAGTTTTGATAGATGCCAGTAAAGAGTTTGAGCAAGTGAAAGAAGAAGACATTTTCTCATGGAATACAATTATTACAGTATAAAGAAGAGATGGTTATCCTTACAAGGTAGTCATGGTATTTCACCATATGCAACAAATAGGGTTTCAACCTGATGAAAAATAGGATACCGCAAATGGCTCTGGTTTGTTTGTTTTATTCTAACAATTTGCTAGAAATACTCAACAAAGAAGACAACAGAGGGTATAAATCCTACACTGTGGGCACATTTGAATTATGGAATTATTGAACATTGTTATTTCCCTCTTTATATCTAAGGATTCTTTGATCATTTTGAATCGAAGAACTTTGAATTATTTTATACTACTGATATTGCCAACTTGTGTTTTTAAAGGGGAAGAGGAGGTTATACACTTATACTGAACAGAAATAGCATGGAAGTTTCTTATAAAGGTTTTCTATTTTTTTTTGCCCCTTTTTTGTCATGATAGGCTTAGATTGTTATTTTTTGTGGAATTTTATGTGTGTTTAAGTTTATTTGAAGATAACCATTAATTGTCATTGTCAGATAAATGATTTTTTTTTAATTTAATAAGAGGAAAAAATATTAAATTAAAAAATTATCAGCCAGGAGACAGTGGAGGGTAAGGATATAGGTGTGCATGAAGCTCAAAATGCCTCAAAGGAATGTGGGCTCATGGAATACCATGTTTGTAGGATATGCACAATATGCATTTATTGAAAATGTGTTATAATTACTTAGAAACATTCATGCAATTGCAATTGGCAGATGTAAAGCCAAATTCTACAACGTTTGTTAGCATCCTCCATCCCTGTGCCAAAATGGGAGCTTTGGAACAGGATATGGACATCCATCAAAGCATAATGCATAGAGGAATTTTGACTGATGTAGTTGCAACTGCCTGATAGACATGTATGCAAAATGTGGAAGCATAGACAAGGCACCTGAATTGTTTGATAAAATGCCTCAAAGAAATGTGGGCTCATGGAATACCATGTTTGCAGAATATGCACAAGAATGCCTGGAAGAGATGTGATCTCAAGGAGTTCCATGATTGTAGGATATGCATAAAAAAATTCAGAAATGATTGCAGGATGTGCAGAAATGTATTGAAAGTTGGAATCCATTCTGGATTGTAGAGCACTTTCTATTTAGTAATGTTTATAAGCCAACTAACTGCTTTTTGGTATCTCATACAAATGAAACTGTCTGTAGGGCAGTGACTTCCACTATGGAGGGTAAATCTATTTAGGAACATGCTCCAATACTTGCTTCTTAAAGTTAGTATTTTCAATGCCTACAAAAGTAGATTCTAGTATAAATTTCACCTCAAATTTTAACAGATTTGTATGTTGGGTAAAGAACGATTGGCCGTAAATAACGGAGGAAGTATCAGATTGATAATTGTTCTTACTAAAAATTGTTGTGGAAAAGCATATACAGGTGTGTAGCAAATTGCAAAACTACTAACCTTTAAGATGAGGCGATCCTTATGATCTGATTGCCAATGTGAATGTAACAGCAACCGCAAACGTTTTGATGATTGTACCTGAATATGACACAGTAAATAAGAAAATAACGTCAACCAAAAGGGAAGAAATTGAGCCTGAACCTCAAAATGTGGGGTGTGGGCTTTTCTGGTCAGATACTTTGAGCAGACACTAGAAAAGAAGGCAGGAATTTTGCATCATCAAGCTCAAAAAAAAATTATGATTTTTTTTGCCAAATGGAAGCCTCTTGATAGTAGAAATTTCCTGCAAAATATAACGCTAATAGTTTTGAATCCAGAATCTTAAATAGCCATACCGGAGGGTTGAAAATATGATGTTGTATGGGACCACTTTAACTACTAACGACTCCAAAAACCCAAAAAAACAACAGCACATACTAAAAAAATTATATTATCCCCCCTAAATAAGACCATTACCTACAAGTGCATAAAACATATAGGTATACATTTATGTAGATAAAATTCTCGAACAAAGATACACCATTCCTCAGTGTTCTACTTCCAAATTGCAAAAACAATTCATATGAATAATAAATGATAGCAACACTTGTCAACGATGACTCCTATGGAGCCTTCTCCCAATCCAGTAAAGGCAAAACCTCTTGTTAGGTACACAGAGGCAAGACCATCAGTCTTCTAGCATTCACAAGGAAAGACAACATAGAATTCATAATGTATGCCAGAAGATCATTAAAAACAATTAACACTAAGATCAAACCGCTATCCTTAAAATTTCAATCCCACAAGCTATTTGAGAGTGGTTCTTATGTCATTTCAAAAACAAAATACCACAAAAGATGTTAACCACAAAAATTGCTTTCCGGGATCATTTTTTCAAGGAATAACAACAAAGAGTCAATTAAAGGAATATGTCATACACGCAGATCAAGGCCTTGTAATTTTTTCTTAAAGAAGGTAGAAAAGGCTCATGGTAAAATTTGACATGAAAGAAGCTTTATTACTGATGCCCTTGCATCATAGTTGAAGTTAACAACTACTATATAACATGAATTAAACATCTAACAGACCCACAAAGCCAAATTATTCCACATGGCATGTTTTATTGTTATTACAGTCTTTTGATGCCGGTGTGAAGGGGAATTTTGTTGGTGGATTCTTATCAGTAGACAATGGTGATCTTTGGATTTTTATTCCTTTGTACATACTGAGAAATGAGGCACTTGTTACTTCCATTTCTCTTCTACAAAATCTAACAACTGGATCTGTACTGCACAACCTAAGCCCCACTCTATTTATAAGGACCCTCTAAATTGCGCAATTATAGTGTCCAATGCAACCAGCTGCCTTGGAAGTTCATTACAAAGCCTAAAAGCCAACTATAGTCTTGGTTAGTTTGCGTTCAATTTTATTGTTTGTCAATGCATTTGGAAGAGTTAAGTATGATTTACTAGTCCTTGTTTATAAATTTGCTATTGATTTGATCACTTTCATTTGATTTTTACGATTTTAAATTTTTTATACTTCTCATTAACTTTGATTTGAGACTTCCCTCAACTCTAGTTCTCTTGCAAATTGATGGCTTTGTTGGAAACTAAATGGTGTTTACTAATTTGTAAAAGTCACCTACACGTCACTTGACAAACCCTGTTTTCTGATATTAATATTGGTATGATTTTTGACTGCCTTGATTCAGTCTTATCCATAGGAAGAATAGAGCTTTGAGTGATGTTTCCTAATTATTAAAAATATGCCAATGTTAACTTTAGGCACAAACTCAACTTGAATGGTGCAATAATGGTATTTTTTGTGAATGAGATCTTGACTCTCCAAGTATGGCTCTTTTGTGCTCTAAGTGAATCCTATTCAACATTGGTTCCTTGCTGCCTGACATTTTAACTTTGCAAAACCTGGAACATTTTAATATTTCTCACAATGCACTTTCTGGGACAATCCCCGAAATTCCAAGATGTAGTACTTCTCTTCAGGCAATTGATCTATCTGCAAATAACTTTACAGGAGAAATCCCATTAGGTCTCACTTCATGTAAAAATCTCGCAGTCCTTGATTTGAGCAACAATAAGATTAGCAGAGACATTCCTTCTGAGATTGGAAATTTGACCAATCTCAAGGTGCTCAGGCTTGGAGGAAATTTTATAGCTGGTTCAATTCCATCAGAGATTGGAGAGATTGAGTTTCTTCAGATTCTTGATTTACATCATCTTGGTCTACAGGGTGCAATCCCAGCAGTGCTTCCCAATTGCAGATTTCTATTAGAGCTGTAAGTGCTAAATTTCTCTTGGTTTTTTATTTTTTCCTCAACACCGCCATTTTCATGTATGGGGCGAAAATAGAATCGTGATATCATCGGTAATTCCTGCATTATTGCAATTGAACTCAATCTTTTTCTTATTCTTACTAAGCCCTTTATTGCTAGCTGAAGTATTTATTGGTGTGTTCAGTTGTATATTTCTGAGTGAGCTAAATTGAATTTAAGCGCAGAGTATCCATTAAATATACTAAAGAAATTGTGTGGCTAGAGCTAAAATATATGTCAATGGCAGTCTTCCTTCAAATATTGGAAACCTAGTCAAAATGAAATATCTTGATTTGTCCTATAACATATTGACTGGAATGATACCTCCTTCTCTGAGCAATATGAGGCAATTATGGTATTTCAATGTTTCATTTAACAAGCCTCAAGGGCGTATACCTATTAATTCTGTGATGCGTAAATTTGGAAGGGAATTCTTTATTGGGAATGCAGAATTATGTGGGCCTCCATTGGACACAAATTGTTTGGGACCCGCACCAGCTCCATCTCTGGCACCAAGTCCTTTCGCAGCTAAAAGAACAAGGCTACTGAGTGTTTCTGCGATCATTGCCATAGCAGATGCTGCAGTTATTGCTGTAGGTGTATGCCTAATTACATTGATGAATATAAGAGCCCTTAGAAGAAAAAAGACTGAATTGCTTGTTTATGAGAGCACACCACCTTCTCCAGATTCTAATCTGATCATTGGCAAGCTTGTTCTCTTCAGCAAAAGCCTGCCATCGAAATATGAAGACTGGGAGGCAGGGACTAAGGCTCTGCTTGACAAGAAATGCTTGATAGGAGGTGGTGCTATTGGGACTGTATACAAAGCATCTTTTGATGGAGGACTAACCATTGCTGTAAAGAAGCTGGAAATATTAGGCAGAATCAAAGTCCAAGAAGAATTTGAAGAGGAGTTTGGCCGTCTTGGTAACCTTCGGCATCCTAATCTTGTTGCATTACAAGGATATTATCGGTAGTCAACTATGCAGCTGATTCTGTCAGATTTCATACCTAATGGAAGTCTCTACCATCATTTGCACGAAAGGCAATGTATGTTCAACTGCCTGGTAGACATGTATGCAAAATGTGGAAGCATAGACAAGGCACGTGAGCTGTTTGATAAAATGCTTGATTAGTGCAATGAATAGCAGTTGCAATACAATCAGACTCAAAAGTTTCAGAATAGACAACTATAGAGTCGACTGATTTTCTGCTTCTGACCTTTCCCTTGCTTAGTTCTAAAAGTGCAACACGTTCTGATTTATATGCTTCTTTTTGTTGATGATGTGATCTTTTTATTCTCTTTTCACAAGGTTTTACAGTGACAGTTGCATTATTTGGTTCAGTTTTGTCGTCTTTAACTGCTGGTCAAGCGTAGCAAGTAGAGAGTGCGACAATATGTGCATACGTCCAGTCCTACCTGTGTAAGAGATACGCTTTCATAGTAATAAGTGACCATAAGTTCTTTGAGCTCCATTTCCCGCATATCCCAATCAATATGTGAATTTTGATAAACAATCATACCTTAAAAATTACATCAGACAGTATATTCTTCCGAAGCCATTTCAGCTGCAGTACTTGAGTGAGGTAGATGCTACTGAATATGAGCAGAGGGAAGCCCTTAATCACCACCAAAGGAGCCTCAAATTGCATCTATGTGCCTTATTTCTCAGAGTATTTTATCGGTGTGTTTCTTTACATTATTTTTTTAAAACTAAGAGAATCGATTGCAGGTGCCTATATCTTGGTTTCTCTTTTTTGAAAATACAGGACCTTCATGTTGATGGTATAGATATGGTGGAAAGCATTGACGAAAATGTTGACAATGCTGGAATTTTGGATGAAATAACTACTAGGAGCCGTTGTGAATTGAAACACTGACTTGGAAAATTTTAACTCATTTCAAATTGTTTTTTAAGCTTGCCTTATTAAGTATTATGCCATAAACCACTTCCAAGACTGAAAAGAATGTCCTCAAAATCAATTTGAAGTGTACGATGCACAGTAGTTAGAAAGAAAGAAATTTAAATTTGAGTGAAGGATGATGTATTCCTGTCCTGCATTGTACAGGTTCACACTGAGACACAGGATCAAATGAGATTAGGAGGCATCTGAAATTATCATGCAGTTTTTGCGCCAAGGATCTGGTAAGAGATATGACTATCTATAATAATACCCAAAGAGATACACAAAGTGCATGGTCATTTCAGCAGTCAATGAGTTTGAAACTTACCCTAGGGTATGACAAAACAGTTGAGCATGGTATCCAATCAATGATTTACTGAACTGCAGTGTCCTTGTAAGATGTTAACAACGCCCTTGCAATATTTATACCTAGAATGCCAAGGCACTTTATCTAACAAATTAGTTCTTTTTCATAGCAGAAGCAAAGCCACTTTATCCAGTAAATCTTTTATCCCAGAGGAGGAGCATAAATGCTCAGTTGGCATGAACAGAGAGTTTCACCATCTAAGATGAACTTGTAGGTATTCTGTACTATTCTAACTAGATCTAAGTTATGAAAAAGTTTGGGGATTGTTAAGTGTGCCCTAATCAGATATGCATTGAGCAAGTCCAATCTATATTTCTAAGGCAATCGCAGAGAGAGGCCTTCTGTATAACTATCAGACCAAATCCAGTTTAATCCCAGGGATTTCAAGAAGAAAGAAACGAATAAAGAAACAGAAGAGGGAAAACAAGTAAGACCATTTTAAGTGTCAAAAAATGGGAAGGGTATAAATTATACCTTTGCTCGAATTCCTTGATTTGTGCCAGGTCCTATCCATGTGCATCAATCCATTGCACTGCTTAACAGTAAAATATTTAAATACTTTCAAGAGCAATAGCCTGAAGTTTCCATAACAGGGAGGAGCAAAACCCTTGTGCGGTCAGCTAGCGACTTGTACAACAAGCTGTTGCATGGAGGAAGGCACGTGGTTGCTGTAGTAGCGGCCGCAGGAGCAGCGAATAGGAAAATCCAGGTCGGCCACCAGCTTGCCTCACGTGGTTACTGCAGCAGTGGCTACAGGAGTAGCCAATAGCAAAAACCAGATAACACCTCCGCCACAGAAAACTTTTCCAAAACAGGGCATACCTGTCGTGCTTACAATAAACTCCGGCAATGAAGACCAAAACTTCAGCCAATCACCTGCAAGAGATTACAAACATGGACATTAGGAAAGCAATAATTAAAACAAAAATTTCTACAAACGTTGCAATATGTTGGCTCCCCGGCAAGTACTAATGAATTAATAGCAAAAGACGATTACATTAGTATCCTGCGCGGCAGGTACTAATAATGAAACACACATTTAATTTTATTTTTACTTTTAACATTCATTCAACATAAATTTAAAATTGCATTTGACTTCTAAAAGCTCGAATCATTCCTAACTTATATTTCATAATATTTAACTCTAATTAATGATAACAATTACCAAAAATATTTTATAAATGAATTTCATTTTTTTAGATGAATAATTTTTTATAATTATTTTAAATATTGGTTTGGAATGAAAATTTAATTTAAGAAATTGAATGAAGTTTAAATTGTGTGTTGTAAATGTATACAAGCTACATACAACATTATAGAAAGGAATGTAAAGTTAGAAGAATAATAATTGTAATGTTTCTACATATTTTTAAGAGATATATCACAATTCATTATTCTGGAAATCAAATTGTAACTACAAAGAGGGATGCATATTTGTAAATTGTGGAGTAACTACAAAGAGGAGATATATAGACAAACTACAATTTTAACAAAAATGTGAAAAATCAACAAAAATAAAAATTGTAGGAAAGTTACAAACATGAAAAATTGTAGAAAATATACAATTAAAAAATGTACATGAGCTATAAATTTAATAAATTGTGGTTTATCCATGATATAACATATCGTAAAAAAATTACAAAAACATGTTAAATAGTGGATGAGCTACAACTTCAATTCCACATTATAATTTTTTTAAAAGCTTTGTAACCACAAAAATATTCTTGAAAATGTGTGGCAACTAGCCTTGTTTGTTGTACTAAAGGAATGCTGAACACCTGATTTGCTATTAAACACAAACCATTAAAAATGAAATACAACCACCATGCACAAGTAACCACGATTGTAATGAGAGATCAAGAAGATGCAATAACAAAAGAGAGGGTTGAAAATCATGCACAAAATTTTTTTGTTGCTCCAAAGATTTGATACAGTGCATTACAATGGCCAAGAGGAAAATTGCATTTACAATTCAGATGGGAGGTTTGAAGTCCACAAATTCACTTGTAGACAAAAGGGAGGGTGCAAAACCAAAATGTCCAACCTTTAGAAAAATTCCCCTCCTTATAATATAATTCAAATTCTTTCTTCAACCAACCCAAAAGAGTAATGAATTCACCTGCAACAATGATGAGTTCTACTGCGAAACCCATGCCTCCATGTACTGTTCCTTGTTGGGAAAGAAAGGAAGCCCACACCTCATTATGGTGGTAGGTGAGAAACCTTGGACACCCTAAAAATGGTGAACTATATTTTTTCATTTTTAAGAACTTAGTACCACTAATTTAAAGGTGGTAGTTGGGTAGCAGACATTGAGAGCTCTCCAAAAAGTCCTCTCTTTCTCAAATCCAAGCTTCCCATTGAAATTTATGGCCATCTGAAGGTTTGAGTGTCATTTTGCAACTGTTGATCTTCCTGCTTTGGAGTCCAAAATGCATGCAACCCCGAAAACCCAAAATTTGGACTTTCAGACATTTTTGTTTCAGAAGTCGAAACACTGTTCATCCACCAAATTTACTTAAGAGTTCTGAAATTCAAGAAGTTGAAAATTTCAGATTTTTGGAATTCAGAACTTTTTACATTGAGGTGTGATTTTCATATTTTGGGGCTCGAGACTTCCGAAACTCAGAAGTTTGAAACTCTGAAAGTCCGAAGTCTAAAATTTCAGGCTTCGCACTTTCGGGATTTAAGACATTTCCATTCCATTTCTGGCACACCTCTCGAGGTTCTCAAATTTCCAAAAACCTGAAAGTATGAATTTTCAAACTTCGGGATTTCAGACATTTGGGTCTGATTTCTCAACTTCATGCCCGAGAGTTTTGAAACCCTGGAAACCCAAAAGTTTGAATTTTCAAACTTTCACGGTTTTTGATTTTGGACATTGCCTGCCCATCCTTTGCCTTGTTATCTTTGAAGTGTAAAAAATGCAAAAAATGAAAACTTCGAACCTTTCTCCATGTTTTTCCCATGCAACATCGTATTTGATCAATTTTTCCCAAGGGGAAAATTTGGATAACTAAGTGTTATGTGGAAAATTCTTTTCCTTCACGTTCTTCTGAGGATAGAAAATGAACATATATAGTTATGGTTTTTTGAAACAAAAATATTTTATTCCCTTTAAGTTTGACTTCCTATGTTTTTTTAATCATTTCCAGCTATTTGAGTTGTTCTATTGCAGATTTTTGTTTGAAGGAAATCTTGCTTTCTTGAAAACATACACTTCTGTTTAGAGAAAAAGAATATTGCATATTTCATTTTTATTTTAAAACGTTGCTAATGCTTTAACTTGTAATATCCTTTCTTCCTCAAAATTTGGGGCATGTGCCTCCAACCTCGGCAGGAATTCATGTGTGCTAAGGGGATGCTTCCCTTATGAGGCCTCATGGATATGCTCTAAGTTGAGCGGTTGAGTGTATGAGGGAAAGGATTTTAAAGTTTCCCATTGAAAGGAAAGGCTTATTATGCTCATAGCTTGCCTTCGTTTTGATGTTATCTTTAGTCTTTTGATGATTTAGATTTTTCATTAAAGTTTAAGATTTAGGGTTTAGGGTTTACCGTTAATATTTTACATTACACACTGTGTAGGTCTTTTGAACCAAAAATTTTAGAAGCGGTCAAGGGTTACCTCCTATTTTTGTTGGAAGATGAAAAATAACTACCATGTTTTTCTCACCCCAGAGATTATTGGCTAGATTCAATTTTTAATGATTTCTTGTTGTTTATTATATCTCAAATTAAATGCTTATGTATTACATTTAAAATATCTATATGAAAAATCATTTTCTACTTTTTTCAGTGTTGTTTCCTAATACGATGATGTTGTGGGCATACATTTTTCTTCTGTCTGCCTTTTGTATCTTTAAAAGTTTGTAGGGTGAAAGGAAAAAAGTACTTTCTCCTTACCCTATTCCATTTGATGCATTCACCTCAAACTAATATGATGCCAAATTATTGATAGCTTGGCCACCACATAGAACATGCTTCCTTGTTAAGAGAACACATTAATGCCTTGCAACAGACTTATTACCGACTTAGGAAAAAATGAGGCAAACTTGATATGCAGATTGGATGCAACACACATTTCTTTTCTTTTCCCTCGATCAAGCATCTTCTCCCACTTCTAGCATAGGAATTTCCCTAACTTCAATCACTGCTTCAAACTCTAGCAAACCATTTTTTAATACCTCCATGCAACAATTTCATGCCTCGAGTTCTTCAGTTCCAGTTATCCTATGAACCTAGCCCCTGAATTCATTATCCCTTCTTTCACTAGAAACAATGCAAACATTTTCTCCCCTCCTGCCCCTTCACCATTCTTGCATAATTTTACTCCCCAATAATTTTCAGCAAACGATTCCACCAACATGTCAATTTACTTTTTTGTCTCCTATGCAACCTTCTACAAATTCCTTCTCTTTTCCGCCCACCTCCATTATACATGCCACAAATACAAACCTTATTACTTTAGCACCAAATTCACTTCACTCAAACTTAGTTTCATTTTCAAAATATCAATGAACATTTAGAAAAAATATAAATTTATTGTCAAAGAATCATACCTTCTCAGTCTAGTTTGAGAACTACCCCGGTATGAAAACATCAATTTTTTTCAGTTTCCAAACGTGTAGTAGATGTATATTTAAAATAAAAGGGCACTTCTTCTCAGCATGAAACAATATAGAACTAGGAAGTCTCCCATATGCTCCAAGTTTGTTGACTCAAGTCGATGAAATGCTCATTTCTTGTGTTAATCCTATCTTGCAAAATGACTTAGGTATGAGGGGGGAAATATAACTACTCAGGTCACACAATAAGCTTCCCTCAAAACTTCACCTCCATAAAAAAATACCTACCATATAGACTTGGAGATTTGGATCTTGTTCTCATATAAAACACTGGGGCCAATTTTGTAAAATATGATTTCTATGTAAGAAAATCTTGTGTATGGGAAGCCTTGAAGTTTAAAATTACACACGACCCATACTATAAGGATGTATTGATTAATGGAATTCCTCTTCACTCATTTCCTTATTCCTCAATGGATGTGTCAGCTTATTTGAATAATATTACAGTTGATTGTCATGATATTCATGAATATCGTGAAGATATGGTTGACCATGAGTCTATAGACATGTTGGAAACAATCTTCCAGTCTTTGTCTTTTGTTCCAACCATCCTTAATACAAATACTAAAGAAGAGGAAATTCAACATTTTATTCTAGAACAAGGGAACACAACCCCTTTTACTCTGCAGTGGAAAGAAATTGTGGTTTCCCCTATACATGAGTACAACATAGAAGGATTATTCTCTATGGCATTTCCGAATTTGTTCCCAATAGGAAAATCCGTGATTAATTTGAAGAAAGTTCTTTAGCATGAATATGCTCTACATTTTTGTTGTATTATCAAAATCGGTTTGGTGGCCACCCTCACTTCCCCTACTATTTGCTCAATATTATTTTACATCATAGAAGCCAAGTGACTGTTGTTGTTTTTATGGCCCATAATATGGATTCCAACACTCGACTAATGATTCAATATTTGCACAAAAGGCTTGAAGAGTTCCCTTCGAATGGCCTGCTAGACAATTTCATGAGGTTTAGTAAAAAACATCACAAGAATCTGTCGTTTTGGGAAAAGAGTAGACGTAAACTTTTAGACATGATTGAAAAACTTGGTCCCCCAACTTTGTTCTTCACTTTGAGCTCCACGGACATGAAATGGACAAAGCTTCATAGCATCATGCCTGACAGTCCTCCTCTAGAACCTCATGTCACCAAACGATGGATGATTCTCAACATTGTTCACCATCCGCACCTTGTGTTTGCATACTTGCATTAAAAATTTATAGTTTTCCGTGAGGAGGTTTTAGAAAAAAACCTTAGCGCGAAAGACTATTGGTACAAGTAATTATATCACCCTCTAAAATTACTTTAACTTTATCGTTGACATTTAGCTGACATACTGAAAATTTTATCAGATATAAATGGCAACATAAAGGTTCCGCACATGTTCACAGACTCCTTTGGCTTGAGAACGCTCCTGACATTGAAACTCTTAATACATCAAACACCGCATATATGGAGGCCACTAGGAAATACTTTGATTTTTCTGTATCTGCTTGGAATCCAGGTCCCACTTCTAACAAGCAAGAATTTTTATGTCTGACCATTGAAGATAACCCCTGTCTGATGGATACATTAAAGATAATTTCATGTTCCCCAGTTGCAAACCTTGAGGAACTTTTGAATTGAGTGCAATGACACATGAAAATGCTCTGAGCAAACATGTATAAGGAAAAAACATAATCGTTTACAATGTCATTACAATGCCCCTTAAGAGCCTCGACCATTTTATGCCTTGTTCTTTGATGAATATGGAACCTTAAAATACCTTCTTGAACGTAATGACAATAAGGTCAACATTTACAATCAGACTATGATATCAATTTGGAGGGCCAATGGTCACTGCCAATTTGTACTTTCTTGCCATGATGTTGTAAAATACATTGCAAAATATGCATCAAAGGTTAAGAAACGGTAAAAAACATATAACCAAATGCTTTCCAGAATCACAAGAGATGTTGAATTTTATTTCCCTTCTCATGTATTAATATAGAAGATGCTATCAGAAAACATCATTGAATATGACATAAGCACCTAGGAAACATGCGATATGTTGCAAAAATTTTCGATGGATTTGTACAGCCATTGTTTTGTTTCCTTAAATGTAGGGAAAAATATACTCAGAAAAATTTCCGAATGTGAATATGATTTTGAGGATACAACAGTGTACGTTGATTCGTATAAAAAAAGGACCCCTAATATGGAAACCCTTTCTCTCACTGAAACAACATGCGATTAGACTTATAGTCGGCATCGTAAAGACAATAAATGAAAATAGAGAGCCTCAGCAATAATTCTTTGAGTGTTGCCAAGATTATCCCAAGGACCATCACTAGATTCACCTTCCTTTGAAATATTTTGTTGGTCAAAACTCCTCTTATACAAGCCATGTCATGTCATCTCCATAGATATTGGTTCCACAACAATAGATATTGTCTTAAACTAGAGATTACTTTAAAAACACATATAAGCCCTAGCATATTCATTGGTCCTCTCATGTTTCAGATGAATTTTCTAACTTAGATCAATATTTTGACCATCACTCTGACCATAAAAAATATCATCAATTCGAATGGAATTTTCTCACATAGTTATAGCTAGTGAAGAAGATCGAACTAGAGATCATGTAGTTTTTGGGGTGGCGCGACTTTGATATTCAACATAATTGGAATGAAAATGATGTTGCTAATTCCTCACAGGAAATAGGACATTCAGTTACTGAATTTCAAAGAAAAACTACATGTATGGATAAACTTCATGTATCCTCTACAACATCTATTTAAAATTTCTCACCGGGTCAAAAACTAGCATTTGATACCATTTTCCACTACTTTGCAAACAAATCTAAACTTCTGTCTCTAAGATTGATAATTTAGGGAACTGCAGGAAACAGAAAATCATATCTAATTAATGTAGTGAGATCAGAATTCACTTGCACAAAATGTATGGATAAATCACCTTTGCTTTTGCTCGCACTGACGGGTGTTGCCGCATTCAACATGTTTACTTCTACCATATATGCCTCCCTTTGCATACTTATAAAATAACTAAAACAACTGGAATGTCTATCTCTATGTTCAATATGTTCTTATCGACGAAATGAGCTTCGTTGGAACTAAGCTACTAACCAAGATTTACTTCCACTTGTGAGAGGATTCCTCGCATTCTAGGACCTCTTTATTAGGTAGAAAGTCAATTATTCTTATCAGTGACTTGGCATAACTTCCTTCAGTCATGGACACTCCTCTCTATGCAAGTCACACCTATGGTGCAACGCTCTAGAAGGGTTTTAATAATTCAATAACTTTAGACAAAATTTTAGGTAATAGGGCTCCTCCCCCGATCATCTTTCCTTTCATGCATTGCTCCTCAATGTCTGAAATGGGTTTCCTTTCCTACATGATTGGGAGCTACTTATGTCAAGGATAGATTCTTGTCTTCCAAAACATGAGCTACAATATTTCCTAGAACGCCTGTACCTGTTCACTAAAAAATATTTGGTTAATGACCACAATCTACATATGCTGAAATATTTGAATTTTCCAATTGAATTCATTACATTACACAAAACACCAGAGGAGGAAGTTTAGCATCACCTCACTATGAGAAACTAGAAATCAAACATCATATTTACAAAAAATCATAGCGTCATGCTGATATATAACCTGTGGGTCGATGCAGGGCTTGTAAGTGGTTCAACAGGGAAAATAATACATAGAGTTTATGATAGTTCCTCAATGCCACCTAACATTCCTTTATTTGTCGAAATTAAGTTTGAAAAATACATTGGCCCAAGTTGGGATCCACATAATCCATCCCATGTTCCAGTTCCTCCTATCTCCAGAGGTAATCGTAGGAAACTTCCACTCAAAATGGCATGGGATTTGACTATCCACAAGGCCCAAGGTCTTACTCTCATAAAGAAAATGTTGATATTGGTGAAAATGAGAGACAAGTTCTTACATTCACTCATTTCTCCAGAGTTCCATCCTTTGTCTTTCGAGTGTTATTGTAAAATGAATGAATGGCCACTTCTTCACTTACACAAGAAAGAGGAGGATCAAATTTGAATCCTTTGTTTGCCACATTCACAAATATGATGTACCCCACACTTCATGCATGTTTAAACATAAATATATATTCATTTCTTTATAGCTCCATCCTTTTCTTTAGGTTTTTCCTATAAATTCCTTCGTCTTTCATTATAAAAACTAAAAGGTATACAATCTATCACTGCACATTAAATGTGTTCCTCTCTTTTGGCATTCACATTGCAAGGCTCACATGTGATTATTATTTAGAATAAGGGGAAATGAAGCTTGCATACACCGACAAGATGTGATAGGCCGTATCAATGTTAAATCCAATAGCCCCTATTTTTTAATACTTCGATTGGATGGTTTAGTATTTTCTGCATGTGGCATGTCTTCAACAACATGGTATAGAAAACAGGTCTCAGGAATATCTCTTACTACTCCTTCAAACAATGTTTGCAACCTAGAAATCCTCATCCCTTTCCTTTCTCGAGGATTTCATTTCCATCTGCCAAACAAAACATCATTTTTCTATTTTTTTTTCTATAGTGATAAAATGGAGATCTTGAAATGGCAGGAACCCGTTCCTTGTGGCAGCCTCACTACAGTGCATCTGCCAAATGGAAAGTGACTTCTGTGGGTTTGAAATATGGCATGCACTCGACATGTCTCAATATCTTCAAGCTCAGTTCGACTGTGCACTCTCACAAATCAATGAGGCAATGTCTCTAAATTATTCTTCAAAGCCTTGCAACTCAGCAGCAATCTTAATTTCTCCACTTCGCATCACATTTTCCACTTGTTATTGTTGAAGATGTGGATTCTAACTACAAGATAAAGTGGTTGTTTTGTTTATCGTTTATTTTAGGAGGAATGCATGGCCATGGATAAAAATAAAATTGTCTTATTAATAGATGAGAGACGTTATTTTTATGTTCATCTTATTTATATGCGTGTCTTATTTATAAGCATGCTATATTTAGGTTCCTTCTAGTTGAAGCAAATTTTTTCAAAGAGATGCACAAGTTATATATATATCTACATGGATTTAGTCTTTCATATATGAAAAAAAGAGAATTGTATTGTATTCCTCAGGATTGAATAAAGGAGAAGGATGGCTTGTTTTTTGTGGATGTAGCCCACATTGGGTGAACCACATTAAATATTGGGTTTATATTTTGATTGCATGCTTATATTATTTCTTTTTTAATTCCATTTTATTTCTCATCTGTGTTTTAATCCTAACAACTGGTATCAAACTAGGATATTATTTTGGCAAAAAATAATCACATGAAGATATCTTGTTTAAGTGGGAGCAATGAAAGAAGATAACAAGTTAACGGTTGTAACGCCAACTAAAATGAGAACTTGATACCCAAGAACAACCTAGGTTTAATTAGAAAAAAAAATTATGGAGTAAATTTGTTTCTTTGAAAAGCGTGACCACTACCAGGATTCAAGCAGAAGTTGTCACAACAAATATTCAAAGTCAATTATAATTTAATAAATGATTTTTTCCCTTCGTAACAAACATTAGATCCACATTACAAAATTAATGAGTATAATTAATCTAAATATAGTTAAATTTCTCTTAGGTGTTAACTTAATAAATAATTAAATTAACACTATAGTTAAATATTTCTTAATTAATTTTAGAGGGTCAAAGGGGCCAAAGAAATTAAATGACCAAGGTTTTTAATTTCACTAGGTATAAACAATAACCAAGGTTGTTATTTACATGGGTTAGAAAAACATTCTCTTATCCCATAACTTGACCCCTTAAAAGGGTCAAACCATGCTTTATAGTTAAACATTTGAGTTAAAAAGGGGTAATTTCCCACTTACCCACTCTCAGACTCATCTTTGCACTTCAAACTTATTTTTCATATATTTAACACACTTAATATTTTCTAAAAAATATTTCCATTAGATAGGAAATTTCTTTCCCTTTCCAATGATATAAAGAAGTCCTCCTAACTCCTCATATTTCTTAAGTTACAGGCCGACGGGCCTCGGGAGGAAAATTTTCCCAAAGGCGGGCCTGAGGGCCTAAGGAAGAAATTGTTCCCAAAGCCAAGCCTACGGGCCTAGGGAAGACTTTTCTCATGGGGAAGGTTTTGGGATGGCAGAGCAGGGGAGGTAATTTAGCACTTTGTACTTTTGGCAAAAAGATAAAGTTACACCCGTGCACCCATGACTCCATGGCGGGGCTTTGCGCCAAAAGAAGAAAATTTTCTAGAGCCCATAAGGGACACGTGTCACTTTTTTAAGACAACGCATGAAGGTAGGTCGCTGGAGGCACTTAGGATTTTTTGATTTTTTATTGAAAGGGAAAGAAATTTTAAAATGAGCCACGCCTCCGCCGATGCCCCGTGTCATGCCAAAAATTTCAAGCGGGGAAGCGGACTGTCGGGGAAAACTTAGAAATGTTGGATTTTGTGTTAAAAAGTGTGAAGCTTGACAATAACCCACGCCTCTGCTGACCCCTAGTGAAGCCACGTGTCAGTCCAACAGTGACCTGCGGGAAGGTAGGCTGAAAGGGAAACTTAGGAATTTTAGCCAATCTTTCCCAAAAGCAATAAGGTCTAAAACATTCCGTGCCTCCGCCGAGGCCTAAAGAACCCACGTGGAAGACCCTCCTTGGTTGCGGTGTGGCGGACTGTTGGTGAGACTTAAACATTTTCTTACTTTTTCGTTTCAAAAGGTAAAGTTTGACGGTGCGGGCCCCCAAACCTGTGGAAGTATTTTTTTTTCAAAAGTGAAGGATGCAAAGCTGCTGGGCCACGGAGGAACTTGTGAATTTTTTCATTTTTGTGAAAAGTGCCTTAAGTAATTTTTGGGCCCGCAAATATAATTTACAAAAAAATCCTTTTTTGACGGTTAATTTTTGTTTTTGAAAGAAATCGAAGTATAAACTTCAGAAGGCAAAAAATTTCGACTGGAATCTTGGATTTGAGAAAATAAGGACTTTTGGGAAGGGATAAAACTCCTCTTTGCATAGGAAGTACAAAATCTTATTTTCAACAAACTTATATTAGTGAAATATAATAAAACATCTTTCTTGCCATAAAAATGTGAAATAAAATTTTCAACTGCAAGATTTAATTTTATGTGCTATACTTCCTTCTCCAACATGCTAAACCAATATGGAGAATCACACTTGATAGAAATTAGACATATTTTGCAAGGATTAACTGATTATGGTTGGAATTTCAAAATGGATTTATTTCCTTTCTCTTTTATCTATAAAGGCATTTTTCTGCCTCTAGCTTGATTAATAAAGTTCTAAGTAAATTTCTTGAGCAATAGAAACTATTTTAGAATGTGTTTCTGTCATCCTTAGTTCATTTTAAGTTTTTATTTTGTCTTTCATAGTTGCAGGTTACTCTGTATGTTTTTCTAACATTTATTGTAGGTTTGAAACAATCTAACAAAGATCTACGTAATTTAAACTGAAAATTTATCTATTTCATTTGCCATACTTTAAACATTTAGGTCCATTCCATTCTAATTTTACAATGTTCAAATTTCCTTGAATCTATGCGTGGAGAGGAGGAATGTAGTTCTATTTTCAAACATGCCTTTCAAATAATACAAAGGAATTTAATATTTCCTATCATAGACTTTTCAAGCCTTCATACAGAGAGTTTGTAAAAATATTTCAATCAACAGATTTTCAAACAGGAGCAACTCAATTTTTTATAAAGTAAATTCACTTCTATTAAACTGAAATAATTTCCTTTACAACTTCTTTTATGTTCACCAAAAGACAACTTACAAAAAAAATCTTTCTCATTCGAATGTAACTTTCATATCCAAAAACAGAGAAAATTTTCACCACAAATAATATTACAATGACATCCACTTAAAGTGTGAAATTTTTACAATATGGAAACAAAAGAAGACTCCATAATTCTCTTCATACAAAAATCCAAGAAACAACAACTAGAGAGATCCACATGATTTAAGTTGGTCATAACAAAGAAAAGGGGGAGAGGCAACACTGTCCACCCAACCAAGAATTCCAATGAAGAGGACAATTCGTCCTCCTCATTGGCCAACAATCCTCAACCAAATTACAATAGGAAATGTATTCAACTCATGGAAACAAAATAAGCTTCCACAACACAAAACAAATTTCACAATCATATTACAGTCCAAAATAAAAAGTAGTTACTGTCACAAGAAGGAGTACAGTAAAAAATATACAAGGCCTCATCACATAAAGGCCAAAAGAGAAATATCTATGGGGGAAGCTTCTTATACCTCCCTATGGGGAATGTGTGACCACCTTAAAATCCACCAAAATATTCATCTAAAAACCCTACATACTCTTATGCCTCCCCCAAGTACCTCTTATGCCTCCCCCAAAAGTAAGAAATACAAGCTATTTCTTGTCCAAGGTGGAACACCGAACCAAAAATCCCTCCACAAATAACTCTTATTCCTCCTCATAAAACATCCCAATAGTCTTCTCCTACACCACACCTAAGCAAACTACCCAACCAACCAAAAAATATACTAAACACTCAACAACAATCACATATGCATAAAATAAAAAGAATACATTTTAAAATAGTCAAGGTCCTACCTCTCCATGATAGAGCTTGATCCAAAAGTTCAACAATAAGCTTCTTCAAATCCAAACAATCCCAAAGCCCCAAAAATCAACAAGCATCCAAAATCTTCTAACTCTCTCTAATTGCAAGAGCACCAAACCAACATGAAGTAACCACCTGAAGTAACCCCTAAAACAACAAAAGAATTCTAACAAATAGAAAAGGGAGAGAGGAGGATGCGGTGGCTCGATGTACGATGCCACATCACTTATCCTCAACTCCACCTCACAAGTCAACTTTAAACTCCAAAGAACAATTAATAAGTGGGTAAATAAATGACATTTTTACTTACACACACAATCCAAGCCCACACCCCTTAAGGACTAAACTTAATTTTATGTAAGAATATGCAATACGAACTTACAACTTGTCTTCTCAAAATGCATAATAAAGACTAATTTTCACTTCCCAACCCATAGGTAAGGTTGGTGTAACAATTTAAGAGGCGTGGGACAAGTTTAACGTGTCCCACAAGCCTCCAAAATCAGTCCCTAAGGATAGATCCGAATTTCAAAAGGAAGGTGGAGTGTTTCACACTAAAATTTATGTACACATTACTTACAACACATAATCCAAGAGCTACAAGCTCTAATAAATACATTATTTTGACCCATTTTAATTTATTTAACAACATGATTATTCACTAATCTAGACACAAAGAAAATAAATAATAAAGCGGAAAATACATCACTAAAAATGACATACTAAAATTAAACAAAGAGAGACTAATTCAAAGAATACACACAACCCCTTGGTCACATTTGAAGGTGATCCCTCCCCCCATGGGAACCTCCTAACAACAATTCAATACAAACATACATAAAAAATAAATACACCATTGCCCTGGTGACCCTTGTTGGATTCACATCTAGAATTCCAATGTGGTTGGTCTCTAATCCCCTGATCTTTGTTGTGACATGTTTACCTGTAAAACACAAATACATCCTTCGGCTTTGTGGCCGCATCAAATCAACCAAAATAAATATAGAATATAACTCCAAAAATCATCTATATATGAATCAAAACATCATCTAGACAAGTAACAATAATATTTACAATTCCATCCATAACCATATGGTCACAAGATTTGTTCAATTTTCTAGGTCTACTCAATATGATGAAATAACGCATGTCCAAAATACATATATACATATAGCCATGTCAATCAACATAATACCATGTTAGTATAATAATGTCTCTAGTACCACATGTACCATATATAAATCACAGAATCAACAACAGTCCATGATCTCTAATCATGCAAACAATCATCACAAATCTCAAAGCTACAACAATGTCCATAAGTATAGTCAACAGTGTCGTAATCAGATACAAAGAGACAGTGTTTTAAGGAAAGTGGGCAATATATCCCCCTCCACTTAGACTACGATTTCCTTCTGGAAGTCACTAGAATCAGGTGTGGAAACTAAACTCGTAGCAAAGCCAGCACTCCTCCCATGTAGCAATACAGTCTCATCATATCTGGGTAAGTGCAGCAAGTTGGGGGACAAAAAAGGGGTCATAAGTGGACGTCACATTGTAAATACACAACTGCAATATCAACTTGTAGGGATTACTAGCAATGCATACACTCAAAATTAGAAAAAATTATATCATTATGAATTGTAGCATCTACAAAATCTAGTTTCTACAAAACTATTTTTTTAAAAACCATGGACAAGTTTAGCTATATTAAACAATCACAATTCAATGACCTATGGGTCATTTTTTTAAAACTTTCACCATATAAGATTGCAACACGTTTTCCGACGATTTGGATAACCAAAAATTGATATATATTTTTTTCGATTTGGTGAAAAGTTACATGTTGTTATCTATCTTGGGATATATTTTATTTTGTATTTTTTTGAGAAATACTCTTATTTTTTATGAGTTTTTTCATGAAAGTTGTCTAAAATCTTACATGAAAACAGAGCACTTTCTGTTTGCCCGCCAGATATACTTCATCAAAAATATATATGAAATCATAATATATATATATATATATATATGATATAAAACCATTTCAATCAATAAGTATCACCACGGTTGGGATGGTGTAATGTTTCATCACATTATCCACAAGTGAAACAAAATTTGCAGTCTTAAACATAGACAATAATATTCCATGAACTCTAACATCTGACATCATGCCATATCAAAAGATAAAATAAAATCCATAAGTTTAGTCGATAGTATAATAATCAATAACAAAAAGTGTTGAAGGGAAGTGGGCACTACATCCCCCTTGCCTTAGATTTGACTTTCTCCTGGAAGTCACTGGAATAGGTGTGGATACTGAACTTGTATGAAAGTAGCATCATCCCATGTAGTCACAGTCTCATCATATTTGTCCCACTACAGTTAAACCTGGTCAATCTTTCTACCTCGAAAGCATAATGTCATGCACTCTATAATGCAAATAGGCTCCACCATCACCTGCCCCTAATTTTACACCTACAATGAGGTACAATCTAGCACATGAGAAGTTTCTGCAATATATCTCCTGAAATATGAAACACATCATGGACGCGAGACAAGCTTGGTGGCAACACTAGACGGTAGGCCAAAGGTCCGATACACTCCAAGATCTCAAAGGGGTCCATGGATCTAGGAGCTAACTTAGAACAATTTTTGTAATGGATTGGTATCTTATGTGGCCTGACATGAAGGAAAACCTTCATGCCCACATCAAAACTATGGTTGGTCCTATATTGATCTACATACTTCTTTTGTCTGTCTTGTGCCTCCTGCAGTCTCTGTCTTATCATAACCACCTATTGCTCCATGTCTTGCAATAAAGTTGGCCCAAGAAAAACCATGTCCTCTAACCTATTCCAACTATGAGGTGTCCTGCACTCTCTACCATACAATGCCTTGAAATGAGCCACGCCTAACGAACTTTGAAAACTATTATTATAGGAAAACTCCACCAAGTATAAATACTCCTCCCATCTTGACTGGTGATCCATAACATACATCCTAAGCATGTCCTCTAAGATCTGATTCACCCACTCAGTCTATCCATCTATCTTAGGGTGATACGCCGTGCTGAAATTGATCTTCGTCCAGAGGGTATGCTGCATGGTAGTGGAAAAGAGGGAAGTATACCAAGGATCGTGGTCATAAATGATCTTTTGTGGAATCCCATACAATCTAACAATCTCATCTAGATATACCCATGCCACTATACTAGCTGTATAGGTGGTCTTCACTAGAGAAAAATGATCCACTTTCGTCAATTTATCCACCATAACCATGATGGCATCGTGGTGGTATCTCGACATCTGTAGCCCAACAATGAAGTCCATGGAAAAAGTGTCCCATTTCCATTTCGATATAGCATGCGGAAAGAGAAGGCCAGCTGGATGCTGATGCTCAACCTTCACTTTCTGACACTCCAAACAGTGTGAAACAAATTGACCCATGTCTCTATGAAGTCCCCTCCAATGATACAACTGTCTCAAAGTGGTGTATATCTTCTTCACCCTGGGATGGGCTGAATAGGCTACCAGATGTGCCTCTGTCGGAATGTCCTACCTCAAGCCTTCATCTTTGGGAACATAAATCTAGTGTCTATGCCTAAGAAGGCCATCTTACTCCAATAAAAACCCATCAAAATACCCCTCAAAGGGTCTCTAAGACTCGATCTCGTCTCTAGCTGCAATGTAGAAGTGGTCACGAGGAAGCTTTTGTGGAATCCTTCCCCACAAATCTTTGTTCACTGAGGTGGCCAAAACCACATGTCTCCTCCTATTAAGAGTGTCTGTAAGAACATTCTCCTTCCCCTTCACATGCTCTATCTCCATGTCATACTCACAAATAAACTCCATCCAATGCCGTTGATGAGTGTTGAGATTGGGATGTGTGAAGAGGTGGCGAAGACTCAAGTAATTAGTCTTGAGTGTGAATCTCAACCAAGAAGGAAGTGTTTCCATCAAACAAAGGCATTCAAAACTATTGTAAGCTCAAGATCATGATTCAGATAATTGATCTCATAATATTTGAGTTTATAAGACTCAAAAGTAACTACTCTTCCCTCCTACATCAACACACCTCTAACTCCTACCGAAGAAGCATCCGTGCATACGAAAAAAGTCACCCTGCAGATCTAGCACTGCAATAATAGGCATTATCCTGAGGCATTCCTTTAGTTTCCTGAAGGTCTTCTCACATCTGTCTGGCTAAACAAACTTCTTCACTTTTTGCTGAAGGGAAGTGATGGGGTGCGCAACGAGAGAGAATTATTGAATAAATATCCTATAATATCCTATTAAACCCATGAAGTTACATACCTTTGTCACACTAGTGGGTGCTGGCCAATCCATAATAGCTTGAACCTTGGAAGGAGTGACTGTGATACCTTCCTCGGAGATGATGTGGCCCAAATACTACACCTCTTTTTGAAAGAACGTACACTTCTCGAGGTTCCCGTAAAGCTACTCCTCATGAAGAAACTGAAGAACATGGTTAAGGTACCCCTTATGCTCCTCACGGATCCATGAGTAATTAAAAATGTCATCAAGGAAGATGAGCATGAAGATATCCAAGAATGTCCTGAACACCCCATTCATCAAGCTCATAAACACTGCAGGGGCATTTGTCAAACCAAAAGGCACCATTGTGAACTTGTATTGTCCATATCTCATACGGAAGGCGATTTTATGAAAATATTCCTCCAGAATCTTCAACTGATGATAAACTAACTTAAGGCATATCTTGGAGAAAAATGTGGCCCCCTTCATCTGATCAAAAAAATCATCAATGCACGGAAGGGGATAATGATTCTTGATCGTTACTTTATTTATCTCATAGTAATCAATACACTACTACATAGATCCATCCTTCCTCTTTACAAATATCACTAGTGCACCCCAAAGGAATACACTAGGATGGATTAGGCCTTTCTCTAAAAGTCCGTCTAGCTGCAACTTGAACTCGAAGAGCTCAGGGGTGATCATCTGTTAAGGTGCTTGTGAGATAGGCTCTTCTCCCAGAACTAGATCTATGTCAAAATATATCTCACGTGGGGGTGGTAACCCTGGTACTTCCTGTGGAAAGACATCAGGAAACTCTCTCAAGATGGGATGGTCATCTAGTGATGGTGCACTAGAATCATCCTCCAATAAGTCACTAACTATGACAACATACATCTGACAACCCTGTTGCACACACTTCTTAAGTTGCATGGTAGAGATGGTATGAATGGAAATGGGTCTCCTAACCCCTACTATCACTGACTCAACTCCTAGATCATCTGCACATGATATAATCTTATGGTAACAATCCACTCTGGCTCTATGTGTAGACAACCAGTCCATGCCCAAGATGACTCCATACAAACCCAACGGAAGGATACAAAGATCCAAGGTAGTGGTGAAGGGTCCCAAATCCACTACACACTCCTTAACTAAGGGTTCTACAACTATTTTGGCTCTAGAAGCCATTTCGAAATCCCAACTAAGACCCTACCTAACTACCACCAGCCTGCATCACTCTACTAAATGTGGGGCAATAAAAGAATCAGGAGAACTAGAATCAAACATAATGGAGGTAGGAACACCATCAATGTTACATGTCCTCTCAATCACGGTACTCTGGTGCTCATCCCAGTGGTTTTTGACCATTGCATAGATCTAATAACGATGCCCCGTGTCACCAATAGTAGGCTCTGAGATCTACATCTTACCCTTATTACTAGGGTTTTGTGGGCACTCTCTCAAAAAATTTCCAGGAACACCACAACCATAACAACTTCTCGGTCCTCTCCCATGAGTAGTAGCTCCAACTACTACTCTAGAGGTCTGTACCGTGGATCCTAATGATCCAGCTACTGACTATTGAGGTCTCTGCTGACAAGATCCTACTGACTGAGCTCTTGCTGCACCGTGTTTCCTAATGTGACCCATAGGAGGAGGACCTATAGTTCACCCCCTCTATGCATATAATCTTTGTGGAGGCCTGTACGATGGGAGGTTCTATTGCTTCTGCTAGTGTTATAGCCTAAAAGATGGCTGTGCTTAACCCTATCCACCACGAGGAGGAGGATTTGACCCCCTCAACCTGTTGTACTACATCTGCTAGATGCGGCTCTTTAATTTGTCTCTGGCCTGTTGTGTCTTTCCTTTAGTATCTTTTGCTATATAGGCCTTCTCAATGGCCTCAGCTAATGTATGTGGACAATCAATATGCACCACACCACCCAAATCTACATTCAGGCCCTAGATGAACTTGTGAATCCATACCTTCTCATCCTGCATGTAGTCGACATACTGGAGCAGATCAAGAAATTAACTCTCATACCTAGTTACTGTCAAACATGCCTATTAGAGGTCATGAAAATCATCTATCCTTTGTTGAATGAATCTCTTTGATAAGTACCTACTCCTGAACCGCTCCTCAAAGAGCTCCCAAGTAACCATCTCTAAATCAACATGGAACTTCTGCTCCTTGATCCTCCACCATACACCTGCTCCATCCCTCAAAATATGGATCAAACCACGATCTTTCATATTGCTAGTACAAGGGAAGAGCTTGAAGCACCCGATCAAGCTCACTAACTAGGCCTTTACCTAAAATACACCTTTATTCCCAGAATAGTGAGATGGTCATAGCTTTAGGATCTCCCTCATATGGTCTACAACTATATTCTGGAAACCCCTAGGCCTCTCTACATGCTCATCTCTAATCCTAGGGCTCTGAGACCTATTGATGTGTGCAAAAATCTGGTCTCCCTGTCCCCTCTATGGTGACTCTACTCTACCTAACTCCATGCGTGATTTCTCTCCTATATGCTCCTTGATGTGTCGAGGAGATGCATGAGCCTCAATGGATGGATCCCTATCATGTATGGCTGACCTTCCTCCTATGGACCCTCTGCGTAAAGTGACATTAACATCCTGAAGCGTCTATAAAATCTGAGGTAAGATGGCTGCTAGACTATGATCTAGAGGTGGCAAGTCTAGATTTATGTGAAAGGACCCCTCTTCTTGTCTCCGCCTCCTACATGGAAAAAGGTGAGAGTTAGTTCATTATTCTAGGTTTTTATTTAGTTTTCCATGTTTACTAAAATATGTAATTTTAAAACAAATTTGTTTTCTTGATTTAAAAGTGTGCTAGGTTTAATATCGCACTAGGTTTAATGTTCATATCTCAAGTTTTCTAGTGTACCCAAGGGTCCAAGCCTTGAACCCACGGCTCTGATACCAAGTGTAACACCTGCTAAAATGACATATCGAGACCCAAGAACAACCTGACCTGTTTAGTTAGAAAAAAAGTATGGAGTAAATTTTTTTCTTTGAAAAGCGTGACCACTACCAGGCTTCAAGCAACAATTGTCACAACAAAGATTCAAAGTCAATTATAATTTAATAAATGAAACTTTCCTGTTGTAACAAACATTAGATCCACATTACAAAATTAATGAGTATAATTAATCCAAATATAGTTAAATTTCTCTTACGTGTTAACTTAATAAATAATTAAACTAACACTATAGTTTAATATTCCTTAATTAATTTTAGAGGGTCAAAGGGGCCAAATCAATTAAATGCCCAAGGTTTTTAATTTTACTAGATCTAAACAATATCCAAGGTTCTTATTTATATAGGTTAGAAAAACCTTCTCTTGTCCCATAATGCGACCCTTTAAAAGGGTCAACCCATGCTTTATAGTTAAACATTTAAGTTAAAAAGGGGTAATTTCCCTCTTACACACTTGAAGACTCATCTTTGCACTTCAACTTGATTTTTCACATATTTTACACACTTAAGGTTTCCTGAAAACATTTCCATTATATAGGAAATTTCTTCCCATTTATAATGATATAAAGAAGTCCTAACTCGTCATATTTCTTAAGTTTTAGGTGGGTGGGCCTACGGGCCTGGGGAAGAATTTTTTCCCAAAAATGGGCTTGCAAGCATGGGGAAGAAATTTTTCCCAAAGGCAGGCCTTCAGGCACAGGGAAGGTTTTGGGCTGGCGAAGAAGGGGAGGTAATTTGGTGTGTTGCACTTTTGGCAAAAAGTGCAAGCTACACCTGTGCGCCCGCAAGTCCACGACAGGGCTTCATGCCAAAAGAAGAAAATTTGCCCCAAGACGCAAGGGACATGTGGAAAATTTTTAACCCAACGTGGGAAGGTGTGTCGTTGGAGGCACTTAGGATTTTTATATTTTTTGTTGAAATGGCAAAATGTTTTAAAATGATCTACGCCTCTACCGACGCATAGAGATGCCACATATCATGCCCAAAATTTCAAGCGGGGAAGTGGACCGATGGGGAAAAATTAGGAATATTGGATTTTCTGTTAAAAATAGAAAAGGTTAAAAACAACACGCGCCTCCGCCGAGACATAGAAAAGCCACGTGTCAGTTCAATAGTGACCTGCGCGAAGGGTGGATGATGGGGAAACTTAGGAATTTTTGGCAAAATTTCCCAAAAGTGATAAGGTCTATAACCTTCCGCACCTCCACTAACACCTAAAGAAGCCATGTGGAAAACCCTCATTGGCTGTGGAGTGGTGGACCATCGGGGAGACTTAAAAATTTTAACCCTTTTTTTTTCAAAAGGTAAAGTTTGAATGTGCAGGCCCCCGAACCCACGGAAGTATTTTTTTTTTCCAAAAGTGAAGGATGCAGGGCTGCGGGGCCACAAAGGAACTTGTGAATTATTTCGTTTTTGAAAAATTTCCCTAAGTAATTTTTGGGCCCACGGATCCGATTTACAAAAATTTCCTTTTTTGATAGTTAATTTCTTTTTTTGAAACCAATCAAAGTAAAAATTTCAGAAGGCCATAACTTTCAACTGGAAGCTCGAATTTGATAAAATAAGGACTTTTTGGAAAGGGATCAAACTCTTATTTGTATAATAAGCACACAATCTTATTTCCATGAAAATTAGGTGGGTGAAATATAAGAAAACATCTTTCCTTCCATAAAAATGTGAACTAAACTTTTCAACTACTAGATTTAATTTGATCTCCTCTACTTCCTTCTCCAACATGCCAAACCGACATGGAGAATCACACTTGATAGAAATTGGATTTGCAAGGATTAATTGATTATGGTTGGGATTTCAAAATGGATTTATTTCCTTTCTCTTTTACCTATAAAGCTATTTTTCTGCCTCTAGCTCGATTTAAAAAGTTCTAAGTAAATTTCGTGAGCAATAAAAACTATTTTAGGATGTGTTTTTATCATCCTTAGTTCATTTTAATTTTTCATTTTCTCTTTCATAGTTGCAGGGTACTCTGTATATATTTTTATGATATCTATTGCAGGTTTGAAACAATTTAACACAGATCTACTTATTTCAAACCTGAAATTTATCTATTTCATTTGCCATACATTAAACATTTAGGATTATTCCATTCTAAGTTTACAATGTTCAACTTTCCTTGAATCTATGCTTGGAGAGCAAGAATGTGGTTGTATTTTCAAATGTGCCTTCTAAATAATACAGGGGAATGTAATATTTCCTAACACAGACATTTCCAGTCTTCAAATAGAGAGTTTGCAAAAGTATTTCAATCAACAAATTTCCAAACAGGAGCAACTCCATTTTGTATAAAGTAAATCAACTTCTATTAAACTGAAATAATTTCCTTTACAACTTATTTTATGTTCACCAAAATACAACTTACATAATAAATCATTATCATTCCAATGTAACTCTCACATCAAAAAATAGAGAAAATTTTCACCACAAATAATATTACAATGTCATCCACTTAAAGTGGGAAATTTTTACAATATGGAAACAAAAGAAGACTCCATAATTCTCTTCATACAAAACTCGAAGAAACAACAACGAGAGAGATCTGCCAGATTTCATTTGGTCATAACAAAGAAAAGGGGGAGAGGCAACACTCTCCACCCAACCAAGAATTCCAATGAAGAGGAGAAGCCGTCCTCCTCATTGGCCCCCGAGCCCCAACCACATAACAATAGGAAATGCATTCAACTAATGGAAACAAGATAATATTCCACAACATAAAACAAATTTCACAAGCATATCATAGTCCAAAATAAAAAGCAGTTACAGTCACAAGAAGGACAGTATCAAAATGTACAAGCCCTCATCACACTAAGGCCAAAAGAGAAGGATCTGTGATGGAATCTTCTTATACCTCCTAATGGGGAATGGGTGACCACCTTAAAACCCACCAAAATATTCATCTCAAGCCCCTACATACTCGTATGCCTCCCCCAAGTACATCTTATGCCTTCCCATTCCCTTATCTCTCCCCCAAAAGTAAGAAATACAAGCTATTTCTTATCCAAGGTTGAACACTGAACCCAAAATCCCTCCACAAATAACTGTTATGCCATCCCACAACTCTTATGCCTCCCTATAAAAGATCCCCATAGTCTTCTCCTACACCACACCTAGGAAAGCTAGCCAACTAACCAACAAACATAGCAAACATTGAACAACATTCACATATGCATAAAATAAAAAAACACATTTTAAAGGAGTCAATCTCCTACATCTCCATGATAGATCTTGATCTAAAAGTTCCACAATAAGCTTCTTAAAATCCAAATAGTCTCAAAGCACCAAAAAATCCACAAGCATCCAAAATAATATAACTTTCTCTAATTGCAAGAGCACCAAACCAATATGAAGTAACCCCCAAAACAACAAAATAATTCGAATAAATAGAAAACGTAGAGAGGAGGGTGAGGTGGCTCAATTTAGGATGACACATCACTCATCCTCAACTCCACCTCACAAGTCAACTTCAAACTCCAAAGCACAATTAATAAGTGGTTGAATAAATGAGATTTTTACTTACACACACAATCCAAGCCCACAACCCTTATGGACTAAAATTAATATCATGTAAGAAGGTGCAATAAGAACTTATAACTTCTCTTCTTAAAATGCATAATAACAATTGATTTTTACTTCCCAACCCATAATTAGGGATGGTGTAATAATTTAAGAGGTGTGGGACAAGTGTAAATTGTCCCACAAGCTTCTAAAATCAATCCCTAAGGACATATCCGAATTTCAAAAGGAAGGTGGAGTGTTTCACAATCAAAGTTTCTTACACATTACTTACAACACACAATCCAAGAGCCATCAGCTCTAACAAATTCATTCTTTTGACCCATTTTAATTTATTTAACATGATTACTCACTAATCTAGACACAAATAAAATAAATAATTAAAGGGAAAATACATCACTAAAAATGACATACTAAAATTAAACAAAGGTGACTAAATAAAAAAATAAACATGACCCTTTGGTCACATTTGAAGGTGACCCCCCCCCCCCCCATGGGAAATCCTAAAAATAATTCACACACACACACACACACACACACACACACAACAAATACACGTTGCCATGGTGACCCTTGATGAATTCATCTAGGATTCCAATGTCGTTGGTCTCCAATCCCTCGATGTTTGTTGTGACATGTTTACTTGCATAACACAATTACCTCCTTTGGCCTTGTGGTCGCAACAAATCATCCAAAATGAATATACAATATAATTCTAAAATCATTTATATATGAATAAAAACATCATCTAGGCAAGTAATGATATCATTTACAATTTCATCAATAACAATATGATCATAATATTACTTCAATTTTTTGGGTCTACTCAAAATGAAAAAGTATCACATGTCTGAAACATATATATAAGAATATCAATCAACATATCAACATCAATATAATATGTCTATAATCCACAGGCATCATATATGAATCCAAATCAACAATATTCCATGATCTCTAACATCTGACATCATACCATATCAAAAGATACAATAACATCCATAAGTATATTTGACAGTATCATAATCAATAACAAAAAGTGTCGAAGGGAAGGGGAACTACAAATGTTGAGAATTTGAATAGCCAGAACTTTCAACTATGGAAGATACAAGTGGAGGACTACCTGTATTAGAAGGATCTTTATCTACCATTGAAAGGGAAATATTTGAAGCCGTCATCTATGAAAGATGAAAAATGGGATGTTATTGATTGAAAGTAATTGGAAACGATTCAGTTGTGCCTAGAAGCTATAGTAGCTTTCAATATTTATTTTTTCTAATTTTTCCCCTCAAGAGAAATTGGACAAACATGACCTTGCATTGAGAATAAAATTGAGGGATTGATTCAGTCACGGGAGATCTAATTTTGGGCTCGATACGAGAAAGTTGAGGTGACCAAGCATTCAGATTTAGCAGGAATGTTTTTTTGAATCAGTAAAAACACAGAGGTCTGAAATACATCAAATTCTAAAGTATAAAATTCAGACTTTAGACATTTAGGAGTTTGGAATTTTCAGTAAGGTTGACCAAATGAATAGTGTCATGTGGGGAGAAAATGAAGTTTGAAACCTAAAGTTTGAAATTTGGACTTTTGAATTTCAGAGGTTTAGAGGTTTCAAGGAATCCCAAACTCCCAAAATCTCAAACTCTAAAATCCTGAAACCCTAAAACTCTTGAAATCCCAAACCCCAAAATCCTAAAACTCGAAACCCTCAAAACCTTGAAATCCTAAAATTTGAAAAATCGAGAGCCTAAAAAATGTAAAGGTCTAAAAACCAGAGTTTGAATTTTAGACTTCATGGTTTTGGCATTTCAGAACCTTGAACACCTAGTGCGAATAAATCAAAACTTTATGTTTAAATCACGAAGTCTGAATTTCAGTCGTTGGGGTTTCAAAGTTTCAGAGGTTTCGCGAACTCAATCAGATAAACAATAACCAAACCTACAAAATGGAAAAGCCTAAAGTTCCAAATCTCAAAAGTCTAAAATTTCAGATTTCAGAGGTTGTGATGCATTTTAGAGTCTGAAAAATAGAGCTAACCACTCGCATTTACTACAGAATGGCACCCTCATCTTGAGATGGCCATAAATTTTGACTTAGAGATTGGATTTGCACATTATAGAACTTTTTAAAAATCTCTGATTGTCCTGTACACAAAATAGGTTTTCTTAATCTTTGTGAGAGTAGTTAAGTACTTCAAAATGAGGAAATACAGTCCTCCATTTTAGATGAATTTTCCAAATTTCTCATCTAACCGAATGATGAGGTATGGGCTTCCTTTCTTCCCCAAAAAGGCAAGGTATATGGAGGTATGGGTTTTGCAGTGGCACCCATCATTGTTGTAGGTTATTTTAATACATTTTTGGGTGGTTGAACCAAGATTTTCTAATTCCTCTCTCTCTCTCTCAATTACTTGATTCTTCCTATATATTGTAAGGAGGGGCTCATTTAAAAAAAGGTAGGACACCTTGTATATGCCCCTCCCTTATTTTTATTGATTGCAAGAGATTTTTTGGAGATTCTAAACCTCCATAATGGACATTTTAATGCAACATATGTGCCTTTGGCCCTAAACTTGATGTATTGTATTAGCTTAGAGATCAATAAAATAATATCTGTGGATGTTTCAAACCCTCTTCTGTGTTCTATCACATCTTTCATTGCATGGAAGGTTATTGTGTATTGTTGTGTTTTCATTGCAACATTCTAGTTGTGATGTGTTTATTATGAAGTTTTTTCAACATCCTTCTTGGTGCATTACCTTCCATTAGAGTAGGTTTAATTTTTATGCACTTTCTCTTGCTCTGTCTTCTTGGGAAGCTTTAGATTAGAGTTAGATCTATAACTCTTTACACTTTAGAGTATTTGCCACTACGATAGGATAGGATGCTGACCATCTCTAGAGGGTTATCCTGATTGTGATGTCCCATACTTTGGGATAACTCCATGTTTGACGAATCACACTGATTTCCTCAACTATTCAATTGTGAGCAATTAGATCTGTTTAGATTATGCCATAAAAATTTTTATTGAAAAGAAAACAGTAGATCTAATGGAAAAATTAGGTATATTATATGAAAACCTCTCAGCCTCCAATAAGGTATATCTCATGAAAATTTTGTTTAATATGAAAATGCGAAATGGTGATTCACTAAATCATCATTTGAATGAATTCAACACAGTTACTAATCAATTAAGCTCTGTAGGAGTAAGTTTTGATGATGAAATTAGGGCTCTTTTCATTTTGTGTTCATTTCCTGAAAGTTGGAATACTTTGGTTATCTGTGAGTAATTTTTTTTCAGTTTAAAAACTTTAAAGTTTGATAATGTTATTGGTGTGATTCTTTGTAAAGAGATGAGAAGAAAAATCATAGTTGAGTCATCTAGTAATGCTTTAAGTGTAGAGAAATGGGGAAGAAATAAGGAAAAAACAAAAGGTCTCAGACACTATCGAAGGTCTAAGAAGGGAAGATCTAAATCTAGAAGCAATATGGTATGCTGGAATTGTTGAAAAGCGGGACATGCAAAGAAAGATTGATGGTCTTTAAAATCAGGGAAAGATCAACACGAAGGGAGTAAAGAGGCAAGAATATAAGGTGATGTGTTACAAGATGCTCTTATTCCTTCTTTAGATAGTAAATTAAAATCTTGGGTTTTAGATTATGATGCTTCATTTCATGAAACTCCTCATAGAAAATATTTTCAAGATTATGTTGAAGGGAATTTAGAGAAGGTATATCTTGGTGATGATGAGCCATGTAACATTGTTGGAAAAGTCAGTGTTCATGTTAAATTGCAAAATGGTAACACTTGGGTGTTGAAGAATTTCAGGCATTTTCTTAGTTTGATGAGGAATCTAATTTCTACAAGGAAATTAGGAGATGAGGGTAGTATGGTTATATTTACACTAGATTATGGGAAAGTTACCAAGGGTTATCTTGTGGTAGTAAGAGGTAAGAAGGTATGTACTTTGTATTTATCCACTATTAGTACTGATCCATCTTCTATTTTAGCTACTACAAGTATAGACATAACTCTATGGTATCACATACTTGGCCATATGAGTGAGAATGGGATGAATATTTTACATTCATAGGGTAAGTTGTCAGATTTGAAAAACATAGACCTAGAATTTTGTGAGCATTACATGTATGGTAAACAAAAGTGTGTGACATTTATATTGCCTGGATCAACCAAGAAGGAGCACAAGTTAGAGATTTTTCATATCAATGTGTGGGGGCCGTCTTAGGTATCTTCTCTTAATGGCTAATAGTATTATGTTACTTTTACTGATGATGCTACTAGGAAGCTTTGGTTTTTCTATATAAAGAAGAAATCTTATGTATTTAATACTTTCAATAAATGGAAAACTTTGGTTGAGAATGAAATATGTTTTATGTTGAAGTGTCTTAGATTAGATAATGGTCAAGAGTACTACTACGATGAATTTAATAACTATTGTTAATAGAATGGAATCCATAGGGTGAAGAAAGTTCCTAGAACACCACAACATAATGGTGTGTCAGAAAGAATGAACATGACTATCATGGAGCGTGCAAGGAACATGAGACTACATACTGAATTGACCTTATATCTTTGGGTGGATGATGTAGATGTTTTTGTTTACTGATAAACATAGGACCTTCAAGTGCTTTGGAAGGTGGAGTACTCGAGGAGGCTTAGACTGCTAAGGAGGTAAACTAGTCTCGTTTGAAATTTTTTGGTTGTGAAGAATTTGTGCACAGTGATAAAGAGAATAGGACTAAGCTAAAATATAAGTAAAAGAAATGTACTTTTATTGGGTATGAAACTGATGATTTTGGATTGTAATTGTGGATTTTGGATGAGAATAAAATAATTCGGAGTAAGGATGTTATTTTGAATGAAAAGGTTATGTATAGGGAACAACTACAAGATAAACATGGAAAAGCCCAAGTATGTAACACTTGATGAGATAACATATAGAGAAGTTCTCAAACGGCTGGAAAATCAACAAGTTAGCATAACTCCAGGCACAATCGGTGTTGATTCTATAGATCAAAATAAAAAAGAACAACAAGAGCCTTAAAATGTAGAAAATCTTGTGAGACATTCTACTAGGGTAAGTAAACCTCATACACGATTATCTTCATATCAACGTTATTATATTTTATTGACAAATGGTGGAAAACTAGAAATTTTTGAAGAAGCAATGCAGGTAGAAACATAGAAAAAGTGGGATCAGGGTATGTATGAGGAGATGGAATCCTTGGGTCACAACTAAACTTAGGTTTTGGTTTAGTTTCCTGTAGGAAAGAGAGCATTATAGAACAAGTCAGTTTACAGGTTGTATGAAGAAGAAGGTGACCAAAAGAGGTACAAGGATCTACTTGTAGTGAAGGAATTTGCACAAGGAAAAGGTATAGACTTCAAAAAATATTTCTCCTGTTATTAAAATTACTTCCATTAGAAATGTTTTAAGTTTGGTAGTTGTGGAAGTTTTAAATCTCAAATAATTAGATATAAAGACTAATTTTCTTCATGGTTATTTGGAGGAAGAAATATATATAGAGAAGCCAAATGGATATAAAGTCAGGGGGAAGGATAATTTGGTGTGCAGATTTAAGAAGATATTGTAAGGCCTTAAACAAGATCCAAGGGAGTGGTATTTGAGATTTGATAGGTTCATGATAGAACAAGGTTACTCTAGATGCCATTGTTATCACCGTGATTACTTTAAAAGACTAAATAATGAAACCTATATTATATTGTCGTTGTGTGTGGATGACATGATTGTGGCAGGGTCAAACATGTAGGATATAAATGAGCTAAAGAGAAAATTAGAAAGTAAATTTTCCATGAATGATTTTGGTGTAGCAAGGAAATTTTTTGGCATGAGAATCAATAGAGACATGAATAGTAGAATATTGAATTTTTCTCAAGAAGAGTATGTGGACAAGGTGTTAGATAGGTTTAGGATACAGGATACAAAACCACTAAGTACACCATTGGCAGGGAACTTTAAGTTGAGTAAAGAAAAGTTTCCTAACCCACATGAAGAGATTGAATATATGTCTAGAGTTCCATATACATCAACAGTTAGATTTTTTTTGTATGTTATGGTATGCACAAGACTAGACATTTACCATACAGTGGGAGTTGTTAGTAGATACATGAGTAACCCAAGAAAGTATCACTGGAATGTAGTCTAGTGGATTCTCATATACTTTAGAGGTACCAGTAACAGACAGTTGTGCTATAGAGGGTCAGACATTTATTTACATAGATATGTTGATGTAGACATGGTTGGACATTTGAATGGTAGGAGAAACACCACAAGTTATGTATTCACTATTGCTGGAACGAAAGTTAGTTGGATTTCTAAATTACAAAAGATTGTTTCCTTGTCTACTACAGAGGAAGTGTATGTTGTTCCTACAGAAGCAATCAAGGAGATTATATGGATGTAGTTGTTCATGGAAGAGTTGGGAAATAAGAAGGACTATGACAAGTTATTCAGTAATATCTAGAGTGCAATTCATCTTTCCAAGAACTTAGCATTCCATTCGAGAACCAAACATATATAGCTCAGGTATAACTTCATTATATCAGTTTTGGAGGATGGGAAAATGATGATGGAGAAGATCCATACAAGTTAGAATCTTACTGACATGTTGACAAAGGAAGTGAAAAAATAGAAAAAGGAAGGTTTATTAGCTTCAATAGGTCTTCAATATTGATCTTGAAGAAGAGAAACAAGTAAGAGAAGAGTCTATGGATGATCTATAATAGTGAGTTATACTAGTTAGTCTCTAAGTGGGGGATTGTTGAAGATGTGGATTCTAACTACAAGATGAAGTGGCAATTTACTTTTTTCTTGATTTTGGGAGGAATACATGGCCATGGATAAAAATAACATTATCTTATTAATAGACAATATTTTTATTTTTATGTTTATCTTATCGATATGCACGTCTTATATATAAGCATGCTATATTTAGGTTGTTTTTGGTTGAAGAATTTTTTTACAAAGAGGTGCACAAGTTATATATATGTGCATGGATTTAATATTTCATATATGAAAAAGAGAGAGAATTGTATTTTACTCCTTAGGACTGAATAAAGGAAAAGAGTGACTAGTTTCTGGTGGATATAGCGCACATTGGGTGAACCACGTTAAAAGTTTGATTTATCTTGTGATTGCATGCTTATATTATTTCTATTTTAATTTTTTTTTATTAGTCATATGTGTTTCGATCCTAACAATTATTTTCAGTGGCAGTTTTATAGGTAAAAGCAATAGAAAAATAAAAGTAAGGCATTTGCTTAAAAAAAAAAGATCCTTCGGCCACAACAAGTTTTCTAGTTTTTTTCCTGGAGAGGACACCGTTGGAAAATAGGGGGTTGAATTCAATGGATGTATACCTTCATTTGGGTTTTTAAATAGTAAAACACAACTATCTTTTGTTTGAGGCCGTATGCTTTGCAAGCACAAAATTTAGCATTATTTAAGGCATAGCCACCTTTCATGGTGGTGCTGTAACTCGCACTAAACCCCTACCACCCAGGAAGGATACATACCATTTTGAGCTTCTTCACATGTACCTTTCTTTGCCCATATGCATGTATGTAGGATTTGCAATGTAAAGTGCAACTAATTTTATTTTGACTAAGTATAATATGTAAGACATGTGAGTTGTTTAACAAATTCCCGAGGGTTTCCTCATTTCATGGAATGATATTTAAGAAGTGTGTAAACAAATTCTAGCATCCACTTAGCCTCTACCAAAATAGAATCTTTGAAATTAGGTACAAATATTCATCAAATAATTGTGGAAAAAAGATTTTTTGTTAGGAATACCTCGCTAGATAAGTAGGTAAGATGTGGATGTGAAAAGAGATTTTTGGCACATTTTATAGTTGGGAATAGCTTGGTAGATATGTATGCAAGATATGGAAGCATACATAAAACAAAGACACTATTTGAGAAAAATGCGTAAGGAAATGTGGTCTTATGGACCATAGACGTAGTAGGGTATGCATGAATATGGTCTGTTGGAAAGGCCATGGAAAATTTTGTGTATGCAACTTGAAGGTGTAAAGCCATACTCCACAGCCTTTATCCTTATACTCCTAACTTGTGGCAAAATGGCAGCTTTAGAGTAGGGTATGTACATATACAACAAATTATAAAGGAAATGGATTTTTTATATTATATGTCATAGTTACAAATTACCAGATAGATGTATGTATGTAAAATGTGCAAGCATATACAACGCATAAGAAGTGTTTCATAAAACACCTCAAAACAATGTAGTTTCATGCACTGTTTTCATTGAAGGATATGCACAAAAGTGTGTTCTCCATGAGGTTTTGAGACTTCGATGGAACACCCCAAACAAATGTGGCCTCATAAATTGTGACGATTACAATATATGCACAAAATAGTTTCGTAGAAGAGGTTTTGGAAACTTTTAAGCGGATGCAATTCGTAGCTATAAAGATAAGACTCCACTACCTTTTCCACCATCCTCCTAGTGTGTGCCAAATTGAGATCCTTCAAACGTACAATAGACACCCGACACTTAAAATATAAATTACTATCAACATAAATATTACACTTTCATTTGTTGCAAATATCAGTGTATTTAACCATGCACTCCACCACAATTGACACAACATGTGATAGGAAACAAAATAATATAATCATTTTGACACGATAATATAAACTAACACCAAGATATTTAACTATTGATCAAACTAACGTACTTTATAAGCTCTTCCCCTTTGAATATGGTTGTGGCAATCCAACGTATATGGAAGCACTAATGTACCGTTATACTAAATGCCTGCTACATGATTGCATCATGCATAACATGCTATTAGGTGGGCCCTACCTATAAATTGATTTTTTATTTTTTTTTATTGATTTCAAATTTTGAGGGATACAACGCATAGAATTCTTAGATTTAGCTGCCAAGGAAAGAGGAGTTTCCATTCTAGGAATTTTTCCTGGGGCATAATCCCAACCTCATCTGTTATTTATTGATTTCTTCTCGGAGTGAAACCTTGGTGGATGGCTAGGAAAAACCTTCCACACCATAATACGCACTCTTAAACCATAACCAGTTCAACTTAATTTAGATTTATTTTCAAATTTAAATGAATTGTTAGCAGTTATAATTTGATGTAGATGGATTAGTAAATCAATATTCATAGGTGAGAGGTCGCACATACATATTTATATATAATAATAGGTTGTAGGCTGGATAACTGTAGCCATCGAATAACTACTTATTTTCCAGTATTGGGATTGCAGTTCAAATTTTTACTAAAGGAAAATTTTCAGTATTGTCTTCAAATTATACACAATGCCATTTTTATTATAATTATGCCAAAGAAGTACTCTAAATTATATAAAGGGAAGGGTGATAGGTTGATTCTAACACCACCCGTACATGCCATATCGATGGAAAATTAGACAGTTCAGGTGCTTCAAAGAGTAGGATCCGACAACCATAACAACATTTCTATTTTTTTCTACAGCAAACACCGTATTTTTCACAATTGCTTTTATTGTAGGAGATATCTACACATTATACATTGTGCAACAAGCATGTCCAAAGGAGAAAGAGCTTCCACATGACCCACAATGGTTCTGATCTCTCAATACATGAAAACAATAGTTTTTTACAGCACCACGATTTAACTTCACATGTAATGTTGTTATGCTCGCAGACATGCTTTTGTGTGTTGCATGACATGCTCTTTACTCGTGCTTGTGATTTTTTAAGAAACTGGTTGAGTGCTTCCTTCATCGAATACATCTTTTCCATTTCTGTGTATCCCATATTCATTTCAAATATGATAAATGCCAATGTCAATGTTTCCAACATTACGATAAACCCATGCTACGCTTTATTAATCGACCTGCTAACTTTGTAAAGTTACAAGCGAACTCATAAATTGAGAGGTGGCTTCAATACTAAGAGCGACAGGCGGAACAAGAAGTGTTTAGATAGTGTTTCACAAGATCCCGACGAGTTTTCTTTCTACATTACTTTATAATTCAATCCTTGTTTATTTTTGTTTCACGCACAAACAAGTGTCCTTAAATATGATAAAAGGAAGGGATACAGTTTGACACTTTAAAAGTTTTTCCTGATCATGTCAAAAGGATGTTTAAAAGTACATTGATCACGTCACGTAAAAGTACTTTTAAGTATCAATCTTATTTTTATTATATCAAGATTTCAATTTTACTCGTGTTCATGAATCCAATTTGTATTAAATCAATATTCTAATTTCAAGTGTATTCATGAATCAAATGTTTAATTTTTGTTTGATTTAATAAGTTACATTCGCGAGGAAACCTTGAGCATATATGCTATGAATAAGGAGAATCTCCACACTCTATTTCACACCGGAATCATTCCTAAATATTTTAATAAGCAATTCCATCTTGCGTGTTGATCTGCGGATTAGATTCCACAAAAAACGAAGTCTTATAAGAAATGTTTCAAATATATTATTTATATGAGTACATCGATAATATTAATAAAACCGAATACACAAGATTTAATTATTTATAAAAAAATCATTTGTACCTGGTCCAGATGCCAGCTACTTCGCCATATGGGTGACTAACATCCATCCAGATATTAATGCAGAAAAAGTTGCAGTCATCGGCAACCCTGCCATATGTTTAATTCAAGCATCCTTAATTTGGAAGTATGTGTGGTTTACCATTCAATTGTCTTATTCTTTATTCTTATTGATTGGGAATGTCTATGTCACTTTCCATGTTTATCTCAAATTGAATTTTTTAAGTTTATCTATTCAAAGTTTATGCATATCCTAATCTTTCATTTCTTACGCTAGAGTTGATGCTAAATTGGATTGGGGTAGGTCGTTTTGACATCAGCTAGTGAGTTTAGTGTTTCAAATTGAATTTTCATTAATATTAACAGTCAAACACATTTTTCATCATCTTTGTATCTTTGTTTCAATCTTTATACCTCCCTAACATATGCTGGGAACTGTGTCAACAATGTATGCATATAAATAAAGATCATTGTCTGTCATCGACTCATCCACATTGTTGAAACCCTTTGGATCACCTACTCACAATAAAATCAAGCCATCAATTTTCCTCTTATCTATCCCTATGGACACATGTAGATCCATGATGCTTGAATTTTAAAACCGGTCAATTTATATATGTCCACTTATTCTTTTCTTGACAAATTCCATATCGAGGATCGACAAGAAATTGATCACGTAATTCCATTTTGTGTGTTAACCTACAAATTATATGCCACCCAAAAAAATGTAGGATTTTAACAAATATTTCAAATAGAAATCTTGCTTGGGCCAAAGGCCTGCTTCACATAGAGCTTGGAACACACATTTCCATGTGGGAAACTAACATCTATTGAGACATTAATGCAAAAAAACATAATCGTCAGCGACCTTGCCATATGTATGATTCATTCATCATTATTTTGGAAGTATGCATGCTAAAATCCATTCTATTTTTCTATTTTTATTCTTATTTATTTTGGCACATGCATGTCACTTTCCATATTTATCTAGAAAACAATTGAATTTTTTAAGTTTATCTGTTGAAATTTTACGCATATCCTAATATTTCTATTTTTTACAATAGAGGTGTAGGTAAATTGGATTGGGGTGGATCGTTTTGACATTGGCTAGTGAGTGCGGTAGTTTGGATTTATTTTCATGGATGATAACAATTAGACACACTTTTTTTCATCTTTGTAAGTCTATTTCATTTGTATATACCTACACTTCATTTAGTGGAGATTTGGCATAAAAATGTATGCATATAAACATAGGTCCTTGTTCCTTCAATGACTTGTCAACATCACCAAAATCCTTTGACATCTCCTACTTGAAACAAAGTTCTGTAGAGACATCCTTTTCCATCTTATCTCTCCCTACGATCACGTGTTGACCTTTGCGCTGGATGTCGCCAATCATATAAGTAATTACATCTTTCTTGTTGACTTGCATGTTGACTTCCTAATCATAAAGTACTTTTCCACCCTCAAAGGATGCTTCTTTAGAAGGACCCAATCTTCCTCTATCATTTTCTTCTCTCCCTCTAATTTTACCACTTAAGAATATTCCCTTTGGTATTTCCATCATGCATTTCACATACGCATGGGGAATTTTTTTGAGTGGAAGGCTATTGTCAGAAGAAAAGAAGGTAAAATTTGCATGCACGAAATTTAGCAAAGGTCATGTTATGTTATAGTGGGGATCACCTACAGATCTAGAGTGGTCAAGAAAGGGGAAAGAAAGAATTAAACCACTGTGGAGTAATGATGGATGAAGAAGCTGAATAGATAAAATTCTCCCTGCAAGATGGATGCACAAACCCTTTGACATGAGATTTCAGAATCTCAGACAGAACTTAGAAACCAAGTGCAAGAATACACATAGGATTTAAGTTCTAATTCAAGTTGTTCCTATTCGTGTAGAGCATTTGTTAATAAAATTTTATTGAATGCAAATTAGGCTAGCAAGGTATGTAAATGGATGTAAAATTTAGGTATGTCAAAGATGAGTGTCAAGTATTTTTGCATAGGATTAAGAAGCATGCGAGGACTGCCTATCAATTACAAGATCTAGTAAAGGCCAAGGAAAAACATTAAATTGTCACTAGTTTTAGAGTAGATCACCTAGACTGAATAGCTAGTTAGCCTCATCTTCCTTTCAGGGAACTTGAGTATGGAGTTGTCAGACTTAGGTAGGGGAGAATTTTAATCTCGTGGATTGGAATAACGCAAGAAGATATGTTTTCTTTGATTTCTAAGATATTTGCAACAATATTGAGTGTGTGAGTGATGTGTTACTATTTGGCTAGAGGATACGCTGGTAGATAGAAGGATGGGAGGCTCCACGAAGACCATTTGTCTGTTACAGATGTGGTGAAGAGGGGACGATCAGGTTTCCTAGATGAATAGCCCACATTCAAGATACTGCATAGGACAAGTTATTGAGCTTCTTTTGATTATATCTCCAGAGAGTAAATCTTGTTGAAGTTGAAACAAAAGTAGAAGATTGTGAACATGACCTAGCACAAGTTCCACCCATAGATGTTGGAAAAAGGATACTTCATGAATCATAGAGGAAAGAATGATTGGATCCAAGAGTTGCATATCATCAGGGGATGCATGGTTGCGTACAAACCATTTTTAGAACAAGATGCATTTCAGGAGGACTAGGTATGGGAATGTTATTATTTAGTGGAAGGATATGTTGTGAGGAATGTAACGTTTCAAATGAGCATGGTCGATGAAATTAAAAGGTCTACATTGTGAGAAGAGATCCTCAACCCTTACTGTCTTGCTATTGGTTTAAGTCAAGGGTAACTGATTACACATCACTGTATGATTCTATGTTAGATGTTTAATAAGTTTTTCTATTGGGAACAGTTACAAGGATGAGATTTGGTGTGATGTTATTCCTATGGATGCATGTCATATGTTTCTAGGACAAACCATGGCAATTTGATAGAAAATATTACTCATGACGGGGAAAGAATACTTATACTTTCTGGAAGGATGGAACAAAAATAAGTTTTGATACCTCTTAAGGAAGAGGGGAAGGCTTGAAAATATGCTTTCTACAAAGGAATTTTTGAAGGAGGCATAGGCATACTAGTTTTTGTTATGGCCTAGCTAGTCACAAATAAGGATGAACCTGCAAGTGCACAAATATCAGTAAAAACAGTCATAATTAATAGAAGAATTTTCTGATAGTGTTATTCCTGATGAGCTACCAGATGGATTACCACCCAAAAGAGATATTCAACACCATTTTCATTTGATCTACAGGGTCTTCACTCCCAAATCAAGCGGTTTATAGGATGAGCCCGACTATTACATGTAGAAGTTGAATAGGCAAGTGACAAAGCTCGTGAGAAAGGGGGGTCGTAAGGGAGAGCATGAGTCTGTGTGCAACCCCAGCTTTATTAACACCAAAGGATCATGGAACAGGGAGAATGTGCACGGATAGTAAAGTGAAATCAATAAAATTACAATCAAGTACCTAGGTTCCCATATACCTCGCCTTGATGATACTGACGGATGTGCTTGTTAGGAACTAGGTATTTCACCAAGATTGATCTTCATAAGTGGTTACCATCAGATTCATATCAGAGAAGGAGATGAGTAGAAAACAACATTCAAGACATGGAAATGGATTATATGAGTGGTTGGTGATGCCATTCAGGTTATCTCAACGCACCTAGTAATTTTATGAGATTGATGAACACCGTGCTTGCGGGAGTATAATGGTAAGTCTTGTTGTGGTTTATTTTGATGAACATCTTGATCTTTCAGTAAAACTAAGAGAAGAACATTTGAGACATCTAAGGGTGATATTTGAAGTGTTAAGGAAATAGATAAGCTCTATGAAAATATGAAGAAGTGCACATTTATGCAAGAGAGTTCTGGTATTTGTTGGGTTTTATTATTTCATTAGATGGGGTACAGACGGGACTTAGAAAAGATAAAGGCAATTATTGAATGGTCTACTCCATGATAGTATAACAAAGGTAAGAAGCTTTCATGGTCTAGCAACATTTTTTTACAGAAAGTTTATTAAAAAATTTCAGCAGTATTATAGCACCTATAACAGATTGCACAAAAGGAAGGGAGTTTTTGTGGACAAAGGTAGTTGAGGATAGTTTTTAGTTTTTGAAGAAGAAGGTGACAGAGGCACGCTATTTTGGCACTACCAGATTTTTGATAAAGTGTTTGAGGTGTGATTGTGACATGCCTCACATGTGGGTATTGGTGTTGTTCCCTAAGTCAAGGAAGGAAAGCCAATAGCTTTTCTTTATTGAGAAACTAAATGAGGTAAGAAATAACTACTCTAATTATGATGTGGAATTTTATGCAATTGTACAAGCATTAAGGCATTGGAGGCATTACTTAGTGCCTAAGGAGTTTGTGTTATTCATAGACCACATAGCCCTGAAGTATAGTGAATACACAAAAAAAATTGAATAATAGGCATGCAAAGTGGGTATCATTTTTGCATGGTTATACCTTTTCTCTAAAGCATAAATTAGGAAAACAGAACCAAGTTGTGGATGTGTTGGGATTTTAAATGGTACTTTAACAAACCATAGTCAGGGGACATCAAGTCCCTCCTCTTTAATGGGAGATGTTCCCTTATTAAAAGCAATTAGAAACACTTATATTCAAATGTACAACTTTCAAAGTGATGATTCCTGATACCCTTTAAATGTTTTATGCCCAAAGATCATCAATATGAAATAATGGAAGAACTAAGAAGATGAGAGAGGAACAACATAACAATACTTCTAGAAAATATATATAATAGAGTATAACCTTATACGTATTGAGAAAGGGAGATGTGGAATAGAATCATTCACTTTCATAATAGATATAATTCCATAGACAAAAAGTTCCAGAAATCATATAAACAAGAACACAAAGTTTCTTATCATAAAATATTAATGATCCGTGGATTTCAGCCAAGGAAAGAAGGAATAGCATAGGAAGAAAGGGAAACAATTATGTATTGATTACTTTCAAATCTATTACATTTCAGGAATTCCAAGATCTAACCCAAAACAATGGCGTAGAGAACCCGCTAAATAGCTTCCAAAAATGGTTACATTTAGTTACAACTTCTTTTAAGCAAAAGATTAAGAACTAATTAGCAATTAAAGTAAGTGTTTCATGATCTTGAAGAATAAACGCTAGACTAAAGTTCAGAGGTACCAACTGTCTAAAGATTCTGATATTTTAAATTTTTCAACACCTCTGTTATCTCCATTGATGGTGGGAAAACAAGACGCATTGAATCACAACCGTTAACTTGCTTTTACAACTTTAAAAAAGGGCCGTCCACATGGAAGATATTTGTTGAAGTGGGCCTGGGGGCACCTTTTGCATTATATGATATTTATAGAGATTGTGAATTTTAGAAATTTTTCTCCACACATCTGCTTCTGATATAGGCCTGACACGTGGCTTTACTTGAGTGGCGACAAAGTCATGGCTCACTTTTATAATTTTAACTATTTTCAACAAAAATCTCAAAAACTCAAAGCACTCCGCCGACCCGCCATCCCACTTTGACTTTCGATGTGGGCTCGAAATTTGAATTTATCCCTTGGCATGAGCGGGGTTGCAGGTCACTTTATAACTTTTAGCCCTTTATGGAAACAAAGCCAAATTTCTAAAAGTGTCTGTACAACTCACCTCTCTGCTTTTGACATAAGAAATGGACACGTGTCCCTTTGCAATACTTAGGCATTCTTTTTACATTTTACGCCTTTCACCATAAATCCACAAAACACCAAAAGGACCCGCCTTTCTGCCTTTGACCTTTCAAAGCATCAAACAACAAAAAGGGCCCATCTTTCTGCCACCGCTCATTTGAACCAATCAAGATCCTTCAAGCAATGAGGCCAATTTGACACTTTGGTAAAAATAACAAAAATGACAAGTTTAAAAGATAAACCCGCCATGGCGCATCCAATCCGATATGTCCACGTATCCGAGGATGTCAGGACAAAATTTGACACGTGTCATTCATGACTGTGGAATTATAAAAATAAAAGGGAAAACCCACTGTTTATGCATGAATTTCAAATTGTTTTCAATGGAATGAGAAACTTCAAACAATACCAAGCTCGACACGATCCACAACTAAATAGAAGGATTGACAAGACATTCAAATGAAGGAAAATATTTTCAAACATCCAAACTGGGAAACAGAAAATACTTCAAACTACGAAGACTGAAGAATTTTCAAGTGAAAAGGGTGAGATTAAAATCGAGCACCAACGAATTCAAAACACAATTATTTTTATCTCTCAAGACTTCTCACTTTTCTCATACATCTCTCAAAGGCACCAAATCAAAATTTTCAAAAATTAACTTGGAAAGTGAGAGGGATTTTGAGGGCGACAACAACTGGCTATTTCTAGGGATGACTTGACATAGGAATGAGGTAAGATCAAGAACCATAGAAAAATTATGGGAAAGCATACCAGTTCCTTTTCTATTGGGAAAATAGATTCAAAGGCAAAACCAATACAGAAGACAACACACATACAACAGGAAAAGAAACAAACCAAAAGGAAAGACTAAAATCAAAACCCAGAAGAATGACCAAAAACCAAAACATTGTACATAGTATACAGAAGGTCTGCCTAATCACCTAGGACTTCAACTTCAAATATTTCCCACTATAAGGAAGTGGGAGAGAATATCCATCCATATAATCCAAGTAGAAAGGATTTTCTCTAGGAAAGTGTTTTATTTTTAAAGGACCAAGTGAAAGAGAATAAAACATACCATGGCTTCCTTGAGGTTCATGTCATTTTTCCCATAGAAGAACAATGTCTCCCACTTGAAAATATCTAGTTCTAGCCTTCTTATAAAAAACGCTTTCACCTTGAGTTGATGAGATGAGATTCTATCAAAAACTTGCATCTTGTCTTCATCTATCTTATGAAGATACATGATCCTCTTATCTAAGGAACTGATAAAGCTTGAATCTTCAATAGCCTTAATTAAGTGCAAGGATGATAATTCCACTGTTACTGACATCTGAGCTTCAACACCATACACCACCTAGAATGGAGACATCCCAATTTATCTTTTGGGTGTAATCCTATCTACCCAGAGAGCATCATAAAGTTTCTTGTGCTAATTCCTTTGAGATTCCTTGACAAGCTTCTGAACGATGGTTACGAAATTCTTATTTGTTGATTATACTTTTCCATTATCTTGAGGATAATAATCTGAAGAATGAGTAAGGGAAATTCCATAGCCATAACATAAATCCATCATCTCAGAAGAATAAAAATTTGAAGCATTATCAATCAAAATCTTTTTTGGCACCACAAACCTTATCAAGATGTTCTCTTTGATGAAATTACACACCACCTTAGAAGTAGTGCTTTTGAATGGAATGGCCTCTACCCACTTTGTGAAGTAATCTATAGTAGTTAGCACATGAGTATGCCTAGCACTGGAAGGTGGGTTAAGAGTTCAATGAAATCCAATCCCCACTGTTGAAAAGGCTCATCAATCACTACTGGTTTGAGTGGTAAAGCAGAAAACTTAGGTCTCCCAACAAAATTCTGTCAGGCTTCACAGTTACCTACCCATTTTGATGAATCTCTAAACAATGTAGGCCAATATTACCATACATGAAGGATATTATGGGTAGTGACAACAGAAGATAAATTCCCTCCACAAGCATGATCATGAAAATATGAAAACGACTTCTTCTATTGCTCTGTCCACACATTTATGGAATATTCCATCTATGCCTCACTTGAACAAAGAATTTCCCATAATACATACTATGCAGACCTTAACTTAATAGATGTATTTTCCTTGGCACTCAAGTGGGATGGAAATTCTCCATAAGTAAGATAATGTGCAATATTAACATACCATTCATCTGTTGAACAAAGGAAGAGGACAACAGGAACATCAACTGCTTCTTTGGAAAATTCTACATCAACTCCTTCAGCAATAAGCTCACATAAGCCTTTACCCCAGAATAGCTTAGTTGGCTTAATATCAAGGTCATATTCTTGTAATTTTTCTATCCAATTTCCTATCTTAGTTCTAAACTCATTTTGTGTAAGAATAGAATTGATGGTTGTGTCAGGTACAAGCACAAAAGAGTGAGAATTAAGAATATAAAAACAATACTGCTTGACAGCTTTGATCTATGCAAAAACATATTTCTCCATCATAGTATATTTAAATTCATGAGCTCTCAGAATGTAGCTTATGAATGAAAGTGGAAGTTCATGATCCTCATAATTTCTCTGAGTTAGCATAGTAGCCGAGGTACTCTCTGTAGCATAGCAATAGATGATAAAATCCTTGTTAAAATTAGGACATGCTAAGATGATAGTTTTAGCAAGGGATTTCTTAATATCTTCAAATGATTTCTTACCTTTGGAATTCCAACCAAATTTTTGATTTCCTTTCATCATGTGAGTAATGCTCATAGTCATTTCTATAAAATCAGGAATGAATCTCCTCAGAAATTTTATCTTACCAAAGAAAGAGTGAAAACCCTTTTTGCTTGTGGGAAGAGGAATTTTTTGGATTGCTTGAACTCTTTCTGGATCTATCTTGACTCCTTCTTTGGAGAAAATATTCCTCAACAACTTGCCTTCAGTAACAAAAAACACAATTTTTTTAGGATTGAGAGAAACTCCATGCTCTCTGCATTTCTAGAGGACTGCTTCAATATGCTGAAAGTGATTCACCCTTGTTTTATAGAAAATAGTCAAATCATCAAGGTACACAACAATATACTTCCCATTTATAATTAAAAATTCCAAGTCCATTTCCCTATGAAAGGTGGCACTGGAATTGATAAGAAAAAAATGCATTCTCTTGTAGGAAATGGTGCCCCAAGGAGTAGTAAAAGAAGTTTTGTGTTGAGTTTGGATCAAAAATATCCCATTGAGGTTAAGCCAATATAGGAGGTCAAGCTTGAAGAGCCAGTGGTGGCTAAGGATGAGTTTGCAGCAGAACAAGAGCAAGAAGGAGAAGGAGAAGATCAACAATCTATTTTCTCTTAATGTAGTGTCCATAATGACACCTTGTCTGAAGAGAATGCTGATCCAATCCAAGCTGTAAAACCAATTAAGATAGAGGAAGAATAACCTGCTCCAAGTCCAATTGAAGATGAACAACTAGAAGAGATGAAATCATAGTTGAAACCACTTGATGAAGAAAGCATCATTGAATATTTTTTTCTTTCATTTGAACGACTGAATTTGATTGATGAATCCATGAAGGAAGAAGAAAAATCAGCTGCAAGTCTAGTTGAAGAGGAGCATATGGAGGTGACCAAGAAAAATTTAGAGGAACTGGATCATGATCCAGTTGCACAAGATATTATAGACCCCTCTCCCATTCAACCTCTCTACAAGTATGAATTTTTGGAAGAGTTTGAACTCACTAGATTCATGTTTGAAGATGAAGCTTCATATGGTGAAAATAATGAAGATTTTAAGATCACCATGCAAGAGGGAGAGATCTTGTTATAGTAGCATAGTGAGGATTTTTATTTCCTATCAAACTTAACAGAATGTTTTGATAAGGAGGAGCCAGTTGAAATTGCAATATTTTCTCCCCCATAATTCTTCCTTCAAGAACAAGATATTACTGCCATGGAAGATAATGTGCAAGCACAACCTGCAGTTTACAACATGCCTCTTGAATCAAGGATGGAATATTTTGATCTTCCAAAAGCTACACCTACTGCAGAGGACTGGAAAAAATATGAGGATATCATCCCTCTTACATCATCCATCCAGGAAGATCTGTAAGAAGACTCCATTTTTGGAGTTGAAGTTTAGAGCAATGCGCACATCCATTGGATCATACCATGGCCAATCAGGTACTTGGCTTCATTGGAGCAAGGGGATAAGCCAAAACCAGACATACTTGCTTCTAAGCATGAGGGTGAGCCTTAAAGAACAAGGGATCAGCTGTAATGCCTCTTCAATCCAAATGCAGAGCAACTAAAATAGGTATTGGTTTTGTTTCCTCTTGATACCTTGATGATTTGGGTGGAGGATTAGCTTATTGTAAGTTTTTCACTCATAACAATAGCCAAATTCAGTGCCAAATCATCTTCATAGCTATAAATTGTAAGAAGGGGCAACTACTTTGCATTTCCAGTATCAGGTTTTGTTTGAAGTTGTTTTTCTCTTTCGTTAGTGTAGGGTAACAATAGGTTTTACTCATATAAGTGTGTATGCACATTGCCTTGTTATAGTTTAGGTTTGTTTTTAGTAGAAGAAGTGCTTTTACACACTCTACATGTCTTATTTAAGGCATGTATGATTTAGTATTTATAAATAATTTTTGATTCGTATTGCTCCAAAGGTACCATACGCCAGGCCCTTCAGTGTTAGCAGCAGAGAGACCCATAGTTGCATGTAACAGTTGCTAATCTTAAATGAAATAAATGTAATGTAAGTAAAATGAGTTCGAGGGAGTCCATTTCCAAGGACAGGTGAAAACCCCAAGTGAAAACAATATTCTATTCTCAGAATCTCATCTCCATGATTTTCTTGAAATAATTAAGAGTGCAAACAACGAGGCAGATTAAGGGTCAGCAAGCGTAAGTAGTCAGACTCATGTTTTTAGGGAGAAGACTAGTACTATGCTATCCTTCATGAATCCATGCCCAATGGATACTTCCAAGGCTATTTCTGTCTCCATCTAGTAGGAAGATGTCCCTGTGAGTCGACAAACTATTATCCCAATTTTCCCCCCTGGCAAAATTGGTCAAACATGACCATGTATAGAAGAAAACCTAACTGTCGGCTCTGTCTTGCGAGCTCACATTCAAATCCAAATTTGAGGTGTAGGAAAGACTCTATAAGGTAGGAGAAAGCTCTAAAATGGAGGCCAATAATGTCAAGGGAGGCCAGAGGCTCACAGGTGAAAATCAGAGAAGGAGCTCAAAGTTTCAGACTTCTCACTCGATTCTACTCAAAGCCTAAACCACCCAAGTATAAATGGACTCATGGAAAGCACACGCATCATCTCGGAACAATTCCAAAAGGTACAAGAGAAACAATGTCTCCAAAAAAGTGCGCAGCCTCCACGTATCTAGAACCCAACATAGTCACTCCTAAATAAGTAGAAGGGACCCAGCCAAAATGGAGAAAGATGAGCGGGCCCAAATCAGATAAATATAGAGCAATGCTGCGGAAGGAGCCATGTGTCTGCTTGACACAATTCCAAAAGGCATATCAAAACAAATTCTTCAAATGAGCATAGACCGTCCACGTGTCCAAAGTCTCAAAAGGTTGCAACAACTGTAGCAAAAGTTGAAGGACCGGTGGAAGCCTCCACATGTCTAAACAACACACCTTCAAGGGGCGAAGCAAAAGGTGATCCCTCAAACAAGCGTGGATCTTCCACGTGTCCTAGATCTGAAAAGGAGACAAAATTGGTAGTTGAAAAATAAAAATGGGGTAAATCCAACGGAAGTTACCATGCATCAGCTTGACACATCTTCAAAGATCAACACTGAAGGAGGACCCCCAAACAAAGCACCAAGCCTACACATGGTTAGAACCTGAAATTTTAACCACCAAATCAACTAAGTATAGAGAGTGAGTGGAATTCTCCATGTGTCATCTATGTGAAATTTCAAAGGAAGAACCATGAGTGAGTTCCCAAATGAGTGTGTGCTCGCGACATGGTCAGAGTAAAAAATGGGGTAGAGTAGGCCCAAATCGGATAAGTATAAAATAAATAGAGCTAGGCTGTGGAAGGAGCCATGTGTCTCATTGGCACAACTTCAAAGACACAGCCCAAATCAGATACTCAAATGATCGCGAGGCTTCCATGTGTCCCAAGTCTGAAATGGGGGCAAATACGACTGTTGAATCAACTAGGGAAAGAATAAACAATAGAGGCCTCCATGTGTCTAAGGTGAATCTTCAAAGGTCATACCTAGAGGCTAGTTCCAAACAAGCATAGTATCGCCACATGTCCAAAAGTTAAAAAGGGGACAGATCTGTCTTTTTAAATCAACTTAGTATAGAAGGGTCAGGGGAAACCTCCACGTGCCTCATCCACGCAACTTCAAAGGTAAAATCTAGGGGTAGGTCCCAAATGTGCATTTAGCCTACACATTTTTAGGATTAGACATATGGCCCCACCAAACAAAAGGGACATGTGGACATGTTTCAAGTCAAAGCAGGAAGGTGGGTCGGTAGAGGCAGTTTGAATTTTTTGGCTTTTGTTTCATAAAATGTGTAAAGTGTAAAATTAATCTGCAGCTCCGCCAATGCCTAAAGAAGCCACATGTCAAGCCTAAATTACAAGTGCGCCAACAGGCCTAGGGAAGACTTTTTGCAAAGTGGAAAATGCAGGCTAGCGGGCCTGAGGATGACAAATGAAAAATGTGAAGTTGCGAGCTTATGGGGCAGCGGGAGACTTTTGCACTTTTATGACTTTTGTGCAAAAGGCACAATTTCAATTTCGGGCGCACGGAGGAAATTTTTCCTAAAGTGAATTTCAGGTCTGCCGAGCTATGGGGGCTTTTGTGAATTTTTTCATCTTTTTGCAAAAGGCACAAAGTGAATTTTGGGCCTGCAAACCTGTTTTGCAAAACTAGTTTTTTCACCCTTTTTGTATGGATATGATTAAAGTATTCAAATGGGCACATCTTTCAATCCAGTGCTCAAAAGTCAACAAATTTGGTATGATCAAAAAGGTCTCAACCTCATCTATGCCATATAAACCTACAAAATTAATTTCAATGAGGTTAAGTAGATGAAAAATGGGGAAACGTCTTCAAGCCATTAATGTACGATCTGATTTCTTCAACAACCAAATCAGATTTGAAATTATTTTTCATTCTTCATTCTTCGATATGCCAACAAAATAAAGAGAGGTGGACTTGACAGAATGTGGGTGAATTTATAGGCGCATACATGGCTTGTAGCTAAGCTTCCTAGTCAGGTTTCCCACCTATTTTCTTCTTCCCTTCGTTTCATCTATAAAGGTAAGAGCTTGGATCGTGATAAAGAGTTGGGTATTTTGGTTTTGCACCCTCCCTTTTCCTCTAGTCTATAGATGAGTTCATGGAGTTTGAACCTTCGTTTGAGACTGTAATGTAAGTTTTTTTCCTTTTGACTGTTGTAATGCTCTGTATCAAATTTTGAAGCAATAATACACGTATGTGGATGATTTCAACCCTCTCTTGTGTTCATTGCCTTTATTTGATATTTCATTGCAAGACTAGTTATATGTGCATGGTAGTTATATTAAAATTTAATGGTCTTTTTTTGACAGCAAAGTCGGTGTTCAACATTCCTTTCATACATCACCTCTGTTAGTTTAGGTTTAATTCCTTACATCTTCGTAACCTTTTCTCCTTAGGAAATTAGTATATGATTTAGGATAAACCCTTTATAACCTAAACGTATGCACCTGAACAGAGGAATAGGAGCCAACCTTCTATTGGTACTTGAATTTAATCTTCTTCACAAATTGAGCAAAATCATGGATTTAACAGGACACTTAGAGGACAATAGATGATTATGTATGTCATTTTGTAGTTTAGGAAGTAATTTATCTAATTTTTTAGCATTCAGGCCTTAAAGAAGTGGGTAGCACCTTAAAAGGATTTGATCTTATCCTAACTATTTTAGCTTGTGCCTTTTAACCAAGGTAAGAGAACCTATTTTGTAATCTCTGTTAATAATGAATCTTGGTAATTCCTTGTTTTACACAAATTTTATAGAGGATACCTTGGGAAAATATGACTCTCACAAGTTGTCACTTCCAGATTATGGAGATATTTTCAAACACAAGGCTAAGGTTACTAAAGACATTTGGAATCCTGATTTGTTCTGCATACTTTAGAAAATGGATTTTGTTCTTCTATGGATATACAAAGCAAAACAGGGGTAGTTCGGGGTAGAATTGGTTATTTGAATAATGTTTTGGTGGGAGATCAACAAGATAGATTGGACTTTTTTCGATCCTTGAGAAAATTCACAACAAATAGAGAACTCAATAACAGAAAGCTTCCAAATAGTTAAAATATTCCTTTAACCAGAAGGTGTGCATCAATGGAAGCCCAGACATGCACTTTTTGACAAAGTATTTGAGATTCTAGCATGAAGGCTCGAGTTAGAAGACCCAATAAAACATCAAAATCTAAGATCAGTCACACCTGAGGTACACCTAGAAGGCTTACAAACAATCTATGTCAACAGATGAAAGAAAACTGATTTTAGATCATTTATTTCATTCCCAGATGAAAGCTCATCTGAAAAATGAAATTGCATATGCCACCAAAATATCATAAGGATTGATATCTATGTGATTCAAAGAGATTTTGATACAATATTGCAATAAGATCAAGAAAAAATACTTGCAGATATTCTGAAAGTGAAATAAACACACAATTTTCCATAGATTTAAAACAAATTAACTCAACGTTTGTCAGATTCATCAGCAGGGGAGAGTTATTTTAAACAATCTCAGATCTTGTTGATGGATATACAATCGTAACCAACTCAACATGAATGAAAATCTAACACAGAGGAAGTTAACCTGGTTTCTCATAAACTTTTCTCAGAGGATGAGCTCTTCTCAAAATTTTCTCGTGAAAAAGAACTCTGACCCTTTGCAAGAGTAATATCATTGCATTTATAATACACCCTCTACATCCAGTTTCCCCTGCAAAAGAGGAATATTCGAAGCACCTTTGTTACACATATCAGATCATGATTTGCAGAAAGTGACGTTCAACAGATTCACAAAAAGGTTGTCAGTTGTTTTCAAAAACTTGAATCATTGAAAATATTTGCATCATTGTTCTAACTGGAGGCATATTCTTCATCGTTGGCACCTACAACACCTTTTTCCCTCAAAAGAGAACAATATTCGAGGGAGCTTTGCTTGTTACCAATTTTTTTCAGATAGAGACATTTAAAAAATTTGGATGCGAAATTTGCCAAGTGGACCAACTGTTAATAGATCACACTTCTTGGGCCTTTGACTACTAACTAGGATGCCATGCAATAAATTTCTAGGATTCCTTTTAATCATTCTGATTCTTTCATGAAATAAATCCCCCTTTTAATCACTTTCCAAAGCCTCTACATAGCTAGACATGACAATCATCCCTTTTTGTTCTTGAGGCTAGCCTTTTTCACCTTTTTTGCCTGTACCTTTAATCATATCATCCATTTTCCCTCCAAAATTTTACCCTGCAATTTCTAGAGCTGGCATGTTGTGTTTCTGCACAAGCCTAAGCAAAAACTCCACTTCAAGAGTACTTCAGATCTACAAATTGAGCTCACAAATTGATTCAATTAAAATTTGTAGACCCAAACAACACAAATATGCCAAAAATTTGATGAAGAATGACGCAAAAATGCATCTCCAAACATCTTAGAGCTTAAATGGTCAAAAAATCAAATGAATTACACAACTATCCTTGATCATGCATTTCAAATTTTAATTAGAGCCCTCTGCATGGTAAAATGTGATTGGAAATGGGTCTGGGGGCACCTTTTGAAATTTTATAATTTTTGGAAAAAGGTAAAATGTCGACATTTTTCTCCACCCCTCCGCCCTCATAAAATGGCCTTGAAACATGTCCCAATGTGGGTCTCAGTGGACCTGCGCTTTAACTTACAAATTTTATCCCTTCTGTACAAAATGTGAAAATTTCCATATTTTCCCCGTGGGCCTGCACTTCCATTTCCCCACCTGCTACGTGTCTCAACAGCGCACTTTGAGATGGTCCTAAAAAGTAGAGACCCCAAACAAGTGCAGGCCTAACACGTGTCTCAGTCTAACTGAGTATCCAAGTGTCTTCCTGGTGCTTCTTCAAAATAAAACTCAAGGTCCGGTCCCCAAACATGCACAGTCCCTCCACGTGTCCCAGGTCAATTTAGGAAGTTGTGTGAAAATTCTAAGTATGGGAAGGCCTAGCGGAAGCCTCCGCATTGACATGCTTTATGTTAAAGTGATCCTTAAAGCTTTTAAAGTATTGCATGCACCAAAATGGCACCGTTGTCAGGGACTTGTTTAAAATATTTCAAATATTTGGATACGTAGATCAAAGCCTGGTAATGTTTCTTACAAATATTATGTGCAAATACATTGTTTAGTAGTCCTTCTATATTCATATTTGTGAGATTTGTTTGAAGTTATATGCTCTTTTTGCAATTTTCCTAGTTTCCAACAGTTGTTGCACTTTGTTGCATTGTGATTGATAAATTTGGGTAAAATAAGATCAGATCTAATAAGTTTTAGAAGATTCCAGTACTGACAGACATTTGACAAATTATCTTTTAGTGCATTTTTTACACATTTTAGGTGAAAATTCTTAGTGGCGACTCCGTGTTGATTTATTTTGATAAATGCCACTATCTTAACCTCTGTTAATGTAAATTTGTTACTAATATTTGTGAAGCTGGAAGGAAGAAGATATTTCTTTGCCACAGACCCTAGTAGCAAGTTGTTTCCAGAGTTTGGAAAGTCTAATTTAGAAGGAGGAAGAATTTGGAAGGTTGTTGGAGATCAAACCTCAAGAAAAGATATCTCCATTGTTGAAACTGATCGGCATATGATTGAAGATTGCAATGATTCCTTAACTGCTTCTGAATCAGGTAGTCTCTTTGTAAATCTAAATTCTCTATCTAGAGAGAGGCATTCTAATTCTACCTCTATATTTGAAATATTTGCATCTCTTTCTACCCATGTATTTTTCAAATTTGGTAGTGTCTACCGTGAAAAAGATTCATTAGAGGATAATCATTCTGAAAATTGTATCTCTGTACCACACAAACCCCTCACTCCTCATCACTTTGTTTTTCCTATAAGATCACCTCCTCAGAATAACATGGCTCGGCCTCCGCCCAGACCTCCATTTGTCATTAATACTTTTGGTCCCATGATTTTTATACGTATGGATGGCTATCTGAATGTTGTGCCGCAAGATATAAGAAATAGATTGCCTAAGTTTCAAGGAAATAATGCAATAATTGGTGATCAACACCTAAAACTCTTTTTCAAAATGATGGAGGATTTTAAAAAAGACTTTGAAGATGTATATATTAATTTATTTATTCAACTCTAGAAGAGGATACAAGGGACTGGTATAAAGCTCTTCCTGATAACTCTATTGATTCTTGGACTAAAATGAAGAATATATTTAGATTGCAGTATGGTGATAGAATAGACCCTAGGTTTCTTTTGTTAGAATTTCAAAATATTAAAAATAATCCTAATGAATCATTACATGATTTTAATACAAGATTCAATAAGACATTGATAAGATTTCCTATGAATTTAAGGCCATGTGATGAATCTTATCTTATAAAGTATGTTGATGCATTTGACAAGAACGATGCACACTATTTGAGGGATAAAAACCCTGGCACTTTAAGGCAGGCCTTTACCATGGCTCTGCAAATTAAGAACAACATCAAAGTAGTTCAAAAAAATCCTAAGAGGGAGGGTGTCAAACTGATAAACCCAAAAAAACATCAAGGAAGCAAGAGTGTGGATCTTGAAGAGGTTGTTAAAACTTTGGCAGGAGTTGTCAAAGAAATTTCTTACAAAATAGCCCAGGAAGAGAAAGGGATTGGGTAGAGTTCATAAGGTTAGCAAAAGACACAAAATCATGACAGATTTGGCAATCATCCTAGGGGTGATAATAGGTCACTTGCAAAGGTAAAGGACCCATGGGATCTTTAAATAGACATTCCCAAGCACGTGAAAGGAGAATGGTTCCTGACCCTAGGACTACTTGGGTTGCTACTGTTGATGAAGCCAATGTGATTCATTTGTATGATAGATGCTTTTTTCCCCATCCTCCATGTCAAGTAAATCTACAAGAAGAAGAAGATGATAATGATGATGGTACTGATGACGATGTTTGCATGATGGGTTGCTCTTCAAGGTCACAACAAGGAGAAAATTCAACCGAGGTGATAAGTGCTTGAACTGCTGCAAATATTTGGGATTGCATTCACCGAGTACCATTTCTTCCTCTTTCTCATACTTTTGAAGTAGATTTAGTGCAAGCTTTTGAAATACCTAATAATGAATTTGAGTACTTAAAATCTTTAATGATAAAGACGTATGATGGAGGAATACCTTAAGATGAAGATAGGCAGTTATTTATTAACGTTGTTTTTACTCAAGAAAAGGATTATAATACTAGGAGTAGAGTTGTCAAAGGAGCATGGCCTCAAGCTAAACCTAAAAATCCATTACTTACTAGTATTCCTAGAGAGGATCCTAAGAAAGATACACCTTCTAAAGGCCTTCCTGTCTCAAAAAAGATTCATACTTCTCCTTATGCCCAAACTATCAAGAATCCCATGCCATCTGATGAGTTTGCTAATCTTCCTTCCAATGCTGTCGTGCCAAAGAATGTTCCATATGACGTTTCCAAAGTTTTTAGTCAAATAAAATTTATTGTTCCAATTTTTGAGTTACTTAGGATTCTTGAGCACAAGAAGAGAGCATTTGAGTACTTGGGATTGAAAGAAGAAAAGAGTACCCCAGGAATAAATGTAAACATTTTAGAAACTCCTCCTCCAACCATTTAAGACCTTGAAACACCACCAGCATTGGAGGAACTCGGAGAAGCACCTAAGGTTTACTTGGGGAAATCTTTGGTTGAATCCCAATTAAATGTTGATCCTTTTTTTACAACTTTGATCATTAAGGACAGATTGCTACACAATTGTATGTTTGATTCTAAAGCATCATGCAATGTCATGCCTCTTGAGGTCATGAATGATCTGGATATCAAAGTGACAACAACATATGGAAGATACACTGCCATGGAATTTAGAGAGGTGCCTATTGTTGGATGTGTGAAAGGATTGGTGGTACAACTTGTAGCTTATCTAGGTAAGAACCTAAAAAATTGATGTTGTCATTATTGAATGCGCTACCAAATGGGGCATGTTGTTATCAAGAAAGTGGGTTGTAAGTGTTGGTGATAGTGTTCATATGGATATGTATTTTTCCACCATTCCTATTGAAGGCATCCTAGTAAAGTTATATGGGGAGAAGAAAAATTTACATCTCATTGAGGATCCAAATATTGCTTCTTATGAAGTGTTATATGTTGATGTGGATGTAGATAACTTTTTGGGGTTTGCTGATGATAGGGAGCACAAGATTGATAAGTGTGAATGTCTTGAACAAGCTGGTTTACCTTGGACCTTATTATTTGATGGAGCATGTTCCAAGTTTGGAAATGGTGCCAGTATTGTTATGATCTCCCCAAACCAAGAAGAGTTTGTATTTTCTTTCAAACTTAACTTTGAATGCACTACTAACATTGCTGAGTATGAAGCATTATTATTACGTTTGAGAATCGTTTGGAAGTATCATATTAAATATATCATTTTCAAAGGGGACTCAAAACTGATTGTCAAACAAATTAGAAAATTATATGCCACTAAAAATCATAGAATGAAACAATACAAGCATGTAGTTTTGGATTTGATTGAAATGTTTGACTCTTTTAATATTGTACATCATGGTAGAAAGTTCAATGCTATTGAAGACCAGCTTGCAGTCTTGGGATCTCGGTTTGATGTTTGTTCAATGTACCCTAATTGTGTATATAATGTTGAAGTACTAATAAGGCCATCTATCCCTGATAACATACAAAATTGCCAAGTATTTGATGATGATGCTCAGGTGAAAGGGTTTCTGCAGAACAAAGGGGAGTTTGCTGATCAGTGTATTTATTGGGAGCCAATGGTGTATGTAGCAGAGGAAAAATAAACTTGTTTTGGCAAAGATATCGTGCAATTGAAAACTAATACCATTCCTAGAGGGCTAGTTGCTCTTGAATCAAACTTTGATAATAACAATTCCATTATTAACAGACATGTAGCAGCCTCAAGGATGCTGAAGAGCATGACCTTGGCACAAAGGAAAAACCAAGAAAGATCGAGTTAGGAAGCAATCTAAACAAAGAAGAGAAAAAATCCTATGTCTAATTGTTAAAGAGATATCAGGACTGCCTTGCTTGGTCCTATTCTGAACTGAAAGCATACAAAGAGGACTTGTTTCAACATGAGATCCCTTTGGAATCTAATGCAATACCATTCTGACAAAAGCATAAGCTAGTTAATCCACTCCTCTCTATGAAAATGTAAGATGAATTGAAAAACCTAAGAGATGGAAGGATCATTCATCCAACAAGGTATTCTTCTTGGGCTGTAAACTTAGTGCCAGTTTGAAAATAGAATGGTGATATCAAGCTATGCGTGGATTTTAGAAATATGAATAGAGCATCAATGAAGGATAATTATCCTCTTCCAAACATGGAAAATATGTTGTAATTAGTGACCGGATCTGAATTGCTTTCTACTCTGGATCTGGTTTCTCTGGATACAATCAATTGTTGTAAAGGAGTAAAAAATAATAAAGACTACCTTTACCACTCCATGGAGCACATATGTTTATGTCAGGATGTTATTCATTCTGATGAATGTTGGAGCTACCTTCCAAAGAGAAATGGATGTTGATTTTGCGGGTTACATTGATTATTTTATTGTTGTTTACCAAGATGATGTGACTGTGTTTTCTAGAAAGAGAAGTGATCACTTGCAACACCTGGAAAAAATGTTGATAAGATGCAAAGAGTATGGCATTTCACTCAATCCAAAGAAGTACCATTTTGGAGTGTAAAAGGCCAAGTTTCTTGGTCATATTATATCAAAGGATGGTGTCATGATTGATCTCGAAAGGGTAGAGGCTATCATCAAGGTTCCAATTCCAAGAACCAAGAAGGGAATTCAATCCTTCTTTGGGTAGATCAATTTCATTAGAAGATTTGTGTCTAACTTTTCTAAGTTGACCCTCCTCATCACTTACATGTTGAAGAAAGACTAGATTATCAAGTGGGAAGAAGTAGCCATTCAAGATTTTTATGGGATCAAAGAAGCATTAAAGTATGCCCCTATCCTGGTAGCCGCACATTATACAAAACAATTTTTAAGTATTTTTTTTACTTTAGAAAACACCATTGCCTCTGTTTTTTTAAAGAAGGATGAAGAAGGGGTTGAGAGACCAATTTCCTTTTTTAGTAAGGCATTTCACGGAGCTAGGTTAAAATACACCATCATGGAGAAGCAGGCATTTGCCTTGGTGAAAGAAAAGAAGGATTTTAGACCCTACATCTTGAGTTCTAAAGTTGTTGCTTATGTTCCCCACACCATGGTGAAAGACATCTTATCAAATATGGAGGTCTCAAGGAAAATATGCATATGGGTGAACAAGTTGTAGGAGTATGACATGGATATCCAAACCACAAAATTGGTAAGAGGTTTGGGTCTAGCTAAGCTTATGGCTGAGAGAAACCCAAAAAATATTGAAGTAAATGAAGTAGAAGGAGAAAGGGTGGATGTCCTTGAAAAGTTGCTAAGTTTTGAATGGTACAAAGATATAATCTTTTATCTCAGAAATCTATGCTGCCCTGAAAATCTGAGTAAAAATCATAAAAGAGCTCTTAAGTTAGCCTCTCAGAAATATGTCATTAATGATTTTGAGTTAGATTGGAAGAACTATGAGGGATTTCTCTTGAGATGCATTACTTAAAATGAGGCCCCCAAAATAATTGTTGATCTCCTTGGAGGGGTCTGTGGGGGACATTTTTCTAGAAGAGTCACATCACATAAAATATTGAGGGTTGGTAATTGCTGGCCAACTCTCTTGAAAGATATAACTCAATCAGTGAGGAGATGTGAAATTTTCTTGTGTTTTTCTGGAAGAATGAAAGATCCATGCTCCCTTCCTTTGTAATATATGTCAGTTGAAGTCCCATTCAGACAATGCGGAATGGATTTCACTGGGGAAATTTCTGACCCTTCCAGGGCTTGTCATAAATGGATTCTTGTGGCCGCTGATTATTTCACTATGTGGGTGGAAGAAATCCCCACTAAGAAGGAAACACACCAAGTTTTCATGGAATTCATGCTGAATCATATCATCTGTAGATTTGGAGTGCCAGTCAAAATTGTTGTTGATAATGCCATTTGTTTCAGAGCTAAACTTTTGATGGAAATGTGCAAATAATATGGGATAAATCTGACATATGCTTCTAACTACAACCCCCAAGGAAATGGACAAAGTGAGTCCATAAATAAAAACTTGTTGAAGATCATTAGAAGAACCTTGGAGCTGAACAAGAAGAAGTGGGGTGAGCGACTGAATTTTTTTGTTTTGGCTAACAGAATAACTTCTAAAAGGGCTACTATTAAAAGCCCATTTGAGTTGGTTTATGGAACACAAGCTCTGTTACCCCTGCATTTGCAATTGTCTTCATTTTAATTTGTTCAACATATTGAATACCATGAAGTTAGTTCATATGATGCTTGAATAATCAGATTATTGAGCTGGATGAAGAGAAAAGGGCATCACATCAGTGGCATGTGAAGTTTAGAGAAAAATTGAAGAGGCTCTTTGACAAAAAGGTCCATTGGGGATCTTGTGATTTTATGGGATAGCAAACATGAAGATAAGGTCAAGCATGGTAAATTTGATGTATTGTGGATGGGCCTATATTCAATTGATATTCGAATTGGTGAAAATACCTTCTTCCTAAAAGACCTAGATGGGGAACTACTTGAATTTCTTGTCAATGACAGGAATTTGAAGCATTTCCTAGACTAATTTCTTAGAATCAAGGTATATTCCATTTATACAGTGTATAGTTCTTTGTTCTCGTCTACTTTTGTGTTTTTTTTTGTTCTTTTCCTTGGTGACCTAGTTTTGCTAGTTTCTCAATTCATTTTTTAGTGGATGGTTGTGGTTGTTCTGCTCTGCAGGCTTATTTTTTGACTCTATTGCCCAATGGTATGTTTTTGGAACTTGTTATGTTGTTTGTTCTTGTAGTACTCACAGGGAGTGCCCATCCCTGAGTCAGAACCTGTGCTGGTGCTCAAATTTTTCTCACCCCATTTGTCATTAAAATTCTTCAGATTATGGCCTCTATTATGTTTTCTGTCTCCCCGGGCTCAAATGGTGGTTGTCCTCCATTTTACGGTTTGATAGGTGTAATTTCCCTGTCAAAATTACTTCTCAGCATCAGTTGAAAAGTGTCCCTTTCTGGTTGGATTCGGCTCTGTGGGTCACTTTACAAGTTCTAAGGCTCACTTTAACACAAAACATGTCCACATGGAGGCTTCCGCCAGGCCTTCCCATACTTGGAATTTTCACACAACTTCGTAAAGGGGCCTAGGACACTTGGAGGGACTGCGCATGTTTAGGGACTGGCCCTTGAGTTTTACTTTGAAGAAGCACCAGGAAGACACTTGAAGACTTTTCCAGACTGAGACACGTGTTGGGGCTGTGCTTGTCTAGGGTTTCTACTTTTCAGGACCATCTCAAAGTGCATCGTTGAGACACATAGCAGGTAGGGAAATGAACGTGTGGGCCTATGGGGAAAATATGGAACTGTTCACCTTTTATAAAAAAGGGATAAAATGTGTAATTTGAACCTCAGGTCCATTAGGTCCCACATTGGGACACATGTCAAGCCCATTTTCTGAGGGCGGAGGGGTAGAGAAAAATGTCGACATTTTACCCTTTTTCGAAAATTATAAAATGTCAAAAGGTGCCCCCGGACCTGTTTCCAATCACATTTTTCCATGCGGAGACCTAAGATTAAAAGTTAAAATACAGGATGAATGATAGTTGTGCATTTCATTTGATTTACCATCATTGAAGCTTTAGAATGTTTGGAGATGCATTTTTGCATCATTCTTCATCAAATTTTTGACAAATTTGTGTCATTTGGGTCTACGAAGTTTAATTGAATCAATTTGGGAGCTCAATTTGTAGATCTAAAGTAATCTTGAAGTGGGTTTTTTTCTCGGGATCCTATAGAAACACAATATGCTAGATCTAGAAGTTGCAGAGTAAAATTTCAGAGGGAAAATACATGAAATGATTAATGGTACAAGCACAAAATTTTAAAAAGGCATGCCTCGAGAACAAAAAGGGATGAATTGTCAAGTCAAACTATGTAGAGGTTCCAAAAAGTGATTAAAAGGGGGATTTATCACATGAAAGAATCAATATGATTAAAGGGACTCCTGAAAGGTTGTGGCATGACATCCTAGTCAGTAGTCAAGGGCCCAAGAAACATGATCTGTTCACACTTGGTCCACCTGGCAGATTTTGGATTTGAATTTGTTAAATGTCTCTATCTTAAACAAATTAGTAACAAGAAAAGTTCCCTTGAATATTCTTCTCTTTTGAGGAAATTTTTTTTTGCAGACACGAAGGATGAAGAATATGCCTCTAGTTAGAATAATGATGCAAATATTTGCAATGATTCACCTTTTTGAAAACACCCGGTAACCTTTTTATGAATTTGTTGAATGTCACTTTTTGTAAATCATGATCCAATATGTGCAACAAAGGTGCTTCGAATATTCCTCTTTTGGGGGGGGAAATTGGATGTAAAGGGTGTATTATAAATGTAATGAGATTACTCTTGCAAAGGGTTGGAGTTCATTTTCACGAGAAAATATTGAGAAAAGCTCATCCTTTGAGAAAAATTTCTGAGAAACTGGGTTAACTTCCTCTATGTTAGATTTACATTCATGTTGAGTTAGTTACGAGTGCATAAACATCAACAAGCTTTGAGATTATTTTAAAATAACTCTCCCCTACTGATGAATCTGATAAACTTTTAATTAATTTGTGTTAAATCTCTTGTAACTTTTGTGTTTATTTCACTTTCAGAATTTATGCGAGTATTTTGTCTTGGTCCTATTACAATCTTATATCAAAATATATTTGAATCACATAGATCTCAATCTGTGTGATAGTGTAGAGGCATTTGCAATTTCATTTTTCAGAAGAGATTTTAAGATAAATGATTTAAAATAACTTTTCTTTCATCTATTGACATAGATTGTTTGTAAGCCTTTGGGTGTTCCTCAAGCATGAGTGATCTTAGATTTTCATGTTTTATTGGGTCTTCTAACTTGATCCTTCGTGCTATAATATCAAAAATTGTGTGAAAAATTCCAAATCTCGGCCTCCATTGATGCACACCTTCTTGTTGAAGGAATGTTTTAACTATTTTGAAGCTTTCTGTTATTGATTTCTCCATTTGTTGTGAAGTTTCTCAAGGATATGGCAAATTCCAATCTATTTTGTTGATCTCCAACCAAAAAATTATTCAAATAACAAATCCTACCCTAAAATAACCCTCTTTTGCTCTGTATATCCACAGAAGAACAAAATCTAATTGCTAAAGTACGTAGAAAAGATCAGGATTTTAAATGTCTTTAGTAACCTTAGCCTTGTGTTTGAAAATATCTCCATAATTTGGGAGTGATAACTCATGAGAGTCAAATTTGGTGTGTTGATCATATTTTCCCATGGTCTTCTCTATAAAATTTGTTTAAAAGAAGGATTTACTAGCATTATTCCAATAACAAAGCTTACCAAATAGGTTCTCTTACCTTGGTTGAAAGGCACAACCTAAAATAGTTAGGATAAGATCACATCCTTTTAAGATGCTACCCACTTCTTCAAATCCTGAGTGCTAAAAAATTTAGATAAATTTCTTCCCCAGCTACAAAATGACATACATAATCATCTATCTTCCTCTGAGTGTCTTTACGAATCCATGATACTGCTTGGTTTCTGATGAAGAGTAAATCCAGGTACCAACACCTTCATCTTGAGAGCTCTCTCGAATCACAAAGTCTTACACTTTGAGAGAAACTCCATGTTGTGTAATCATACTGATAATCTCAACCCATCATGTTACTAATTCCAGGTGTGCTGTGATTCTGCAACAAGAGATCTCTGACTTGTTTCACAATCAAATTTGCATCTCCATGAGCACAAACATTCTTCACTCCCATTTATTTTTCCATGTTCAATCCAAGTATGAGTGCCTCATATTCAACTATCTTGTTTCTATTTTTTAAAAAAATCTTGAATGAAAAAGAATGAATCTTCCCTTCTGGAGAGGTTAGCACCACACCAAACCCATAACCAACTGAAGAACAACTTCCATCAAACTCCAGAGTCCAAATGCCATTGGGATCATGAATCACTCCCTTAGGAAGTTTTGCCTCATCTTGTGACATGATTGTTAGTGCAGAATCAAAGCACCCCCAAATGGCCCAGGAGTGAAGTGGGGCATTTAGTGTGATTGCACAACTTGGGACCATCTCTCAAGATGTGTGAATTACAAAATTTGAGATGGACCTTTGGATAAAGTCAGTTCGTGGTTCCTAATCTACCTTCCACAAAATAATCCAGTGAAGGTAGAATTTAACTAACCTAATCTAACCATTCTAAGGGGACATGGAGAAAGAGAGAGGTTGAAAGATCCTACACTAAGTGGTGATATAAAAGAAAATCAACTTGTTGAATCACATATCTGAATGCTTGAAGTGGAGAGAGTTGGACAGCGGAGAGGGTGGACAGAATGCACCATGGTCAAGAGATATATTTCACATGGTACACCATTGTTAAAACCATTAAGCATAGCTCCTAGAACTTACAACAAACATCATAGTATGCAAAATATACCATACAATGATAAGAGGTAAGAAGAGACAAAAAAATAAACCAAGGATCGACAAATGCATCACAAAACAAATTTTATTGCTCCAAAATGTTAGACAGTACATCATCAATGGGAAAGAGGCAAGAAAATGCCATTACAAAGCCATGAGAGGAGGCTTAGACTCCACATTCTACCCTAAGGAAGAAAGAGAAAGGGGGGAAAGAGAGAAAATATGAAAAACCCTATGAATATGCCCCTCTTTTAAGATATATAGGAAGAATAAGAGAGAAAGGAGGGAAAAATTTGAATCCTTCTTGAACCACCCTGAGATATGTGTTGAATACTACTTTGAAAGCTCAACCACCAATAATCAATGCTCCTCTATAATCCACTCCAAATTTTTCATGTTAGCATTGATTACTTGTTCGGCGCGTTGAAGTAGGAAAAATGGTGGATCAGATAAAATCTAATATGGTAGTTAAAGAAATTGGATTTTGTATTAATGACATGGAAGCCATTTTCTTATTTTTTACCCACTAAAGCCTATTAAGAATGATATTTTATTTTTCCATGGCATAGATGGTGTCGAGATGTTTCCAAAAAATATTCTCCCGCCCAAATTTGAGTTTCTAGTCAAAAGATATGGCCATTTGAATATTTGGGTCGCGCACACACAATATTTGAAAGAGTCTTTCCATACTGGGTCCACGTGGAAGCCTCGAACACCTTGAAGATTCAGCCACTTCCTTATGTTCTTAAAATCACATTAGACTGACACATGGTGGCTTCTGCGGGCTCCATGGTGTTCCTTTGTATTCTACCTAAGTCTCCTTTACTTGGGAGGATCATAAGTCTGACCATGAACACATGGAGGCCTAGCACTTGTTTGGAAACCCACCCCAATTTTTTCTTTTGAAATAGCACCACACTAACACTTGGCCCCTTCCACTATCCTACCTCTTCTTTAACTATTCAACCCCTAACTTTGTCCCCTTTCTTGAACCTGGGACACGTGGAAGGCCCGAACTCATTTCAAAACCTACCTTGGATTTTATCTCTGAAGGAGCATCGTTAAGACACAACATCGTTAAGACACGTGGCACTTTCTACATGCACTCTTATACTTAGGCATTTTGGGCCTGCTCTCACTTTTGAATTTGACCTCTATTGACCATTGGCCATGTCGAGAGTTGGCGCAAGTTTGAGTTTGCGCCTTGGGCTCGCATCTCGAAGTTACGTTGAGCCAACACTTGGCACCTTTCGATGGGTCAAAGATTTTTCAACGGCTGGTGCAATTTTTGGGGCTTTCGACACGTGAAGCCTTGGCACTTATTTGGGTCTAACTTTTGGACTAAACCTTTAGAGCTGCATTATTTTCACACTTGGAAACTTCCACTGACTCTCTATACTTAGCCAATTTTAGGGCTCGTTCTGAGTCATTCACAGAGCCCAAAGACTTTGAACCTTCACCGTTTCTTTTCCTTTGAGCCTCTAGTTTCTTCCTTTATTTTCTCGTTCCCTGACCCTGCTACACCATTATAGATCCTACATGTAACCTATTCATTGGATTTAAAGCGTGGGTTTGTTCAACAGAACTATTTTTTTGAATTTCTTTCCTGCACGGGGTCATGGGTGATCCAATTTTTCCAAAGGGAGAAAATTGAGATAACATTTGGTGACTCACAGGTGACATCTACCTGCTAGATGAAGGTACCAGTATCCTTGAAGCATCCATTTGGCATGGAGTCAAGAATGATATCCTGGTACTAATCCTTTTACTTTAAAAATCTTATCCCATAGCCACTGCGAGGCTAACTACTTGTACTTGTTGTTGCTGGGCCTGTCTAAGAAATGGACTATCTTGAAAACATTTTTTAGTTGCTCTGCATGTGTTTTATTTTGAAATTTTCAACTATTACAGGAAACTATGGGTTTTTCTTCCATGAATACTGAAGGTCCTATCCCTAGTAGCTCTAGAGCAATGCGAACAAAATTTATGTACAAAGAAAAAGTCATACATGTCCCAAATGAGACATGTAGAGTGTGCAAAAGCACTTCCTCTACTAAAAAAAAAGTCTACTCCTACTCCTACACTAACCAAATGGAAATAAAAGCTTTAACAAAGCTTGCTACGTGCAAGGAGAAGTAGCTTCCCTTTCTCAAGAAGGGCAGACATGCAAACGGTTTGTCATTGAATATGGCTACCTGGATGAGTGAAAACCTGACTATAAGTCAGTCCTCCACCCAAATCCTCAAGGTATCAATATCAACCAAAAATACTTCCTCAAGCTGATTGGCATTGGACTCCTGGAGGTGTTGATGATGACCCTTGGAAATTTTATACTCTCCCTCATGTTTAGAAGCAAGCATGACTGGTTTTGACTTCTCCCTTGGCTCTAATGAAGCCATGTACTTGATTGGGCATGGTATGATCCTTTGGATATGCCCATTTATTTGGAATTTAAAACCAAAAAATGGAGTTTGTTTATGGACCTTCTTGGGTGGATGGTGTGAGAGGGATGATGACACATTCTTTCCTTTTCTCTTCCTTCTCCTATGAAGAACATGGAAGACTCATATCTTCCAACCTTGGTCCCAGAGAGGTATTATGAATTGCAGGTTGTTGTCCTTGAATACTCTCCTTCATGGCAGCACGCTCATATGATTTTAAGGTGGATGATAGAGGATTAAATGATGTAATCTCCATGGGCTCTTCTCCATCAAAAAAATCCTCCAAGTTAGAAATATAATATGCCTCCTTGTTGTCCTGCAGCATGTGCTCAACCTCCTCGATGGTGTCCTCCTAATTCGGAACTTTATCGTCATGGCTCCCTTCATCCTCAAACATGAAGTTTGAAAGATAAAAATCTTCTTCAACATCAAAGCTTGAAGGGGATGAAGTGGGAGGAAGAATTGAAGATTCTTTTGTGGCTTGCCCCACACTTGGAGCCTCTGAAAATGTATGGTCCTCCTCCATCATGGGTTCATCAATCAAATCATGCCCTTGAAATGAAAGAAAAAAAACTTCAATGATGTTTTATTCATTGAGTGGCTTCAACTCTGATTTGATCTTTCCTAGCTTCTCCTCTTCAATGGGACTTAGAGCTGATTGTTCCTCCTCCCTTACTATTTGTGCAGCTTCGATTATATCAGCATCCTCTTTAGAAAAGTTCCATCATAGACACTACATTCGGAGCAGTAAGACTGCTGATCTTCTTATTCTTGTTTTTGTTCTTCTACTATAAACTCAGCCTCAGTCACCACTGGATCTTCAACTCTGACCTCCTCTATTAGCTTAACCATCAAGGGGATCTTTGTAAACCCAAATTTAGTAGCCCACCTCTTCAGATTGTCTATCATTTATTTTTTGTCTGGTTCCTCTTCTTACTTCCCTTGGCTGGTTGTTTGATTTTCATCTCCCTAATATGAATTTGGGAATGTAAGAGGAGTGGTAGGTTGGGATTAAACAAGTTTTTTTATTATTTCTAGTGTAGAGGGAACTGGAACTTCTTGTTTGTTTGGAGGGGATGACTACCTAGAAGGTAAAAGGGTAGAACAACTAAGATGGGGTAGAAGATAAGGAGATGGAGAAGAGAAATCAACACTTGGGGAAGCAACCGAGGGGCTTGCTTCTTGATCATTCTTAAATTATAAAGTTTGAGAAAGAGGAAAAGAAAAGATAGGAGGTGGTGGACTTACCCATTTACAAGGTTGTCTTGTGTGCAGCTCATAAGCCTCAATATCCTCAATCCACTGTGTAAGTTGAGGAAACACTTCAACCATCAAGTCAAGCTTCTCTTGAGGGTTGTAGTGAATTGGAAAAGGGCCTTCCCATGGAAAATGTACCCTGCAACCAATCTTGAATGCCTTCATTTGTTCTATAGCCCTAGATTGAACCATGTTAGCCTCAATTTTTTAAATCTTATCCAACAAACAAGAATTCTCCACATAGATGTCACCATTGTATGCGCCCCTTTGTTCTCGATAAGCTCCATGCCTAAATTGAATTTGACCCTGCTCATATGGGCAAACATAATGGTCTTGTATCTAATTATAATGCTGATCTAGAGGATTTGGGAAATGCGTTGGAGGTGAATTGCATTGTTGCTGCAAGTGTGAGTTCTAAGAAGATAATGAATTGATGATTGCAAAAATTCATGGAATGGGAGAAAATAAAAGAGATGGAAGAAGGAAATGGATGAAAATGAGTGGGAATGGATGGAAAAGGTCTGCAACTTTAGAGATGGGGTTGTTGACTAGATGGAGTTATCAGATGTTCTTTGTTAGTGCCTCTAAAGGCTGAATCGACCAAGAACACATCAACTTGATGAAATAAAGTGAATAACTCTAGCCCAACAGGTGTTCCAAAAATATTAATGTAGAATCACAACATCCTCGAATGGCCTATGTGTGGAGTCAAGAATTTGGTGTGATTGTATAGCATGGGACCATCTCTCAAGCTGTGGGACTTACAAAACTTGAGATGGATCTCCAGACAAAGATAGTTCTTGCTTCCTAATCTACCTGCCATGAGATACTCCAATGCAGGAAGAACCTAATCTATCCTAATCTAACCATTCTAAGGGGATAGAGAAAGAGAGAGAGGGTGAAAGAGCCTACACTAAGTGGTGATACACTAGAAGAGGAAGTGGTTGAATCACAAATTTGACTGCCTGAAGTGGAGAGAGGTGGGCAGAGGAGAGGGTAGACAGAATGCACCACAATCCAGAGATAGATTTCACATGGAACACCACTTCAAACCCATTAAGCACAGTTCCCAAAACCTACAAGAAACATCAGAGTATGCAAAGTATACCATACAACGATGACAGGTAAGAAGAGACAACAAAATAAGCCAAGGATTGACAGATGCATCACGAAATAGATTTTATTGCTCCAAAATGTTACATATTACATCATCAGTGAGAAAGAGATAAGAAAACATCATGAAAGAGCCATGCGAGGAGGCTTAGACTCTGCATTCTACCCTAAGGAAGAAAGAGAGAGGGGGGTAGGAGAGAAAAGATGAACAACCCTTTGAATATGCCCCTCCTTTATGATATATAGGAAGAATAAGAAATAGACGAGGGAAAAATTTGAATCCTTCTTCAACCACCCTAAGAGATGCGTTGAATCCTAATTTGAAAGCTCAACCACCATAAATCAATGCTCTTCTCAAATCTACCCCAAATCTATCATGTTTGCATCGATTACTTGTTTGGCATGTTGAAGGAGGAAGAACGATGGATCAGATAAATTTTAATCCAGTAGTCAAAGAAATCAGATTATGTATTAATGGCCTGGAGGACGTTTTCATATTTTTTACCCACTAAATCTCATTAAGAATGATATTTTATGTTTGCATAGCATAGAGGTTGTTGATATGTAACCAAAAATTCTTCTCCCACCCAAATTTGAGTTTCTAATCAGAAAATATGGCCATTTGAATATTTGGATTGCAGGCATGCAATATTTGAAAGAGTTTGTCTATACTAGGTCCATGTGGCAGCCTCGCATACCTTGAAGATTTGACCCCTTATGTTCTTGAAATCATGCCAGATTGACATGTGGTAGCTTCCACGGGTTCCAAAATGTTTCTTTATATTTTTCCTAACTCTCCTTTGCTTGATGGGGCCTTAAGTATGACCCTAGACACGTGGAGGCTTGACGCTTGTTTGCAAACCCACCGTAAATTCAACTTTTGATATAGTGCAACACTGAAACTTGGCCCCTTCTGTCAGCATGCCTCTGCTTTGACTATTCAACCCCTGACTCTGTCCCCTTTTTAGGACTTGGGACATGTGTAAGGCCCGCGATCATTTGAAAACCCACCTTGGATTTTACCTCTGAAGGAGCGTCGTTAAGACACGTGGCACCTTCCTCCTACACTCTTATACTTAGTCATTTTTGGCCCACTCTCCCTTTTTAATTTTACCTTTATTGACCGTTGGCCACGTGGAGGGATGGTCCAAGTTTGAGTCTCTACCTTCGGCTCCCATCTTGAAATTGTGTCGAGATGACACTTGGCACCTTCCGCCAAGTCGACAAATTTTCAACAGCCAGTACAAATTTTGGGGCTCTAGAAATGTGGAGGCTTGGAACTTTTTTTTGTCTTCCTTTTGGACTCAACCTTTAGAGGTGCACCATTTAGACACTTGGCAGCTTCCGCTGACTCTCTATAATTAGCCAATTTTAGGGCTCATTTTGAGTCATTTGCAGAGCCCGAAGACTTCGAGCCTTTGCCATTTTTTTTCCTTTGAGCCTCTAATTTATTCCTTTTTTTTCTCCTTCCCCGACCCTATTACTCCATTTTATGGATTTTCTATAACCTGTTCATTGGATTTGAAGTGTGGGTTTATTCTACGGAATCATTTTTTTGAATTTCTTTCCTACACGGGGTCGTGGGTGATCCAATTTTGCTAGGGGGAAAAAATTGAGATAAAAAAAATCATTTAGTTATGATGCCCTATCTCTTCATAGAGTATCTGTGATTTTGGATCATAAGTCTTTTGCACAATGTATTTAGTCTATTTCTCAGGTAACAATTTCTTCATTTTTCCATTGATCGGGATCAAAGCGTGTAACCAATCCATATAAATTTCATCTCTTACATCCTTACAAAAATTCCTACTTAGCAACATACCATATGAGGGAGGAATATTAACCACCAAAATAGTGGCTAATACCCTCTACTCTAAAAAAGTAGCGAAAGCTACTTGTGCATCTTTAATTCTTCCAACAAAAGGCACTTGTCTACTCTCCATGGAATAATAGGAACCAAAGGTATGTGTTAGATCTAGGACCAAAGCATAAGCTAATTTTGTAGGCATTAGATTGTTTTTCTCCCTGAGTCTATGACACAATTACTAAGTTTATGGCTAGCTATGATAAGAGTCACATAGAATGGTTTAATTTTATCATTAGGAGAAGTGAATATAGCCACAAGGCTTGGTTGAAGTGAGGAAGAGGGAGTGCAAAAAAGATCTTTAGAAGTATTGGATGAAGCTTTTGATCTGGAATTGACAAAGTTTACCATTTTAGCAAAGGTTTTTCTATGGGTTTGGTAAAAATCTACCTCTAAAATTTGGATTTTGGTCTTTTTGAGGTGTTCAATGATATCAAAAGACCCAGAGGAAGATGGGGCATCACTACTAGGAACAGGAGAAACTTTTGATTTATCAACTCTAGGAATTGAAGGACAAGAAGTTTTGGAAACAGAGGTAGAAGGAGGAGGATTAAAATTACTCACATTTTGTGTGGAGGCAGTGGGAATAGGAGCTCCTATTCTTGTTGCCACTGGAAAATTTATAGGAAACTCCTTGGATTTCTTAGCAGGCTACATCACTTTTTGTTTTTTGTTCATTTTTTCCCGACTCATAACAACATATGACTCACTATTCATCTCTGACAGTATTCCATCATATTCATCTTCATCATCCATACCTTCAATGGTAAGGAAATGAACTCGATATCCAACAAGATCCTCCATTTCTTCATCAACCTCTTCTTTTGGTTCTTCATAGAGTTCATTAAACTCGTCATCGTCATGTTCATGAACTTCAAAAGTTTCATTGACTGGAACCTTGATGGGTTGGCCTTCAATAGCCAATCTAGTCTGAGAAGAAGGTAAACAATTATTGGGCAGAAAATTCTTCCTTGAAATATCTTGGTAAGGAGTATGTTGTGTCAATTGTTTCTTGATAGTAATGAGATCAATTGCAAGCCTCTATACTAACTGATCAGAATTGGAAGAAGAAGATGCTTTAGATTTTGAGGATTCTCTTTTCATTTTACTAGACATGATTAAATCATCCTCAACACTAATAGCCAAATGTTGATCAACATCTAAAGTTGCAAGGTTAGCTCTCCTTAGTGCATATCTTACTCCAGGTAACTGAGCATTGAGGAAGATGCATTGCTGGATTTGATCTATAGGATGAGTGTTATGTGGAATTTTATGAATTATCTTGTTGAATTTGGCCACAAATTCTCTCATGGCATCGAATGGTTCCTTATTGATATGAGAGATTTGTGCTAATAGAGCAAGCACATCTTCAGCAGGTTTGAAACGTTTCTCAAAATGATTTGTCATGGTGTTCCAATTAGTGATCGAACCATCAGAAAGATGATAAAACCAATAAAAAACATTGTCCTGCAATGTCTCCACAAAAATCCTGACAGAGACATCTTCATGTTCAACCCCAAGAATCCTACATGCAAAAATTAAGGGTGCAATGTGTTCATCTGGATGAACCTTCCCATCACCCCAAAATTTGGGAAAAAATTTCCTGTTACCCCTAGGTAACTCATGCAATAGCTGAGGAAGAGCAAGAGGCCCAACCTGTTTTCCACAAGGCAAAGGGGATACCATATTTGGAAAAATTCGCTGAAGGGAAACTAAAACACCAGCAAGTATCAAAGCATGAAGATTAGGAATGAGTTGTTCTTGAGGAATTCTATTCTTGGAATTTATGTCCTTAACAGGAGGTGTGCTTGTAGAACTAGTTCTTCTATTCCTTCTTGCTAGAAGAAGAGAGAATTTTTGTTGCTCCAGAAGTTGAAAATGGGAATATTCTATTCCAGGAATCTTTTTACCATGAGTACATCTTAGAGTTTCTAGATCAAAAATGATCTTGAAGTTGGTTTTTTAGAAAGCGATACATTTGGAACAAAATCCCCAGTGGAGTCACCAAAAACTATTGGGTTTTTAAATGCTACTTTAACAAACCATAGTCAGGGGACAGTAAATCCCTCCTCTTTAATGGGAGAGGTTTCCTTATTAAAAGCAAGTAACAAAAATTATATACAAATGTGAAACTTTCAAAGTGTGGATTCCTGATACTTCGAAATGTTTTATGACCAAAGATCATCAATACGAAAGAATTGAATAACTAAGGAGATGAGAGAGGAAGAACATATCAATACTTTCGGGAAATATAGATAACAGAGTATAACCTTATACATATTGGGCAAGGGAAATGCAGAATAGAATCATTCACTTTCATAACAGATATAATTCCACAGACACAAAGTTATAGAAATCATATAAAGAAGAACACAAAGTTTCTTATCATAACATATTAATGATCTGCGGATTTCAGACAAGGAAATAAGGAATAGCAGAGGAAGAAAGGGAAAAACTTCTATATTGATTACTTTCGAATCGATTACATTTTAGGAATTCCAGGATCCAAAATTAAACAATGGCATAGAGAACCCACTAAATAGCTGCCATTAATGTTAACATTCAATTATAACTTCTTTTAATCAAAATATTAAGAACTAATTAGGAATTAAAAGAAGTGTTTCAAGATCTCGAAGAAGAAATGCTTGATTAAAGTTCAGAGGTACCATATGGGTCAAGAATCTAACGTTTTAAATTATTCAACACCTCTATTGTTTCCATGCCTATTGGGAAAACCAGATGCATTGAATTGCAGCCGTTAACCTACTTTTACAACTTCAAAAATGAGCCATCCACGCAGAAGAGATTTGTTGAAGCGGGTTTGGGCACGCCTTTTACATTTTATGAGTTTTTATAGAGATTGTCATTTTAGACATTTTTTTATTCCCATTCACTTTTGATATAGTCACGAGACATGGATTTACTTGAGTGGTGATGGAGTTGCAGGTCACTTTTACAATTTTCACTCTTTTAAACAAAAAGCTCAAAAACTCAAAGTGCTCAGCTGACCCACCATCCCGCTTTGATTTTCGATGCGGGCTCAACATTTGAATTTATCCCTTGGCATGAGTAGGGCCTCGGGTAACTTTAAAACTTTAAGCCCTTTATGGAAACAAATAAAAAAGTCCTAAAGTGTCCCAACAACCCGCCTCTCCGCTTTTGACTTAAAAAATGGCCATGTGTCCCCTTTCGGGCATTAGGTATTTTTTTTACATTTTATGCCTTTCACAATAATGCCTCGAAACAGAAAAAGGAAAACCATTTCTGCCACTTCTTGTTTAGGCCAACTAGGATCCTTTAGGCCACGAGGCCAATTTGACACATATGTAAAAAATAACAAAAGTAACAAGTTTAAAAGATAAACTCTCCATGCTGCATCCAATCAGAGATGTCCAAGTATCCACAGATGTCAGGATAGAATTTGAGGCACGTCATTCACGACCATTGAAAAATAAAAATGAAAGGGAGAATGCACCATTTACACTTGAATTTCAAATTGTTCTCCATGGAATGAGAAACTGTAAACAATATTAGGCTCGACACGATCCACAACCAAAGAGAAGGATTGATAAGGACATTCGAATGAAGGAAAATATTTTCAAGCATTTAGAAGGGGAAATAGAAAATACTTCAAATTGCGAAGACTGAAGAATTTTCAAGTGAAAAGGGCGAGATTAAAACCGAGCACTAACGAATTCAAAACATGAATTTTTTTATCTCTCCAGACTTATGAATTTTCTCAGACATCTCTTGAAGCCACCTACTCAAAAAATTTGGAACTTAACTTGGAAAGTGAGGGGGATTTTGAGGGTGACAACAAGATGCATTGAGTACAGTTGTGACTCTATTTACAACTATGGAGAATGAGGTGGTTGGTTTTGAAGAAATAAAGGATTTTTATTTTTTTTATTCTTAGTTCAAGGAAATTGTTGAAAGGTTAAGTAGACCATTCTCAAGTGATGCAAGTGATGTCTCAGATGAGTACCTTTTTCAGGATGGCTATCTATTTAAGGGATGATAATTATGTATTCCAGTTGGGTCTATAAGAGACAATATAGTGAAAAAATTGCATATGGGAGGATTCGATGGGAACTTTGGTAAGGATAAGCCTATTTCACTGTAGAAGTGAAATTCAATTGGAAAAATATGAAAATAGATGTGGTAACATATAAGGAGAGGTGTAAAAATTGCTAAGTCTCAAAAGGCCATGCACGGAATACATGGTTGTATATGCCATTACCTATTCTAAAAGGACCGTGGATAGATTTGAGTATGAATTTTGTTTTAGGATTACCAAAAACAAAACGAGGTAATGACTCAATTTTTGTGGTTATTGATAGTTTCTCAAATATTGTTCATTTTAATACCTGTAAGAAAACTAGTGATGCAATAGGAGTAGCAGATTTGTTTTTCAAAGAAGTTGTTAGGTTGCATGGTGTTCCAAAAACCATTACTCTAGATATATACAAAAGGTTGTTAAGTCATTTATGAAGGAATTTATGGAAGAATTTAGGAACTAAATTACACTTTAGCATGGCCTATCATCCTTAGACTGATGGGAAAACAAAGCTTTTACATTTGAGTTTAGGAAACCTAGTAAGGTGCATAGTTGGGGAAAAGCCAAAATAATGAGCTTTAACATTACCACAAGCTGAGTTTCCTTATAATAAATAAGTAAAAATATCCACAAGAAAGTATCCATTTTATATTGTTTATGGGATTAATCGAAATAGGGTGTTATATTAGGTGAAGCTACCAATTGATGGTAGAATCAATGATGATGTAGAAGCATTTTTTGAACATATAAAATAATTGTAGGAAAACGTGTGGAAGAAGATACATGATAGTAATGATAAGTACAAGGACATAAAATATGTTCACAGAAGGAGAAAGGTGTTTATACTGGGTTAGTTGGTTATGGTATACCTTCGACAGGAAAGGTTTCTAAAAGGAACTTATAACAAGATGAAATACAAGAAGAATGGTCCATACAAAATCGTGAAAAAAATAAATGATAATGCTTATCGGGTATAATTACAAGGAAATTTCAATATTTCTCCATTGTTTAATAGTTCATACTTATGTTATTTTCATTAGGATGGTGAATATGGGGATGTTATTGAATAAGTAGTAGATTGGAGGCATCGGGTTTCAGTTAAAAAGAAAGAAGAAGTGGATCAGATTTTAGATAAGAAAATGAAAGAGTTTGCGAGAATAGAATCAGAAACAATGCACCACGAAGTAGTTGCACTCAAACGGAATTGTGATAGCTCTACTGTAATCACATGGATTGATCAACAATGGAAGAAATTGCTCAACAGAAATAAAGCTTGCACATAGAGGAAATACAGTGGAGTGTATTGGCATACTCATAAAGCAAAATAGATACTCAAGAATCACAACCACCCGGGAAAATATAATAACCCCAGTTGCTTTCGGCACTTTATCATTAGTGAATTGAATTCAATCAGGTCTGAGTGTGCATCTTGAAATAGTTGGTAACTTGCCTTGCAATCAGCATAATAATGCGCAAGAGAGGAGACCATAATCGTGTTTCGTTGAGGACAACAAAGTGACACTGTACACAAGAACTATTTGTAGAACAACTAGGAAGAAGGCAAAATCAAATCCTAGTTGTGAGAAAGACCATCTCATGTTGCAAAGGATACCCCCTTGCTACAAATTGTGGCAGATGCGCTCACTAGTCGCAAGCAATAATAAGGGTAAATACAAGTTTTAGATGAACTCAAGATGAGTCGTGATGATCTTCAAAATGTTGGAAAAACACTCAGAAGGAAAATAGGTGCTCAAAGTGTCACCGCACACTTGAGAGCATGATTAGTAAAAAATTGACAACAGATCCTAAACATTACCGTTTTGAAACGTCCAATTTAGCTAATTTTAAAGCTATAAGAGTGTAAAAAATGATAATTAACATTAATTTAAAAGATGATTTAAATTATTACTAATTGTAAAAGATAAAAAAATTAGATTCATAATTAATAAAACTAGATTTAATATAATTAAATCTAATTAATTACGATTAATAAAGAAACACTAATTAAGATCTAATTAAAATTAAATCCTAATTAACTATTTAAATATAATTTCCTTTTTAAATAAATTCCCACCTAAAAATTTAAAAACTTACCATAAATGAATGTGACAAACATACGGTTTGAATGAAATCCCAAGTTGGAGGCTTGCCTTAAATAATTTAAATGCCCACTTTAAAATTATACCCATCATTTTTTACAAACTTACTGTTAATCTATTAAGATCTATTAAATCAAACGAATCTAATTTCCATTAAGATCTATTAATAGAAATAGATTTAAAAAAATCTTACCATTTGTTTGAAATCCCTATGGAGGTGGGAGGATCCCGAGTGGGTCTCATTTTGTGGTAAGGAAAAAGCCAATGGCCGAGGGAAATAGAAAACTCACGGCCACAACAAAGAAGGGACACGTGTTCAGGGTAGAGGGAGAGCTGGGAGGAATGGACACCACTCAGGATAGAGCTTGAAAAACTCAAAACATGCAGACACAGCTCGTCAAAATGACTCGCTAAAAGCACATGCACAAAATGATTCCCCAAATACACAGAACAAAATGACTCACCAAAAACATGAAGCCACAACTTGCTAGGTTTGAAAGCAAGGAGCCGAAATTTAAACCTCCATGCCACAAATAAAAAAACCTGTTTTGTGCAAAAAAAATTGCAAAAAAAAGGAGAGAAACTAGAAACAGAGATCCAAAAAATTTACTTTCAATTTAATAAATTTGATAAAAAAACTAGAAAAATATAACCTCTTGTTTTAATGGATCTCCAAATTTATCCGTAGATAACTAAATGTAGCTGTAAAACCCCTGAAAAACTCAAGGAGACCTCCACATGCACGAAGAACATAGAAAAAAAACAAATTTTCAATAACAACTTGTTAAATATGTTAGCAATAAATTTTTAGAATATAACGATCGAAAAACTTGCAGAAGGAGTTAAAAAAACGAGACCAAGAGTAATCGCAACTCAAATGACGAAAACACGTTTACCCGATCTCAGCTCTAATACCATGAAAGAGTTTGTGAGAATTTAATTGCAAAAGATGCACCGTGAAGTATTTTCACTTAAACGGAATCATGATAGCTCCAGCGTAATTACAAGGATCGATCAACAATGGAAGAACTTGCTTAACAAAAATAAAGCTTGCACATAGAGGAAATACAACAGACTGTCTTGGCATATCATAAATCAGAAATAAAAGGGTATATATAGGGTGTTGAGTAACCCTAATGCATGACACATAAGAAAACCCTAAACCTAACCCATGTGATATGACCCTCCATATGTGAGTGGAGGACACATAGGATCCCACACACCAACAGAAAAGAGTGAACACATGACATGGATAATACAAAAAAAATTTGGTACATAGTAAAGGATTAGAACAAGAGAACAAGACATGCTTCACAAAGTGAGAGATTAAGAAAATGGATAAAGATAAATGGTAGAAATTTGAAGAAGACAACTTGCAAGAGCTGCATTTTTTTCAAGCAGGGGAGAATGATGCACTATTTTTAGCAAAAACTTGAAATGATCATATCTTTTGATCTAGGTGTCCATTTGAGTCTATTATTTTAAAACACTTGTTTCATAGAGATGAATGCACCAGTCATACTACCCTGCTAGTTGGAGCCATTTTGACACACTTTCAGACACGTAATCTATCATCTAGGCGCCGAAAAATTAGGATTTAAGTTGTAATTTAGTTTTATCTTATTTTAGGCCATTAGTTAATTTTATTCTCTTGAATGCATATTAGGTTCGAAAGTTCTAAATTACTGTAATTTAGACATGTGTAAGATTCATGGGAATTTTTGTGCCCGTACGAATAAGCATTCGAACTTACTAAGAATAACAAGTTTTAGTAAACTGCTAAAAATAGTAAATTTCACCATCTAGAGTTGATTTAGTCATAGTTACCTAGAGTTTTCTTGGAAACTAGAGTTGGGAGTTATTTTCTTATTTATGAAGCATTGTAATTCATCATTCAACAATGAAGAAGAAGATTTATTTTCTTCGAGTTCAAGATATTTGCAGTATATCATGTGTATGTGTTACACTTTGGCTACATTATTAGTTCTATTATAATTTCTTGGTATATATAATAGAAAGATAAATAAATATTTATAAATAAAAAATGAATTTAAATTGTGTTATATTATAAATATATTGCTATTTTTGTAGTTAAAAATAAAAAATTTAAGTAACAGTAAAGTAGATGTAAAATTTATGGCTAAAGTTGCCTTATGATAGTGAAATGAATGTCAAATTTAATATATATTAAAAAAACTTATATGGTCACACCATCACATCCCACACTTTGTTGTGACTATAAAATGCATATTAGCATAATACTTTTTCTGAAATAATATTTTGTTTAGAGATTTTATAATATTCTTCGAATTATTGATATATTAAAAATATTTTTAAAATAATCAACATTAAAAATACTTATTGAGGAATTTAGAGGATTGAATTCAAAAATAATTTCTTGTAACATATATGTATCATACTCATAGAGAAATTTAAATGGCTGACCATAAATTAGTACTATTATTTAATTTTCAAATTAATCTTCTTTATCTTATTGTTAATCAAAATTTATCGTTACTTGATTTTTTACTTTTACAATGTTGGAGATTTTTAATATGTATATTACTTATTAGATTTAATGTAGAAAATAAATTTAGGTGGAAATTATTAGTAAAAAACCACTTCAAATCTTATTATTGTAGTGCCCTTTCCTCTTCGACATTTCTTTAATTGGATTTTTTCTTACCTTGAATTGGGGGCATGTACTTTGTTATCATACATGATCAGTAGAAATTGATAGATGGAAAATATTATATCCGGTAAATATTTTGTCAAGATATTATAGATAATTTTACTATGGATATGTCGTCACCGTAGTGTGAATTATATGCACGGATTGATATTTTAATATTGATGAGGACCTAGAATTACTACCTTATAAGTATACAAACACATTGGAATTTGATACATATATTTTTTTAAACGATCCAACTAGTCTTGTGATCCCATTGTAGATTGATGAAATGATAGAATTGAAACATTTTGAAATTGTGAATAATTGGTGAAACTACTTGATTTTAGTGATGATTTCGTAGTGTTATTTGATGATGAAAATTGATATGTATATGTGTGTTTTATTGTTTTGATGTCATTTATATGGCCACGAGGCTAGAGAGGTATTATTTTGATTTTGCAAGAAATTGTAACACAATAAACAAAAGGGGATAAGAGACCAACAATGAAATAATTTTTGGTATTGACAACTGGTCACGTTGGTAACTTATATTTTTGTATGTTTTTAGGTTATTGATATATTGTTAGGAGGTCCCCATTGGGGGGTGGCCTCAAATGTGACCTTTGGGTAGATGTGTGATTTTCCATTTTCTTTTTAATTATTTTGTGAGTATGTAATTTATTATAGTAATGTGATTCTCTTTATTTTGTTAAGTTAGTGTAACCAATTTGAAGCTAATTAATCTTGTTCATTATTGTAAATTGGATGTGACTAAAGGGTATTTAATGTTGGTAGATTGTCCTTAATTTCATGTTAGATTTGAAAGGATTTTATTTGTTTTAAGTGTTGTTTACTCAACCTTTCTTGTCAAATGCAGATTTGGTGTTAAGGGCCATTTTTGGAGGCTTTTGGGACAAGTTAAGCTTGTCCCACACCTATTAATTTCTGGTATCAACTATACCTTTGGGTTAAGGTGTCAAAAATAGACTAGATTATGTGATTTTTAAGGTAAAAGGTGATATTTATTGCACTTTCTTACTTGAGTTTTTAATTATGTAATTCAGAGTTGTGGGTAAGAGTTTGTGTATGTAAGAGATTTTTCATTTCCTCAACCACCAATTTATTGAGATTTGGGTTTGGGGTTTGACCATGTGATGTGGAATTGAGGAGAATTGATGTGACATCCTATATGGATACACCTCACACTTCTCTTATCTTATTCTCTTTATACAAATTTCTTTGATGGTTTGGGGGTTACAAGTTTTAATTTCACTCTTGTATTTTTGAGGAGCTTACTTTTGGAGTTCTTGTTGGAATATCGGGAATTGGTTGGTGTTGTATTTGGGACTTCAAAAATATTTTAGCTTGTGATTGTGATTGGATACTCTTGTAATGGCAAGGTGGAGACTCCACCCATGTATTTTTATTACCATTTTGTTGTGAAAATGGTTGTAAATGGAAGATTGTTTTATGTTTTGGGTTTTTTGGAATAGAATGACCTTTAGGATGTGTAGGAGAAAAAGGAAATGGGGAAATTTTGGACGGAGACATAAGATTATTATTTCATATCTTTGGAGGGATTTGGGTTGGGTGTCCCACCTTTGTAGATAAGATAAATTTGTTCTTATCTTGTATATCTTATTTAAGGGAGGCGTAAGAGTCTTATTGGTATGAGATTTGAGTTTATTAGAGGCTTTAAGGTGGTAAATATAACCATTTTGGAGGCATCAATGAATCCACGTGTTTCTTTTCCCTCTCTTGGCTTGGATATTGAGACTTTGTGCTTGAGAAATTTCTATGTTTATTGTGATTTTGTATTTTGCTTATCATGCTAAAAATATATGTGAATGTTTGTTGTTGAAGAAATGTAATAGTTGTCTTGGTTGCATTATACCTCTTATTGCTTAATTCTTGGGGCTTGGGGGCCAATGAGGAGGAAGGCTTCTCCTTCTCCTTGGATTATTGGTTGGGTGGAGAGTGTTTCCTACTCTCCTTATTTTGTTATTGTGGTTATATTATGGAGAAATGGAAAAGCTCGAATCGTCATCTTGAAAGAGCTATTTTGTGGAAGATCAAGAGAAAAGAAAAAGAGTTACTTTTGTAAAAACAAATTCCATGTTGTTTGCACCTAAGTGGAGGGATTTTATTACTTGCATTTTAAAAGTTTTCATATTCTTTTAAAAATACCATGTAGGAGTGAATTATACTGAGTATCCAAGAAATACAATATTTGCGAAAGAGACCTATGAAGTTGCTATATAGTTTTTATGGAACTACTTAAACTTGTAAATTTACACAAAAAGTGCATTTGAATTATTATGAAAAATTATCTTCATTTGGATTGGGAAGGGTAATTTTCAAATTTAATAATTTGACTTAAGGTTGCATTATGGTTTCATTTTAAGAATGTTCTTGCATTTACTTACTATTAGTTAAAATGAAAAGGGCTCTAAACACAAATTTTTCACATAGTTAAATATTTATAAATTTGTACAAGTACTTGTGCCTTGTAGGTTTTTACCTAAACAAAATTAGATTGATAATATGTTTAGAAAAGATTAAACAAAATATAAGTAATTATGAATATATTCAGATAAAGTTATAGATCAATAATTTATATGATTATATAGTCTATAACCACATATATGTATTTAACAAAATATTAAAATTACATATATATATAAAATATTAAACATTAAATGATTTGAAATCCTATATATACTAAATATCATATATAAAAAATATTAACTGGTTTGAAATTCTAGATATACTAAATAACATATATATATATAAAATATTATATATATAATGTTTAATAAGTTTAAGTAATGAATGCTTATATAGCTAAATAAGTTAATCAAAAAACGAGGTTTATTAAATCATATTGTAATGTTTATGAAAGGAGGTTGTATTTAGCAGTGTGGTGCCTTTGGGGAAATGAAGGCTAATGGGTTTTGTTATTCTCTTCATTTAATCAACTTCTTAGTTGATATCATATTCAAACTAGGGGTGTGTCTAAAGCTATATGCAAGAAGAAGAATCCTAGTGATCTAGTAACTGACTATAGGTATTTATTTTATTTTCAGGGGGGTTTTTCCAGTGTCTTGAAGATTTCCTTATCAAAGACTTATTGAAGCCAAACTATAAGAAAAATGTTGGGAATAAACACTCTCTGCAGAAAGAAATTGTTATAAATAAAAAGACATTGCAAAATGAAATAGATTGTTGAAAATAAATGCTTGCTTGAAAATGCAGCGAAAATGCTTGCAAGAAAATAAGAGTCTAGGCTATAACACCTACAGTGACAAGTACATAACAAAATTCAACTAAAGAATCAAAAGCATTTACAAAATTAATACTTAAAAGATATACACGATTTTACTAGAAATATAAATACCAATAAAACAAGGATCTTGTTGCTTGAAGGAGTGTGTCCTTACTCCACCTTGAATCAGAATTTGACAAAGTATGATTCTCTCAAAACGAAGTGGCTATTTTATCACTAAAATTTTCTATCTTATAAAACTTCAATGTCTCACTCTATATCGTATATATTTTTATCTATCTATCTCTCTATATATGTATTTAATTTATCTATAGGTCTTTATGTATATTCCATCATCCAAAGATGTATTTAAAACAATAGTTGTTCTACCGATTCAAATGGAGCCGAATAGTGCCCAGAATAGATGTGGAATTTAGAAACCTTGTTGGACACATAGCTGTGTTATAAGTTATCTCTGGATCTGAAGTATAAATAATTGACAATCTATTGATCTAGGCATGAATGGAAGGCCCATTGATTTCTCTATCATTAGATGTTGTAAAAATAAATAGATTCCCATTGATTCTGAAACTTTGGAGAAGTTCCAGAGCTAAAGGGAACTATTCCATAACTAAATGTTACAGTTCCGGAGCTATGCGCAATAGTTCCGGAACTAAGTGTTGGAGTTCAGGAACTAAGTCCGAAGGTTCCAGAACTTAGTGATAGAGTTCCTTAGCTATGTGATGGAGTTCCAAAACTAATTCTAGAGGTTCCACAACAAAGCCATATCGAAGCCAATACTCCTAAACACTTACTGACCTTTTTTATTATAAAAACTGAATTTCCACACATTTTGTTAGGAATTAAAATTTTTTTAGACGTTAGAACTAAATCCAAAAAAATATAGAAAATTACATCATAACTTATACTAGATCAAACAAAAGTCACAAAATGCAATCAAACTTGATAAAAAGGAGAGTAAAATATGATCATTTATTGCACATTAGTGAGACATATTTTGGCCTTATCATCTCCCCCATACTTACTTGTTTGTAATTCCCCTTAGAAACTTTACTATTCAAATCTTGGGTTGTGAATCATGTATTCCAATTGACTACTCAGGCCAAGTGGATGAAACTAAATATCCCAGTGATTTAGTTTAGAAGTATTATATCATGATCCTTCTTCTATCTTCTTCTGGCACTCCTTGAAGTGAGTGAGATCTTAAGGATCTCTATTATTGCATGGAGACATGGGGGTGAGAAGGAGAGGAGGCCTTGTTCACATTCCCATCCATATGCCCCAAATTTTTTTATTGACGTGAGGGATTAGTGTACACAAAGCTTTATCTCTTTCCAGAATCCATATTAAGTTTTTGAAAGATATCACTTCTCTTCTTCTCAATGCAACTATGAGAAACTCCCATATTTTCAAATATCCATCATAAATATCTTCAATTTTTTTCTCCTCATAAGAGGTGAAGGAATCCATACTTTTCTATAAACTGGAAAGATAATGTGCATTGAATTGACTATCAAATGCATGGGATCTAAAATGTATAACAAAGGCAAATGGTTTTCCATAGTGATCCCTCATGTAGATGCTAGATGAACTAGCTTTTAATACATGTTCAAAATCCCTCTCTTTCCATGCAATCTGATTTTGATGTATAGAATAAAATGCATTCAATTGGCTTTACTCTACATACAAATTTATCATGAATCTTATATCCTTTTCCAACATAAAATTGCAGAGATAGAATTCGCAGAGAAGATTTTTCTACTTTACACTAGATGAGGAGTATGCTTTCATAAACTTAGATTCATATTTTATTTCATATGGAAGGTCGTATGTGATTATTGACAGCTTTCATTGAATAAATTGTTCTTACAGAAAGGTGTTTTATTCTGGAGGTCTCCTACATGTGAGTAATTTTTCACTCATTATGCAAACGATTTATATCTTTACTAGTCATTGAAATTTTTCTTCATCCTCTTTGTAAAATTTTTCTTCCCATTTCTTCCTTACATTCTTCTTCTCTTCCATATTGATTCTTAGTTCCTCATTTGATGTTTTAAATTGACTAAGTTCCTTGTAGGTATCATCCCACAACTACTTAAGTTCCCAGTAAGTCAATTCATTTTACACAACCTGATTCATTGAAGATATCTTTGACATATCATTCCATTTACTAGCCAATTGACATTATTTCCCTTTTTCTACCATTTTTTGTTTGACCAATGTCAATTCTTTAGTCCTATCTATGAGATAAGTTTTTAGTTGCTCAATGAGCATTTATCTTTGTTCCAATTTAAGTTTGAGGAAATTTAATTCCTCATCTTTCTCCCTGATGATAAGTCCTTCTCTAGACAATAACAAAGTCTGTTTTATGTTTGGTTTTTCCTCCTTTTCAGAAAGTTTCTTTCGAAATGAGCATTCCTCTTCCACTAATGGGGATTTCCCTTTTCATTTCTAAGATGCCAATTCCTCTTCTTCATGTGACTATACTGTTGATTCACTCTTCTCTTGAAAATCGTGTTCTTCAAATATATTCTCTTCTTTTTCCACCTGAGATTTAATTGGTCAAGGAGGAGTAATTGCCATGCTACCCAAAATATGAGCAACTTCTTTCTCAAAACCATCATGTTCTTCAATATCCTTTAGAATTTCTCTAGACATCTTATGAAATATTCTTATTTGAGGAGATTCAAAATGCCCTGCATTGTGTTTCCTCCTAGAGCTTCTTTTGATTTTCACTTCATGATCTAGCATAGGTAAATTGTCAATGTCAGAGACAGATATTAATTTTTCTAATATTAGTACATACAAAGTTTATTTTGAAGAAACAATAGGTTTTGTAGTTTTAATCATTCTTTCATATATCCTCCTCTTTGGTACATTAACCCCTCCTATGTCCTTATTTTTATCTCCAGGGGGATCAATCTCCATATTACTTTTAGGGCAGAAAGGGGTTGGTATTCCCCTCCTGATAATATCATGGCTTTGTTTGAATTTGTTAAGGAACTTTTCTAATGCTTCTTATCCATTTTTCTTTGAAAGAAAATGGTGCTAATAGATCAGATGGACTAATCCATGGTGTCTAATTATTTTGTTATCTCTAGAAAGTGCACCCTGTAGAGAGATGGTTGTAGGTTTTCTAAGCTTGCAAAATTTGATCTTTCTCTTTTGTAGATACAATGGAAACACCTCAGGTCTGTGGGTATACCTATTTTGAGGTGACTCTCTGGTATCAAGGCCAATTCCTTATTGATGTGTCCTAATCTGATTTTTGAGGTTTAAGGGGAAACGATGACTGTAAAATTATTAAAAATAAGGTGATATACCAAATTTGTATGAGGGATTTGACTGAGTATATGCACAATTGATATGTGAATGGATTCTTGATGCACAAAACAATAGTTTTCTGTAGAATGTTAAGGGAAAAACACTTTGAGGTATCGAGGGAAAGTATCACAACAATACTACAAAGCTAAAAATGCACATTAATATCACACAGAAATCACTGAATTTTGCAACAAGGTAAGATGATTAATCAGAGGATTTCCATTCGCAAGACTAATAAAAACATACACAAGGCTGCAAATGATTTGAAAGGATGAAAATACTTCACACTCAGAAGGAAAAACTAGCAAAAAAATTTCTTCAGTACTCCTATATCCAAATACGTCCTTGTGCTTTGCAAAGGCACATAATATATAGAAAAATAAATTTCACCCCCTTCCTAAAAATAGCCTTAGGCTTGTACTTGCCCATGCATTTTATTTTTATCCTTTATTTAATAATAGATAAAGGAATAAAAATAGAACATAAAAATTACAAATAAGCAATAATAGCCTTGATTACAATAGAGTCAAAATGAAGTTGATTGTCCTATTTTTAAGAAAACAAGGGTGACTCATTTGCTAATAAAAAGCTTGCTTTCTAAGTAAGTCTCTTTCCTTGTGCATGTGAATTTGTCTCCTTGTTTGTTCTGTCCTCTTGTGAAGCATGCAAAAAATCAACTCTCTATTGGTGAGTAAAATAATTGCAATACTTAGAATATTAATGTCCAATTTGGGGAGAACCTATCCATGTGCACATGTTCTGATGTTGACATCTCTTGGATTTTAATGGTCACAAGGGTGACATACTAAAAATCAAATTCAACCTCCTTAAAGTGGGGACCACCTTTTCACTTAACCATGGTTTGGCCACCTTTATGGACTTAGCAACATAAAAGGGTCGACAATTTTACATGGCACATGCCACTATTAGTTTCGACCACCTTTTCATTAAAACATGCATGTGTATAATTTATAACCTTTGTATATTGGATAATGTATGTTTTAAAATATCCACATTTTCGGTGATCATCATGGGAATGATTTGGCTGGCACTTGTATTGTTTTGAGCATCCACTATAGTGGGACTTTGATCAATATTTCAAAGATTAAATTGATTAATACTTGGGCTGGTCCCTTCTCCAGGGTGACTCAACACTTCTGATGCTTAGTAGGAATAGTGCACATTTAATTTTTTTAAAGGCTTGGGCCCTTCCCTCTATTAATTTCCTTGGAATTTAAGTTAGGCCCTTGCGGTTCTGTGCATGGAATTCGGCCATTGATTTTACTACACCCTCGGTTACAGTTGCTTTGTGCTTCTGACACGTGTATGAATTTTTAACCCTGGTTTGGTTTGGTCGTTGATGAAGATCGTCAATCTTTTTCCTGTCAGGTTCCATGTCATTGATCTAAAAATCAGGTTAGAGTTTTCAACCCTACATTGAATGTTGTCAGTGGCACTTGATCACTATGATTTGCATTGAAAGTTATAGATCAATCTCCAGCCCTCGATTTGTGTACTTGTTGATCATGGCCAGTGACCTTTGACTGTAGTTCAGTTCGAACTTAACTCAACTCTTGAGCTCAGTGGTAAAGGTCATTCGAACTCAATTATAATTTCATTCTAGATTTTGTGTCTGCGAGCGAAGCCCTAGAAATTTTTTTGATGCCATTGTTATCCTATGAAGCTTAGCTTCCTTTCCAGATTGATTTTATTAGCTCAGTTCCTCTACATGTTTTATGGCTCTACTCTGTTCAAGTTTTATGAGGAGGTGGTTATGGGGTTTTTAACCATTTTCATGATCTTTGAGTTTGGATTTTAGTGTAGATAGGTATTGCATATTTATTTTCTATGATCATTTCATTGTCGATTTCGGTTCTTAAACTCTCTAAAAGGTTAAATGGGAACCATTTTTTGATTATTTTAAGTCTTGGGTTATTTTTTCGTTCTGGGTTCTGTTGAAGTGTTCATGTGATTTGAGTTTCTTTCCTCATTTTCATCTCTGATCCCTTGAAATTATATTGATCATTCTAAGCTTTGCAAGGTTGCTTGGATTTTTCTCTTCGCACTCGAGCTCTATGGATTTCTTTGTGAATTTTCCCATTTAAAACAACCGCGATTTCTTATTGTTCTGATCATTTCTTACTCAAGTTTTATAATGTTGTTCCTTTGATGCAATAAGCGGCTTGCACACTGGTATTTCTTATCTTTTTGGCTTCTATCCGAAGGGTTAATGAGCTCTCCCTTCTAAGTGGTCATCATTTTTTATCACTTTGAGTTCGGGAATGTATCACTATCATATTGTTTGGAAAAGAATGGTAAGTTTTTGTCTCTTAAGAAACATTGTTACTTGTCTTTTCTATTTCAACTTCAAATCACTAATACTCATTTTTCCTTTACATTTTAATGTGATATTTGAGGAAAACTTGGTCTCTGAGAAAAAAAATTGTTTTGGATGCTTCATTTTAGTCTTGATCTGACCATCGCTGGTGGGTTTCCTCATTTCAACTCTAATCAGTAAGTTATTGATCTCTGAGCATGGTAATCAATTTTTGTTGTCACCTATTGTTTGGAATATTGATATTCATTTCTTCCTTACATGCTCTAGTTTTATGACTCGGCCTTGGTCGTCTTTGAGTTGAGAAACCCATTATGAACTTGATGATTCTTGGAGCTTTTATAGTTGATCAATTATTGTATTATAAATCAGTTGTCCTTTTTTGTAGCTTGGTTATAGTCTGGATGAATCTTCTTCTGGGTATTTTTAAAAATGAAGAGAAAGTTTCTGTTGAACTGGATCTTTACATTCTTGTTTATATTGATGGATTTCTTCATAGTTACTTTTAAAATACTTGTTGCATTTTGAACTCGGTAAGCTCTGAAAATATATCAGTTTTGTGTATAATTGTAAACTGGGTGACCAACTTTGTAGGCCATAAAACATTTTTGCTTTTTGAAAATTCAAAAATCCCTTTTGTTTTGAATATTCAAACCTGAAGTAATTGGTGATGTTGTATCATGTTTATTTTCTTGAGGGTTTCAAATGATACAGGTATACTTTGATTCTTAGTTTGTAAAAATGGATTCTATTTGGAATACATTCTCATAACTTGTAGCTGCATTCATATTCTTGGACTCTGATGTTGATTCGGTGATTGAATGTTGAACTAAAATTATCAACTGCAATAGAAATGTAATTATGATATTTTGTACTTAAGATACCTTTGTACCTTGTAAGTGGCTTTCTGCAAATTACAAGCAGTTCTTCATCTATTTTTGATACTATTTTTCAGGCATAAGCCTTGATTCATATGCTTTGTTAAGATCTCTATAGCTTATTTCTTTTGCTTAGATGCTTTATTTCCTTGATAGTAATATTTCTACAATGCTGGAAAATTTAAAATGTTGATTTTTCATGGCGAAGCCCTGGCAAAAAATTTCCATAATTCTTTCTTCTTTCTATATCTAGCTATAGTATTTGCATTTTTTGAATCAGAATACATAATATAACACTTTTCTGTTGAAGCTGATTTGGTAGTTTGAAACTAAAACATAATAACTTTTTATCTTGATCATGACATGCTTTTCTACTTTTCTGTATCACTTAATTGATTTAAATAATTCTTTTAAAGCATGTAGTGAATAAAAAAACCTGATGAGAAAGTTGTAAATGTCTATTTTATATGGCGAATCCCTATCAAAATTTTCCCAGAATATTCGTTTCATTTGTTTCAGCAGTAACCCTTTCTTTCTAGTTAACTTCATATTCTTGAAATCTAATTCTTCTTCTTTAGTTATAAAATGAAACATGTACTTCTATTTTCCAGTCCCTCTTCTATACTATAAATTCTTCCATTTGCAAAAAATATTGAGTTTGAATTACATTAATCCTTCTTTCCAGCGTGTACTTATGACTTGTCTATTTTTCCTTCACTGCAACCTATACCTACACACTTAAGAAAACAGTTAGAAAATACTTAGACTTTTTGGCCTCTCTTATATCCATGTTTCTTCTTTACTTTTCTCTTTCTTCTTTCTGAGTGAATAAAGCATGTATGCAGTTTGATATTCAAGTAAATTATATCTCTGTGTTTTAAAGAGATTCATATGCACGAACTAGGACATTATAGGAATATGAATTGATCTCTGAGCTCATAACTGATAGTTCATCTTTTCTTTTTTTAGGTACAGTGACATCTATAACAAAGATGAAGAAAGAACAAAAGCTAGAATGGAGATACTTCAAAAAACGAAGAAATCCCCCAAGGAAATGATGGGTTAACTCATACTCCTTTACTTTATTTTTCATGCACGTGTACCTATTATTTCAGTAGCTGTACTTTACTTTTTAGTTACATCCCACGGCTTGTGTGGGAACATTTGAAATTCCTTATGAATAAGACATTGAATTATGGAAATGAGTTGTGTATTTCTTTCTACATTTCAACTTTCTGTATGGATTGTATGATGAATTAAACAACTCAGTAATATAATTGAATGTCTTAATCATGAAGGAAATAACATTAATGAGAATCTCTAACATTCGGTTATGAAATTTGATTTCTACAATATGCACTTATGTTTGCTGTCCCAAAACTCAACATTTCACCTATTCTATAATTCGGTGTCTTCATCAAGACAACACAGTTATCCTTTGGGGCTTGTTTTCTTTTGCTAAAGATAGTATGAAATTACAGAATTTGTGATCTATTACATTTTGTAATAGCACACATAGCTGTAGATTTCATTTAATCATTAACTAATTCAGTAGTAACAAATAATATCAAAACTCCCTTAGCTTAGGTATACTTCACCAATGCCTTCCATCGTAATGATGAAATTTTGAGTTGCCCATTTTTGTACAAGTGCAAAAATTGTCAACATTTCTATGCGATCCTGCGGGAAAAGTTTCCTGCTAGCTTATAGACCAGTGCCTTGCCCTTGTCCAATGGGCATAGAGCCCAAACATGTAACCAAAATTTTCCTTTTCCGAAAGGTCCAAACCTTCCAAAATGAACTAAAACTGGGAAAATATTTGGTGAACCAAATGACATGCACGAATGAACTTATTGAATTGAAAAATAATGCAATGTGCAAAAACTGCACTTATTGAAGGGAAATCCTACTCTAATAATCACTGTAAGATTTTCAATAACAATGTATCAGAAACATACCATTCATAGGAATGGGAAGTTCCTCTCCATTCATCTTTGAAAGCTTAAAAGCATTATGTTCTTTGTAAGATGAAATCATGTAAGGGCCACTCCATATTGTATCAAACTCCATGTGTCTTCTTAGCTTTACACGATCAGCATCCCACTTTAACATAATATCTCCTTCATTGAAGATTCTGAATTTGGATTTCTTATCAAAAGTCTTCTTCATCTATTTTTGATTCTTTTCCATAATCAAATGAGCTTGATATCTTATCTATTTTAATTCCATTAACTCTACATAACGAACCTGTAATGGTTCATTCTCAAGTAGCTCCATTTGATGCAGTAAATCCAATGCAAGTAACTCAACTAAAATAGGCATTCTTGCTTATTTTCCATACACAAGTTTGTATATGTAATTGCCAACTGATCTTGTAGGAGTCACCCTATCAACACAAAGTTTTGAATTCAACATAAGATGCCAAGCTCTTTGATTATCTTTGAGTGTTCTTCTAATGATCCTTAAAAGATTGTTGTTAGTACTTTCAGCTAAACCATTACCTTGCGGGTATTAATTACATGAAGAACTTAAGTAAATTCCATGGGTGACAGCCCAATCTATTATTTTTACACCTATAAACACTAAAGTATTATCTGATATGATAGTTGTTCGAACACAAAATATGTAAACTATTCCTTCATAAAAGGATAGTATTGAAGCTTCATTATCATCCTTCAAGGATATTGCTTCATTCCATCGTGTAAAATAATCTGTAGCAGTTAAGATCCATTTTTTCCCTTGTGACGAAGGTAGTTTTATCATGCCAATAAAGTCAAGACCCCACTACATAAAAGGTTGATCAACTGAAATAGACCGTAAGGGAAGCGAAGCTAAACATTCTTTTCCAACCAAGAAAGCACATTTTTTACACTTTTTGATCCATTCAAAATATTCCTTGAATATGCTAGGTCAATAGTAACCAGCTTTCATAATTTTTAAGGTTGTCGTACATGCTGAAAAATGACCTCCTACAGGTCCTTCATGGAATTCTAACAGTATTTTATGAATTTTATCATAGTCAACACATCACAACAAGATTCCATTTATATCTCTTTTGAAAAAAATACTATCTATAAAGATATAAGGTACATCTTGTAATCTGAAATATCTTCATTTAGTTTTGTCCATACCTTCCAGATAGGTATCGTGTTGTAGATAGTTAACGAAATTAGTCATCCATCTTAATTCTTAGATCTCTTGATCAAGTTTAGGCTACTAATTTTTTCATTGAACCATAATTTCTGATTACTGATATGCAATTTCAGCATGCTGTTTTGAATCATCTGTTTGTGTAGCTTACTGTTTTTCCATATCAGTAATTAGATGTTCACACAGGCCTTTCCCTCGAACTATCTTTGCAACACAAATAATAACACCATATTCCATGACCTTAGTTATCAAGTTTTCTCTTTTCTCATTCAATTCTTTATTTAGCAAGGAAACTTTCACACTTAGATGAGAAACAAGAACATGGATTTCATTGTTTGAAAGCATTTACATGAAATTCTTTAGTCCTCTCACTACTGAAAGTACTTATTTTTCAAGGAATGTGTAATTTATTTCGTAATCATATAAGCTTTGTCTAAAGAAAGCAATAGGTTGCTCAATATTTTCATCATTGACCTGAGTTAATATAGTTGATATTGTTTCATCTCATGCAAGTGCATACATTGTAAAATCTTTATTAAAATTTAGATTTGCAAGAGTAGAAGCTTGAGAGATAGCTGTTTTGACTGATTCAAATCGTTCTCTCCCTTTTCTAGTCCAAGAGAAAGTTTTATCTTTCATTAGCATAGCTATCAATGGTTTAACCAATGTTACAAAATCTGGATCAAATCTTCTAACAAAGTTGATTTTTCCAAGGAAACTCTGTAATGCCTTCTTATGATGAGGCAACAATAGTTGTGATATTGCTTTGATTCTGAAAGGGTCAATTACTAATCCTTGCTTAGAAATAATATGACCAAGTAATTTACCTTGATGTATTGAAAAGATAGACTTAAGCAGATTCAAAGATATACCAAATTGTCTGCATAACTGAATGGTCTGCCTTAGATGTATTAGATGTTCTTCTAGATTTTTTGAGAATATGGTAATGTCATCTATATAAACTAGGATGCATTTGTTTAACAAGATATGAAAATCCATGTCCATTACACGTTGAAGTGTTTCACCGACATTTGAAATACAAAAAGGCATCCTTTTGTAAGAAAAAGTACCCCACTTGGTGGTAAAAGTTGTTTTATACCTATCTTCTTCTTGGACTAAAATCTTATTGTATCCACTATAACTGTCCAGGAGAGATAATCTATCTACACAAGAAACTATTCTTAAAATCTGATCCATATTTGGGAGTGGGTAATGATCTTTTAATGAACCTTTATCAAGATCTATAAAATCTACACATAATCTGATTTCACCATTCTTCTTCCTTACGAGAAAAAGATTGGCTACCACACTTGAATGCTTAATTGGAAAGATAATACCTGATTCAATCAACATAGATAATTCTTTCCTCTTTAGAGGCTCTATTTTGGGATTTATAGGCCTTTGTTTGTATCTAACAGGTTTAGAATTTGGTTGCAATTCGATAGTATGTTGTGCTAAACTAGGATCAAACCCTTTCAGGTCTTAGTATTTCCAAGTGAAAACATTTTTAAATTCCTTGCAAAGATTAATAAATGACTATTTTTCATCTAAGGAACATACCTTTCCAAGAAACAATTTTTTTCCTTCATCAACTGAGATCTCTTCTTAATTATCAGCATGGATTGACATCTTAGTCTTGACCTTCCTTAATTGATCGTCAGTGTTGAAGATGTCTTCTAGTGTAACTAGACCTCGAGGTAGTTTATTTGTCTTTAACTAAATAATTTGGTCACCAAATAAGTGTTGTTATTTATCTTGATTTACTACAGAAAAATCAACTTATTGCTAGAAAAACCTACAGATTTTATCATCACTTTCAAAAACTTGCCAATTCAAATCATTATTAGGTATCGAGGGCTTGACAATTAGCTTTAGTGGGCTATTGTTTTTAGCATCTTTTCCTTAACCCCTAGTAGTGACCACAATGAAATCCTCCTCATTGAAATTGACTAAATTATGTTCAAGTGCTTTCTGAACATGAGTTTCTTGCTTCCCACTCTCCACTTTAGGCATGAACAATTCTTAAAATTGAGGTTGTGCAACAAGATTCATATTCAGAAAAGTATTTGGGAAACTTGTAGCTGAATGACGTTGATTGTAAGGTTGGCACCACTCTTATGTAGTCATGTTAACTGGGACTAAAGCCTTAGATGAACTAGGAGCGTTTGGGTCAAATTGCCTTTGTTGGTAAGGCTACATATAATTTTGATTATGTTGGTATGGCTACCAATTTTGTTGATTTTGTTGATAAGGTCCCTGATAGGGTCTACTAGGTAATGCAAGCCTATTCTTAATTGAATTCAGCTTATTTCCCATAGTCTGCAAAGATTTAAATACATAATCTGATGTGGCTACAACGAAAGGTTCTATGATTGTAACAGGTTGTGGAATAGGTGTTAAATCTATCAAAAAAGGCATTGAAGGCCTTGGTGGTAATTTTGTAGCTTGAATAAGACTATTTTCAGCTCAGATGGTGATATCATAGGTTGCTGGGAGTGTATCTCCTCCCATTGACTTTATCATAGTTTAGATATCATTATTTAATGCCCTAAGATAATAAAGGAAAGCGTGATCAGCTTGAGGCTTAACTCTTGCTGGAATTCTTTCCCAAGTTCTAGAAAAACAGATATTGAAACTAGACATAAATTCAATGGGATCTCTTTTAATGGTAGACAATTATTCTATGAGAGATAAATGATCTGAATTATCTTGAAATTGTTATAACAATTTATCACATAAGTCATCCCAAGTTCTAATGCATCCTATCTCTAGATTTCTATACCATTGCAAGGCTTTTCCTATAAGATATGCAGCTAAAAGTCTTAAGGCTACATCCTCATGAGTAATATTATCAAATACACATAAGGCTGCAAAATATTTAGTGTGTTCTGTAGGTGTCACCATATTTTCACTAGTGAATGATGGAAAAAATTTCATCGCAGAATTAGGGATGTCATGGTAAATTGGGATTACTAATGGGTTGACATTAGTAGAGGTCACAAAATTCCTTGGTGGTTGAATAGCCATTTGAAAAACTTGGATGTTAGTAGAGAAATTGATACATGGTGAAGGAATATCAAGAGGGTTGTCAAAACTAGGTCTATTATAAGGTAAAGTATCATCAACTCTTCTCCTTCTAGCAGAATTCAAAGGTAAAGAAAAAACCTCATGAGGGATTCCTCTTAACAATGATCTTGTAGTCACTTTAGACATGGAACATGTTGTAATACTAGTCTTAAATCAGTGTAACATAGTCACCAAAATATCTTTAAATATTTTGAATAAATTGTTGCAACTTGCTCCCTAAAGTAATTTTTGATTTGTTGCAAATTTGTGGTAGGTCTGATGTAGAATTTGTAACTTGCATGCAGATCTAATTTTTGGTCCCCACTGAGCATGCCAAAAATTGTTCTCTTGAAAGTGCACCTTGTAGAGAGATGGTTGCATAGTTTTTCTAAGCTTGCAAAATTTTATCTCTCTCTTTCATGGATACAATGAAAACACCTCAGGTTTGTAGGTATACCTATTTTGAGGTGAGTCTCCGGTATCAAGGCCAGTTCCTTGTTGATATATCCTAAATTTATATTTGAGGTTTAAGGGGAAAAGATGACTATAAAATAATTAAAACTAAGGTGATACACCAAATTTTTATGAGGGATTTGATTGATTATATGCACAATTGATATGTGAAAGAATTCTTGATGCATGAACCAACAATTTTTCTACAAAATGTTAAGAGCAAAACACTTCGAGGTATTGAGGGAGATTATCACATCAATACTGCTAAACTAAACAAGAACATTAATATCATGCAAAAATTACTAGATTTTGCAGCAGGGTAAGATGATTAATCAGGGAATTTGCATTCAAAAGACTAATAGAAACATACACAACGCTACAAATGATTTGAAAGGCAGAAAATACTTCACACTAAGAAAGGAAAACTGGCAAAAAAAATTCTTCAGTACTCCTATATCTTAAAATGTCCTCCTTTTGCTTTGCAAAGACACACAATATATAGCAAAAATAAATTTCACCCTCTTCTTAAAAATAGTCCTAAGGCTTGTACTCGCCCATGCATCTTATTTTTATCCTTTATTTAATAATAGATAAAGAAATAAAAATAGAGCATGTAAATTACAAATAGGCATTAATAGCCTTGATTATAATAAATGGTCAAACTGAAGTTAAATGTCCTATTTATAAGAAAAAAAGGGTGAATAATTTTCTTATAATAAGCTTGCTTGCTTAGCAAGTCTCTTTCCTTGATGCATGTGAATTTGTCTCCTTGTTTATCTTGTCCTCTTGTGAAGCATGTAAAAAATCAACTCTGTGTTTGTGAGTAAAATATTTGCAATACTTAGCAATATTAACATCCACTGTGGGGACCACCTATCCATGTGCACATGTTCTAATGTTGACATCTCTTGGCCTCTAATGGTCACAAGGGTGACATACTACAAATCAAATTCAACCTCCCTTGAAGTTGGGACCATCTTTTCAATCTATCCATGGTTTGGCCACCTTGGTGGACTCAACAATATATAAGGGTCGACCATTTTTTATTTTTAGAATGTGCACATGCCACTACTATAATACTTCGACCACCTTTTGATTAATGAAAAGCACATATGGTATTCTTTTTAGCCTTGGTATATTGCATAATGTATGTTTTAAAAGATCCACCTTTTCGGTGATCATTATTGGCATGATTTGATTGGTACTTGGATTCTTTTGAAGTATGCACTATAGTCTAGACTTTGATCAATATTTCAAAGATTAAATTGATTAATACTTGGATTGGCCCCTTCTCCAGGGTGACTCAACCCTTCTAATGCTTAGTTGAAACTGTGCACATTTAATTCATTTAAAGGCTTGGGCCCTTCCCTTTAGTAATTTCCTTGGCATTTAAGTTGTGCCCTTGTGGTTATGTGCATGGAATTCGGCCATTGATTTCACTACGCCATCGGTTATAGTTTGTTTGTGCTTCTAACACATGTATCTATTGTTAACCATGGTTGGGTTTGGTCCTTGATGAAGACCATCAATCTTTTTCCTATCAGGTTTGATGTCATTGATCTAAAACTCAAGTTATGGTTTTTAACCATGCATTGAATGTTTTCGATGGTGCTTGATCACTATGATTTGCATTGACAGTTGTAGATCAATCTCCATCCCTCGATATGTATACTTGTTGATCATGGTCATTGATCTCTGACTGTGGTTGAGTTCAAACTTAACTCAAATCTTGAGCTCAGTGGTAAAGGTCATTCAACCTCAATGATAACTTCATTATGGCTTTTACGTCTGCGAGCGAAGCCCTGGAAAATTTTTGACACCATTGTTATCCTATGAAGCTTAGCTTCCTTATGAGATCGATTTTCTTAGCTCGGTTCCTCTACATCTTTTATGGCTCTACTTTGTTTGATTTTTATGAGGAGGGTGTTGTGGGGTTTTTCACCATTTCCGTGATCTTTGAGCTTGGATTTTACTATAGATAGGTATTGCATTTGTATTTTATATGATCATTTCATTGTTAATTTTTGTTTTTAAACTCTCTAAAAGGTTAAATGGAAACCATTTTTTGATTATTTTGAGTACTGGATTATTTCCCCATTCAGGGTTATTTTAAAGGGTTCATGTGATTTGAGTTTCTTTTCTCATTGTGATCTCTCTAATCCCCTAACTGTTTATTGACTATTCTAAGATTTGCAAGGTTTATTGATGTTGTCTCTTGGCACTCGAGCTCTGTGGATTTCTTTGCAAATTTTCTCCTTAATAAAGGCCATGGTTTTTTATTGTTCTAATCCTTGCTTACTTGAGTTTTGTGATTTTTCTCTTATGATGCAATAATGGGATCACACAATGGTATTTATTGTTGTTTCATCTTCTACCTGAAGGGTTGATGAGCTCACCCTTCTAAGTGGTCATCATTTTTTATCACTTTGAATTCGGGACTATCACCATCATACTGTTTGGAAAAGAATGGTAAGTTTTTTTCTCTTAAGCACCATTTTTACTTGTCTTTTTCATTTCAACATTGAAACACTAATACTCATTTCTCATTTGCATTTTAATTTCATTTATGAGGCAACCTTGGTCTCTGAGCCAAAAAATTGTTTTGGGTCCTTTTTTTTAGTCCTGATGTAACCATCACTGATGGGGTTCCTCTCTTTGAGTGCAATCGGTAAGTTCTTGATCTCTGATCATGGTAATCAATTTTCATTGTCACCTCTACTTTGGAATATTGATATTCATTTCTTCCTTGCATGCTCTGGTTTTATGGCTCAACCTTGGGCTTCTTCTAGTTGAGAAACCCGTTCTGAACTTGATGATTCTTGGAGCTTTTATGGTTGATCAACTATTGTATTGTAAAGCAGTTGTCCTTTTGTGTTGCTTGGTTGTAGTATGAGTGAATATTCTTCTAGGTATTTGTAAAAAATGAAGAGATATGTACCTTATTTTTAATATTGATGGATTTCTTCATAGTTCCTTGTAAAATACTTGTTGCGTTTTGAAATCTATAAGCTCTAAAAATATATCAGTTTTGTGCATAATTGTAAATGTGGTGACCAACTTTGTATGCCATAAAACATTTGTGATCTCTAAAAATTGAAAATTCCCTTCTGTTTTGAATATTAAAACCTGAAGTAATTCATGATCTTGTATCATGTTTATTTTCTTGAGGGTTTCAAATGATACAGTTGTACTTTGATTCTTATTTTGTCAAAATGGATTCTGTTTGGAAGAAATTCTCATAGCCTGTAGCTGCATTTGTATTCTTGGACTCTGATGTTGATTCGGTGATTGAATGTTGAACTGAAATTATCAACTGCAATAGAAATGTATTTATGATATTTTGTACTTAAGATGCCTTTAAACCTTGCAAGTGGCTTTCTTGAAATTGCAAGTAGTTCTTCGTTTATTTTTTATACTATTTTAAGGCGTAAACCTTGACTCATATGCTTTGTTAAGATCTCTATAACTTTTTTCTTTTGCTTAGATGCTTTCTTTCGTTGATAGTAATATTTCTGGCATGCTGGAAAATTTAAAATGTTGATTTTCATGGCGAAGACCTAGCAAAATTTTCCCATAATTATTTCTTCTTTTTATTTCCAGCTATAGTAGTTGTATTTTCTGATTCAGAATACATAATATAACACTTTTTTGTTGAAGTTGATTTGGTAGTTTGAAACTGAAACATAATAACTATTTATCTTGATCATGACATGATTTTTTACTTTTTTGTATCACTTACTTGATTTAAATATTTCTTTTAAATCATGTAATAGATAAAACAACATGATGAGAAAGTTGTAAATGTCTATTTGACATGGCAAAGCCTTGTCAAAATTTTCCCAGAACCCTTCTTTACATTTTGTTTCAGATGTAACCATTTCTTTCCAGTTTACTTCAACTTCTTGAAATATGATTCTTCTTCTTTAGTTACAAACTGAAACATGTGCTTCTATTTATCAGTCCCTCTTCTGTACTATAACTTCTTCCATTTACAAAAAATATTGAGTTTGAGTTACATTAATACTTCTTTCCAGTGTGTACTTATGACTTGTCTATTCCTTGGTTGTAACCTGTACTTACACACTTAATAAAATAGTTAGAAAATACTTAGCCTTTTTGGCCTCTCTTGTATCGATGTTTCTTCTTTTATTTTCTCTTTCTTATTTCTAAGTGAGTAAATCATGTATGCAGTTTTATCTTCAAGTAAATTATATCTCCTCTTTTAAAGAGATTTGTATGCATGAACTAGGAAAGTATAAGAATATGAATTGATGTTTGAACTCGTACATGAAAGCTCATATTTTCTTTTTTTAGGGACATTTACTTCTACAACAAAGATGAATAAAGAACAAAAAATACAATGGAGATACTTCGAACAAATAAGAAAACCCCCAAGGCAATGAAGGGTTCACTCATACTCCTTTACTTTCTTTTTCATGCATGTGTACCTCTTATTTCAGTAACTATACTATACTTTTCAGTACATCCCATGGCTTGAGTGGGAGCATTTGAAATTCCTTATGAATAAAAAATTTAATTCTAGAAATGATTTGTGTATTTATTTCTACATTTTAACTTTCTGTATGAAATGTATGATGAATTAAACAACTCAGTAATATAATTCAATGTCTTAATCATGAAAGAAAGAATGTTAATGAGAACCTGTAACATTTGGTAATGAAATCTAATTTATGTAATCTGCACTTATGTTTTATGTCCTAAAACTCAACATTTCACCTATTCTGTAATTTAGGGTCTTCATCAAGACAACACAGCTATCCTTTGAGGCCTTGTGTTCTTTTGTTGAAGATAATATGAAATTGTAGAATATGTAATCTGTTACATTTTGTAACAGCACACATAGCTATAGATTTCATTTAATCATTAACTAATTCAGCAGTAACTGATAATATCAAAACTCCCTTAGCTTAGGTATACTTCTCCAATGCCTTCCATCGTAACGATGAAGTTTCGAGTTGCCCATTTTTGCACAAGTGCAAAAATTGTTAAAATGTTCCAAATCCTCAAGAATACGTCTCAGCCATTATCTAAATGGAGTAAAAAATGATCCCTAGAAGGTTTACTATATATTCTGGTTTTTCATCCCCATACCTAAGATATATTAGCATATTAAGGACATCTCATCCCACAGTCCCAAATTGTCTATCAAAAGTTAGGTACTTAACTACCCAAAATGATAACTTGTTTAAGGGTTTGGGAAATCTAGCTCTTGTGACCCCCTTTATGATTTTCTTAGTGTTATAAATATATTGAGGTTCAGATTCCCCCTCCTGTATCAAGGTTTCCACTAGTTCTTTTAGGGTCCCTTTTATAGGAATTGGAACATGTACAATCAATACCCCCGATATATTACTCATTGTATTGATAGTAAAAGGAATTACAATGATTTTAAATTTAGTTTTGGATTCTTCTAAATTTACAACAAATTTTCTTACCAATTGGTCATTATACCTTGAGAACATTTTCATGAAATACAGCCACCAGTTTGTCCAAAAATGGTCACCACTTCTCCATCTACAAGAATTTGCATATCATCATCTAGATCTAACTTCTTTTTAATCCCAATGGCAAAGAGGATGATTCAAATTCCTCCTTTTTCAAATTATTAATCTGTCAGAACTAGATGCATAAATACTAGATTTATCTATAGAACTCTTGGGTTTAGCTACGGAACTATTGGGTTTAGCTGTGGAATTCAAATATAATTCTTCTCCTTCTTCCTTGAAGTTTTTTGCAACTTCTTCTCAAATTTTTTTATTCCACCCAAATGATAGCTCATTACAAATACGCCGCCAAATTTACTTTTTCCATTGACATTACCCTCATGATTACTTACTTTTAATCATAATGTACAATGAATGACTCATCATACCAACTTCTTAAATCAAGTCTAATCACACATGCAAACTTATATTTTAACCTTTAATAAGATCAAGACATAATTACTAGATTTTCTAATGTAATCCCTCTACCTTAATGACTCATCATTCCTAAAAGTGAAAAAGGAAATAATATTACAAAATAAAGCTAGAATTTTACAGAAATTCCTTTTATTTTGCATTAGCCATTTATTGAAGAGACCAACAACTATTTCTGGTTTTCAATTGGTCTTTTGAGATATTTTTTATTTATTTTTGCAGAAGAAAATGCCATAAACTAGTTTTCATTCCTTCCATTTTCTTTTTTCCCTTTTTTTTTGTTTTTTAGGGAAGAGAACGCCATTTTCTTGTTTTCAATCTCTTCCCTTTATTTTGGATTCATGCATCTGATTATTTGATCATTTTGGAAGAACTGGGTTCCTCCATATGATCAAATTCTTTGTCTGTTTCAATCTGCTTCAAGAATTCAGCACTAGTAGGAGGATTCCTATAAAGTTTCAACCTGTGTCATTTGAACAAAATTGTCATTCTACTGCCATCAATGGGAAGTAGCTGAATAGATCCATTATCAAATATCAGTTCAATTTGATATGGTCCTAACCATCTAGTTCTCAACTTGACTTTGAATTGCTGGTACTTGGAATCAAATAGTAATGCCCAATATCCTATCCTAAATTGTATTTCCCTGATATATGTATCATTCCACTACCTCCTTTCATCTCGGTTATCTCTATCTGACGAAGTGCTTCCAATCTCAGCTCATCCATTTCATTGAGTTGTAGAATTATTTCCTTTTGTATTGCATCTAATTTAATACTTAATTTAGTTGTTGTCCTCAATGTTTGCAGTTCAAATTAAATAGGTAACAATGGATTTTTCCCATAGACTAACTCATATGGTGAGAAACCAGTTCTAGTCTTCTTGGTTGTATTATAAGCCTAGAAAATCTCAGGTAGTCTCTTCATCCAATCTCTTCTACTTGCCTCAACTATTTTGGTTAGAATATTTTCCAATTCCTTGTTTATTACTTTTTCTTGTCCATTTTATTGTGGGTGTTAGGGAGATGACTTCTTATGATTGATATTATAGTACATTGTGAAGTCCTAGATCATATTAGACATGAACTGTGGCACTTAATCTGAAACTATATTCCTTGGTGCACCAAACTTCATCATAATTTTATGCCAAAGGAAATCAGCAACAGCTTCTTCAGTTGCATTTTTTCGAGCTGGCACTTCTGCCCACTTTATAACATAATCTTTACACACAAGAGTGTGCTCCTTTCCTTGTGAAGGAGGACTAAAGGGGCAAAAACAATCCAGTCGCCACCTTTCAAATAGTTCAATCCCTACTTGAGGTTACAGAGGTATTTCATTGGTGAAAGTTGGTTGTCCCATCCTTTGACAATGATGACACTTCTTGATGTATTTATTCACATATTTATACAGAGATGGCCAATAATATCTAGTGCCAAGTATTTTTTGTGTTGTTATTTTCACTGAAAAGTGTCCTTCATTTGGTTCATCATGACATGCCCTAAGTATGTCAAATATTTCATCTTCTCTCACATACCTGCGTAAAACAAAATCAGGACCACATTTAAATAACATTCCATTTAACCATTTAAATTGGGCACTAGTTTTTATTAAATTCTTCATTTGTTTCTTAGTAAAAGGAGGAAACTTCCCTCTTGTAAGATAATTTTCCATATCAACAAACCATGGTGTATCAGCTAAAATAGTAAATAATTGTTCGTCTGGAAAGTTTTCCTTAACTAGATCTTGCTCCCCTATAGTGGTTAATCTTGACAAGAAATCAGCTAGCATGTTAGATTTTCCTAGATTATCCACAATGGTAATATCAAATTCTTGTAAAAGCAATAACCATCTAATTATCCTACCTCCAACCACTAGTTTGCTCATTAAGTAATTAATTGCTGAGTGATCTATATGTAAAAATATTTTGTACCTTGTAATATAATGTCTAAACTTATTAATTGCATAAATCACAACAATAAATTATTTTTCAGTGGTGGTGTAATTTCTGTCAGTGGGAGTAAGATTTTTACTAAGGTAGTAAATAGCATACATTTTCCGTTCTTCATCTTTTTGTACCAAAACTGCACCAATTGAGTTATTTGAGACATCTTTTTGGATGTGAAAAGGTTTCTCATAATTAGGTCTTCTCAATATTGGGGTAGTGATTAATTTTTCTTTATTTTATTCAAAATATTTTTTATACTTTTCATCCCAAAAAAAATCACAATCCTTGGTAAGTAAACTAAACATGAGGGAAATAATTTTATTAAAATCCTTGATAAAATGCCTATAGTATCTAACATGCCCTAAGACTGACTTGATATCTATGGGGGTTTGAGGAATAGGTAAGTATGAAATAACCTTGATTTTGTTTCACTTAACTTGAATTCCTCTTTTTAAAATGTGGTGTCTTAGTACAATTCCCTCATCAACCATCATCAAGCATTTCTCATGACTAAGAAACAAATGGTGTTGCTCACATCTTGTTAATATTTTGTCTAAATTTTTCAAGGCATCATAAAAAATTTCTCCATGCAGAGTAAAATCATCCATGTATACTTCCATACAATCAGTGGTTAGATCTACAAAAATTACTAGTACAACCCTTTGGAAGGTTTCTGGAGCATCACATAGTCCAAATGAAAATACCCTATAGGAAAAGGTACCCCATGGACAAGTAAAAGTAGTTATTTCTTGATCCTCGGTAGCCACCCTGATTTGATTATATCCACTAAAACCATCTAGGAAGGAAAAGTAATGTTTACCTGAAAGGTTATCTAAAACTTGATATATGAATGGTAAGGGAAAATAATCTCTAAATGTAGCTTTTTTCAATTCCCTATAATCAACAAAAATTATCCATTTTCCATTCTTCTTAGGAAAAATCACAAGAGGAGGAACCCACTGACTATATGAGATAGGGTAGATAAAGTCTACTTGCAATAGCTTTTCAATTTCCTGCTTGACTATGTCCCTCAAGGTTGGGTTAATCCTTCTCTAAGATTACCTAACTAGTTTAACATTTTTAGTATAAATGTGATGGGTACAAATACTTAGATGGATTCCTTTCATGTCTTTATAGTCCCAAGCAAAATCTCTAGTATGACCTTTCAAGACATCAAACAATTTAGCTTCTTGATCATTTTCAAACCAGTTGTTAATGTTCAAAAATTTAGCTAGTCAAATCTCAATTTGTTTGGTTCCAGCGTGTGATGAACTGATTTTTTGAAAATATTCCATTAAGGTGTTTAGTGGACATGAATGTGGTAACAACATATGATATACAACAATGTCTCTAAAGTTCCCTTGAGAAAGAATACTAGACAAAGGACAGTAGACAGAGTTATGATACTTATCTTGTCGTTGGTCAAACTCCTCATCACTGTTGTTTTCCAAACATTCCTCATTGTTCCCTGATATCTTTGAGAATAAAGCTACTGATTTTGTAGCTATTTATGCCCCTCTTGAAGATAAATCTCATTCCTCCAGAGTGAAATTATTTACATCTGCATGGGATTGTTGTGGTTCTGGAGATAAGTCTGAAGGTTCTGGAACTAAGTCTGAAGATTCCAGAACTAAGTCCGAAGGTTCTAGAACTATCCCCGATTGTTCCAAAGACAATTTGTGATCATTCAATGGATGATTAATCATATTTTCCATCTCCTGTACATGATCCTATAATGTAATCATAGCCAAAAAAGATGAAATTTGTTTATTAGTATCAAGATCATAAACCCATAATTGTTCTTGATTATCAATAAAATTTCATGTAGAAGGATATAAGGAAATTTGCTTAGAATTCTTGTCGTTTGAGATATCTATATCACTTGATATGTACCCAATCCAGGCAATAATTGTAGCTAACCATGGTCTACCCAAAATAATGGGATAACCAAGTGTTTTACCTTTTGGCTGTAATATAAGGAAGTCTACTGGATACTCCCATGACTCCACCATAACTTCCACATCTTCAATGATCCCTTCTAGTTTTGCTACCGACTGATCTGCCATCTGCAATATGGTGCTAGTAGGTTGTATACATGTTAATGGTAATGTTTTCAAAGTGTCCATTGTCATCACATTTATAGTTTCTCCCAAATCAACCAAAACATTATATATATATATATATATATGTGTGTGTGTGTGTGTTTATTTCCTATAGAGATATAAATAACAGGGCTTCCAGGATCCCCATTTTTGGGAAGTAAGAGTTTTCCTGCCAATAAATCATCAAGTTTCTCATCTACCTTAATAGTCCTAGGGTATTGCTTCTTCCTTCCAGATCTTTTCAAACATAACATTTTGATTAATTTGTTTAATTTAGGAATGTCCTTGATTTCTTACAACAATGGTATTTCAATATTTAGTTTCCTTAATTCCTGCACTAATTCGGATTCCTTGGTCTCAATAACCTCCCCAAATCTTTCTAGAAATGGAGTTTTAGTAAAGTTGTTATCTAACTGCTTCTCTATTTCTTTTTCATCCTCCTTACGAATAACTGAACTAGGGGTTTCCGTTTCTTCTGCCATCTTAGTAATTATAATAGATGGACTATTAATTATCTTTCCAAATCTTATTTGAATATCCTTACAGTCCATGGCATTAAGATCAACTAGTTTTTCTTGCTCTATTCCATAGACAGGAATTGTTTGTTTATTTTTGGGATTAGCCATTGGTTGTGTTTTTTTTTAACCACATTTGCAGTTTGTGAACCTTGTGCTGGAGAACCTATTATGGCCTGTAGATGATGGTTGGGATATGTTTTTCATTGACCGTAGTATTAGGGTTTCATCTAGGTTGTGACCAAGTGTAAGGGTTAATCTGACTAGACCGTGGTTTTTGGTGTCCCTGAGCATACCAAGCTTGTCCTTCCCAATCCTAGGGATTCCCTGTTGGTTGAGGGGTCCAAGGTGGTTATCCCTAATTTTTTGGTATTGTCTGAGCTACCCATGGCATCATCCAGGGATTAGGAATAGATCTTGGTATGAACTGCCCCTGGAAAGGTTGTCTCTAGACAAAGTTTACTTCTTCTATAGTGGATGAAGTGTTGGTTTGTTTAATCTGAATTTTTATGAATGGAAGAAGAGAAAAAACATTAGCTTAATGTTCCCTAGATTCACAAATAAGACACATTTCTTTTTTATCCAAAATACAATATCTTATTACATGCTTCTTTCTACATCTAGGATACTACATAGCTAATGGTTCAATATTAGCATTTGCTTTGGCTTGTAATCCATCCATGGTGGAAGTTAATTAAACGACGATACCTATTTTAAATTTTACTAGTTTATCCATAAGTTTGTTCATGTCTTGATTTGTATTTTTCACATTTTTTCATTTCCTAGGTCCACCCCTTGTTCTTGAATAAATTATACAAAGGTATTTAATATCATTCATTCTTAATTGATTGATGTTTCCACCTCCCATTAAGTGAAGGGCTTCCCTAGATTCATCATCCAAACCTTTAAGAAAAATGGTTTTTCTTAGCTCTTGTTGAAGTACAAATCCACACCTTTTACTTACAAAGAGGAATCTATCTAAATAATCTTCCATATTTTCATCCTCTTCCTATTTGATCCTAAAAATTTCTTTCTTCTTGTTTCTCCCTCGACAGTAGTCTTGGTATTTGTGTAGGAAGGAAATTTCCATTTATGACCAAGTTGTAATAGAATTAGATGTTAATCCCATAAACCACCCCATTGTTGCATCTTTCATAGTAGATGGGAACAACTTGAGTTTTTGATTTTCTATTTTGTAGTCATAAGTATGACAAAATAGTTTACATTTAAACAAAAATTGGTCAGGGTCCTCAGATGACATTCATCTAAATGTAGGCAAGTGTGTAGGTGAAGTATTCTTCATAGGTGTATCATCATCCTCCGACTAAATTGGATAGGTAAAGGTCCTATCAGGTTCTCTTTCATCTTCTTGTGGCATTTCTGCAGTATCTTCTAGATATTTTTCCTAATCAATGTGGTATGTGATCCACTTTGGTGAAGGTGAAAAGTCAAGAGGAAGGGGTTGACTACTCAATTGAGAATCAAAACTTTCTCTAAGAGGGTCTTGGGATATAATCCTTCTCCTAAAAGTTTCACTTCCTTCTGGTGATTGATCCAAAAATTCCAAAGGTGGAAGTTCTACTTCTTTTCTAACAGGGGACAATGGTGTTTCTAATTCCTTCTCAACTTCCATATTTGAATGAGAGGATGCTAATTATTCTTGTTGAGATATTTTTGGGAGAAATGTACCCTTTAAGTCTCTTAGTCTACTCACAAATTTTATGATAACGTAGGGAAGATATTTCAATAACTAGATGTGTGATTGTTTCTCTTGTTAACACCTAGTTAGATAATTCTAACTAGTGGGTCCCCAGAAATGGCACCAAAAATGATGGGTGTCATTATTCCCTTTATTTTATCAACTCTTGGTTGATGTCATATTCAAACCAGGGGTGTGTCTGAAGCTATATGCAACAAGAAGGATCTTAGTGATCTAGTAATTAATTGTAGGTATTTATTATTTTTATTTTCTAGGGAGTTTTAAAGTTTCTTTAAGAATTTCCTAGCCAAGCCTTATTAAAGCTAAACTATAAGAAACTTGCATAAATAAAAACTCATTGCTGAAATAAATAAATCTTTTAGAATTGAACGAACTATTGGAAATAAACACTCTTTGTAAAATGAAACAAATTACTGGAAATAAACACTCTTTGCAGAATGAAATAAATTGTTTGAAATAAACACATGTTGCAAAAGTAAACACACTTGCTTGGAAATAAACACGCGTTTGAAAATTTTGTTGGAAAATTCTTGCAAGGAAATAAGAGTCTAATCTACAACACCTGCAGGGACGACTAAGTAAAAAATTTCAACTAAATAATCAAAAGCACTTACAGAATTAATACTTAATATATTTACACGAATTGCTTAAAAATATAAATACCAATTAAAAAAGGATCATGTTTCTTAGAGGAGTGGGCCCTTGCTCAACCTTGAATCAGGATTTGAAAAAGTATGATTCTCTCAAAATGAAGTGGATATTTTATTACTGAAATGTTGTCTTACAAAACTTCAATGTCCCTATCCATATCGTATATCTCTCTATCTGTCTATCTCTATATATATGTATTTAATCTATCTATAGGTCTTTATGTGTATTTCATCATCCGAAGATGCATTTACATCCATAGTTGTTCTACTGATTCAAATACAACCGAATAATTCCCAAAATAGATATGTAATTTAGTAACCTTGCTGGACATACAACTGTGTGATAAGTTATCTCTAGATCTGGAGTATGAAAAATTAAAAATTTGTTGGTTTGCTCCTGATTGGAAGGCCCATTGATTGCTCTATCATCGAATGTTGTCAAAATAAATAGATTCCCATTTATTCCAAAATATTGGAGAAGTTCCAAAGCTAAAGGGAACTATTCTAGAACTAAATGTTAAAGTTCTGGAGCTATGCACAATAGTTCCGGAACTAAGTGTTGGAGCTTTGGAACTAAGTGCTAGAGTTCTGGAAATAATTTTTGGAGTTCCAGAACTAAGTGGTGGAGTTTCGGAACTATGTCCAAAGGTTCTAAAACTAAGCGATAGAGTTCCTTAGCTTTGTGATGGAATTTTGAAACTAAGTTTGGAGGTTCTGGAACTAAGTCGTATCGAAGCCAATGCTCCCAAAAATGTGTTGATTGCTTCATACTTCATTCTTCTGACTGATTGTGACCTATTTTATTACAAAAACTGAATTTCCACAGACTTTTTTAGGAATTACAAAGTTTGTAGACGTTATAACTAAATCTAAAAAATGATGGATAATTGCATCCTAACTTCTACTAGATCAAACAAAAGTCACAAAATGTAGTCAAAATTGATAAAAAGAAGAGTAAAATAAGATCATTTATTGTACATTAATGAGATCATTTGATTGTCCTAAAATACCATATGTTAAAAAAAATATAAAATAATGAGTAAAACATATTTTTTTAAATGAAAATTATATTTTTAGAAAGTTCATAAAATTATGTATTTTGTGTTAAAATTTCGTAATTTTACTAATTCATTAACCCTAATTACGTGGCACCTAAGTGGCACATTTTGACATAAAATGTGCCAAATAGGGAGGTTCACTCAATGGGGGTTCGCTTGAAGGGAGTTCACGTGATAATAACCCCCCTAAATCCTAAATCTGCAACCCACAACTATATAAATATCTATATATAACTCTGTGCTGTCATAATTATTTGAACCCAAAGGGGTTCACACAAAGGGGGATTTGCGCGAACCCCTTTTTTTGGCCTATGTGACAGTTCAAGCGAATAAGGTTTTGACGCGAACACCCCTAATTTCCCATCTTGCCCAACATCTTACTCACATTTTTGGGACACGAAATGGGACATAAAATTGTGTTAAAAATTAAAATTTATTTTTATTTTTATTTTTATTTAGTGATTTTTAATTTCTTCCAAATAAATTAATACATATTTTTACGTTTTATAAATATTTATGGTATTTTCAAAATTTAAACACCATTAATTTCCTTAACAAAGAAATATCACACAAAATAAAAAATTATTTGAAAAACAAGGTTTTTTACATAACATTAGAATCTCAAATATCTCATTCTTTTTAATGAACATCATCGTTAAATTTTAGAAATAGTTGTCCTATTAATTTGATTGTAAAAATAGCATATGAGTTATTCATACTATAATCTTCGGGGTTGTATTACCCACATTCTACACATTGGGCTTATACACGTGTTCCACGCTAGGTTTTCTATTACTTATTAGATTTTTTTGTAAAAAATGGATTAATATGGATTTAGATTCCCAACGACCTAGTAGTATGTTTTCCATACACACTTCTACCCCCAACATTCAATTGATTTTATTCTTATCTTTTGATGTGTGGATCCATCTTCGAATTCCCTTTGCAACTCATGGCATTTTATTATGTAAATTATAGTGAGAAATCATGTGTAGGACACCCTCCCATGTCATTTGGTGGTTAATTAATGTATCAATAAGGGTGATTCTGATTCTGCTATTTATTTGGACGAATCAGTTGATATATTACGTAAAACACAAATAGAGAAAAAAGTGGTGCCCAAATCTCAAGGGGAAGATACTTTTCCTCTATATACTCTTGGGTTGAACATGAAGAGTGAATTTGCTCCCTCTCTAACAAAGAGTTCTTTTTGGCCAATTAATTTTATTGAAGTTTATCTTCCGTGTGGCCCTCAACCAAATGATGAGAACAAAGATGAGTCATGAGTGGATGGTAGTCCCAAACAAGAAAATTGATTAGTTCTGACCCTGTTTGGAATCATTTTTTTTCTTTGTACCTGTAATGGGGTAGGCTCTCTCAACCCTCTTATATCCATAATATATAAAAAAAATATAATTTTTTCTTATTATATGTGAAACTACTCTTTTTAAATGAGAATTTGATATCTTATTTAATATTTATGTTTAATAGATAGAGTGTTTATTTAGAGAAAGACAATTCAACTTAATGCGGAAAATGAGGATTAAAATTATATAAGGGAAACAAAGACGAGATTTGATGCCCGTCTTAGACATTTTTGGTCTTTCAAAACATATTTTACAGTTCTAAAAATCAACTACACGTCCTGGGTGATGTGAATCAGTTTGTAGAAACCGTAAAAAATTATCATGATGTATCTTTATTAAACAATACAAAAATAGTAACAATATTAAAAATAGTTACATTTTTGAAGTGACAGCTTTACAATAATAAATATTTTATTAAAAATATACCCATAACAATTCAAATATTATATATTCCAAACATATCACTCCAAAAATCTGATTTAAATAGATATAATATTATAATAAGACGGTCAATTAAAATAACATACCTCAGACCTGTCCGAAAAGAAAAATTGAAAGACAGGGCCGGCCGTCAAATCTCAGCCCTGAAGGAAAAGACTAAACATTAATTTCTTATCATTATAATGACAGAAAAATCAAATAGTATATACTCATTGAAATGAACAAATGGTACTAAATTAGCGACGGCCAAAATACAAATAGCTGTCATTCGTTTTATATGTTGTAATTTAGCAGAAAGTCTTCATAGTTTAAAAAAAACTGGAATGCTAAATGACTGCAAAACGAACAAAATAGTACGAAGTAAACGTAGTTAGATCAATCAAACTCACCGTCCCTTGATTCGCGTTGTAATTTTCTGTAACACTTTTGTCATATAGTATCTTAAAAAGGATGGTGAAGAGCATAGATATTGACTTGAATAAAGAAATGCCGAAATTCAAGCCGCCCTGTTACTTTAGCATTATTGTCCTGTATTTTGTTTGTATAAAATTCCAAAGAGGACACGAACAATTGCCTTAGTTGTAATGACTTGTGAGGATCAACGGTCGCTTTCATTGGTTAGTCAAGGTTCCCCTCTTAACAAGTGTATTTGGTCATTATCATACATTCATGTTTGATTAGTAAGTGAAATGACTTGTGAGATATTTTATTGAATGTGATATATTCGAGATGAAATTATGGCAAATTCTGGAAAAGATAGGTAGGGGGGGCAAAAACGAAAGGAGATGTTGATATTGATTAAGACGAGGTAGATGATATGAATGTGTTAGGCAATGGAATAGGGTAATGTTATTACTAGACAGTGCCCCACGTGTTCTTTTGCAATTGATTTTTCTTAATCTTTATACCTTAGTGTTGAACGAAATTTATATTGATTTAGGATGAAAATTTTGAACATGTTATTTCATTTAATCAATTAGTATGGGTAACTAAAGCAGTGGAAATTGTTATTTAGATAGGGAATTATGGGAAGGTTATCCACGTTAAGTTACGGAATAAAGTAACAATAGGGTTAACAATATCTAAAGGGTGCATTCCATAGCAATTTTGTTATAAGATTTCGATTCGAGTAGAGATTTTTTTTTTAAATTGTTTTTTTTTTTCTAGATAGTTTGTGTTGTATGTATGCTTCAATTTAATACATATAATCAAGAGGACAACTATAGTGAACAATAATACATAGGGTAAAAAGTATGAAATCAAGAAATAGAAGTTTTAGGCATAGGTCAATTGTACAATAGAAAATCTAGAGCATCCCAAACATCTTACACACTAAGAAAATTGATAAATGGAAGCTGCAACCAAACACCATGGGAATAGTATTTTTTAAAAAGGTCGTCAATTGAAATCCTCAAATATTTATACCACAAATTGTTTAGAGGAAAAGAAATTTTGATTTTTAGTACCAAAAAAACATACAATAATATGCAATGTATATTAAATATTAAATTCGGGATTTACTTCCATCTAGACATCCGTGTTGCAAAACAATTTTGCCAACGTTTTCCAGAAGTAGAAATGTCAAAGCAATATTTTAAAAAATTGAATTTTGGCATGTCTAGAAGTTTTAGAAAGGGAAACATGTTTACAAATGTTCATCACTCTATAAGCGTTAAAGATATATATATTCTTTGCTAGCACTAACATAAGCAGAAAACAACATATAAGATTGAGTGACACCCTTATAACGGGGAGAACATGAAGCAAAGATTCTATCTTAGAAGATGTCTAGAAAGCTTCATATTGTTTCCCATGATGTCTGAATTCTCCATCTTCTTGAAACTTATAACTCATTTTGCATATCTACAAGCATACATTATATAGTTGTGGTAGTAGATTTCAATAGTTATTGTTGTATATGGTGAGATTATGTTAACAAACAAACCAATTGGTATGTTTTATAACTTACAAGTGCATACACATATGAATATATGCATCTATACACTTCTATAAACAAAAATACATAATGGTATTTGCATGTTTATTCATATAAACATATAAATACACATTATAAAGAACTATATATAGGTATACTTAGCTATATACATTCATGTATAACTCTACATTTCAATATATAAATATATATACACATATTCAGATATACAACTATATATACACTTATACAACTATATTCAGGTATAGATACATACTAGATGCGTGATCAACTCAACATTTGCATTGCGAACTATATACAATAAAATATTTCTAGGACGGTTGTTGAGGGTGTAGACATCTAAAATGTCGACATGATCAATTACCATTAATCTATCCCAAAACATCATCTAAATCCATATAAATTAATCACAAGATTAATTATTATTATTGTCAGCATTAATCCCTTTATTCTACTATTTCATCATTTATCTAAATATTCCATATTTATCATTTATCCCATTACAAATCCATTTTATCACATTTACCCTTTCATCATTTATCATTTATCATTCATCATTTATCTCATTTCATCCTTAATCCCTTTTATTTCATTATAATATCATATTATAATTATAATCTTTCATTAACATTTTATAGGAATTTAGTATTCCTACCACCTACCCTACACATCCCTACACATTGCATTTTAATGTAATCACACCACTAATCATATTTTATCAACCTAATCTAATCCTAATCTAATCACATCCTCACACCTCTAAATCTAGAGGCTTCTAAATCTAGAAGTCTCTCTAATCTTCTCCTTCCATTGAATTTTTTAATTCAATGGAAGACTCTTCCCTCCATGAATTTTGAATTCAAATTTCTAGATCCTTCTACTCTAGAATCATCTAATCATCTCATGCATTCTCCGCCCTTGATCCCAATCCAACATGGCTTCATCTTAGCCATCGAATCCTCCACTCCTCAACTATAAATGTAGCTCTCTTCCTCCATGAGAGGCAAACTTAAAAATCCATAGAAAACCTCTGCCAGTTTTAGCACTCAATCATCAATATTCAATCCAATCTAGCATCATTCATCCTTCATCAATAAATCATCAAGCAACCCAAGGGGAGGTGTTTCCTAAGTGACTCCAAAATCTTAAGAAATAATCAAGCATCTAACATCTTGAACACATCCAATGCAACAAGGAAGGAAAACTTCAACTTATAGGTAAGTGTAGGGATATTTCTCTTTCCTCCATCCCTTCAGCTCAATTTGAGGTAGCAAATAGAAGTGTTAGTTTGGGATTTAAATAGGTTTATTTCCTAGTTTTCATTTTATACTAACACCTTTTTTTGTTTACATTTTAACACCCCCTATGGGGCTTGCCCCCCAAAATTTTGATTTTTATAAACAAAATTTCATTTGAACAACAAACTATCCAAATTTGAGAAATGTTTGTTGACATTTACCTATTGAACTTCCAGTTTTACATGAAAATCTTCTGTTTTAGGGATTTTAACCTAAAATAGCACTTTTATAGACCCCGTGGCGCATTTACAATTACTTTAGCGCATTCTTTTACCCCTTAAAACCCCAAAATTCCATTTTTGAAAACAAAAATGTTTGTGCATAAAAAAACACATTTGTCACCTAAAGTGGTGCGTATGACATGTTTCAGCGCATTTGTGACCTGTTTTGGTGCATTTGTTTGGTTATTTGCTTGCCTACCCTCTGAGAGACAAAACTTTTGACCCCAAACTCAAAAATACTCCTCTTTTTTTTCCCAGAAAGGTATTGAAAATATCTATGCAATGAAATTTTTAATTTAGTATTTTGAAAGATAATTTATTCATGGTTTTAAATTTTCTAAATCTTATCATTTTAACTACACATTGAGTTGTATTTTCGTGTTCCAAATTACTAACACATTATTTGTAGCTTACTATGCTTACCAAAGATTAAAAAATCAATCTAAAACTAGTAATCCTTTTTGTTTTTAATCTCGTTTAGTTCAAGAAATTGGGGGTTATAATCAAATTGCTAATCTTTGTTTTGCAGGGCCTCCACTTGAAGTCCCTATTACATAATTTTAATAATTTTATCTTGTATCCATTTTCTTGTATTTATCATCTTTTTTTGTGTGTTTTCCTTTGTTTCTTGTTCATCCTCAAGGAAAAAATGTGTATGCTCTCATCTCACGTCCTAGTACAATCTTGAGGATAAAAAATGGCTAGCATTCCCATTTTTATTTTGTAGGGGAAGCATGATGTGGAAGTGATATCCATTTACTTTTCATAGTCCTAGGGGTCTTGTGACCATTGGCTTCATCTCCATGCATGTAGACACACCCCTTATTTTGGTGGGGTATAGAAATCCTTGAAGAGTTGTCATTATTGGCAGAGTGCTTGGTTTATTTAAGTTTGGTGTGAAGTGAGGGGCTTTCACGTCCCAATATCAAGTCCTTAGAAAACATCATTGCAACACAAAATTAGGCCGCACATACCACAAGGTGTATCGGGGACACCGCTAGTGAGATTTTACATCCTAGACTAGGAAACCTTTTGGCCTCAATCAAACTATAGTGCAAGGAGGCTGCACTCCCCAAGATAACTCACTTTCTAACCCCACAGTGACACATAGGTGGAAAGCCAATTATGCCACCACCATCAGTGTGTGGTATTAAAAGTGGGCTATCATTTTGATTTTAATCCCACGTGACTAGTTAGGGTGTGTGTTGCATGTTTTTGTGTGCTTGTGAATACCCCTAACCATCACATAAATTTAAAATTTAAAATAATCAAACATTATCATAATCATCTATGCTTGATCACGCAATCCTGGAAATAATGCTATCATCATACTTAATAAAAAACACCCAAATCCTAATCATATCACCATAAATCCTAATCCAAAACTAATCAGCTGCACATCCTATCCAACCATGGCCTTTGACTATCAATCCTCATCCTCTCCAAACCAACATTCGAACCCTTATCTCTTATCCAAATCCATCAACTAAGTTATCCCATAATCCCCCACCCATCAAAGTGAACCACTTCATGTTGACCACGAAGTCCCACACACCATCCAACATGTTAATAAATAAATATCAAACCTTGTTGGGGATGGGTCTATGTGGAAACATTTACAACTATAGAATATCAAATCCAAACCATGCAAATACGGATTTGAAAATCCCCACAAAATCTACAAAAGTGGAAGTATAAACAAGAATAATCCAAATCACATAAAAGTACACACACATTACACAACATGTACCGTTGTTCATCCAATGTGGGATACGTCCACCAAAAATAGAGATATCATATATGTAATATAACAAATCATTACAAACCAAATATTCTACACAAGAGTACATGTATCTCTTCAAGAGTATCTCTTGCTCCCAGATCTCCAACTGGATCTTCCTGTGTAGACTAAATTGTGCCTCTATACCACCACATGTGTCTTCTCCAAATCTCTAACCAGATCTACTTGAGTGCACTACAATTGTAATGCCTGCTAAAACAACCCACTTGAGACTCAAGAATTAGGCAGAAAAATTATGGGATAATTTTTTTTTGTATAAGTGTCTTTTGCCAGGTTATAAAACAATAGTTGCCACAAGAAAGGTTTAGAGGTCAAAAAAATCTTATCTCATACTTTTCGCATTACAACAACTATTAAATTTATAGGGTAAAAAATTAGGGTTAGAATATATCATTAGGATTAAAGGGAAATTTCTCACTCTCCAACCCTCTAACAGGCTTAATAGTTTCAACCTAAATTTTCTCAAAATTAATGGACTTTAAACCTTCAAAAAAAAATTCCCATTAGATTATAAATTTTAACACCTTTCCAATGATATAAAGAAGTCCTCCTAACTCCCCGTATTTCAAAAGTTATGGGTCGACAAACCTTGGGAGGAAAATTTTCCTAAGGTGGGCCGGCAGCCCTAGGGGAGAAAATTTTCCCCATGGGTGGGTCTGCGGGCCACTGAGAGAAATTTTTCCTGGAGAAGGAGCTAGGTTGGTGGGGATGTGGATGAAATTTCATCCTAGATGCGGTCAGCGGAGTGCAGGAGATGTTTTGGAAATTTTCCCGCTTGGGGGCGAAAAGCCACCTTTGCACCGGTGTGCCCGCAAGTCCACAAGGGACACATGGCGATTCCTAAGCCAATGTGGAGAAAACGGGGGTAGTAGGGATAAAATAATTTTAATTCCAAAAGGATGAATAGGATAAAATTCACCCGCGCCTCTGTCGACACCTCGCGATTGCACGTGAGAGATCCTGTTTGGCGGCGGGTCAGTGGGACCATGGAGAAAACTAGGAAAAGTTTCCAAATTTTAATTTCACAAGCACCAAGGTTAAAAGGGATTTCATGCCTTTCACAAAGCCTCATCAAGACATGTGGCAGCACCTGATTGGTTGTGGGCCTATAGGGATGCAGGGTAACGTAGAAATTTTTCCCAATTTTTTTTTTAACTTATATTGTTTTGATCAACAAGAATGTTTGCGGGTTAGCAAAGCAGTGGGAAACTTCATGCCTTAAGATTTTTTGGGATAAAAGTGCAAAAAGGAAGGATTTATCCCGTGGGTATGCCCAAGAATATTTTATTAATTAAATTCGATGGTTAGAAATTTTTTGAAGCCAAAATGAAGTGGAACTTCAGAAGGCCATAACTTTTGACTGGGATCTCCGTTTTTGGAAAACGAGGACTTTTTGGAAATCTATCAAAGTCCTCTTTCTAAATGAAACTTAAAATTAGAATTTTGATGAATTTTGAACGGTAAAGTTTAAGAAAACGTCTTTCTGTCACTTAAAGCGTGAACTGGACTGTTCAACTTATAAAATTTGTCTGAATTTTCCATAATTACTTCTCAACATGCCAAACAAGCATGGAGGATTTTTATTGGAAGATTTTAGGATAGATTACAAGGGTTAAGTTGTTTGGTTGATTTACAATTAAAAATATTTCCAATTGGACAGCAACGACTGTGAAACTGTTTGAGCCTAAATTGAAAGGTTCTATGGAAATTCCTTAAGTATTTTTTTTTCTTGGGATCATTTTGATCCCACAAGTTCCATTGGTATTTCAATTTATATTTTCAATGTTCCAGGTTCTCTCTATACCTTTTGATAAATTTTTGCAAGTATATAGTGAAATAAAGGATGGAGTTTATACTTGATCTTAAACAAATCTAGGTTTGCTTTACCAACTTGATATATGGAATTTATTCCAAATCCAACCTAACATATGAAGTTGGTTTTTTTTCAATTCAAGTATTCAAAATCCAGTGTACAATTCTGATTTCTAAATCATGCATTTCAAAAGAACATAGTAGTATAACATTTCTTTATGTGTATTTACTTTTCAATTTTCCAACCAGAGCTTTTATACTATATTTCAAACACAGATTTCCAATGAAAAAAAAGTAATTTGAGAAAGGTACGCAAATTCCATTAATTCAAATGAATCTTTTACGACTTCTTTCCCATTTATTTTCAAAATATAATATACAAAATACATATCTTTCTTTTTTGTTCACAGAACTAAATACAAGATATATTCTTCCATAATCACAACTACTTTCATAACTAAAACATAATAGCCTTTCCATCACAGATAATATACATTGTCATCCACTTCAAAGTGGTAAAAGGTTATAATAAGAAATAATCTCAACAATGACTGTCAAAATTTTCTTTTCCTCTGCTTCAGTACAGCAACGTGAAGATCCTCCATTTTCCAATTTGATCACAACAAAAGTAGGGAGAAAGGAAACGCTCTCCACCCAACCAAGACATCCAATGAAAAGGATAATCCATCCTTCTTCATTGGCCCCCAAGCCCCAACCACAACACAATAAGAAATGTGTTTCAACTCATGGCAACAATAGGCTTCCACAACACACATACAAATTCATATTTAAAACAAAGTCCAGAATAAAACTATAGTTTGCAACCACAGATGAAATACAACAAACAACACTCAGGATTCCTCATGCAAACGAAAGGAGAAATAAACTATGGTGGATGTTTCTTATGCCTCCCAAGGGGAAATGGGTATCACCACCAAAACATATCATTTAAAAACCCTGACATGCCCTTATGCCTTCCCTAAGTACCCCTTATTCCTCCCATTTCCTTATGCCTCCCCAAACCTCTTATGGTACCCTATAACGAGTAAAAAAATGGAAGCTACTTTTTTTTCAAGGTGGAACCCAAATCCCAACTCCCTCCACACTTATACCTCCCCATAACACTTATGTCTCCCCACAAGACTACCCATAGTATTCTCCTACACCTTTCCTAGGCCATCTACCCAACCAACCAATGAATAAAACAACACATTCACAAACTCAACCATTCACATAAGCATAAAAATGAAAGAAGAGCATAACAAGAGTGAAGCTCTTACGTTTCCATGATGGATTTTTTCCAAGTTCAAAATCAGTGAGCTTTATTCCAATGCAAGCAATCCAAAATATCCTCCAAGCACAAAAATTCAACAATCTTCAAACCCCTCTAAAGCAAGAGCTCTCAAACAACAAAATAATTTACCTAAGAATGAAGCATTCCAAGGTGAAGTAACCCAAAAACAAGCATGGAAATTTGAGTATATAGAAGAGGGAAGAGAAGAGGATGAGGTGGATCCATGTAGGATGCCACATCAGACATCCTTAACTCCAACACCCAAGTCAACTTCATTCTCCAAAGCATTTTAAAAGAGGTGGGTGAATAATATGAAAAATTAATTACACACTCCAAAACAAGCCCACACTCCAAAGGACTAAAATTAAAACATGTAATAAAAACACAATTAAAATTTACAACTTGACTTACAAAAATGCAGAATGAAAGTCTAAATTAAACTCTCCAACCATAGGTATGGTTGGTAAATAAATTTAAGAGGTATGGGACAAGTTTAACTTGTCCCACAAGCCTCCATAATCAGCCTCTAAGGAAAATTCAAATTTCCAAGAAGTTGCAGTGTTTCATACTCTAAAATCAGCTTACACATCACTTACACATCTCTTACAAGACTTAAACCAAGACCAACAACTCTATTAATTACATTCTCAAATCACAATTTAATTAAATAATGAAAAGGGAAAACACATACAACATTAACAAAAGACCAAATAAAAGAAAAGCATAAAGTCCCTTGGTCACATTTGAAGGTGATTCCCCCCATGGCAATCCCTAACAAAATCCAACACACACAAACAAATACAAGTTTCCACGGTGACCTTGTTGAATTCATCTAGAATTCTAATGAGGTTTGTCTCCAATGCCATGATGTTTGTTGTGCTATTTTTAACCTACAAAATACAAATACGTCCTTCAGCCTCGTAGCCACATCAGAACATCCAAAATGAATATAAATATAACTCCAAAACCATATATACATATGAATCACAACATCATCAAGGAAAACAACAATATAATTTACAGTTTTATCAAAAACTATATGATCATCAAATTAATTCAACTTTCTAGTTCTACTCAAAATATCCAAATATCACATGTTTGAACCACATCTATAATATAACCATGTCAAATAGTATATCAACATCAATATATAAAAAGTTTCCAATAATCATCATGCACCACATATGAATCAAAGTCCACAATAAATAATGATCTAACATCTAACATCATACTAAATCGAACTATAACAATGTCCATAATATAGTTAACAGTATAAGGATCAATATCACAAGGTGTCGAAGGGAAGCGGGCACTACAACAACTGTGCCTATGAAACACCACTAGATCTCATATAACTGAAGCTACCCTGCATCTACCATTATGTAACCAAGCTCTCATTATACTGTGAATCTACAAACAAGACCTCTAGAAGGGTCTACCAATGTGCAGCTGTAACTGTGCATCAAGAAATAATTCTCTCCATCATCACTACATCAACCTGTGCAAACATGAAGATAAATTCCTCTACAATACTAGATTCCTATGGATCAACAATACATCATGATCTCATGGATTTGTAATACAAGATCTCACAATATATGGATCTAGAAGAATGAGCAATAACAAGATCTCACAATAACCCGTGGAAATAACACGAAGAAACGAAAAGTTCTTTTCATACTATGAAAGCCATTACATGAGACTAAAAAATGAAAAGCAAATACAGTAGAAGATAATACCATCTTCTCACCAACAATGTACCTACACTTTCTTCTATTCAGCTTATCTCTATGAAAGCTCCTGTCTTTATGCAATATGTTTTTTATTTTTCTTCTTTTTCTTCATCCTTTCAACCAAGGATTATGCTCTTCTTAACATTTTACCTTATTCTAGCCTATCTAACCCTAGTTTAGGGCATAATATCCATGTAATTACATCCAAAAGATTTGGTTTAAAACAAAAGCTAGATATTAAATCCCATGACTTATAAGTAAAACACTCCCGCATAGGGAACCGATGTTGGTTACTTCCAGACCGGTATCACTCACTTCTTGACCGATGCTGGTCACTCTATAACCCAATCACTTTGTAATGCTTTCTCCAGTGAAGCTATTTAGCTACACAACCTAACAATCTCCCACTTGGAGATAAATTTCCAAAGCTCTATACATGTACTTATACATCACCATCCTCTACACACCATGAAGACAATCTATTAATTCCTTCAAATATTCCCTCAACAAATAAAAATATCTAGGAAGGTAAAACCATATTCTTAAACTGAGAAGATAAAACCATGACTCATTAAACCTGCACGAAGCTACAAATGATTCGTGACACCAAGCATAAATCTCCCATTAAATCATAACACAATACCAATTGTTGGTATTAGGAAATCAAGCCAACCAAGATCCACATGCAATAAGCCATTATGATTAACAGACTTACAAGATCTCCCACTCAAATTGAAGTACTGAGCCTCTATCACATCCATAGCCATACCTATAAAACTAACCATGTTCTCCATTGATCTATCCATGTCACCATGCAACTGACCAAGAAAATTCAAACCAGAATATGTGAAAGAAAAACAAGATCCTGGGTAAAGACATCCCAAATTTGTTCTACCTGCATCAATGGGTGATCAATCCACAAACATACATAACTCAAAGAATCCATACACTACAATCTGTAAATCCAACCTTGCATAAACAGCTATCATGTCCAATACACTCATTTGTATATAACATCTACCATGGAGTAACATAGTAATCAAGAGGAAATATGTAATGCCCGTGAAAATGACCTCTCGAGACTTAAGAACAACCTAGGTTTAGATAGAAAAATTATGGAATAATTTTTATTTTTTATATTTTGAAAAGCGTGACCACTACAAGGCTTTAAGCAACATTTGTCACATCAAAGATTCAAAATCAATTATAATTAATAAATAAAATTTTCCCATTATAATAAATATTAAATCCACATCACAAAATTAATGAGTGTAATTAATCCAATATAGTTAAATTTGTCTTAGGTGTTAATTTAATAAATAAGTAAATTCACACTATATTTAAATATTCCTTAATTAATTTTAGAGGGTTAAAGGGTCCAAAACAATTAAGTGCCCAAGGTATTTAATTTTACTAGGTCTAAACAATAGCCAAGGTCCTATTTACATGGGTTAGAAATAAAAACATTCTCTTATCCCCTAGTGTGACCCTTCAAAAAGGTCAACCCATGCTCTAGAGTTGCTCATGTAACTTAAAAAGGGGTAATTTACCACTTACCCACTCTTAGACTCATGTTTATAATTCAACCTAAATTTTCACATATTTACCACACTTAAGGTTTCTAGAAACCATTTCCATTAGATAGGAAATTTCTTCCCCTTTCTCATGATATAAACAAGTCCTCCTAACTCTTCATATTTTTTAAGTTATGGGCCGGTGGACCTGGGGAGGAAATTTTTCCTGGAGGCGGTCCTGCAGGCCTGGGGAAGAAATTTTTTCTAAAGGTGGGCCAGTGGGGAGACTTAAGATTTTGTGCCATTTTTCAAAAAGGTAGAGTTTGAAGGTGCAGGCCCGCGAACCCACGGAAGTATTTTTTTTTCAAATGCGAAGGATGTGGGGCCACGAAGGAACTTGTGATTTTTTGCATTCTTGCAAAAAGTACCCTAAGTAATTTTCGGGCCCACAGATCCGATTTGCAAACATTTCCTTTTTTTTTAACAATTAGTTTTTTTTTCAAACCAACTAAAGTAAAAAAATTCAAAAGGCCATAACTTTCGATTGGAAGCTCATATTTGGGAAAATGAGGACTTTTTGGAAAGGGCTTGAACTCCATTTCTCATGGGAAACTTCAAAATTCATTTTCATCAAACTTAGATGGGTGAATTTTAAGAAAACATCTTTCCTATCATAAAAAATATGAACGAAACTTTTTCAACTGCCAGAATTGGTCTAATTCGCTATTCTTTGTCCTTCAACACCCCAAACAAGCATAGAGAAATATACATGAAATATTTCTAACTGATTGCAAGGATTAATTGATTACTATTGAGATTTCAATAGGAATTTCTTTTCTTTTCTGTGAAATGGCATTATTATGCCTCTTGCCCGATTATTAGAGTTTCGAAAAAATTACTAGGGCAATGCAAATGTTTTATGATGTGTTTTATTCATCCTTAGTTCATTCCAAGGTTTCACTGTCTTTCAAGTTGTAGAGTACTCTGTATATTTTCTAATATTTATTTGTAGGCTTTACAAATAATCCAAATGGAAAAACATACTTAATCCTGAATTGAACTACTTTTTGTTATCATACTTTAGATATTTAAGTTCATTCCATTTCAATTTTACAATGCTTAACTTTACTTCAATCCATGCGTGAAAGCCCAAAATATAGTTCTACTTTCAAAACATGCATTTCAAATGAAATAAAGAATGTAATATTTCTTCATACATAGTTATTTATTTATTTATTTTCAAACGGATATTTCACAATATATTTCAAACACATTTCAAATGAAAACCATACAATTTGTGGTAATTAAAACAACATCTATTGAACTCCAATTAATCCTTTACAACTTCCTTTTTCATTCACAAGTACAACTTACAGAATATACATCTCTCACATTCAAATTTAGGTTCCATTTCTAAAACAGAGCAACTTTCCACCACAAATAATGTTATAGTTCCATCCACTTGAAGTGGGAAATTTCACAATAAGGAAACCAAGGAGAAATTGTAAAAATTTTCTTCATCCTCAGCTCCAAAACAACATCAGGAAGATCCACTGTATATCTTTTGATCACAACATAAAAAGGAGGAGAGGCAATTCTCTGCACCCAACCAAGAATTCCAATGAAGAGAATAAGTCGTCCTCCTCAATGGCCCCAAAGCTCCAACCACAAAGCAATAAGAAATGTATTTCAACTCATGGAAACAAACTGGCTTCCACAACACAAAAACAGTTTGCACAAATAGAACACAATCCACATGAAGAACAAAAACAACCGCATGAAGAACAAAAGCAAATACTCTGGCTTCATCATACACAAGCCAAAGGAGTAATACCCATGGGGGGATCTGATTATACCTCCCAATGGGGAAATGAGTGTCCACCTTAGAATAAACCAGCCAATATATATATATATATATATATATATATGTATGTATGTATGTATGTATGTATGTATGTATGTATGTATGTATATAAAATTTCAAAACCTCTAATTACCCTTATGCCTCCCCCAAGTACCCCTTATACCTCCCATTCTCTTATGCCTCCCCACACTCTTATGGCACCCCATAACGAGTAAAAAAATGCAAGCTCTTTCTTTTACAAGGTTGAACCCAATCCCAAACTCCCTCCACAATAACACATATACCTCCCCAAAAGTCTTATGCCTCCCCACAAGAGATCCCCGCAGTCTTCTCCTACATCATACCTAGGCAATCTACCCAACCAGCCAACAACATACCAAATTATTCAAACATTCACATATGTATAACAAAAAGGAGACCATTATAAAGAGCCAAGTTCCTACCTCTCCATGGTAGAGTTTGCTCCAAAGGTTCAACAACAATATTTTTCCAATCCAAACAGTCCAAAAATCTCTAGCAATCCACAAGCATTCAACAAAATCTCCATCTCTCTTCCAAATTACAAGAGGTCAAAACCAGAAGAAGTCACCAAATGAAGTAACCCCCTCCAGTCACCCCCAAAACAACAAAAGAATTCGAATAATATAGAAAAGGGAGGGAGGACGATGAGGTGGCTCCATGTAGAATACCACATCACCCATCCTCCACTCCACCTCACAAATCAAATTCAAACTCCAAATGACAACTAAAAAAGGTTGGTGAATGAATTCCATTTTACTTACACACACACAATCCAAGTCCACACTCTAAGGACCAAAATTAATTTCATGCAAGAAGGTGAAAAAAAAGAGTTACAACTTGCCTTCCCAAAATACATAATAAGGCCTAGATTTGACTCCCCAACTCATAGGTAGGGTTGGTGTATCAATTTAAGAGGTGTGGAAAAATTTTAACTTGTCCCACAAGCCTCCAAAACCAGCCCCTAAGGACAAATCCTAATTTCAAAAGGAAGGAGGAGTGTTTCACACTCAAAATTACTTACACATTACTTACAACACATAATCTAATATCCATCAACTCTACTAAATGCATTCTTTTGACCCATTTTAATTTATTTAACAATATGATTACTCACTAATCTAGACACAAATAAAATAAATAATACAAGGGAAAATACATCACTAAAATTCACATACTAAATTTAAACAAAGGAACTAAATAAAAGAATACACATAACCCCTTGGTCACATTCAAAGGTGATTCCCCCCCATGGGGACACCTACTATCAATTAAAACACACACACTTAACAAATACACATTTTCACGATTACCCTTGTTCAATTCATTTAGGATTCCAATGTGGTTTGTTTCCAATCCCTCGATGTTTGTTGTGACATGTTTACCTACAAAACACAAATACCTTCTTCGGCCTTGTGGTTGCATCAAATCATCCAAAATAATTATACAATAATCTCCAAGGTCATATATATATAAATACAAACATCATCAAGAAAGTAACGACATCATTTACAATTTCCTCAATAACTATATGATCATAAAATTAGTTCAATTTTCCAGGTTTACTCCAGATGACAACATATCACATGTACAAAAAACATATATATAACCATGCCAAGCATTGTATCAACATCAATATATAATGTCTCTAATAATCCACATGCATCATATATGAATCAAATCAATCACACTCCCTGATCTCTAATGTCTAACATCATACCAACTCGAAAGCTACAGTAATGTCCATAGTTATATTCGATAGTATCATAATCAGTAAAAAAGGGTGTCGAAGGGAAGTCATCATCCCCTACTAATGCTCAAGGCATCCATGTGAAAATCAAACATCTGCATCATCATAGACTCACAAAACTAAATCTATCCACATGTATAAACTCACCATGTACATCCACCCATATCACCAATTTCTCCAAAGGCTCCAAGTCTACCACGGACTAACTCCAAATCCAAATATGAATCCTATGCTCATCAATGTCAATAAAAAACATCCATGTTAAACCATGGAACTAATATTAAGTGCAAATACTAGGAAACATGTCATCAACATACTTTGTAAAATCAACCAAGATGAAAGCAAAACAAAGGGCACTATCCAAAAATGATAAATAAAAATTATTGTCAAACCTATGACTTAATTGGCCGCGATTAACCCTAATTGAGACCAATCTTTGTAAGAGTCATATTTTTTGTTCTACACCCTTCAAACTCTAAAAATGTTCTCTATCATCTAAAACCCAACCAAATAAACCAACAACTGTAATCCCATTGGAAAATCCAGGCACCACAACAAAACCAAAAGTAACATCACAAAGAAATAAACTCAAAATAATTTCAAAGTCATGACTTCCCTCGAAAACCAACTTATGCCTCCTGCCACTCTAAATAGTATCAATATTCTCTCACTCTACATGTGCATCTTGCATCCAATCCTGTAGTGCCAAAAATGATGGTTTTATCCCACTGAAAATGAAATCACGTACACTTTTTCTAACACCAAGCTCAAAAGTTAATATGTTAGTGAGAATAAAACCATATGAAATAAATATAAAATTGGTTCCCTTTCTTCTCTGAGAATACTTATACATCACAGAAGTCTGAACTTCTTGTGAAGCAGGTGAATCACCTTCTTTCCATCTATGTGTACTCAACATCTCTCATTACCTGCAATTGTGTCTAATCATGAATTTTCATTGAGGATCTCATCCTTAGAATAGAAACCCTTGTCCTCAAGATTCCACACAACCCAGAAATAAAAGTCAAACAACACCAAAAACCATGGTGTAAATATGTACACACTATCTAAACATAATATCAGTTTCTCCAAACAAAAGAAATAAAACATGAATCATATAGAGACACCTAACTCAAATTATCAATGGAATTACCAAGCCAACTCTATCCTCTTTCTGATCTAAACCATGAAGTTATCTACACAGCTTCTTCCATGTACACTATGTGCAAGAAAATTGATCCTCCAAACTAGGACACAAAATCATCTTCCCTCACTTGTTGCAAAAAAACTTGTACAAATAATCTGCCATAGAGACCGATCATGACCATCCCCTAACCAAACATGGTTCCTCTTTGACCAACCTCATTTCTTAAACCGATGTCGATGCTGCTGGAATTAACCTAACACCACAAAATTTGGCATAAAACATCACAACAAGTTCCTAATTCGACCAAAGCCGATAGTTAAGCTAGGTCATTCGTTTCAAGAAGCATCAAAATGGTACAAAACCACTATAGTAATAAACCATGCAATAAATTGCATCAAGGTGAAATACCTCACCTTACAAGTACCAAGATACTAAACTGCATCTTTAAGTGAAGAAGTCACCTCTCCGATGAAAGCCCTATCTTTATTTTGTGCTACAACCTCTCAACCGAAGACTCATGCATCTAACTGCACCAAGGAGGCATATCTGCTCATTTTTTGTCTCTAGATATGTAATCCAAAACCATACATGTGTGATTAAACCATATGATACAAAACCAAGATAAAACCACACCTCAATGATTGGATCTACAATCTGACTACCATGATTGTGCCTCTAAGAACAAGGGACACCTCAATAAACAAGATACATTCCATGCATCTCTCTTTTTCTTGAGACATGTGATTCTGTTTAAAAACTAAGCTTCCCTATAATTGACCATGGTCACCCTGTCGACACCAAAAGCCACTTAACTGATGCCAAACACTGTAATTTCCATAAACCTTACTCTTTCAACTCCCACTTGAGATTCAATCTCGTCTTGCGATTTTCACATTAGGGAAAACAAACCCTGCTCTCATAAATGTCAGGAATAACAACTAACAAAATCTTGAAGCAAATCCTTGCTCTGAAATAACCAAGCTCTGATACCACTTGATGGGGATGGGTCTATGCGGAAACATTTGCAACTATAGCATATCAAATCCAAAACATGCAAGCACATATCTAACAATCCCCATAAAATCTACAACAATGGAATTATAAACAAGAATAATCGAAATCACAAAAAGTAAACACACATAACATAACATGTACCATGATTCACCCAATGTGGGCTACATCCACCAAAGACAGAGATATCATATATATAATATAACTTAAGATTACAAACCAACTCTTCTACATAAGAGTACATGTATCTTTACAAGAGTATCTCTTCCTCCCATATCTCTAACTGGATCTTCCTGACTAAACTTAACTATGCCTCCATACCACCACATGTTTCTCCTCCAAATCTATAACTATATCTACCTGAGTTCACTACAACCATGACTCTAAAACACCACCAGATCTCACATACCTGAAGCTACCCTGCATCTACCACTATGCATCCAAGCTCTCATTGTATTGTGAATCTACAAAAAAGATCTCTATAAGTTTCTAACAATGTGCAACCATAAATGTGCACCAAGAAATAAGTCTATCCATCATCACTGCATCAACTTGTGCAAACATGAAGACAACTTCCTCTACAATACTAGATTCCTATCGATAAACAGTACATCATGATCTCATGGATATGTAATACACGATCTCACATCATGTGGATCCATAAGAATGAGCAATAATAAGATCTCATAATAGTGTTTCGATCTACTAAGAAGAAACACTAAGTTCTTTACATATTATGCAAGCCATTACATGAGACTAAACAATACAAAAGAAATACAATAGAAGATAATATCATCGTCTCACCAATAGTATACCTATGTTTCCCTTCTGTTCAACTCATCTCTATGAAATCTCATGTCTTCATGCAATCTGTTTTTTCTTTTTCTTCTTGTTCTTCATCGTTTAAACCAAGGATTATTATCTTCTTCACATATTACCTTATTCTGACCTATCTAACCTTATTTTTCTAGCTTATATAAGCATAGAAAAAATTAAGGCACAATAGCCATGCAATTACATCCAATATATTTACTTTAAAAAAATCTATATTAAATCACGTGACTTATAATTAAAAAACTCCCACACTTGTAAATAATGTCGGTTAACGCTTGACTGATGCCAGTCATTGTTTGACCGATGCCGATCACTTTCTGACCGATGTCAGTCACTATGTAATCCACTTTGTAATGCACACTTCAGTGAATATATTTAGCTCCACAATCTAACAAACCTAACATCCTTCCTCAATCAATCCCATCCTCATCATCCAAATCCACCATCCCATATCGATCCTAACATCCTAAAAACCATTGAACAACTTAATCAACAAATATTTGATCTTCAATCTTCAATCAACAAATCAACTCCTATAACATCACTCCCTAACCAAACACATGCACAATCTAGCCTTCCTAACATCTCAAATTCTCATGCCATTGAATTCCTCATTAATGAAGTCAAATCATCCCAATCCAAACCAATACTTTATCAACATAAACCATTATCCCAAAAATCCAATTACATTGACTGTTACAACATCACTAACTTTGACCTAGACCAAGAGGACCTCCTTTACATCCTTGTTAATCTAGCTACCATCCCAAGTCCACACAACCATCCCAATAAAAAACTTCAAAATCCCTTATCAATCATCATGACCTCCATCTTCATCCCATCAAAAATCATATAAATAATCCACCATCATCCAAAACCTCAACTCCTAAATCCAACCATTACAAAACCTACCATTGAGTCACATTCACATATCCACAACAATCACAACAACTTAATCCTAAATCAATATCACCTACATCTCATCTTAGTCCTCCATCCTCATCATCTTCATCACCCCAATCCAATCCTACGAACTTTCTCTTAGATTGTCCCACAATCCCTAATCCACCATCAAATTTAGCCCCTAATCCTATTTCATCCCCTCCATCACCTAAGCCTCACTCTATCCAAACTATCTCATCCACCGTGACTTCTAAGTCACCAAATCCTAAGCATAAATATCCAAATTCAAATCCTACCCAATCTAATACGACTCCTATTTCACCTTCGTCTACTTCTTCCCCTAAATTGACTAAATCTAATGTGGTTCGTACACCACATTTGGATAAAAAATATCCTTCATCTTCAACATCATCCAAAGCTCCTGTGACCCCCACATCACACCCATCCCATTCATCTAAACCATCCCCTTCATCTACATCTATCAATATTAAACAATCTAATCCTAATCCAAAACAATCTACCTCAAAACCACGTAATCCAACCAATCAAAAAACAATGAAATCTACTTCAAGCTCAACGTCCAAACCATCCACTCCGGTCTCCAAGCCTAATTCATCCCCTTCATCTTATAAGCCGCAACAATCTAATCCAACTCATAAATCCAAATCAACAAACACATCTCATCAACCACCTAATCCTACACCATTACTTCCTAATCCCTCAATACCATTAATTCCTACTCTATCCAAACCATTTAGGCTAAACCACTTCACTCCTTTACATAAATTCTTGACCACATATTCCATCATCTGTAAACCTTTAACATAATCATCCATCCCCAAATAAAATCAAACAATCAAAACCTTCCCAAACCATCTTGGTATTGGGAACACTATTATTGTGACTTCCATTGCACCCATGGACGTTTGACCAATCATTGCATGAAATTTAGATCTTATGTCCTAAATCCCATTAACTAAGGAATTCTTATCATTGTACCTTTATATCTACCACCTTTCCATACCAATCCCATCCCTAAATATCATCCACCATCTAAATCCCACTCTAAATCAAAACTTTGTCAACCATCCAAATCTCATTGTACATCCAAAAATATCTCACCAATAAAAAAACTAAAAAATTCTTAGCTCCCATTCTTCATTAAATCTGACCTCTTACTGGATGACAAAATTACAACCCCTCAGTGTCATGATGATCGCATGGCATCATATTCTCTATCCACTTCATACCCTATAGCTAAAAATATGTTTAATAAAATGAAACTTCAAGGAAAAGACTTAGGCATCCATGAACAAGGCATTCACGAACCCATATCCCTTCATCAAAATCTAGGTCATTTAGGTTTAGTATATAAACCTAAAAATAATAACGTCCCACCCAATACTTAACCAGAACCCATTTCTACCACCCCTCTTTTTGATCCTACCCTCCCAACCACTAAACCCAATCATAAATCATCATATTCTTCTACAAATACCAAACACCTAAAAATTGATTGAGCATATAATTCATCTCCCATGCAATGATATTATTTCCTTCCCACTCATCATCATTCCATCCCACATCCCAATATCTTTGCATCTAATCCATTCTTATCATCACATTGATTAATATCCCATTCCACTCCATTCATCTAAACACTTGATCATCTTGTTCCAACATGTTGTAATATTACAAATGTGTGACTTTTTTCTATCATTACCTCCATCATTCGAGCATCATTGTCCTCCTACAGATCCATGCACTTTAACAAAGTTAATCAACTTGTGCTGAAGACACTTGGGTACATCCTTGGACACTCTAGTCAATGTCGTCACTAAACTCATTTCAATCTCCCCATCATGCCACTAGTGATTCTTAACCCCTTGAGAGTTTTCAAGAGACTGAAATATCTTTATGCAAAAAAAAAAAAAAACGATCAAAAAAATCATATAAAAATTAAAAATATCAAATTAACTCCAACTCAAGACTCTCTCTAGGGGTGTTTCTAGCAACTATTTCAAGGCTATGGACGTATAGCTAATAGTAAATCAATGTTATGATAACAATCAGATGTATATTCATCAGGGCTATGGATGCCTTGCTGGTAGTAGAAAAATGCATGGCTTAACCTTCCATTTACCTTCCATAAACATACTTGACTTAATAACTCCATATACATTGGCTAGTTTTTCTTCACATACTACCCATTAAATTTTCACTTTAAACAGTAATTACACCTCATAATCACACACACTTAAATCTCGCAGATACATGGGGCTTATATGTTACCAGGTATTGATTATACCTCGGTCACACTTTTGTTTTAGTCCCACTATTGACTTACAACATGTGTCATAGGCTCATCTCTTTTTCATAACTAATGTTATTTTCCTTCCATTCATCACATCCACATCATTTTTATCTTAGGATCAAACATTCATGGAAAGATGACGATCATTTCCTTTTCATCCAATACTCCTCGTGATGAATGGGGGTAACCTTAATAAACCTAAGGTATAATCAAACCCATCCATCCATCCTCACCATCCACCCTACTTTATACTTGGGGGACTACAAAATTTATACCTCAATCCATCCCCTTTATACTTGGGGGCATATCTTATCATCTTCCATATCCCCCATCTTATCCTATACCACATCACTCATCTTATCTATCTATCTCTCATCTCATTTCCCACCTATCCTTTACTCCTATCAACCAATCCTCATTCTATCATTCAATAAAAAAATCCTCCTATCCTCACCCTATCCTTCAATCCAAAATAATCACATCCTCTCCTATCCAGCGTATCAAATTTCCCTCAATCCCTCCCTTTCATCTTATCCCAAACACACTTCGGGACTTATAGGAAAAATTCAAATCCCACCTTAAATTCCTTCCAATCCCCCATCACTTATCCCATCCAAAATCTCAAAATCCAACATCCAAAATCCAAACACCCAAAATCCAAACATCTAAAAATCAAAGCATAAAAAATCCAACATACAAAAATATGACATCCAATCCAACATCAAATAATCTAAACATACGCATTCCTAAATCCTAAATCTAAAAATAAAAAAGTTTAAAAAATACAAAAATTCATTGCGTCTTTTTGTTTGTATGTGTTTACTTGCTTGTCTGCATTTACATTTTGTCCGATTATATGAAGCTGATTTTGTTTATTTTTATTCACACGGATGGATGATATGAGGACCATCATTTTTGATTTTCATCCATCTAATGATATGACGACCATATTTAATATTAAATTTTCCAATGATATGAGGACATGGGCATTTGGTAAACTCAATCATCATGGTATTTATACCTTGGTGCATTTTACTCTATGCCACATCAATCATAATTACTAATGATGATAAAAGTAGGAATTTTATTATAGCACACCCCCTATATCATCATTTTTTTATTATTATCATCATCCACACCTCATCCTTATCATCATCTAGCTAACTATCAAGCATCATTCTATCCAATCAATCCTTCATCACTAACTCAATATCCATATCCAAATCTTATCGTCTCGCATCCAACATAAAAAAAAACCTCACCCCATGATTGGGGCATCTCAATAAATAACATATACAAATCCAACGTCCTCAAATCCGATATTATCAAATCCAACACCCTTTAATCCAAAATCCTAAAATTTCACCATTGTCATACCTCATTTACTAGGGCATCCTATAATAAAAAATCCTCAACATCTCAACCCCTTGACTGGGGCATCCTATAATCCAAAATCCAATATCACCTAATCCTCTCATCCTCCAATATCTCCTAATTGTTTAATACTCTAATATTCACTCTTCTCATAATCTCATCCTCATCTTCTAATTGTTTAAATCCTCCATCTTCTCTTCCTCTCAATCCTCAATCTTCTCAACTAACTTGGGCCTCTCGTCCTTTCGAGTGGTTACCTGCCTCGTTCCTTCACACCTAACCCCTCAAGGGGAAATCAAAACAACATCCTAAAATTTTCTCTTCTTCTTTTTTAAATTTTGATTACTCCACAATAACACTTCAAAGAGGAGCAAAATGAAGACATCTAAATTGTCGACATGATTAATTATGATTAACTTATCTTTCAACATAATCTAAATCCACATAATAATTAATTGCAAGATTAATTATTATTAATTTCATCATTAATCCCTCTATTTTAATATCTCATCATTTATCTAAATATTCCATTCTATCATTTATCCCATTAAAAATCTCTTTTATCACATTTACCCTTTCATCATTTATCTCATTTCATCCTTAATCCCTTTTAATCCATTATTATATCATATTATCCTATTATAATCCCTATTAAATTTTTATAGGAATTTAATATTCCTACATCTCACCTACCATCTACCCTACACATTGATACACCTAACCTTGCAATGTAATCACACCTCTAATCATCATTAATGAACCTAATCGACCTAATCCTAATCAAATCCTCACCTCTAAATCTAGAGGCTTCTAAATCTAGAAGCCTCTCTAACCTTCTCCTTCCATTGAATTCTTAATTCAATGGAAGCTTCTTCCCCCCGTCAATTTTGAGTTCAAAAATATAGAATTCTCCATTCTAGAGGATTCCAATCCTCTCATGATTTCTGCACCCTTTATCCAAATCCAACATGACTTTATATTATCCATTGAATCCTCCACCCACAAACTTTAAATCAAGCTCTCCTCTTCCATGAAAACCAACTTGAAAATCCATATCAAAGTTATAATATTTCTATTAATCAATCATCCATTTTCATATTAAATCACTCCATAAATCCATTCATTTACAATAAATCCTTCATTCTTCATCAAGAAATCAAAGACAATCAAGGGGAGGTGTTTCCCAAATGAATCAAAAATATGAAGCAATAATCAAGCATCCAACATCTTGGGCACCTCCAAAGCAACAAGGAAGGAAAACTTCAACTTGTAGGTGAGTGTAGGTATATTTCTCTCCCTTCCTTCCATCTAGCTAAATCTGAGGTAGCAATTAGAAGTGTTAGTTTGGGATTTAAATCTATTTATTTCCTAGTTCGCATTTTATACTAATACCTCTTTTTTCTTACAGAGAAAAAAAACTATGTTCTATGAGCAATCCAATATCAATAGAATTTATAATTAAATACATTTATATAGTGAGAACTAAAAAAAATGTAGATTAATAAAATAAATCATCCATTCGCAATCATCAATATCGTTTTTAATTAAAAATAACCATAAACATATGAAATTAAAATTTAAAAAATGCAAAGATATGGTTGGAAATGTAAAATAACCCCTTAAGGAAATTACTAGTCTTATGTTATTTGAACCTCCTATTCATTAGATATGTCCTTTTAATAATTCCCTGGTTGTTTAATGTAGTTGATGTCCGCGTAACCATAAAAATTAATCTTAGAGATTATTTTGAATTGTGCCTCATATTCATTGGTGACCCTATTGAATGATCTAAACCAGAGTTGGAGCCACATGTCCACTTCCTATTATCCTTGGATTATCAGGATATTGGGATGTATTCCCCACTCTAGATCTCAATAACACCGTATCATGATGCTTTAAACCAATTAAGGTTTATAGTCCATCCTTCGGAACCACAAATCCTTTTCATTGGTCCATGTACATGAATGATGAGCTTCTGTGTTCATGGGCCTTTTGCATCTCTTGGGCTCAAATGAAACATCCATGTAATAAATCACATGCCTTTTCCCTTCTCGATAGTCTCAATTACTATGAATATTTTTCATATTTGGAGCTTTCATTCCTTAATCGGCTTTAGAATTTTGAACTGCTCTCGAAATGGGTTTTCGTCATTCATCCATGTGGACCAATCATGACATTCCATGAACTCAGACTTTCTGTAATTTTCCTCTTAATTCCTTTAAAGCTCCTTGACCATTTTTTCTTTGAGATATCGGGATCTTGGGATATATTTAACCCTTACGGATATCGGGAACACTATATCTCAATGCATTAGCCAATTTGGTCTTTGATTCCAATCTCCAAAACCATGAATTGCCATCATTAGTCCACATGAACTAATTCTGACCTTCCAGTGAATTGGGTTTTTTGTACCTCTTGAGCTCAAACCACCTAACCATACAACCAATCACGAGCCTTTAAGCTTCTCATGGTTTTCAATCTCTGTAACCACTTTGTGATTATGAATCCATCAAGACCACTGATTTTTCATCATTTGTTCAGATAGCCCAATCATATCATTCATTGATCTCAAATCTTTGTCACTTTTCCCCTCAATGCCTTAGCCATTTTAAGTCTTAGGAAAAATATTTAAGTCATTCCTTTCCTTTTGCTCCAGTTATCTAAGATGAGCACTTTTCTTATTAGCTTGACTTAACTCTTCCTCCTTATGAATACGAGACTATTCTCTTGGTGAAAAACCATAAAAATTTGTCATGTGTCTTATATTCCGACCCAATTAAATATGATGGCCAAGATCCTACCTTAGGACTAGAACATGTGATTTTCAATGAGTTGTCCGCATTTTCACCTGATTGAAGTTAGAATATACCATTGAAAAAAAATTTCAACATTTTAAAATAAAGGGTGGCAAAAAATGTCCTAATAGTCATCATGAAAATCTTTGAAAATCCAAAATTTAATCATAACACTATGAATTCAAGTGAAACTAATTTCAATCCTAACAGTAAGTTTTTCACAAATAAAGTATCACATTTTTACTATTGTAAACTTGCATGTTAAAATATAATGTAATATATATGCAAATAATGGTGATGTTTTTTATAACATGATGAGAAATATATAAAATAAAACAAAATTGTGTTACCATAAAAAGGAACACCTCACTCACTTTTATATGACAGTGTGATATTACATTTATACAACTTTCAGAGTCACCTTGTATTATAGTTTACAATTTTAAAACCCATACTTAACATATTATTTCTATACTTCCTCATCTCTTACACTAAAAAGAGGCATGTAATATTGCAACAACCCTGTTATCATTTGTTTTTCAAAAAAATCACTTTGACAACCCCTTATTCTACAATCAGATCAATTATTTTTTTACTAATCAGTAAATGGAGGGTTTTTTCAGGGTCCCTACCTTGTTATAGAAAAGTATATAACATCCAGATATCTCAATGAAAATTTCAAGGTGTAACACCAGCTAAAATCTCCCACTTGGGACCCATGAACAACCTAGGTTTAGTTTAGAAAATTATGGAATAATTTTCTTTTAAAGTGTTAACGAATAAAGTCTCAAAGGACAATTAAATTGAACTGATAACTTTTCCCATTATAACAATTGTAATAAGTCCACACCTAGCTAAAATCTCCTTAGGTATTAATTTAATCATTGAATAGATTGAAATTTTATATAAATTTTCCCTAATTAAAATTTTAGGGTTAAGGGACCAAAACAATTAAATACCCAAGGTATTTAATTCCACAAGATCTAAGACAAGAGCAAGGTTTAATTACAGTGGGGGAAAAGAATACATATTAAAACTATTAGAGTAAATTCATACTTACCCACTCCCAAAACTTCGATAAAGATTCAACCTGATTTTTCTTATATTTAACGCAATCAAAACTTCCTGAAACCATTCCCATTAGATAGGAAATTTCCTCACCTTTCCAGTGATATAAGGAAGTCCTTCTAATCATATTTCTCAAGTTATGGGCCGATGGGCCTTGGGGTGAAAATTTTCCCCAAGAGAGGGCCTGCAGTCCTGGGGAGGAAAAGTTTCCCCAACTTGAGCTTGTGCACATCAGAGAGAAATTTCACCCGGAGAAGGAAGTAGACTGGTAGAGTGGGGAAGAAATTTTTTTCCAGATGCCAGCTGGCAGAGTGCAGAAGAACTTCTAGTGTTTTTTCCCTTTTGGGAGAAAAGTGCAATTTTCCTCCACACGCCCGCAAGCTTGAAAGGACATGTGTGGGCATTTCCAAACTCTGGTGGAAAGTCGGGCCACTATGGAATTTAAGGCTTTTATTCCCTTTTTTAAACCGAAAAGCGCTAAGGGATCAAAATGATCCACGCCTCCACCGATGCAAAGGGCACCGCGTGTAACGCCTTGATTCGCATGGGGAAAATGGACCGATGGGGAAACTTAGGAAATTTAGACATTTTTGCAAAAAGAGTGTTAAGGGTTTAAAACAACCTGCACCTCCACCGATGCCATAAGGTGCCACATGTTAGACAACTGTTGGCTGTGGGTTAGCATGTCGACAGAAGAAATAGTAAAGGTTTTAAAAGGATCCACACCTCTACCGATGCCCAAGAAGCCACGTGGCAGTGCATGATGGGCTGTGGACTGGCGGGGCTACAGGAAAGACTTAAAAAAATTTCCAAATTTATTTTTGAAAGTTCTTAAGGTTAAAATTTATCTGAGCCTCTGCTGACACCCAATGAAGCCACATGTCGATCAACAATTGGTTGCGGGGCAGTGGGACAATGGAGGAAAAATTGTCAAATTAACTTTTTGGACTCATATCGTTTTTAGAAAAAAAGAAGGCTTGCGGATTAGTGGAGCAATGGGAAACTTCATGACTTTGTAAATTTTGGGGAAAAATCAAAGAAATAAATTTTTAGCCCGCGGGTCCACCCAAGAATATTTTAATAATTAAATTTGACAGTTAGATAATTTTGAGCCTGAAATGAAGTTAAAATTTTAGAAGGCCATAACTTTTGATTGGGAACTCAATTTTTATCCAAACGAGGAATTTCTGGGAATCTCTCGATGTCCTCTTTGCACACAACCCTTAGGAATTTTATTTTGATAAAGTTTAAAGGGTCAATTTGAGAAGACGTCTTTCTATCACTTAGATAGTGAACTGGTATTCTAACATGCAAATATTTGTTCAAATCCACCATTAATTCTTTCTCAACATGTCAAACAAAGATGGAGGATTTCACTTGGAAGAATTTAGGATATATTTCAAGGGTTAAATCGTTTGATTGAATATCAATTCGAATTTCCCCAATTTAACAACAAAAACGACGTAGAAATTTCTTGAGCCCAATTTTGAAAGGTTCTATGAAATTTTTTTAAGTATTATAGTTTGTTTGGGATCATTTTGATTTTTCTTAGCTTGTATTAATGTTTCAAATGTCTTTCCTAGTCTGTAGGGTCGTTCTGTGCATTTTGATAAAACATTTTCCCGTTTTGAAACATCTAAAAGAGATCTAATTCGAAAGAATATATTTTCCATTTGTAATAATTCCAAATCCAATCTAACTCATTAAGCTGATTCAAATCAACGTATTAAAATGCCAAATTACAATTCTGATTTTCTAAACTTCCACTTTTTCATCTTTCCAATAGATATTTCAAATTACATTCAACAATCAGATTTCCAATGAAAGCAATATCATTTTAAAAAATTAACTTCTATTTATATAGATCAAATACAACTTTATGATCACAACTCTTTCTCATTACATTCCTTTTTACAAGATAATACAAAGTATATTTCTTTCACATACAAAGGGAATTTCTTTTCCAAAACATAGTAACTCTTCAGCACAAAATGTTTATTAAATTTTCATCCACATCAAGTGGGGAAATGGTTTACAAAAATAGTTTCGCAATGGACTGTTAGAACTTTGTCTTATTTGTTAGTTCCAGAGCAATAGTATGAATTTCCATCATTCTCTAATTTGGTCACAAAAGAATAGCGGAAAGACAATGCTCTCCACCCAACCAAGAAATCAAATGAAAAGAGATAAACAATCCTTTCTCATTGGCCCCTGAGCCCCAACCACATTGCAATAAGATTTTTTTTTTCAACTCATGGCAAAAAAAGGCTTCCATAAAACAAAATCAATCTTTCACATTCAACACACAGTCCAAAACATAATTTATTTTATAACCACATGAAAACAAAAAACAAACCTCAGGCTTCATCATGCAAGGAAAAGGAGAAAGAAACTATGGGGGATGGTTCTTATGCCTCCCAAAGGGGAAATGGGTATCACCACCTGAGAACGAACCGCAAAAATATATATCATCTCAAATCCATGACCTGCCCTTATGCCTTCCCCAAGTACCCCTTATTCCTCACATTTCCTTATGCCTCCCCAACCTCTTATGGCACCCCATAACGAGTAAAGAAATGCAAGATATTTCTTTGTAAGGTGGAACCCAAATCCCAACTCCCTCCACACTTATACCTCCCCAAAACACTTATGCCTCCCCATAAGAATCCCCATAGTCTTCTCCTACACCATACCTAGGCAATCTTCCCAACCATCCAACAAGAAATATGAAAACATTCACAACATTTACATATGCATAAATAAGAGAAGAGGATTTTAAAGAGCCAAGCTCCTACCTCTCAATGATGGAGTTTGTTCCAAAGTTACAAACGAAAAACTTTACAATGTAAAACAGTCCAAGATCAATAATCCACAAGCATTAAAAAATCTCCAACTTTCTCCAAAAATTGCAAGAGCTCCCAAAACCAAAATAAGTTGTCCAAAATGAAGCAATGCAAGGTGAAATAGCCCAAAAAGAAGCTAAGGAAGTTGAATATATAGAATAGGAAATAGAAGAGGATGAGGTGGATCCCTGTGGGATACCACATCACACATCCTCAACTCCAACTTATAATTCAACTTCAAACTCCAAGGCATAATAAATAAGTCAGTGAAAAAATGAGAGTTTTACTTACACACTCAAATCAATACCACACCTCATAAGGACTTAAATTGAAAGCATGCAAGATAGTGCAATTGAATAATACAACCTGACTTACAAAAATGCATAATGGAGGCTAGATTTAAGCTCCCCAACCATAGGTAAGGTTGGCATGCAGATTAAGAGGTATGATACAAGTTCAACTTGTCCTACAAGCCTCCAAAATCATCCTCCAAGGACAAATTCGAATTTCAAAAGGAGGTGGAGTGTTTCATACTCCAAAATCAACATACACATCTCTTACACATACTTACACATATCTTAAAACATTTAATTTTAGGCCAACAACTCTAATAGTTACTTTCTTATGTCCCAATTTGATTAATTAATTTTAACAACATGTTTACTCACATTAATTTACCATAGTTAATAAATAATGAAAGGGGTAAACACATCACTTATTAAACACATACAAACATCAATAAAAGGAACCAAATAAATAAATACACATAACCATTGGTCACATTTAAAGGTGATCTCCCCATGGGAATCACTAACAATCGAACACATACACATGAACAATACAAGTTACCATGGTGACCTCATTGAATTCATCTAGAATTCCAATGTGGTTGGTCTCCAATCCCCCGATGTTTGTTCTGATATTTTTAACCTTCACAATATAAATACCCCTTCGGCCTCGTGGCCATATCAGAACATCCAAATGAATATAATATAATTTCAAAATCATCAATATATATACGAATCCCATAAACATCCAGATAATCAGAAATATCACTTACAATTTCATCAACAACTATATAATCATCAATTTTGAATTTAATTTTCTCAGTCTACTCAATATATTCAAATATCACACTTCCTAAAAACATCCACACACACACACACACACACACACACACACACACACACACACACACACACACATATAATCATAACCATGTCCAACAACATGTCAATATCTATATAAAATGTCTCTAACAATCATCATGCATCATATATGAATCAAAGTCAACAATAAACCATGATCTGACATCTAACACCATAATAAATCAAAACTATAATAATTTACATAATATAGTCAGCAATGTCATAATCAAGATCAAAAGTTTCAAAGGGAATTGGGTACTACATCCCCCTCCCCTTAGACTCAACTTCCTCTTGGAAGTCAGTAGAAAGAGAGATAGGAACAAATGCATTAGAAAACGGATCACTCCATTATGGGATTGCTTGCTTCAAACAATTGTGGGTCTATAGAACCTAGGTTTGGTCCAACGCAATTCCACAAGAAGAAGGGATATTGCAAGGGATGAGTTCTAAACTTCATACATGAAAGGCTACGAACACTTAAATCTAGAGAGTAACTTTACACTATCCACCAAGATACAACACATAACAATATAACATGAAGAGTTCAAAATAGTCTTAAGAGTAATCCACCAAGTAGAGGAATAATAAGGAGAATTCCATGAGTTCAAGAATGACCACATAGTTTCCCATGAAACACCACCTACTGCAAGAATAAAAGTTAAGGTTTCTAGTAAGGTTAAGCCATGATTTCAAGCTTTGTTGTCTAGACAAGGCTAGTAAAAATCAACTATGACCAAATTTTCATGAGGAACAAGTCAACTCAAGGTCCCATAATTTGAGAATCACACAGGATGAGGTTAATCAACAAGAACACCTAAATCAACAAAAAATTTAAAATCAAGGAACTATTCAAGGAAAGAACTTCTACGACTCGAGAGGGTACAATTAACGTTTCATGGAAATAAAAGTGAAGTCAAGACCACAAGTTTTCCTATAGTCTGATTTTTACACTTTTATTTTAAGAATTAAACACACCAAACCAGCCAAATATAAAGAAGTCAACCGTTTAGCAAAAGAATATATATATATCCCCTAACAACTAACATATCAATATAAGAAGTACCATACATTATAGCACAATGGGATTTATTTATCCTATTTCCTTCTCAATCTCAAAATTACCATAAAGAGAGCACATGAAATACAAGGACCACTCACGGTCGCTAGGGAGAAGAACAAGTAACATGGGGTCCAACTATAATCCAAGGTTGCATCTTATCGAAAGTGAATAACATCATCTCACACTTTCTATCTTAATGGAAAAGGGCAACAATAAGAAGGTGACCCAGGAAAATATGAAGAAAAGAAGACTTCCCAAAGTTATTTTATATCCTTAACATATGTTTCCTTATAATTACAATAACTTAGGTCTCTAAGGACAAGACAACACGCAAGGATGTTTCTTCTTAAACAACAGATAAGTATTAATCCAAAAGGACCACAAATCACACTCATCAAGCTATGGGATGATAAGGGTATGAAAACCCAAAACTCCCACAAGAAAGGTACATACATCTAAGAATAAGAAAGTACTAAGCAACTAGAACACATTTCTATCGACCAGGTGTTTCATAATCTCAGGTAGGTGGTAGAACTACAGGTTCAACTAAACATTGCACTCAATACATGTAAATATTATTTAGTTTATAACTCAACTAATTAAGTCAAAAGTTGTAGTTTTGTTTTTCTATCACATTCCTTTATAAGTTTTCTTAATTAAAATATTCATTTTTTTATTCTGATATGAAATGTTTATGTTATAAGGAGCACCAATAAGGTGGCCATGATATCTCCCCATTCTATATAGGCGGACAAACAAATTATTTATTTTACTCTGAGGGGAGGTAGATGGAAATTTTTTTCCTTTCTGTCCTTCTGCATAGTTTGTATTTCTTCTATTAATATACCAAGGTTAAAACAAGGACCATTTTCTCTTTTCCTATGTTCTAGTTTATTTGTTAAGTTTCAAAGTTAAAACCCTTCAATTATAGCTTTATTATGTTTGGGTGAGTCAACTTGTCAATTAAAAATTTAATGAGAAGGAAGGGTAAACATATCACACTATTACTTTTGTGGGAGAGAGAGGTAAATCAACAGATAACATTTTTTTATTCTAAGGAAACAAGGGAAATTCAACAAAGAAAACACATTACTACTTTAGTAAGAACTAGGAAACAATCAACCAACATGGATCACAATGATAATTCAAGGGTTTGCAAAATAATTACAAGGATCATCAAATATTTCTAGTTGGTCTCTAAAATTCTCAAAATAAGTTACAAGGAAGGCCCATTGAAGGAGCATAATTACTTTTACTGTTCTACTAGGGTTTAATAATGTTTGTTTTTTTGGCGAAATCATTTTACTTCACATGATAAGACAAGGAAAGTTTTCAAATCTACACCCATATTACCACAAGTTACCACCAACTAAGAAATCTAAAATGACAAGAAATATTTTATCTATAAGAACACCATATAATCATTAGAAAGCATCAAATGTAAGCAAACAATCAGTTATAGTTTCACAAGAAGAATCACATTATAAAATACCACTGACATTAAATTATCAATGGTATGATCCAAAAGTCTACAAGCATCCATAAGTGTCACCATGTAATCCAAAATTAATAGGTCATAGATTGTTATTCATAGTGACTTATAAAAGTTAAGGAGAGGATAGACTTATTTATAGGTCAAGAGGGAAAAAACACACACTAAATTTACACACAATACTCGAATGGGATTATTTCTAACCATAATTACCAAGATGCATACAATCCACAAGTCACTACTAAATATAATGAAGTGAGGAACTCTTGATAAAACTTATCATGTCATCGAAGAGAAGCTACTACCAGACAAACGCTTTTCCACTAACATCCATAGCCAGGCCAAAATCAAACCGATCCCACAAATAATTTATCAACCCACAATTAAACACCTCTACTCTGACGAGGTTCAAGCTCTTACCGGATTGTAAGAAAATCACCACCACTACTAACAAGTTGCCAACTAGAATGCACAACATAAAAAACTCTCTTCCTAGAAAGGTTGAGTAATGAAAAGGTCACTCTAAGATCCTACATATACTCAAGGTTCCGTGCATCAAAAACCAAGGCATAACTTTAAGCACCTAAGAAGACATTCAAGACACCGAGGGTGTACCCCCATATGAGAAAATGTCACAATACAAGAAGCATAGAACCAACCCATCATCATGCAAGAAGGAACCACATAATTTTTATCTAAGTAGCCAACAACATACTGAGCTTTGAGTCACCAATCAAAATAAAATTAAATAAATGTCAACAATCAAGGAAAGTGGCTAAGCAACCGCATTGCAAAGCCTGAATTTTTTTGCAAAAATTTAAATAACTAAAAGAGCCTCAAAGCTTCTCAATCCAATCATAAAATAAAATGTTGGTCCTTGATAAAATAACACAAGATTATGAATGTAAAACACAAAATTTAACACCACATTCACTTCATGGCTACCAATAGGGGTTCTCTGCCTCGAGGTCAGTTGCAAGGACATATATCTAGGATTGGGTCATAAATGACACCTAGACTTAATGTCCACTCTCCAGTATGGGTAACAAAATGAAAAACTATTAACCAGACCAACTTTTCTAACTACTAAATGAAGGAATCTCTAAACAACTTCTAATTAATTCTTCCCGACCCTAGATCACAACCACTATTGTCCAACCACAAGATTCACACCATATATTTTATCATTCCAATAACTCCAATAAGGAAGGGTATCAAAATGGCTCAACACATCATACAATTAAATCAATATTTAAGACTTGTATGACAACACATTTTCAAAGGGGGAACCAAGTTTCCACTACACTAGAAGTTCACAATAATCAATTTAATTTGATATTCTTAGTTACCCAGGTTTAGAAAAATGCCACTAAGCAAGCACAACAATTTAGGAAACTTATTATTTTATTATTATTTTAATTTTGGTAGTTCAAATGAAAAGACTAATGTAATATTTCTTCATACACATTTCTTTTTCAATTTTCAAACCAGTTTGTTTTCTTAGATTCAAAAGTGTGCTAGGTTTACCATTCATGTCTCAAGTTTTATAGTGTGCCCAAGTGTTCAATATTTTAACCCACAGCTCTGATACCAAGTGTAACGCCAGCTAAAATCTCCCACTTGAGACCCGTGAATAATCTAGCTTTAGTTTAGTAAATTTTGGAATAATATTTTTTTAAAGTGTTAATGACCAAAGTCTTAAGGACAATTAAATTCAAATGATAAATTTCCCTATTATAATAATTACTAATTCCACATTATAAAGCAACAAGTGTAATAAGTCCACACCTAGCTCAAATCTCCTTGGGTATTAATTTAATCATTGAATACATTGAAATTTTATGTAAATATTTTGTGATTAAAATTTTAGGGTTAAGGGACCAAAACAATTAAATACCCAAGGTATTTAATTGCACAAGATCTAAGACAAGGGCAAGGTTTAATTATAGTGGGGGAAAAGAATACATATCAAAATTATCAGAGTAAATTAATACTTACCAACTCCAAGAACTCGGTTAAAGATTCAACCTGATTTTTCTTATTTTTAACATGCTCAAAACTTACCAAAACCATTCCCATTAGATAGGAAATTTCCTCACCTTTCCATTGATATAAGGAATTCCTTATAACTCTTCATATTTCTCAAGTTATGGGTCGGCGGGCCTTGAAGTGAAATTTTTTTCTAAGAGCGGACCTGTGGGCCTGGGGAGGAAAATTTTCCCCAACTTGGGACTATAGACGTCAGAGAGAAATTTTTCCCAGAGAAGGAAGCAGACTGACAGAACGAGGAAGTAAAATTTTCCTAGACATGGGTAGACGAAGCAGGGAAGAACTTTTAGTGTTTTTTTCCCTTTTAGGACAAAAGCGTAATATGCCTACGCATGCCCGCGAGCCTAAAAGGACACGTGTTGGCATTTCCAAACTCTGGCATAAATTTGGGTCACCTGGGAATTTTAAGGCTTTTATCCTCTCTTTTTTGCTAAAAAGTGCTAAGGGATCAAAATGATCTGTGCCTCTGCTGATGCCAAGTGCACCACATGTCATGCCCTGATTCGCACACAGAAAACAGACCGACGGGGAAACTTAGGAAATTTATACTTTTTTGCAAGAAGAGCGTTAAGGGTTTAAAAAAACATGCACCTCTGCCGACACCATAAGGTGCTATGTGTTAGAAAACCATTGGCTATGGGTTGGTAGGTTGGGGAAGAAATTAAAAAATTTTGCCAAAAAAAGTTTCTTTTGAAAAAGTTAAGGTTTTAAAAGGATCTATGCCTCCGCCGATGCACAAGAAGCCACGTGGTAGTGCCTGACTGGCTGCGGGCTGACGGGAATGCAGGGAAAACTTACAAAATTTTCCAATTTTTTTTTGAAAGTGCTTAAGGTTAAAATTGATGCGAGCCTCTGCCAACACCCAGCGAAGCCACGTGTCGATCAATGATTGGCTGTGGGGTGGTGGGGTCGAGGAAAAATTGCAAAATTAACTTTTTGGACTTATATCATTTTTAGACAAAAATAATGCTTGTGGATTAGTGGAGTGGTGGGAAACTTCATGAATTTGCACCTTTTGGAAAAAAAGTAAAAAAAAAAAGTTTTAGCCATGGGTCCACCCAAGAATATTTTAATAATGAATTTTGACAGTTACATTATATTGAGCCTGAAATGAAGTAAAAACTTTAGAAGGCCATTCATTTGATTGGGAACTCAGTTTTTGGCAAATGAGGACTTTCTGGAAAGCTCTCAACATCCTATTTACACACTATGCTTAGGAATTTGATTTTGATACAATTTAAAGGGTCAATTTGAGAAGATGTCTTTTTATCACTTAGATAGTGAGCTGGTATTCTAACAAGGAAATATTTTTTCAAATCCGCCATTAATTCTTTCTCAACATGTCAAATAGACATGGAGGATTTCACTTGGAATAATTTAGGATATATTTCAAGGGTTAAATTGTTTGATTGAAGATCAATTCAAATTTCCCTAATTTAACAACAAAAACGACGTAGCAATTGCTTGATCCCGATTTTGAAAGGTTCTATGAAAATATCTTACGTATTATAGTTCGTTTGGGATTGTTTTGATCTTTCTTAGCTTGTATTAATGTTTCAAATGTCTTTCCTAGTCTACAGGGTCGTTCTGTGTATTTTGACAAATCATTTGCCAGTTTTGAAACATCTAACAGAGATCTAATTTGAAAGAATCTATTTTCCATTTATCATCTTCTAAGTATTAGAAATCGTTCCAGATCCAATCTAACTCATTAAGTTGATTCAAATCAACATATAAAAATTCCAAATTACAATTCTAATTTTCAAAAATTTCATTTGTAAAGAACAAAGCATTATGACATTTCTTCATACGTATTCACTTTTTCATCTTTCCAACAGAGATTTCAAATTACATTCAGCAATCAGATTTCCAATGAAAGTAATATCATTTGAACAAAGTAACAATTTCTAGTTATATATATCAAATAAAACTTGTAGTGCCCACTTCGCTTTGACACCTTTTTGATACTAATCATGATAATACCGATTGTATTATGGACATGATTATGGACCTTATTATGGTATGATTTTAGATGTTAGATAATGGATTATTGTTGAGTTGATTTAGTTATGATGCATGATGATTATTTGAGACATTTTGGATATTGATGATGATATACTATTTGACATGGTTATATTATGGATGTTGTGCAGACTTGTGATATTTATATATTGATAGTAGACCTAAAAATGGAAATTATTAGACGATGATATAGTTGTTGATAAAATCATAAATGATATTGTTAAATTTATTTGATGTTGTTGTGATCCATACATCTAAATGATTTTGGGAATTATATTTATATTATTTTTGATGTTCTGTGTAACACCCCAACATTTCAACACACGAACAACACGGTAAAAGACAGGATTTTTTTTTTTGACTTCTTGAAGATAATACGACACTACACAAGTTCTCTAGGGAATACAACCAACCAAATACATGCTTTCCACAACACGGACCCACACTGGTTACAGATAAACATGAGGCACACACTAAGGACACAATGGTTCATCTAAAGTATGCAGTCTTACAACAAGGTCTTCCCACAGAAGGTTTCTTTATATTCATGTTTTAGCTGTAAGTGTTTTTACATTCTTTACTTTTCCCAGAGGAATCATGATAGGAGAATCTGAAATTCATGTCTCCTTTGAAGAATTTTCCCCTACCTTGTTAATGTTAATATACAGTGTAAACCAATTATTGGATGGTAAGAGGTTGCTTCATTAACTTGATTAACTTATTCATTGGTTAGGAGGCAGTTAGTTTATCAAGGCTCTTAACTTCATCAAATTGTTTTCAACGTTGTGCTTTTAAACATATATGTTTTACCCTTTTAAGCGGTCATATTTTTATTTTATTTTATTTTTACAGTACATGACTGTCTAAGACTTGGATTCATCATTAAGATCTTATTAGTGGTTAAAAAGGATTTCATTGGGGGCAAGAGTCTAACCAGAATTATTAAAGGTTTCACTTGGGCTTCACTTGAAGAGATAGACATAAGTATACTGTTTACATTTTCAACGGGTAAGATAGATCGAAGAGTTTCTTAATCAAGTTCCTTCTATTTATTATAATTTTATTAACTTCCAAGATTTAATCATTGACTTCACCTTAAGACCGTTCTAAGGACTCACCACAATAAGAGATTGTTGATTAGTTTACGTGGGATCACAAGGTATATTTGTTTCTCTTGTTTTCTTTTTGCTAGGTTCAAAACATAGTCCTCTACCAAACGACACATGACCAAGGTAACCAAAGTGATGTAAGTTGATTCAAGTTTAGATAATTATAATTAGGTTGACAATTCAAGGATAAATCATATTCTGAAAAGTGAAAATTCAACAAAGGATACGCATGTCAAAGCAAGTTCATTTAATCTTATTGACAATAATATTTCTCAAATTGACTTTCAAACGATAACAACCTACATGAGAACAATACAAAATTATAACGCAATGCCTTCTAAATAGTCTCCACAATTTCCATACCAATGTTTTAAAGCAAAAGAAAAACATTCGTACAACAGCAGTTCCTAAGAAGGCTGGAATCCACTTTCTACACGTGTTTCTTTTTCTCTCTCTTTTTTTTTTCTTTTCTACTCAGGAAATCCTCCTGCACATTTGTTAGCACATGTCAGTTTGCAAGAACTGAGCATGATAAAAGCTATAACATTAAGACAATATGTTGTTATCTAACTGTTTCAAGGAAGAAAAGCACCATTGATGATGAAAAATAATCCAAGAGTCTAAACAAGAGAAATTAAAGAGTTGTCCAAAAGCATAAAACGTCAGAATAAAAAGGGAGGCACTAACTCTATTTAATTATCATTTTCTCATAGGAGAAGTTAACAACCAGCATGGTGAATTCCACCCATATCACAATAATGACCATCATTTTAACAAGATAACATTTCGAAACAAAAACAATTACAAGAAGTGAATTAATTTCAAACGTGATCTGTCCCTATTTGTTTAAGTTAGTTCACCAAGCCAAGGATTCACTATGCCACTGGAAGATCCCAAACAATCAATCGACATGAGAATATCTAAACCAACATGACTTATTAATATTAAGATGATGTGCCTATAACAGTTAATTTTATGTCAGTACAGAATAAATAAATTGGAAAGAAAAGGAATGAAATGCACAAATGACCTCGTATGGGTCACATCCTATCCTAACAATCCTTCTATTAAACTTTCTTCTAATCAAGAGAATGTCTTAAGAAAAAGGACAAACTTGGCAAGACCAAACAAAACCATTATAAATCTTATAGGAGGGTTACTCAATCATTCACAAGAACACAACACAGGATACATAGCTTCCAAAGGATCTGTCGTCAACAACAAGTTGACTTAAACCTTTCTGGTCAATACATAACCATTCTACTACAATGAAAGCAAGGAGGTCGCATCACAATGATCATCACAAAAAACCAGTTAACCAATGATTTTCCAAACACACCAACCTCTAAGTCACAGGAGAATGAAATTTAAGCATCTTTACGGAGCAAAACGAAGAGTAATTTCTTACGCATAAAACCAACATCCCAATTTTAAGATTTGAAAACTTCCTCACTAATGATCAAGTAGATCTCATATCCTCCAACATGTGTGAAACAAAATCAAGGTAAGAAAAGAGTATTTCCTCTGACATTTTAAGCTATCCAAAAGAAATGTGAGTAACGTCTACAGAAGACATTCCATAGGATCAGCTACATTCCTCAAAACAAACAACAGTCACCAAGGGAGAGAAGGTGATTCCAAAGACAACAATCTCCAAACGGTGAACATGAATTGATATCAATTTATGACGATCAACCATGACACTCGAAGAATAAAAGTATTTCTTCGAGCGATTCAAAACAAATAACAAATGCAACTAACCTAGTTGAGAGTAATATCAACTTGGATCAATTCAAAGATCAGTCAAGCTAAGCACACACTAAGCCAACCGGAAAGGGTTACTAGAACCTAAAACAACTAAAAGAAAAGGATAGAGACAGGAATAGCATCATTTACCTATACACAATGCACTCGCAGTACTCAATCACTATTTCGCAAATACCCAACATAAACCAGAACTACAGATCTCGAACCGAAACAAGAATAAGAACAAAACAGGAACTATAAGGTCGAGTCCAACGACAATGTTGGATAAAACATTCAAATCGTGAGACCAACACAAAGAACTCGGGAATTTTCATTACAGGACCCCCACCTCTTTTGTTTTATTAGTCTTAAGAACAAAGTTCACCCAACTAATATTTATTAAAACCCAGAAAACAATATAAAAGGCTTCAACCAGCGCAATCATTTCTAACGCCAAAAAAAAATACAAAAGAGCAAGGGAAGTGGAAACCAAACAACATACCATCACACGAGACATTTATATGAAGATTAGAGTTATTTAATGAATCAGTTAAATAACAACATAAGAATCAATGGTATAGAGAATATCGTGCCTGATTAAGCTCCCGCAGTCGAAATCAAGATGGACAGGGCCTGCAACAGCAACCCAAGCCTAATTCCATTTTCTTCAAGCTCGTTGGGCACCCAAACATTGAACATCTTCACGTTGGCACAGGTAGGAGTTCACGGCCAGGGTGGGTGGTCTAAAATACTTGCCATCATCCTCCCAACACCGCTCCAAGATTAGCCCTAGAACTTCTGTAGGCCCCATTTTTGGCAATTGAACTTGATCCTTCGTCATTCATCCAAACACCTCCACCATCTCCATATGCATCTGATTGTTTCTAATTTGGACCTCCTAACCTTGGTGCTCTCATAATAGGAGCAGCCCTAGTCTGAGACAAAGCAAAAGAAGATGGCTTTATAACCAAAAACAATCTCTTGGTACAGACTCCATATCCATAAAACAGTCCCTAGACTTAGCATCCTCACCTTTTCCCTGCATCCCATAACCTGCAATCATGGCTGTCCATGAGAATACATCACTTTTAGGCATTTGATCAAATACTCGGCGTGCAACTCTAAAATTCCCACATTTGCAAAACATGTCTACAAGGGCATTCATTACTATAATAAACAAATCAAAACCACTTCTTAGTATGAAGACGTGGATCTCCTTCCCCTGATGCAAATTCGACAGGTGAGAAGTTACTGGAAGAACAGTTGCAAAGGTAACATTGTTGGGCTTCGTGTCAGCCAGATGCATTTGTTGAAAGAGATCTAAACTTTCCTCATAATGTCCACTCTGTGCATACCCTGCAATCATTGTATTCCATGACACTACTGTTTTCTCAGTACATGTTCTGAATCTGAAAAATATCCTGCTACCTTCATCTCCCAAGACATTTTCTCCAACATTGCATAGATCTCCTGTGCCTGTGGGTGCGATCTGTCACCTACACAAAAAGCATGCACCTTTTTATTGCCTTTAATCCAACTACACCAAGTTTCTTTTAATTCCTCTATCCTTCATCGATCTCCTAAAAGCTCTCTTGCAAAGCAAACTGTGCTTCATGAATATTCTGATATGAAACAGATCCACCCCTATGAGATCCTCTTCCATGAGTTACATCGTAGAACAAGCAAGAAATCAATAGAGAATCTTAACAATAAATTTCATCAGGTCTTCTGGTAACACTCTTACTGTCGCTTAATCGATTTAGAAGAACACATCTTGAAGGAGAAACCCGAATCTAAGGATGCATCAGATACAGAAAAAAACAACAACATAGTTGAACAACCTGCTTGTTGGAAGCACTCACAAAGGCTTCTACAAAACTGCAACGTGCCTGGGTAGTTGGATCCAATCAAATTGTATGTTGTTTTGTCCATGGCAATTATATAGGTCCCAAATCCGCCACTAAAAGCGATGTCATAGCAGGCAACGACGCAGGTCTGAATGATGGTATTCTCCTGCCTGGTGAAGGGAGAAGTCCATATACCCAGCTTGACAAGACACCAGTCCATGTTTTGATAAGGAAGTATCTGAGCAAACCAGCAGCCACGTTGAGAGAAGGAATGACTCCCACAGTCAGATTCAACTTGTGAGTAATCACACAAAACACTGCTCCCAGCACACCACTCACCACCACACCCCGCACTGTGATTTGCTCCTGCCATCGTGGCACTTGCACTTCCTCTTTTCCCTCCTCTGCTGAGGACAATAACAATGGCCTCTCCATTTCCTCACCCAGACCACTAACATCCACACCCAAGAATGGCTTGAGTAAGCCGCAAGGGACAAATGCTAACTAAACCCGATTCCCAACAAGATCAGCATTGGTACTGCGACATTCTTTCTATATGCTTCATTTCTTATTGCAGGCTTTAAAAATATTTTGAAACACTGACTGTACAGATCTCTGTGTTTTCACCATTTTCAAAACTTGCAAGATTGCATTATGGAAGGCGCATTCTTGAAGGAGAATCCCGAATTTGAGGATGCAGTCGATACTGAACAGCTAACAACATAGTTGGACGCCCTGCTTGTTGGAAGAGCTCACAATGGCTTCTACTACTCTGCAACATGCCCGCTACCCCAGCCTGAAGCTCCATCTACACCCACGTGCACAGGAAGGAAGGGAAAATCGCAGCAAGGCAGAGACAGGAAGAAGACGCCATGACAGAGCACTCAAACACGTTTTCCCTCCATCAATGCCTGCAGCTCAAGAAAAACGTGCCTCCCAACCATACGCATTGAATAAAGGATCCAAACAAAGATCTAGGTGAAGAAAAATGCCTCCACCGACTCCCATCTCCCTCACGCAATGTAGAAAAACGTGACAGCCAGTACAACCGGCAGGTTGGGGTGGTTGGGAGGAGGCCAAGGTGGCAGAAATGGGATTCAATGCCCTACAGGGCATTGCATTCTGATATGGTCACAAGGCTAAAGGAGGTATTTGTGTTTTGCAGATTAAAATATCACAAAAAACATCGGGGGATTAGAGACCAACTACATTAGAATTCTAGATGAATTCAACAAGGTCACCATGAAAACTAGTATTTTTTTGTGCATGTTTGTGTGTGTTAGGGATTCCCATGGGCGGGGGTCACCTTTAATTGTGACTAAGGGGTTTTATGTATTCCTTTTATTTGGGTACCTTTGTTTATGTTTGCATGTGTTTATTTTGTGGTGCTTTTACCCCTTTCATTATTCATTAAATGGTGTGTAAATATTGTGAGTAATCATGTTGTTAAGTTAGTTAATTAAAATAAGTCATAACAAAGTAGTTAATAGAATAACAAAGTAATTAATAGAATTATTGGCCATGATTAAAGATGTGTAAGTGATGTGTAAGTTAACTTTTGAGTGTGAAACACTCCACCTTCTTGGAAATTCGAAATTGTCTTTGGAGGCTGATTTTAGAGGATTTTGGGACAAGTTAAACTTGTTCCATACCTCTTAAATTTAATTACCAACCATACCTACAATTGGGGAGTTGAGATTATAATTTTGTGATATTTTTTGAGAAGGTAATTTGTAGGTTTTAATTGCACTTTCCTTACATGATTTAATTTCAGTCCTTTGGGATGTGGGTTGGATTTGAGTGTGTAAGTAAACTGTCATATTATTCACCCACCTAGATATTGTGCATTGGAAAACGAAGTTGATTTTTATGTTGGGGTTGAAGAGATGTGATATGGCATCCTATGCGGATCTGCCTCATTCTCTTCCCTTCCCTCTTCTATACAATTTCAATGGCTTACCTTGTTTTGGGGTTGCTTCACTTTGGAGAATTCATTTTCTTGGGTGAATTATTTTGTTGTTTTGGATCTATTACTTAAAGAAGTTTTGGGAAGATTTTTGCATGCTTTTTCTTGGCTATTTTTGGATTGCTTGCATTGGGATAAACCTTGTTGTTTTGGAACTTGGAACAACTCCATCATGGAGAGGTAGGATCTTAAATTTTGAAATTATCTTCTTTTCTGAATGTAAGTGTTAATGTATGAATGTTTTGGCATGGTTGTGGGTTGCTGGGTAAATAGCCTCGGTATGGTGTAGGAGAAGACTATGGGGATTCTTATGGGGAGGCATAAGTGTTTTGGGGAGGTATAAGTGTGGAGGGAGTTGGGCTTTGGGTTCCACCTTACAAATAAATATCTTGCATTTCTTTACTTGTTATGGGGTGCCATAAGAGGTTGGGGAGGCATAACGAAATGTGAGGAATAAGGAGTACTTGGGGGAGGTATATATATATATATATATCATTTCTGATCCCTGACATGCCCTTATACCTCCCCCAAGTACCCCTTATTCCTCACATTTCTTTATGCCTCCCCAACCTCTTATGACACCCCATAACGAGTAAAGAAATGCAAGATATTTATTTGTAAGGTGGAACCCAAATCCCAACTCCCTCATCTATATATATATATATATATATATATATATATATATATATATATATATATTGGTGGTTTGTTCTTAGGTGGTGATACCCATTTCCTCTTTTGGGAGGCATCAGAAAGATCCCCTATAGTGTCTTGCTCCTTTGGATTGCTTTAAGAAGCCTTAGTATTGTTTTTCATGTTTTAATGTAGTTGTAGAACTACATTATGTTTTGGACTGTGTTCTTATTGTGATCATGCTTCTTGTGTGGTTGTAGAAGCCTGTTGTTTCCATGAGTTGGATCACATATTTTATTACATTGTGGTTGGGGCTCGGGGGCCAATGAAGAAGGATGACTTCTCTTCTTCATTGGATGTTTTGGTTGGGTGGAGAGTGTTGCTTTTCCCCTACTCTTGTTGTGATCAAATTAAAAGAATGAAAAATCTGCATGTTACTATTCTCAAGCTGAGATATAGATAGTTTGACAGTCCCTTGTGAAATGAAATCTTATTGTAGCCCCTTTCCAACTTGAAGTGGATGATCTGTGTTTTCATTATCATGAAAAAATACTATGTATTGGCAATGAAAGTTGTAATTTGAAATGTAAAAGAGTTATACTTTTTATTATGTTTTGGAAAGAATGAGAAAGAATGATACATGTTTTGTATGTTGTATTTTTAAATGAAATGGAAAGGAGGTTGTAATAGTTTTGTTTGAATTAATGGAAGTGTTTTCTTGTTCATATGATATTCTTTCCATTGGAAATTTTTACTTAGCAAGCTCTATCAAATCCCTGTTTGGAAAGTGGAAAAGTGAAACACGTGAAAAGAAAATGTATTATTCTGTCCTATATATAATATATGTTTTTGGAAAGAATAAAATAAGGAATTTTTAAAGTTGTCTTTTGGAATAGATAAAGGATTGGATAATCTTACTCAAATTGTATCACTGTGTTGAATTTAATCATTAGATGTGTGTTGTAATATCTGTTTGAAAGGAAGTGTAATACTCTATTTCTTTGAAATATGTCAAAGATGGAAATCGAAGATGTATCTTAGTTTTGAATAGTGTTATTGAATCACCTAAATGCATTAGATTAGGTTTGGAGCACATTATAATACTTGGAAGAAGATAATGGCAAATAGACCTGTTTAAAAAAAAATTGAACTTTGTCTTGTATTTCCTATTGACAATTATTTAATCCCAAATGCTCAGACTGAATCTGTAACAAAGGAATAAAAAATGAAATATTAATTTGGGCATAATAAGATCTAATCGAATTCATCTATATATTAACACTTATGGAAATTATTATAAAAACTTAACAAAATCGGGCTCAACCATTTTGCAGTCGTGCTACTGTGAAGAAATGTAAATGTTCAAATTACAAATCAATCAGACAAATTGAATCTTGAAATCTCTCTTAAAAACACCTAAGAAAAATTTTCCATGTCTATTTGACATGTTGAGAGAGGGACAAGAACAAATTTAACAAATTTAACAAGTTAAACTTTACCAGTTTGCACTGTAAAAGCCTGCAAAACGTTTTCATAAAATTGCCCCATTAAACTTTATCAAAATCAAAAATTAATGATCTATGTGTAAAGAGAACATCGAGAGATTTCTAGAAAGTCATTGTTTTCCCAGAAGTGAGACCTTTATCAAAATTTATGGCCTTCTGAAGTTTTTCCTTCACTTGGCGTCAAACAAACATTTTGGGGAAAATTTTCCTTGGTGGACACGCAAGCCTGAATTATTCCCTTTAAACTTCATAAAATTTTTGGAAATTTTTTCCTAAATTTCACCACCAACCCAAAACCAATCAAAGGCTGCCACATGGCACCAAGAGGTGTCGGCGGAGGGGCATACCCCTTTTTAAGCTTAGCGCTCCTTGAAAAATTTGGGAAAATTTTCTAAATTTTTCCCACCGCCATTTCGGGAAGTAACCAATCACATGATGCCACATGGCATCATGAGGCATTGGCAGAGAAGTGGATCCCTTTTTTCCTTTGTACATTTTTAGAAAATTTTGGCAAAATTTTCCAAATTTTCCATAGCTGCCCACCAACCCGCAACCAATCAAGATACACCACGTGGCATCACAAGTTACCAGCGGAGGCACAGGTGCATGCTACCCTCTTATTCCTTTGGGATGTTAAACTAATTTTCTCCCTGCCACCCCCACCTTCCCCGCGTTGGCTTAGGAGATGCCATGTGTCCCTTACAGACTTGTGGGAGCACGGGCATAAAGTTTGCTTTCGCTCTGCATGAGAAGATTTTTCAAAATGTCTATTACCCGCCTCGTTCTCCCCACACTGACTTGGGAGGTGCAACATATACCTAGTGGAGTTGCGGACCCACGGGTGCATGGACACAATTCTTTTTTTCTTACCCCGTGTGGGAAAATTTCCAAAATTCTCCTTGCGGCCCGCCGACCCATTCTTGGTGTTTATTTTCACCCCTGGGCCCGCAAGCCTTCTCTTGGGGAAAACTTTCACGCCAAGGCCCACTGGCTCATAACTCAAAAAATATGAGGAGTTACGAGGAATTATTTATATCACTAGAAAGGTGAGGAAATTTCCTATCCAATGGGGGTGATTTAGGGAAATTTTGAATACATTAAGTTTGATAAAAATCAAATTGAACCTTTAAGCCGGTTACAGAGTGGGTATGGTGAGGAATTACCCTCTGAACCTTATTGAACCTTATAACCCTAAAATTTTTACCTTATGACCTCTAATAATTGTTAATAAAATAAAATCATGTTTAGTGAATTAGACTTGTTTCTGGAACTTGTTTTTTTAGTGAGTTGCAAGAAGTTTATACTCTATTTCTTTGAAATATGTCAAAGATGGAAATCGAAGATGTATCTTAGTTTTGAATATTTTTATTGAATCACCTAAATGCATTAGATTAAGTTTGGAGCACATTATAATACTTAGAATAAGATAATGGCAAATAGACCTGTTTAAAAAAAAATTGAACTTTGTCTTGTATTTCCTATTGACAATTATTTAATCCCAATGCTCAGACTGAATCTGTAACAAAGGAATAAAAAATGAAATAATAATTTGGGCATAATAGATCTACTCTCCTTCCTCTATATTAACACTTATGGAATTATTATTTATAAAAACTAACAAACATCGGGCTCAACCATTTTGCAGTCGTGCTACTGTGAAGAAATGTAAATGTTCAAATTACAAATCAATCAGACAAATTGAATCTGAAATCTCTCTTAAAAAACACCTAAGAAAAATTTTTCCATGTCTATTTTGACATGTTGAGAGAGGGACAAGAAACAAATTTAACAAATTTAACAAGTTAAACTTTACCAGTTTGCACTGTAAAAGCCCTGCAAAACGTTTCATAAAATTGCCCCATTAAACTTTATCAAAATCAAAAATTAATGATCTATGTGTAAAGAGAACATCGAGAGATTTCTAGAAAGTCATTGTTTTTCCCAGAAGTGAGACCTTTATCAAAATTTATGGCCTTCTGAAGTTTTTTCCTTCACTTGGCGTCAAACAAACATTTTGGGGAAAATTTTCCTTGGTGGACACGCAAGCCTGAATTATTCCCTTTAAACTTCATAAAATTTTTGGAAATTTTTTCCTAAATTTCACCACCAACCCAAAACCAATCAAAGGCTGCCACATGGCACCAAGAGGTGTCGGCGGAGGGGCATACCCCTTTTTAAGCTTAGCGCTCCTTGAAAAATTTGGGAAAATTTTCTAAATTTTCCCCACCGCCATTTCGGGAAGTAACCAATCACATGATGCCACATGGCATCATGAGGCATTGGCAGAGAAGTGGATCCCTTTTTTCCTTTGTACATTTTTAGAAAATTTTGGCAAAATTTTCCAAATTTTCCATAGCTGCCCACCAACCCGCAACCAATCAAGATACACCACGTGGCATCACAAGTTACCAGCGGAGGCACAGGTGCATGCTACCCTCTTATTCCTTTGGGATGTTAAACTAATTTTCTCCCTGCCACCCCACCTTCCCCGCGTTGGCTTAGGAGATGCCATGTGTCCCTTACAGACTTGTGGGAGCACGGGCATAAAGTTTGCTTTCGCTCTGCATGAGAAGATTTTTCAAAATGTCTATTACCGCCTCGTTCTCCCCACACTGACTTGGGAGGTGCAACATATACCTAGTGGAGTTGCGGACCCACGGGTGCATGGACACAATTCTTTTTTTCTTACCCCGTGTGGGAAAATTTCCAAAATTCTCCTTGCGGCCCGCCGACCCATTCTTGGTGTTTATTTTCACCCCTGGGCCCGCAAGCCTTCTCTTGGGGAAAACTTTCACGCCAAGGCCCACTGGCTCATAACTCAAAAAATATGAGGAGTTACGAGGAATTATTTATATCACTAGAAAGGTGAGGAAATTTCCTATCCAATGGGGGTGATTTAGGGAAATTTTGAATACATTAAGTTTGATAAAAATCAAATTGAACCTTTAAGCCGGTTACAGAGTGGGTATGGTGAGGAATTACCCTCTGAACCTTATTGAACCTTATAACCCTAAAATTTTTACCTTATGACCTCTAATAATTGTTAATAAAATAAAATCATGTTATAGTGAATTAGAATTGTTCTGGAACTTGTTAGTGACAGATGTTGCCTTGTAATCTGGTTGTAGACTCTTTTAAATAAATAAAAAATTATTTCATAATTTTCCTAATTAATCCTAGGTTGTTTTTGGGTCTCAAATGGGTTGTTTTAGTGGGCATTACACAACTTTAAAATCACAACTCTTTCTCATTACATTCCTTTTTACAACAAAATATAGAGTATATTTATTTCACATTCAAAGGAGATTTCTTTTCCAAAACATAGTAACTCTTCAGCACAAAATGTATATTAAATTGTCATCCACATCAAGTGGGGAAATGGTTTACAAAATTATTTTCAAAATGGAATGTTAGAACTTTTTCTTCTTTCTCAGTTGTAGAGCAGCAATATGAATTTCCATCATTCTCCAATTTGGTCACAACAAAACATGGGAAAGGCAATGCTCTCCACCCAACCAAGACATCCAATGAATAGTGAGAAGTCATCCTTCTTCATTGGTCCCCGAGCCCCAACCACATTGCAATAAGATTTTTTTTTTTCAACTCATGGAAACAACAGGCTTCCACAACAAAAAAGTAATCTTTCACATTCAACACACAGTCCAAAACATAATGCAATTTACAACCATATGAAAACAACAAAGAAAACCTAGGCTTTATCATCCAAGCCAAAGGAGAAAGAGACTATGGGGGATGCTGCTTATGCCTCCCAAAGGGGAAATGGGTATCACCACGTGAGAACAAACCACCAAAATATATATCATTTCAAATTCGTGACATGCCCTAATGCTTTCCCCAAGCACTCGTTATTCCTCACATTTCCTTATGCCTCCCCAAACTCTTATGGCATCCCATAACAAGTAAGGAAATGCAAGCTATTTAGAAGTAGGATTATTTATCCATATTGTTATCCATAATAAATTCATTTTGTGGAAAAATTGTTAATTGTTAACATTAAATAGATAAGTTCTATAAAATGTATTGTGTATTTTCTACAAATTTTAAAAATTCAAATTCAAATTTGTGAAATATTTATATTTTGAAATCTTGTTGTGGAAAAATCACATTTTATCCTCATTTTTAAAAAAACCTTACAACTTTAAAATTATAATTATAGATAAAACCCATAAATCAAATATATATTGTTTCGCAATGTGATTTTATCACAACATTTTACAAAAAACAAATTATACACTATACTTTGATTGTATCTTCAATATTAAAATAGGTTTTTAGATAATTTAAGACATGATTTAACACTAGTTTTTCATAATCTACAATTTATTGTTTGTATTATATGTCTAAATTGCTAAGGTCTAAAAAAATTGAGAAAAATCTACACTCTAAAATATTGAGTTCTTATTATCCACAAAATATTAAATATATACATGTGGAAATTCAAAATTTCTATTTAATAATATACACTAGAAAAATATAATAAGTTATATTTAAGGATTATCTACATTACTTAAATTTAAACATAGATAATTGAAGACAAGGTAGAAATATTCAATCGTGAGTAATATAAATCATCCCCACTTTTAAATTTTCAGTGTGGATAATTCACATAATTAGAACAATATAAAATAAAACATTAGTTTATTGTTAAATTTCCCACAACTTTAATGGGTTATAAAACAAATAACATTTTACTCTATTTTGCACATTTCACTTGGATCGAGGAGCAATATTTGTGAACCGTTGATAAAACAATGTGATCTAAAGGTAGGGATGTGGGCCATATTGAATAGTTTGTTAGTATTTGTTTTCCACCAATGGTGGGATGGAAAGGTGTAAGTGTTTTCCAAGTGTATTTTAAGATTCATGCATTGGCTTATTTCATTTACCATATTTTTCAGATCTGTAGTTGAAAGTCAATTATCAAAGGGAGAATAAGATGAGATTTGATTTTATAAGATCATGAAGATTGTATTTTTTGAGATTACCTAACCATTGTAGGAATGCAGAAATATTAAGATATTGTCTCTTTATAATGATATGACGGATCAAAGTGATGCAGACTGAACCATGCTTGGATGGAAGGGAATAAGCTAGCATGACTGAAGCATGGTAACTAATTGAGCATTGCACATTCAATAATAATAGTATGATCCAAAGTACTTGGCAATATAGTGTTGAAGTGCCCAAATTCCACGATGAATAAAATGATTCCGAAAGGGGGGCTGTCAAATCTGGCACACATGCATGATAGAAGAAAAATAATTATTTAGTTTATTGAACAAATAAATCCAGTGTAGTAAAATTAAGATATTTTTAATAGGCTGACATGATTAAAATTATAAATGCTTTATGGATTTTTTTTGCCTGATATACTTGTCTATGTTTTGTTTACAGATAAGGAAATTCAAAGAAGGTAAGGATCTGAACTACCAAAAAAAACGGAGATTGAATGAGAGAAATATTCACGAAATTTGCAATGCCAACACTCTTATTCAATGAACATTTATTAATAAAAACTTCAACTTCTATTGCTTACGCTAATTAGATTGGAAATGTGTGTTTATGAATTCTATTTCAACCAAATTTTATAGACATTTATGAAATTAGCTTAAATTCAGGTTTTTAAATTTATGCATGTTTATGAATTATGTTTGAGCCCAATTTTATAGACATTTACGAAATTAGCTTGAAATCAGTTTTTTTAATTTATGCATGCAAGTTTAATAAATATTTATATTCAATATTTTTGTAAATATTAAATCTTTACAAGCATTTTTTATTAGTAAAATATATCTAAATATATTTTTTTAAAACTATTTTTAATACATATTTTTGAATTATATTTATCTCTAAATCTAAATATTTTATTAATAAAAAATGTGTTTTCGCCTGAGTTGGCCTAATGGTGAAGAACATGTGCTCTTGAAATAGAGGTCACAAGTTCAAATCCTGCAGGGGGTAGGGTATGTACGCCTCGTTTGTAGCAAAGTTAGTTGCCTCCCACATGTGAGTATGAGGTAGTCCCATATGCTATAAGCCACTTGTAGAACCAAAAATAGGTCACCCCACGGCATCGTGGACTGTAAAAACCTATTATTATTATTATTATTATCTTTGCATGGAATGTATAAAAAATATACTACTAAAAATAATGATTTGATATTTTGAAAATTTTATTCTATTGCCATATTTTATTACTCTCTAATATTACAGTTAGAGCATGTACGAATTTATAAAATTACCTAATAAAATTGCTTTTTCAATTTTTATTAAATATGAATTTTTTTTCTCATACACTTATATTTCAAATTTTGAGTAAATTATGGTCTGTGTGTGATATATCGTATGTATAATTAATAATATTATTTAAATATATGAAATTAAATAATATCTATATAATGAATTTGATCTTATTCTTTAAATATTGTATATAAAAATATAAATTTTAAAAATAATAATAAAAATTTGGATATTTCAAAAGTATTAAAAATAGTAACAATTTTAATAAAATGGAGATTACTTTTTATAATTCTTAAAATTATATATGTAAAATTCAATAAATAGTATAAATAGGCACACTTTGAAAAAAACGGACTTAAGAAAAGCTTTTATTGTTATTGAATTATATATCATAATTTTAAAATTTTAGATCTAAAAAATATTTAAATTTTGAAAATTGTCACAATTTTCACAATTATAGAAATGTAACAATATTAAAATTGTGATAAATGTCACAGTAAAAAATTGTTAAATATTCATAATAGTTTACATTGTGGCTTTTGTCACAAACTTTGTCACATTTAATATTTTCACAAAAAAATTGTAGGTGGAGTCCACAAATTTGGATTCACAATTTTGAATAAGATATCCACAAGAAAATTGTAGAAAATTTGTGGATACGAAACCCATTTTCTTGTAGTGTCCCTCCACACTTATATTTACCCAAAAGACTTATGCCTCCCCACAAGAATCCCCATAGTCTTCTCCTACCCCATACCTGGGCCATCTACCCAACCAGCCAACAAGCAATATCAAAACATTCACAACATTTACATATGCATAAACAAGATAAGAGAATTTTAAATACCCAAGCCCCTATCTCTCCATGATGGAGCTTGTTCCAAATTTCCAAACAACAAACTTTCCAATGTAAAACAGTCCAAGATCAATAATCCACAAGCATTCAACAATCTCCAACTTTCTCTAAAAATTGCAAGAGCTTGCAAAACCAAAAGAAGTCACCCAAAATGAAGCAATGCAAGGTGAAGTAACCCAAAAATAAGCTAAGAAATTCAAATATATAGAAGAGAAAAGAGAAGAGGATGAGGTGGATCCCTGTGGGATGCCACATCACACATCCTTAACTTCAACTCATAAGTCAACTTCAAAATCCAAGGTATAATAAATAAGTGGGTGAAAAAATGACAGTTTTACTTACACACTCATATCAAATCCACACCTCATAATGAATGAAACTGAAAGCATGGAAGAAAGTGCAATTAAAGCATACAACTTGACTTACAAAACTGCATAATGGAGGCTAGATTTAAGCTCTCCAACCATAGGTATGGTTGCCATGCAAATTTAAGAGGTATGGGACAACTTTAACTTGTCCCAAAAGCCTCCAAAATTGGCCTCCAAGGACAAATTCGAATTTCAAAAAGGAGGTGGAGTGTTTCATACTCCAAAACCAACTTACACATCTCTTACACATACTTATACATATCTTACAACATTTAATTTTATGCCAAAAACTCTAATAATTACTTTCTTATGTCCCAATTTGATTAATTAATTTTAACATGTTTACTCAAATTAATTTACCACGATTAATAAATAATGAAAGGGGTTAACACATCACTTATTAAACACATACAAACATTAATAAAAGGAACCAAATAAATAAATACACATTACTCTTGGTCACATTTAAAGGTGATCCCCACATGGGAATCCCTAACAATCAAACACACACACATGAATAGTATAAGTTGCCATGGTGACCTCGTTGAATTCATCTAGAATTCCAATGTGGTTGGTCTCTGATCCCCCGATGTTTGTTGTGATATTTTTAATCTGCACGATACAAATACCCCTTCGGCCTCATGGCCTCAGAACATCCAAATGAATATAATATAATTTCAAAATCATCAATATATATCAGAATCACAACAACATCCAGACAATTGACAATATCACTTACAATTTCATCAACAACTATATAATCATCAATTTTAAATTCAATTTTCTCGTTCTACTCAATATATCTAAATATCACGTGTCCTAACAACATCCATATATATATATATATATAATCATGTCCAACAACATGTCGACATCTATATAAAATGTCTCTAACAATCATCATGCATCATATATGAATGAAAGTCAACAATAATCCATGATTTGACATTTAACACCATACTAAATCAAAACTATAATAATGTCTGTAATATAGTCAGCAGTGTCATAATGAGAATCAAAAGTGTCAAAGGGAAGTGGGCACTACAAAAGGGGCTAAGAAGAAACCAAACCAAAACAGGTAGAACATATAATCTAGGAGTGGTAAAAAACCATGATAAAACTAGACGTAAACCTAGACTAGACTAGAGAACAACCTCATCAAAGAGGTACCTAGTATTTTTCAATATGATTTTGGGTCACTCTCATGGAATGACAAAAGGGATGAGGTGTTTTCTTTGAGACACTTGTCCATCATTCTTCATTCTCTTTTCTAGCTGATATATCTTTATTCCCCAGAGTTTTAGAGATAATTGAATTTTCATTTTAATTTTTACCATGCTTCCTAATGTTTTCTACTTCTGTCATCAGTCCAGCCCAATCCTTATGGGGTTGCACGAATATATAGTCATTTACGCTATGTTCCACCATAGATAGTGCTTCTATTGCAACACCATTAATACCATGCTCCTCATGTTGTGTTCAACTACCGAATATTTTTGATGTTGTTTCGTCGCATTTATTAGAGGAATATTCCCCACGCATCTACATACCAAAAGTTCTGCTCATGCCTTAACATCTTCCTAGACCATTCCACTCAAAATCGGATAAGATAAGAATGGTTTTGAAATTAGGTGAGATTTAATCCACCTTCACCACAGATTTTCTCTGACAGCTATCCGCTGGATTAACTCCCACCTGTAGAAAAATTGAAATGGTCCCCATGTAAACATTTTTGTATGCAAGGGTCACCACAACTACCTCATTTTGTTTTGTCACTGCCTCCTTAGTAAGGATCAGCTCCATGACCAGATCCTCATGATCCCGTGTTACATCTACCTTCTCAAGACTCAGCCTCATTCTACTTTAGACCATTCTGCATTTTATCATTTTTATCCATATGATGGAGAGGCATTTTTTCTTTACACTCATAATCACCCATGGGCAATTGTGTTGATGTCATATTTTCCCACAGCTTACACAATCACCTGCAGGCAATGGCATCCGATATATACCCTCAAATCATTTTAAATTCATAAGAAACAAGAAGCTAAGACATCTAAAATTATATTTTCTCTACTCTTTTGTGCCACATTCATATCTAGTCACTCTATTCTTGGTTCATCTATTATCTTATTTAGATTAGATAGGACACTCTTCGTTTTGAATGATTGGTTGCACTATTGACTATTCATATATTGAGTCTAGGACATGAATGGTCTTCCAATACTCCACTTAGTAATGATTCTCTTTTCACGTGTTGTTTCTTAGGGGAGGTAAATGCATCAGGGCTCACCCTATAGGTACAAGTGAGTGCTTGAACCCTTCTTTTTCATTTTTTATAGATTAGTTCATTTCCTCTTCTTCAATGTGTTATGTAGATTTATTATTGTACATGTGTGATGCTAGTTATCATAGTACTCTTATCAAAGATTAGATCCTTCATTAATTCCACATCAACAATTTCATTTATGCTTCTTTCATTTATTGTTGATCCATACCTCTCCACACAAAACTATTGATATCTCAGTAGGGTTCTTTCCTCTATCATGATTGTAGGACTTGAAAACCCTAGGTCAACCTATTATAAGGGTTAATTCCCTCTAGATATGGGACCTGAGTGCTCACTGTATCCCCTTTAAGTCTATCCCCTTTTATTCTGGTACATCCATGTCTCTTAATCGTTGCCTAGATACCCTTTTCAAACAATTGATTTAGGAGTGTACGTTGTTGAGACACACTTTGGCCTGCATACATTCTCTGGTGAACCCAATGCGAATCTTATAGGCATTCTAATTGAGCAAATATCGTTAGAAAAATCCATTTAAGCCTTAAAAAATCCTTAAAACCCTTAATTTATATTTGCATAAACACCATCACCAAGGGGGGATTCTGTCTATTCTTTTCACATATACTTTCTGATGGCTTTGGCCATTGTGTAGACTCTATTACATGGCTAATCCTATCTATTTTCTTCTTGTTAATTCCCATATGCTCTCAGGCTCTATTCATGCTTCTTGACAAGGACAATTGTGTCTGTCCCTATGAATTTACCTCCGTATACCATAGGCTAGTGTGTAAACATTCTTTACAACTGATTGTTTCTCAAGTTCATATTTTTAGAGACTTGTTATAAACTTCCAAATTATAAAAATGTCACATATGAGGATATTTTTGGCAAAAATAAACCCCGTGAACTTATGTCTGGGATATTCCTTTATGCCTATATCTCCTCTCCATGATTCTAAGTGTTCTAGCTCTAATCCTAAAAGCGCTAATATTCCTAGTCACCCCAATCTCACCCATGAAACTCTATTGTCCCAAGCTTGTCCCTCTAATCATTCTGAACAAGGTAATGCAATATAATTTAATGTGGTTGAGATTGAAAATATAGACCCAAGATTCATCATCAAGAATATCATAAAGAATGAATACTTTACCCATAACAAAGATAAAGGTTTTTTAAAGATATCTACCGATGTCATGAAAATGACCACATCCCATATTAACCATATCTTTCCATACCATGATCAGACTCCTCCCTACGCGATTTATCAAAATGAATCTCACAAAACCTCCACTAGTGAACATGATAATCATGAGCAAGAATCCACAAACAATGGTAACTATTATTCTATGGATCCTAACAAGGTAGTAGTTAAGCTCCTAGACCATATGGCTTTATCCCAAGCTACCACCATTGATAACATGATACAAATACAAAATTAGATGTTGTGTCTAATTTTTTCAAAATGTGGTTCATAGTTTTCAACTCTTACGCACCTCCCTAATTGGTGTCCATGCACACGAGAATCCTATTTCTCATCGGTCAATTCGGAGAAAATTATTATTAACAATCCAAAATGAACCTTTATCTCCATACATTATTGTTATGGACTTGGGAAAGACTATCCCTACCATCTCCTATGAAGGTTCTATGGATCTAGCCCTCTATCTTAAAATGTTTGGAAATATTTACAAATAATGGAATCAAATGAATACCTATGAAACCACTTAGAAGCTTCTAGTAAAGACTTTCTTGGGTGAGGCATTAGAATGGTACAACCAAGATCCTCCTAACTTGATAATTGAATTAGAACGATAGTCAAAGGTCTCATCTCTGAGTTTTAGTAAACAAGACGTTACTAAAAGAACCTTGCAGAAGTTTATAAAACTTAAGCAAGGGGATCACGAATCTTCCCAAGGATTTACAAATAAATGGGAAATTCTTTCCATTCAATCTAATCACAAATTTTGATAGCAAAATCCTATGCCAAATCTTTCTCGGGACCCTTATGCGCACTCTCTAATATAAACATATATCTTTCTCTTCCAACATGTTAGAGGAAGCCCTCGAGTAAGCTAAATGACAAGACCATATCATGTGTGAGTTTTGATGCACTTCTAACTCATCACCTAAACTTAAAAACACAAAAAATGTAATCAATCCTTCTACAGATAAAGGAGTGGGAGGATAAGAGGATATTCTTTGCTCCTCCCTTCATGCTCCTCTATCTCATATTGAACTTCTTCATATGTTTCCTACTCCGCTGATAATACCTCCATAAAAATAGACCCTTCCTTACTTTTGGGGTGATATATTTTGTTGGTGGCACACTACTATAGGTTATTATGAAAGTGATAATAAAGACCTTAGGAAGGAATCCCTTGACTTCTTCATTGGTGATTATTTCAATTATTCTATCATTATAGAGGAGTGTTATGAGAAGTACTGATCCTTAGAGATCTTCCATCCCAAAAAGCGTCACAAAATAAACATGAGCAATGTCATGTGCACCTTAGAGCCTTCACACAATCAAATTTTTTTGGAATATCAAAATATCAATCCAAAGAAGATAAAATATAGATGTAAACCAACCAATAAAGATTCTTGTTATCAAGCCAAATAAATCTTTCAAAAACCTAGAATTGTTTATTACTTCCCAAGACCCACCAATGACAGAGCCTTCTCTAATAGTTGAGCCTCTACCTATGATGTCGCAATAAGTACCAAGTAAGGATCCTATCCCACCATCTTCTGACAAGATAGATGCAACTAAATCATATTCACATTTGTATATGTGTTATGTTGTGCTACCACCATAGTATCTCTATAGAATCTATTCTAAGCTTAATAGGAAATTATTATATGAACTAAATTACCTTACATGTACAATACCATTTATGGAAATCGTGTGAACTTCATCTTTATATCAGATATCTCTCCTCCAATAGTTACAAAGATTTGAGGATCCTTTTTGTGTATCTCCCAAGGTTGCTACCACCTCCCCCAATCCAGAAATACATCACATAGAGACTACAAGACCACCCTTACAACACTTTCATCTAAGATACTTATCCTTGGAGTTTGTGAAGCATGACATGATTATTGATGAGGTCCTATTTGATGTGGCTAACCTGCCCCTACTCATTATTTTTATCCTTCATGATGCCCAAGTGCGTAAATTCTTTATGGATGAAGGATTGGGAATTAACTTTGTATCTTTCTCCCTTATCAATAACCTATATTATTCTATTGACGATCTCAAGCCTACTTGCTTGACTTTTAATGGCTTTGAAAAAATAAAAAAAACCAATAGAATGTATCATGTATCCCATCACAGTTGGATCTAAAACGGTCCATACTAAGCTCATTGCTATAGATCATCATCTCTTACAACCTCTTATGGGGCCAACCATGGACACATCACATGCACATAGTCACATCGTCCAAGTACCAATGTATTAAATTTATCCATAATAACCAACTCCTTAGACATGAAGTTGATCCCAATCCTTGGGATATCCCAGCACCATTTCCTAATGAGACTTTGCTAATGTAAATTACTCCTAAGATTCAAATCATTCCCTAGTTGAACTTCTTTGATCTAAGGTCTGAAATACACATAACATTAAAAGATTTAGATGATGACGAACATAATAATTTGCAAAATAAGAATATGAATAATAGGTTACCCGATGAAATTGTGTATCTGTTACCTTTGGTCCTTTTACCTCGCAAGTAGTTTCCACCTCAAAACGATACGGAGAGTAAACGAATGATTCCTCAACCTCCTAACAATTATAACACAATGAAATAGTAATTGCAAAAATATTTTCTAATCAGCCCCCCTTTCACCTATATATTTTAGTGAGATCAGTGTTTTGACTAAGGACGAGGTGCCTGATCTTAAAGGAAAAGGAATTGAATTTGACAAAGATTACAATGTTTAGCAGGATGAGTCTAGGAACTTGAAATTATGCCACTATTAATGTGCCTTACTCCATGGACGGTGTTCTTGACTCGGATCACACACCATTGACACATCTTACAAATCCCCTATCTATGATACTAGTGTCAACAAGGATGAGAAAGAGATACTTCCTTAAATTCCTCAAGCTAGTCCCTCACTCCTCGATACCCCTTGGGTCATCGAGAAAACCTCTAGCTATTCTTTCTATCATGCTCCCACCACAAATCCACCACCCTAAACATCTTCTGAGATATCCTCTGTACTTAACAATTGTCTTAGTGCTCCTAACATGACCAATGTTGATCCTGTACCTAGATATGTCACTTTAGATACCAAGGTATTAGATGTTCAATAGACCAGCTCTCAACAACATAGAGACGGTAAACAGTACGTATGCGTTGAAATCAATGTATAATATCATGGGCCTCTCCATACCCTTGATAATGATGATTCTATTATAGAACTCTTATATTCCGGAAAAGATAAAATCCTTTGACATCAACAAATTTCGGATACTTCTCTAAGAAACCCATGTGCTTTGACGTTTATGTCGCTACTATCAATCCTATCTAGGATGAAGTAGGCAAATTGCCAGAGGCCTCATATCATTTCCAACATGTCAACACTATATTGGCCGAATCAATCATCAATGTACAACATGAGTACAATCCCACACATGTAGTCATACTTGGTGATTTCTTTCCTCACCTATTTGATCATCACATAGAAATCTTACGAATGTATTTGTATGGGGATATACCAATATTCCTAGCATTGATGCCGAAATTGCCATCCATAACATTATCACTAATCAAAACGCCGCACCCATTCGACAAAATAATATAAGGAAACTCCCTCCAATGATCAACGATCTATGTCACAAAGAAATCATCAAGCACTTAGACACAAAATTTATTCATAGGGTAGACTATTCTGAATTGTTTTTCAATATCATCTCAGTTTGGAAGAAGGATACCTTAGCCACCTCCATTTGCATTGACTTAAGAAATATCAACCTCACCATTCCTAAGGATAAATTTATTTTACCCTTCATTGAAGCCATTTTTGACGTTACGACACAGTACAAAATGTTATCTCTTATGGATCACTTCTTAGGGTATAGTCAAATCCAGATTGTTCCCAAAGATCAACACAAAACTACCTTCAATATAGAATGGGGCACTTATTTTTACGTAAAGATTCTATTTGGATTTAAGAATGCCGATGCAACATATCACCACACCATGACACACATCTTTCATGGCTTCATACAAAAATTCCTTGAAGTCTATGTTGATGATTTACTCGTCAAATCCCAATGCAATGATGATCATGCTCAAGACTTAGACATTACCTTAGAACACCTTCACAAATACAAGGTTCATCTCAATCCCAGAAAATTCATATTCGGGGTGACACGAGGAACGCTCCTAATATTCTAAGTATCTAAGCATGGTATCGATGTCAACTCAACAAAAATTAAAGCTATCCTCAACATGCTATGGCCATCCTGCATAACAAACATATGCACTTTTCTTTGGCAAATTGGGGAAATATAGCGAATTTCATCCGAGTTTAGGTATCATACTCACAATATAAATCACTTCAAAAATCTATCAAGATTAAATGGACCAAAATATTGTCAATACGCATTCGACAATATGAAACACTCTTTTTCCTTGTTGCCAACATTACATCCTCCTTTGCCATATAGACGTCTGCTGCTATATACCTCTTTCAGTCTGGTGTCTGTTGGGGCAAAGCTAGAACAGGAAGATGAAAAATACTATATTAGTCGATATTTACTACATTATGAAGCAATGTTCACATCCATCGAGTTAGGTTGCTTCGCCATATACAACGTAGGAAAACAATTACGTCAGTATATGCTTTATCAAACCACATACGTCATTATCTATATTGATCCCTTACGGTACTTCTACTCACGCCATTCTCCCCACGGATTGCATTGGGAAGTAGATGGAACTTTTTTTGGAATTTGATCTTTGCATCATCACATAACGGGCAGTAAAAGGCCAAGTCATGGAAGACCAGTTGAATTCCACCCCCATCGGTGCTCCTCAAACTATTCCTAAAGCATTACCCGATGAGGAGATCTTCCTCCCTTAGGGCATAGACAACGTTGTTTCCATCATAGACTATTACTATAGATTCACGATCGGTCTTGAGAAGAAAACGTTAGATGTCAGTAATGAAGAGCTTCCCCTGCCTAAAACTAACCCAAGGGCCACAATAATTGAGGAGGTCACCATTGATCTACCTGTGGATACATGGACGCTACACCTCGACGGGGAAAATTTCCTCCAAGGAGCTGGGTCAGGTTTTGTTCTCACCGATCCCTTTGGTCAGGATTTCCCTCTTTCCTATCAACTCGAATTTGAGATCACCAACTACGTGGCAGGATATGAGGCTCTTATCTTAGGTGTATAAGCTGACTTAGCCAATTGTGTCTCCTATCTCCATGCCTTGGGGGATTCTACGCAGGTATGTTGACTTGTTAGTGGCACATACCAATGTCGCAGCTAAAATATTATGGCTTAGCATGACTTAATTGAAGAATTAACACCACGATTTACCTCATTTACTGTTGAATCTATTCCCCCACAAACAGAATGCCTTGGCTAATTATTTGGCCACATTTTCCACTTAGTTTTAGTTACATTCTGATTGTCATGAGTATGCTCTTATATATATATTCTTCAACATCTAGTCACTTCACCTCCTTAAAACATTCAAGATTTCTATCAGATCGAACCACATGGATCTTCACATAGAATACCATACTTACCCAGCTGAAATTGACTCCCAAACGCAGGTAGGAATATGCAAAAAAGCTCTTAAATACGTACTTCAAAATGACATTTTATACTATATCAACTTCAAAGGTACCGTACTCCGATTCGTTAACAAGGATGAGGTTCCCCTTATATTAGAGGAAGTGCATGGGAGCACTTCTGCTGGCCATTGTAGCGGTCATGATACTACACACAAGTTCCCACAAATGGATTACTATTGGCCAACGTTAGAATCTGATGCCCATGCGTTTACTAAAAGGTGATGACCTTGCCAATATCACAATGATTTGATTCATTCCCCTCTGAGTGAGCTACAATCGATTGCTTCTCTCTGGCCCTTTAGTATACGAGGATTAGATTAAATCGGGAAGGTAATTTTATCCGAAGATGCTCATGTCTTTGTCATTACAGCGGAATAATACTTCACTAAGTGGGTTGAATCCATGCCTCTCACCAAAATGTCTAGCCTTACTGCATCCAAATTCGTCTTCAATCAAATCGTTTACCTATTTGGTATTCCCCGCACCATCATATCTAACAATGGTGGGAGTTTTAAATGTAAATAAATGAAGCAACTATATGCTAAGTTCAAAATTAAACATTGATTCTCAACACCATATCATCCACAACACAATGGACAAGCCAAGTATAAGAATAAAATTTTCAATATGATCTTACAAAAGACAATCCGTGAATCACACACATATTGGCACACAAAGTTATATCGTACATTATGGGCATACCACTCACATTTTTGTTTACTTATAGAGTTGAGGCAGTTCTTCCACTAAAGGTGGAACTCCCTTCATGGTATCATTCTAGATGTGGAATTGCGCAAAGCCCATCTCAATGACCTTGACTTACTAGAAGAACAACCCGATAGAAATTACATAGGAAATAAGAAGCAAAAACAATTACTACCCAATAAACATTAAAAAATTATTCGTCCACATATTTTCGACATGGGTGACTTTGTCCTAAAATTTGATTATGCACATGAAAAAGATAATAAATATGCTTAAAAAATGGTGGGGTCCTTACCTAATTAAATATATCATAGGTCCCAACACATATTTTTTCCAAATCAATGAGGAAAACATGTTCACGGAACCAATGAATGTTCAATTTCTCAAGAAGTTTCACGCATGAAGGAACACAGGAGTTTCAGTGGTCAACTACCATCTCTCCTCCTTTCTTTTCAAATTCACCACTTCATCAACGTTCTATGAAAATACTATCAACATGTTTGCTCTGTACAACCCAACCTTTCCTATTAATGGATTACCTAGAGTATTTTTCACATCCTTATTTTGTCTCATTACCTTTCTTGGATATATGTTTCTACCTAGCCTTTATAGTATCTACCTTATGATTTTTTGCACTTTTTAGGGTTGTTATCCTCCCTTTTGGGTTAATCATAAATCTTCTCTTTATTTATGCCTTCAAGTTTATGAAAGTTCCTCATTGTAGCTTCTAACTTATAAGATTTTTGTTATTTTCAATGTGGCTACCCACTACTTTCTTATGACCTTTATGACACGATACTATTAGGACATCAAGATTATTATGTAATTTGTCCCATGCGACCCTAGATAGATGATATATGACTTATTTTAATGATGATCATCTATTATGTCCTTTCATTTTTGCTTGCAGGGTTCTTGCAGCATGGATTGCGCCGATGTGTGGCAAGATGAGTGATACTATCAGAAACGAATTAGTGGGTATATTTCATTTCAGATAGTTTTTTCAACATTTATTTCAGTGTTTATTTTTAGTACTAATGTTACATATTGTTTTTTTAATTGATCACCACATGTTTTGTTGTTATGGCATGCAGTGATCAATGGATGAGGAATATAATATATACACCAAGTTATTCATGTTTCATCTTTCATACCAGTTATTAAGAATTTCTGTTGTGTAGATAAAGGTGAATAATGCATCTATTTCCTGAAAGAATTCCTTAAGGGGCTTACCAGGAACGTGGAAGCGTTATTCACGTAACCATCATGGGTTAGAGACATTACACAGAGAAAGGTTTGTTATTTGGTCTTGGCCTTAGTATTCCTTACACTATGTATCCTTGTCTTCCTGGGTCTCATGCATATGATATTCATGGCATATTAATTATATTCCACCATTTTTCACCTGGTTCATCCTTTTTCATGACCCATGACAAATTACTTTTAACTTTCAAAACAAATTTCTTCATATTTGCATCCTTGGCCGACACAATCACCTGTGGGTGATGGTGTCGATGTTATATTTTCTGATGGTCGACACCATCACTGGTAGGAAATGACGTCCTATATATACCTTTAACTCATTTGAAATTTTTTAGAAACATGAAGCTATGACATTCAAAATTCTATTTTCTCTATTCTTTTACACCAGCTTTGTGCTTTACTCCTGGTTCATCCTACATATTTCTTAGTTTGAATTTAACACTATTCTTCTTGGATGATTTATTGCACTATTTGGTCATTAGATAACAAGTATAGGACATGAATGGTCTTCCCCTAGTCGACCCAATAATGATTCTCTCTCTTCATGCTTCTCAAGGGAGATAGATGCATTAAAGACCACCCTATACGTACAAGTGAGTGTTCAAACCCTTCTTTTTCATTTTACAAAGATTAATTCATTTCCTCTTTTCAATGTGTTATGTAATTTTAGTTTTGTATATATGTTTGATTCTAGCTAGCATAGTACTCTTATCTAATATCAGATCCTTAGTTACTTAAAATTCACCAATTTCATGCATGTTTCCTTCATTTATTGTTGACCCATATGTCTCAACACCCAAATACCAATATCTAAGTGGTATTTCTTCCTCTATCTCAATCGTAGGCCTTGTATACCCTAGCTAGGTTGACCTAGTTTAGGGTTACTTTCCTATAGATATGCAATCTTAGTGCTCAATGTAGCCTTTTTAAGTCTATCCCCTTTTATGCTAGTACATTTGTGTTTCTTATTTTTTGCCTCGATGCCTTTGTCAAACAGATGATTTAGGAGTATATGCGGTTGAGACGCACTTTGGACGCATACACTTATCCTTCGTACAAATTTGTAGTGGTTTCGTGTCTTTGTTAACTATGAACTTGTCTAAAAACATTCTCTATCTTGTCTTGATTTTAAATTCGCAAGCTCCAAATTTTCATGCGCACATATTACTATTCCATTGTGCATTTTTATTTCAACTTATTTAAAGTGATTTGTTAAAAAAGTAACAACCCATTATATAGTTACCTTTTGTATAGTTTTAACAGTGAAGGTTATTATCTTATTACTTAAAATTAATGGTGAAGCTAATAAATTTTTACCATGAATCCTATTTTTTATGAAGATACATGAGGAATAGACTCATCTAATTATGAATATCCTCATTTCTATCTAAAATTCATGTTTAACAACTTAATTTGCATGAATCTATTTTAAAATCTCAAAGAAGTAGCCTAACCAGAGTGTCATGGTATATTTTACTGAAGAATGCAAGAAAAAATTAAAACGAGTCATACAACCTCCTAGCACATAGCTCAAACCCTCAGAATAAAAATTCAAAGGAAATGGAGAAAAGTTATAACCCGAAAGTGTTTCTTTTTTTAGTATCCAAGTAGTTTTATCATATCTCCATTATGTAATTTGTACTATTTTAAAACTATTCGAGAGTTTCAATTTTTTGATAATTTATATATTTTAGTTTCTTGTTGGATGAGCTAAAATTTTTGTTTGGTAGGATTTGCAATCCCAACTATTTTCAATTGTATTACTCTTATTTAGTACATTTGTCTTCGAACATAATTTTCTTTGGGGCATACGTCATTTCTCTCTACTTCATAAGGTAAGTGTGGGACAAATGAATGTCGATTTATATTCTAACAAGAAGAAAAGTTTCAAAATTAAGAATATAGTTGGAAAATATGTAGAAATTAAGCAAAAAAAATCAAACATTAGAAATAAAATAAAGAATACTGCAAATAAACAAAGTATAACAAACTCAAATTACAACTTATGTGCATATAAATCTTCTTCCATGTCATATCTTTAGCTCAATACAATATGTGTGTAAAAAAACTTACAATTGCATCGATTATATAGAGGTGTTTCATCTAATAAGAGATAATTTGTTTTATTTTATTTTATAATAAAAATAACCTATGCAAGGAAAAAAAAACTTTTTTTTTTAATTTTTTAAAAAAGAGCAAAAGCATGTGGGGATAACTTATCTATTTCCAACACTCCCCCTTAATTTCGAACTTCACACTTCTATTATTCTGGAGATGAGTGTGAATTTTCATATCTAACATATTCATGATCACAAAATCTTAAACAAATTCTAAAATATTCACAAACTTAATTTCTGAAATTCTTTGTAAAAATATCAGTAAATTGATCTTCAGATCTACCAAATTCAAGACAAATTTCCTTTTTTTTAACCAATTCCCAAATGAAGTAATACCTCATACCTATATTCTTGCTCCTCTTGTGAAAAATATAAATTTTGGATATTTCTATTTCATAATTGTTATCCCAAAAACTATGTGTAGAGTTCTCTTGATTCTACATCAAATCTTTAAACACTCTTCTCATCCACATAGCTTGACATGTTGTTCATGTTGTTGCTACATACTTTTCCTTTGTTGAAGATAGTGTGACTATGGATTTTTTCTTTGATGCCATAAAACTACACCTATTTAAAAGTGAAAAGTATATCTGGATGTGCTTTTCCTATCATCTATACTTCCGAAAATGCCACTCTTTATATAACTTATCAGATTGAACTCATCTAATGTGTAATATAAAATTCCATGATTCTTAGTTCAACATACATATCTCAAAATATTTTTCCTATCTTTCCAATCTGGATATTTTGGAGATTCCATGAACCTTGATATGAGGATCACACCATACATAATATCAGGCCTTGTGACCATCAAATACATGAGACTTCCAAGTAATGTTTTTACCAATATTGGATCCACAAATGATCCAATGTCATCTTTTCTTAATTTCAAACCTACTGCAACTGGTTATGGCACTGACTTATAATTCAACATGTTAAACCTCATCAAAAAATCATTATCATACTTTTTTTGTGAAATAAAAACTCCATCTTCTAATTGTTGAACTTCAATGCCCAAAAAATAGTGCATGAGGTGATAGGAAATAAGAGATAAAATATGTGGAATAATCCCTTACAGAATCGCAATAGTAGAAACTAATCCGCAAAAAATATTACAGATATCAAATAAAAGTGTAGAATAAATAACACAACACATAAATACAATATTTAACGCGGTTCACCCAATATGGGCTATGTCCACCAAGAATCACTTGCTCAAATTTTATTACAAGCCTCCACTCTCTCAATACAATACCCAGATTTGTTTGGAGCTATGCTCAACAAACTCTACAGAAGTCACACCCGAATTCAAAGCACATCTGCAATGCATTTGCTTGTATATGTACAAACATAACATGAGGCCTAGATCTATCATCTCAAATTATTTATTCATAGCTGATTTGAATGAATCTATTGATAGATTTACATTAATGTTTAAATTATCCACATATTAAAAATATATATATATTACCTTATTCATTTATCTTGATGTATAAAGTAAGCTCATTGTTTCTTCTGCTAAAACAATTCTGAATCAAATAAGAATCAATCCTATTGCCCCATGCTCTATGTGCTTTCTTGAGACCATAGAGCATTTTTCTTCAGCTATATACATTTCCTTCATAAAAATCAATGTCATAACCTTCTAGTTTATTCACCTAAACTGACAACCATTGAAAAATGTTGATTTGACATCCATATAAAGAATAGGTCATTTTCCTTAGGTGCAATTGCTAAAACCATTCTTATCATGTCCAAATGTGCAACACATGCATACATCTCATTTTAATATACTCACATTTTTTTGAAAACCCTTTTGCAACCATCCTTGCTCTATATTTCTATACTTTACAATTAAGCAATATATTTGGTCTTGTAGACCGACTTCACTACTTTCATGTAATTTCATTTTGAAAGATCTACAAATTCCCATGTCTAATTCTTCTCTATCGCATCTATCTCATCATCCATGGATTGAACCAAAACTTCAATTTTTATAGACTCTCAAAGTATACTAGATCTGTAGATGGAGAAAAAAATATTAAAACTCAAAAAGAGTTAGTTATATCAACATCACAAATCTCACTAAGACATCGTGTTTTCTACTAGAAAGGTCTTTTTAGTGATGGACTATTTTTTATTGAAGTATTTACATTTGGTTTTCTTTGTGGTGTATATTTCATTGCTTAATATGATTGAAATATTGGAGATCTCATAGCTATATATGGAGGTGTATCTCGTGCTATAACTTGTGGTGCATGTCCAAGATTCAAAGAAGATATAATACCTTGTTTCTCTATAGTTTCATCTTCCATATCATCATGAGGAATTGTTTCTGCTACAATGATTGTACTTTCAATACTTCCCTCCCATGCCTCATTTTCAAAAAACTGTATATCTCTACTATTTACAAATTTTTTGGTGACTGGATTAAATAACTTGTAAGATTATGTATTCTATGAATATCCTAAAAAATATGCACATTTCTCCTTTGTTGTCTAACTTCTTCCTTAGCTCATCATGCAAATGAGCATATGCCACACAACCAAAAATTATAAAATGAGAAACATTATGTCTCTTGATAGTCCAATATTATTGAGGAAGCACATTTCAAGCGGTTTTCATTTGACACTTGTTTAAAATGTAAAAAAAAATTGTTATTGCTTCTGCCCAATATGTTTTTGAAAGATGATTTTCCTTCACCATAAATATATCCATCTCCATGCTGGTTATTCTCCTTCTCTCTACCACACCATTTTTCTGCGGTGTATAGCTAGGAATAAACTGCTTGTGTATACCATGATATTTGCAAAAAACTAGAAAAGCATTGGAAACATACTCACCTCCTCTGTCTGTCCTCAAAACATTAATGTAGTACCCACTTTACTTTTCCACTAAGACCTTGAAATTCTGAAATATATCAAAATCATCTTATTTTTTTCTCAAAAAAAAACACCGGTGTCCTCCTTGTGTAGTAATCAATGAATGTCATAACATATGAACAACATCCAATAGAATTTTTTTGCATAGGTCCACATAAATTTGAGTGAATAATTTCAAGTGGTGCACTTACTATTTTTCCAACTGGGAAGGAATCTCGATACTGCTTTCCCAAAATAAAACCTTCACCTCTCTAGTTTTTGAATTAATGGAAAACCTTTTACCATATTTTTCCTGTGTAATAAATTCAAAGCTCCAAAATTTAAATGACCAAACCTGAGATTCTATAGCCATAATTAATATTTTTTAACTGAATGAAAAGATAAATTAGTTTCTTTAGTTCCAGAATAATCTATAGTATGAGCTACAGATGTGGCTGGTCTAATCCTCAAATGAAATATTATATTGCTTGTCACTTTAGAAATTAGATGAGTACTTGGATCTTTATCTAAGATCATACATTCATTGTCTGTAATGTAAAATTTGTATCCTTTTTGTACCAATTGATCAATGCCCATAAGATTTTGCTTCAAACCTGTAACATAATAAACATCGGACATAATATTCTTCTCCCCCTTTTAGTTAAAATATTGATTTTTCCTTTTCCTTTCACAAACATTCTATTATTATTCGCAAGGGTAACATAAATTTCTTTACTAGCTCATCCAAATTGGAAAATAAATATAAGTTACCTAACATGTGATTACTTCAACCAGAATCCAAATACAATACATCACTAGGAATATCTTGTGATATATTACACTCAATATGTGATAAAGAAGGTGTTGCTTTGACAATATTTGCACATGCAATTAACATGGATCTTGGAGTAGAGCTCCCAACCTAATTTTGATTATGTTTGTTTGGATCATACTAATTTTTCCTCTAATCATAAGCAAAGTTCCCATATCTCTTGTTATAATGACACTGCACATGCAACTTATCCTGTCTCTGATCAGATAACTGATTATGATTGTGCTCTTGAATATGTCCTCTTTCACTTGAGTTTGATGGGACTACGTTTCATCCTATAGATGAACTTATTCCTCTACATCTATGGCTGAAGCTTCCTCTTCCATGATTTCCTAAAACCTCTGATGAAAAATCATGATCTGCAACTACATGTGATATATTCAACCTTTTTTCATGATTTATTAATTATGAATGCAACTCCAATTGAAAACTTACTTAGATCTTTAGTTTCTCTAATAAAAACTACCAAAGAATCAAATTTTGTAGGAAAACTTAGAAGAAAAATTTCAATAATCCTTTTGTCTTCAATAGTTTCACCATGAGATTTAATTTGATTGATTAAAGCAACTACAAAAGTAAAGAATGACTCTACATAATCTGAATATTTCATTGACATATTTTCAAAATTCCTTTGAAATAATTGTAGGTTTATAGTTTTTACTTTCTCTTTACCTTGATACATGAATTGGAGAGTGTCACATGTTATTTGTTGTTTATTGATTATAGAGTGTGACATGCTATTTGTTGTTTACTATTTTCTGCGTCTCTAGGTGGGATGCTTTCATGCATGGCTTGATGAATATAAAAAATATCTTTTTCATATTTCTTTCTTAATTATTTCAAGGTGTCTTTCCCTACATATGAGAGTGCATTATATGTTGCTACATATGTGGGCTCTGTGTACCCATTCTCCATAATTTCCCACAGATCTTGGGATCTTAATAGTGCCTTCATTGTTAACGAACAATACTCATAATTAGTTCCTGTAAATTACGGTGTTTGCAGACCGGATGTAGAAGGCATAATTTTTTGTCAATTAGAAACCTATTGAAAAACAACACTTCAATACAAATTTGTAGAAATTAGGAAAATAAAATAAATAATATTGCAAATATACAAAGTATTCCAAACTCAAATCACCACTTTTGTGCATATATATCTTCTTCCATGTCATAGTTTCAACTCAATACAATCTATGTGTAAAAACACTTATAGTTGGCTCAATTATATAAAGCTATTTCATCTAACAATAGAACAATCAACTCTAAAAATTGAACATCTTAAAAATAAAATTATCATTTTAAAAATAGTGTATAATTTTTGTCATGCAAAAAAAGTCTATTTTTTAAATTTGTTTTTATCCTAAAAATAGCGACATATAATTAAAACTAACCTATTCATGGAAAAAATAACTTACTTTTTTTCTTTTCCTAAAAATAGAAAAAGCATATCGAGATAAATTATCTATTTTTAACATACTATACATCAAGTGAGACCATTGTTTGCATAAACATAAATTCACCATCTTGTTGAAAATATCATCAACCATTGACTACAACATCGTCTGCTCAACTATCGCAAAACATCAAGAAGCCTGACAAAGCTTTCCTAAACCAGAAGGAAACTAACATAACAAATTGTGGAAGATTCAAATTGGCCGGAAATGACTTTGGGAAGCAAGTTAGAGGTAGTAAACACAATTGTGAGCATCATATGCATAAAAAATTATTGAATCCAAATTTTAGATTCACATCCTCAAATGGAATATATCGACAGAGAATAATCAAAACCGGGCCAAATTCAGAGGCACAAGGAATCTAACTATCCTAGCAATGTCATTTCATCTGTTATGCCCAGATTTGATGCAAGATGGATGATTTAATGTTTGCAAAGATACGTTAAATAATTTTTTTTATAAAATATTAGTTCATATTTTATTTTATAAACTAGAGGAAATAGTGCAAGTTTTATCAACTACAAAGACTAGTTAGTGTATGCACTCTACATACAATGTGTAACATAGAATATTTTATATTAAATTTTTGTTTCTAATTTTTAAATTCAATGATGGAAAATTGATGATTGTTGTAAGCTTTTTGAGAACTATTAAAAAAATTAACACCATTGGATGTAAGGGGTATACAATTTTTTAATGCAAAGAATAAGTGTTACACACTTATTTTTCCCTACTTATGGTAACCTATACATTACACAACTTTATCATTTGATCTTATTTTGCAATACTAATTTTACATTTTTTCTACACTACCTGGAGGTACCTCGCCATTTATGGCCTTGTTTAAAATTCAAACTGGTTTAATACCTTGTAAACATCTTTAACAACTAGCACTTGCACCAAAATAAAGGTGCAAGGTAATCACTAAAAGGTAATATTTTGGGAGAGGTTATTTATTAGGTATATGTTTTCTAGGCAAAAAATTTTGGTAGACGTGGATTTGATTTTTAATTTTTGGTTTGTAATAAAGATTTTTCAGATGATTATTTCTAGAAAATGTTGTAGAGAGTAGAAACTAGTTTTTGACTATGTGATAATTTTACAAGGTATATGTTTACACAATTAATAAGCGTAACACCACTTTCCCACACATTTTTCTCGAAATCAGTTGTAACATATAAAGCCTTAACTAATTAAGACAAGGCCTTCAATTAAAATTAGGATATTTGTTTGTTTACACAATAATGGTTATAATAAGTTAACCTCTTTTTCACAACTCCTATAGCTTTACTTTTGATTTAAGGGTCATAAAATATATGTACTCAGGTCATTTCAAGTAAAGTATAGCTAAACTCTTTGGTGTTAAAATGTGCTTGTTTTTATTTTATTTTTTTCAACAAAAATTTCTATTTAAATAATTGAGCTATATAATAGAAAAAATATTCTATCTTGTCACCCCAAACCATTTTATGCCTCTTGTTTTGAATTTTTATGTGATGGTTTGTTATTGACCAAGGTATTTATAAGGATCTTGAAAGATTATGAACTGAATTAGTTCTATGAATCATGTAAATATATATAAGAAACTTTACATAACTATGTTATGATTTTCTTACATAGTTTTTAAGTAAACATTACCATAAATGATAAATTTCTGCATATTACACAATTCCAACAAACCAATCAATAATCTAGTAGTAAGTGATTATTTAAAATTGATAATATGGTGATAAGGATGACTAAGTAATTTAATCATAAAGAGGAACACATAAGGCTATTTCACAATATGTTGCTAGCATAAAGGAATAGTCTATATTAAACACATACCAATAATTCGACAAACAATGATGTTAATAATCACATATAGGTTAATATTTTGCATTCTAACATGTTTAAATACTACGTCAATGACCATGCGTAAATATGAGTGAAATTTCCTTCAAAGGCTCATTGTAAGGGAAAAAAGTTTGACAACAATTTCCAACCTAATCATTCATGGAAATAACGATTGTAAACATGGTACACTAACCAGGAAAAAAACGCTTCCGACATGAAAACCAACAAATATAGTTTAAATAGCTAAGTGAACATGTATAGAGAGTTCTAAAACATTGCTTGGATTAAACCATAATGTGTTAGATTATATAAATTCAAGAATTAGATCCATTGATTTCTTCTCTTATAAATTATTCCAGTAATACATATTATGATTGTGACATAGTTTCTTATAATTATTATAATAAATACATAACCTTGAAGTGTAAGATCTAGACCCTAATAGAAAGTAATTGAATTCGGATTGAAGGTATTAATAGTATACAATCAAACTTTGTCTCATCATAACAAAAAAATAAAATATTCACAAATCCTAATCCAAACATTGATACCATGTCACAATATAAGATAAAGATTCATATGAAAATTTGTTAGAATAAACCACTAAAATTTGATGCTAATGGACAAGGAAAACTAATTGATTTAAATGGCATTTGAACAAATGAAGAGGGATACATCCCCCATTTGGTTCTATGATAGTGAAATTAAAAATGAAAAATCATTTTAGTAGAGGGGTATATATATATAATGTGTTCTTCACACACATCCAAAGAAATCATAATAATATGTGATCAATAATGTGTTAACTATCAAGAAAAGCACATATAAAATTATTAATAGACTTGAGAATATTATTGCGATGACCTAATTAGATCTACAAAAATTTTGATAATAGATGATATAATTATGTTAATTTTTTTAATATTCTTGTGTTCCATAGTGGGTTTGAATAAGTTACATGTTTTCTTTAATCTAGTATTTGGAAATGAGTAGTACAGAATTTTTCTAAGTTGTACATAGATTCATGAGATGAAAAATACCATTTATAGTCGCCAATATATAACATATCTACATAAAAATGAAATTACTAATACTAACAAAAACATCCACTATAAATGATATAGTATATCCAAACAAATAAAAAGATTAATAATCATTATATTTTTATTCATAACTTAGGTATAGTAGAACATGATTGTGACACATGCACCGATACAAATCATTTATCATTTCGATCATTTTTATAACCTAATCATCTTGATATTTCACCTAATAATGATACATATCTTTATGATTATACATTTTATGATGATGTCTCTTGATCATGTGATTATATTATAGATTAGCTTAGACACCTAAATTCGGTAAATTTTCATTTCTTAATAATATTAAATTGTGTTATACCTCTTTATTATAATATGTGTGGAAAAACAATCTTAAGCACAATACCCTATTACTCTCAAGGCTTGCAAATACTTCATATTTTATCACCTTCTTGATTACAAGCCTATAAATATAATATAATTACAAATAAACATCATACATATGTTTTGAAACTTCTCAGTTTGTTCACTTTCTACATTTCACTTCCCAAAACACCACTATCTAGATTTAGACATAACAATCATATGGTTTTATCTTCTATGACAATTTTATGCTTTAAAGGGTCATGGTCATATTTTCATGAATTTATCTTTCCCCCTACTAGTCACCCTTAATGCAATAATATATCATGTGAAGTAGTATGAAATATAGTTAAACACTTTCATTTAGTAACCTAGAATTTTGAAGAGCTCCTCTAATAAATACTTATCATCATACAAAACGTTTTCCTAATATTCACTAAATAAAGAGTAGACATTAAAAGTAACCTTTATATAATTATGAAGCACTCTTAACTAGGTTAAGAAAATACTAAAAAAAATTGAAGTGCATATTAAATTTATACAAATCACTATCAAGTAACTACATACAAAAAGAAGTTTTATTGGTTTGACTCTTGTGAATATATATCTACAAGAAATGTAATTTAGAACTCTTGTCTAGCATTTTATGTACTAATCAGAAATTGTCCATTCAGAATTACATATAGTTATATGTGATATTAGTGTTGAGGCAAAAAAGAAAATATAGGGTGAAAAAGTATATATTTGTATTTTCTATTAACATCACTAAGAAAACTACATAAAGTCTAATCTCCTTGTTTAGGAGAATGTATTGCATTTTTTTTCGTAGAATCTACTATGAGGTTATCCACCAATAAAATTCCAAATTGAAGATATAGAACTTTGTTTAATATAGTGTATGTTAGAGTTGTAATACAAAAACTATTGTCTTAATCTTAATAGGTGAATAGAAGAGGATTCTGTAAGAAGAAAAAATGTTCTAATTAGTTAAATACAAATACAAAAAAAAACCAAATCAAATTAGAAATGTAGAATAACCTCATAAATTAGTGTGAAATAGGATATAAGAAACACATGGCCAAAACTTATAATAGAATCTAGTAAGGATACATTTCTACATTTATCATATGAAGCTCATTTAACCCTTTCATAGAAATTTTGAACTATTTTTGGGTCCTTTTTAATCTACGCCAAGAAAAAAAAAGATAATTGAACTCATCCTCTTTTGATTTTTTTTAATTAGCATGTTCCCTAATTCAATGAAAATTTGTTAGATAGTGTTACATGTACTTCTCGTATGTGAATGTTGGAGCATTTATTTATTAGTTTTATTATATGTTTTTAGTTTCAAGATTTCCATCCTAGTTAGAACCCATTTGATTATAATTGTTGATAAATCACGTGGTGAATTCGTTTATTAATTAAAATAAAACTCCTTAGAATTTAATATTTTGTATATTTTTTTATTTCAAGGTTTGGATATTAGATTATATCTAGGTTTATTTGTGTATTTTATAGCTATAAATCTAGTTTTTAGACTGTTATGTAGAGTTTCATGCTTGGTACTTTTGTTAGGGTCTCTTTTTATTATTAATTTTTGACCAAAAAATAGATTTTGAGGTGTATATTAAACACAACTCTATTTTAAAACCCTTGAATATTTTATCGTTGATAAAAAGGAGCATTATTGTGTCCCGTACCATTTCCTTAATCATCATGAAGATATTCATTAAAATATATCAGTGTTATAACTAATGTAAAAAAACAACTTATCTTCGTAAAATATTAGATAATTGTTTTCCTAGATGCTAACAAGACCTGCCTTAGTGACAAAAAAATACTTTTAATAAATAATATGTCTCTTTCAGACCTACCTAGTCTAAATTTTTACATAATAACCTAACATAAGTTTTGCAACAAAATCCCATCCAATAATTATAGACATATATAACCCAAAAAAACAAAATATTGTATCCAAAAAGTAGAAATTTCATGAATAAATGCATATGAAACTTCCTTATACTTTCTCAAATATCAATTTTTCTAGAGCCTTAAATTCTTTTAATTCTCCCATATAATTCCTCATTTCTCTTTTCTATAGCTTTGTATTACACACTTAGTTTTTGAAGAAAAGTTCACAGCCCCTACAAAATCCATTTCGCATTATTGTTTACTACAGCCCATATAGATCTTCAAGTTATCCATTATGTACGTATTATTTTGACATCCAAAAGTCCTTCCTGAGATCATCTCCAATAAACACCATGTATGTTTATTCACAATACTTTCTAAAATCATTTCATCCAAAAGAAACATTCAAGTGACTTTTCCATAACCTCGTAGGTTTGAGTTCATTCTTTAGTAGTTTTAAAATCATATATCTATGTTTTATGATTATATTGAGAATTAGTCTTCCACAAATAATAATTAATATAAAAATGTCATTTTATTTCATAAAATTAATAAATGTTTATCTATATTTTATAGTTTGATCAATATTATCATAATGTAAACATATTTATTTTTCTGAAAATGAAAACAACACCAAATTTTATTTTCCTTACAAAGTAAATACCATGTTAAATACACACTTAAAAAATAAATGGAGTTTATTGTCCTTAACATTGAGAATCTCATACAGTTGTTTCACAAACATCATCATTATATTTCAGAAATATGTGTTTTATTGATTTGAATTATATAACACTTTCTAAAACTTACTCAACCTTTTACACATCTTATGAACTTTAAGTTTGTATAATATACATTCTATACTTAGCGGTTGGGCCTAAATGTTTTCCATTATAGGTTTTCTCTTAACTATTATATATTTTCTACATTTTTAGAGTAAATAAAGATCTAGATTCCCAAAGATCTAGTAGTGTGGTTTCCATAGACACTTATAACATCTAACATCTAATAGATTTCCTTTTGAAACCATCACGTATGAAACCATCTTCCAAATCTATTTTAAACACATGATGTTACTTTATCTTGTAGTAATTATTTTAAGAAATCGTGTATTAGTGGAAATACAATAATATCTATATGTATGTGATATAATGTGAATGTATTGAATATATATTTTATTATTTAAATGAAATCTATAGTGACAAATAGGTAGCAATAAATCTCAATCTTCTATAAATAATTTTAGTTATGGTTACCTAGTGGTTAAAGAAGAAAACTTCCTACGTAATGGTGATACATAATCAACCCATGCAATCCCCTTTACCATGTACAAAATTATAATGATGATTATATGCATGAACAATTTTGTAACCATGATGTTATTTATTTTGAGTGATCATTTTTCGTTAGAATAGATATTCTTAAAATCTAGTTATCTCGTCTTTGAAATCTAGTCTAGATTACCTCACAAATTGCTAGATGAAATTGTATTTCCATCTTTTATTAACACAAAAGTTAGAAATAATTGTTGTATTATATCTACCTCTTATCTTGAAATGCAAAAGGAAACAAATGATTTTTTCCCTTACAATTATCTTTTAAATGAATAATGAAATAGTTTCTTGTGATGTTTCTGTTTATCCTAATAAAATAGAAAATGACACAAATTATTATGATTGTACTCTATCAAATATTTAGGTAGAACTTTGTATAAGTGTTGTGATTGCTTTTTTTATTATATTGAAATTGAAAACAATATATATGCTTCCTATCCATATCTAGATGTGGTTACAAGTTCATTTCATATATGTGATACTTATGATGATTATTTCTTACACTCTAAAAGTAATTCTAAACTTGTGTGTCACTCCTATAATAGTATAACGATTATGAATATGAAACTTTATAACTTAAAACTAGTCACAATATTCGTTGAATACCGTCCCCATAACAAGCTAGTGGTCATTTGAAAAAATAAATTATAGAGGTAATCACTTTCACTCAATCCATCTTATCAATTAAACAAAACTATGGGTATCACCTCTTGATTATTCAAACTTACGTATTTAATCTAAAAATGTTATGAGAATGATAAAATATCTTATAAGGCTATCCTAAAATTTATTTTAATATTAAAAAACATTTTTTAACAAAATATTCAATATGAGCGAAGTGATATTTCATTAAATATTGAGATTTTACTTCTAAGGAATGAAAATATTCTTATGTGAATCATATATCTAGATTAATTCTTAAAAAATTAATCTAGCATAGTCTAGTTAATAGGAAAGTTCAATATATGCATGATAAAGAAAAAAATATGATAACATTTTTTTACTATTGGTAAAAGGTTTTTTGGGAGGTACAATAACCCAACAACAAGAAGGTTCAAAAACGAAATATAGAAAGAGATACTAGTAGTTTTTGTACAAATGGGGACCACACCCCAGAGAAAAAGAGCCTAAAATCCAAATAAAGAAATAAAGAAAAAAAACAAGGAGCATCTTTCCAAAAGAAGCAAACAAACAACAACCCTATATCACCATATCATCACTGAAACTACATAAAACCATAAAAAAATACTAGGGGAAAAACAAAGATTTATTCCTTGTCCAAAACATTGGTAGATTTAAGTTTGGCATTCCCTTTCATTCTCCTGTCAGCCACTGTCCACTCCTCGGTTTCTTCTTTGGTAAGGTCATAAGTACAACTTCAATATTTTGGATAGGAATGTGACCCTGAAGGAATGTCACACTATCCTTTACAAATTCAACTATTTGGTTAGAGTGATATTGTTCCATCCTAGTAGATTCTAGAGGATTTGGGTTTTATGGCTCGTTCTCTAGATGTTTTGAGAGGGGAGTGGCTATCCTTGAAGGGCTCTCCTAAACCAGATCTCAATTGTAACTAACCATGAGATTTTCAAGAAGGGATGTTTTCTACCATCCTATTTTTTTGCTTATATGTCATCTCAAGTACTCGCAGACATTTGGGAGATGCCTCAGTTGAAAGCAACATAGACATCTGACGGATAAACCCTCATAGTTAATATTTTCCAACCAATGTCTATCACCGATTCGTAGACAAATTTTTGTAGGAAGGTCTGGGGATGTGTAAAGATCTACCAAGATTATAGCATAAGTTGTGTGAATCTTCTCAACAGTTTTATCATCTAATTTTTGAAAAGAGATTAAAGTATCACCCATAGGATGTTACGCCCTTAACCTATTGCTAGTATTAGGATATGAGTAGCCGACTTGTGGCTTACCATATCATTTTAATATATCATTTATACTTTCTCATGCTTAATAGGTCAACCTTGGTGATGGCCATAGCATATGAATAGTATATATAGGGGATTGTAGGTAGCAATTCATTATCATTTGAGCATTTGAGTCTTATTATATGGTTTGGAGGTTGCCCCATTGAAGTGACATAGCTATTATAATTGCATATTGAGATAATTATTCTGAAATATTGTGTTATTTGGTGTTCTATGTTTTCTCATAATCTGAATTATACTATTAATTTCATTACAAGTGGTATCAAAGCTACGGTCTGGGCCAAAATTAGGGTAATAACCATCATATTTTGTATCCACCATATATTATGAACCGGAGAGAATTCGTAAAATATATTTTTACCAGAGTTGCAAAATATGTCAAGTAAGACTCCTTAAAAATTTCAAACTTTTTTGATATATTTTGCACAAGTTATTACAAATTTATGTTTTTTCATAAAATCACTCTCTAGGGAGCAAATTGTGGATTTTTTTCAAGTTCATTACATTTTAGGAAATATCTCAGAAAAATAGTATTATTACCATCTCTCTGTGTTTTCTTGTTCCACCGAATTTTTATCTAAACCCTAAACCCTAAGGTTTGATATCATGGCGGGGACTTCCACAAGAGCAAAAAGGAATCTGATTACTCCAGGTAAAACCCATGATAAAGATGGGGTAGTGATTGAAGAGATGGAATTTAGAAGGGTTAAATATAGATTCCTCAACATTAGGGTTTACTTCATTTGATCATAAGGTGAGCCAACTTGAGTATGAGCTGCGAAATGTAAAATCTGAGATGACCTCTAAAGGAGACATAGACCAAATCAATCATTGGTTGGATGATATTATGCAACATGTAAAGGGTAAAAAGTATGGTCCAAATCCAGCCCATATCAACCAAGGATGAGCTTAAGTTCACAATCCTGGACAAAATAACCATGTTGGACCACTTTTCGAGCCCAATCAGAATCCAACTTATTTGCAACCATAGAACATGATGCCGAAAGTGAATATGTGCAAACTTGATAGTAAGGATCCCCTGAATTGGATAAATCAAATGGATAAATTCTTTGAGTTACATCAAACACCATAAGACAAAAGGTGACATTGGCATCCCTATATCTTGAACAAGACCAATTCGTTTGGTATAGATGGTTATGTGCTCAAACGTAGAAGAATGGCCTCGGTGTCACTTGGAAAATTTTTACCAAGGAGTTGCAATTGCACTATAGTTCCAGTGTTTCAGAGATATACTTTAGTCAATTAGAAAAGTTACGGAAAATAGGATTAGTCAAATATTATGTGCATCAATTCCAAAACCTATCCTTAAAGGTGGAGAATATTCCAAAAGAGAATCTAAATGACTTGTTTCTTGGGGGTATTAAGGAACACATCGAGCATGAGGTACGTATTTTTAATCCACTCAAGATTTCTGATTCTATTATCATGGCACATCAAGCAGAGGAAAAGTTCTTTGTGGTAGGAGGCCTCCTTTAATTAACACCGGAGACTGTAGTATCTCTTCCCCTTCATTTTCTAGGCCAATTAGACTGACTCCTCAACAAATGGAAGAAAAGCGAGCAAAAGGATTATGTTTTAATTGTGATAGAAAATATGGAACGGGACACAAATGTGCTGAAAAGAAGTTATTCTATGTTGACGGAGGTAATGAGGATGATGAGGAAGCTGAAATTATAGGAGAGGCTGAGGAACTAGTAGAAGATGAAGTAGAGAATCACCAACCTAAAATTTGTTTCCATGCATTGTCAAGTATTAGTACTCCTCAAAAACTCAAGGTTATTGGTTATCTCAAAAAATAGAAGGTGATGGTGTTGATTGACTTAGGGAGTACTCATAACTTCATAAATAGTAAGTTAGTTGCCCGCCTCAATTGTTTTATTTACCCAGCTCTGGATATGTAAGTTATGATTGTGGATGGTGAGACAGTCAAGTGCACAGGAAAGTTCCATAGTATCAAGATTTCCATGGGAGACTACATGTTAGACTCTCATATGTTTGTTATTTCTATGGGAGGGGTGGATATTATTTTGGGTGTCCAATGGCTCACAACCTTAGGTACCATAGAGATGATTTCCAAGAATTGTTCATGTGATTTTATTCAGATGGAAGGACAATACAATTGAATGGTATGGTAGCTAAGTCTCCAAAGATTATTAGCTCTCATCAGATGCAGAAGGTTCTCAGAAAAGGATTAGATGGATTTATAGAAAAGTTCTTTTACATATAAGTACAAAATATAGAGTCTTCAATGCCACCAGATATTCAGAAGATTGTTGATGCTCACTCATATATTTTTGATACAATTCCAAAGGGACTACAACCAGTTAGGGATCATGATCATGCCATTCATTTGATTCTAGGGAGCCAAACACCTAACATCACACCATACAGATACCCATATTCCCAGAAAAGTGAGATCGAGAAAATGGTTCAGGAAATGTTGAAGGAAGGTATCATCAGGCGTAGCCTGAGTGCATATTCTTCACCAGTGGTCATGGTATGTAAGAATGATGAAACATGGTAGATGTGTCCAGATTACTAAGAACTCAACAAGTACACCATCAAAGATAAGTTTCCTATTCTATTAATTGATGATTTACTTAATGAATTTCATGGTGCTATTTATTTCACAAAATTAAATCTTCGTTTGGGGTACCATCAAATTAAAATAAAAGAAGAAGATGTTCATAAAACAGCTTTCAGGACTCATGAGGGTCATTATGAGTTTCTGGTAATGCCTTCTGGTCTTACAAATGCACCTTCAACCATTCAAAGCTTGATGAACACTATTTTTAGGACATTTAAAAGGAAATTTTTATTAGTTTTCTTTGATAACATATTGATTTACAGTAAGACATGGGAAGAACACTTACAACATGTAAATAAAGTGTTGGAAGTTTTGGAGAAACATACTCTCTATGAAAAGCAATCAAAATATTCTTTTGGTGTACAAGAGGTAGAGTACTTGGGTCACATTGTATCCCATGAAGGCATCAAAGTTGATCCTAAGAAGATGAAAGCTATGGTGGAATGGCCATGGCCAAAAACTCTCAAAAAAATTTGTGGGTTCCTAGGACTAACAGGATACTGCAAAAGATTTGTGCAGGGATATGGTAGAATATCAACCCCACTCACTGCATTGCTAAAGAAGGATGCCTTCCATTGGACAGATGCATCCACTAAATCCTTTGAGCATTTTAAGGAAGCCTTGTGCAACACCCCAATTTTAACTACTCCCAACTTCTCAAAAACCTTCATTGTTTAATGTGATGCTTCAAGATTAGGATTGGGAGTAGTTCTAATGCAGGAAGGAAGACCAATTTCATTTGAGAGTCACAAATTCAAAGGAAAAGATCTCCTCAAACCTATATATGAGAAATAAATGATGGTTATTCTTCATGCGGTCAACCAATGGAGGCCCTATCTCATGGGTAGAGACTTCAAGGTAAAAAATGATCATGATAGTCTCAAATTTTTTTAGATCAAAGGTTATCATCTAAGGAAAAACAAAAGTGGGTAGAAAAAATTTTGGTTTATGATTTTGAAATCATATACAAAAGGGTAAAGAAAATGTAGTAGATGATGCATTGTCTAGAAGGGATACATCCGTAGATGCCTTACTATGTGGAATGTCCATGTTGACGGCTGATTGGGTGGATGAAGCAAGATTGGAATGAGATCAAGACAAGGATACACAATCTCTAATATAGAATATCAAGCAAGGATATATGACATCTAACAAATTCGAGTGGAAAGGTAATTCCCTATGGTACAACGATAGGTTATGCTTTAGTAAAGATTCTGAGTTGAAGCATAAGATTCTTGAAAAGATACATGCCTCACCTGTTGGAGGAAACTTTGGGCTTTTGAAGACATATCATATAATAAAAAGACAATTATTTTGGGAAGGACTCAAGGGGGATGTACAAAAGTTTGTATCAGTGTTTAGTGTGCCAATAGAACAAAAGGGAAACAATTAAAACACCAGGTCTATTGCAACCCTTACCAATTCCTAACTAGAGATGGGAGGAGGTCTCCATGGATTTCATCACTAGATTGCCTTGTTCAGAAGGTAAGAATGTTATTTTCGTGATTGTGGATAGGCTCACAAAATATGCCCATTTTTGTTCCCTATCAAATCCATTTACAGCCAGTACAGTTGCAACTATTTTTTTGGATACAATTAAAAGGCTATATGGAACCCCAAAGATAATTGTAAGTGATCATGATCCTATTTTCAAAAGTAATTTTTGGATAGAATTGTTTTCATGTTTGGGTACTAAGCTAGCTCACATTTCATCTTATCATCCTCAAACTGATGGGTAAATGGAAGTGGTTAACAAATTATTAGATGGGTATCTAGGTTGTTTTGTATCAGATAAGCAGGAAAGGTTGATGAAATGGCTACCACTTGCAGAATGGTTGTATAAGACATCTTTTCATACCTCTTCTTAAATGACCCCATTTTTACCATTATATGGTTACCATCCACCTTCTATCACTTCCTCCTTGAGGTTACAAACTAAGATCAGATATGTTGAGGAACACATTCAACATCAACAACATGTTTTAGCTAGTTTGAAGGAGAATTTAGCATTATCACAAAATAGGATGAAACAAAAAGTAGATCAACACCGTAGTGAAAGAAAATTTGAGCTTGGTGACTGGGTTTTCATATGTCTCCAGAGTTACAAATAGATGTCCCTAAAGCAATAGAAAAAGAAAAAGAAACTTGCTCCTAAATATTATGGCCCTTATCAGGTTCTATAGAAAATTTGCAGTGTTGCTTATAAACTAGATTTTCCTCAATCTTCACACATACACCCAGTATTCCATGTTTCATTCCTGAAGAAGGTTATTGGATATAAATTTGAAGCCCATAAGGAGTTACCAGAACTTGACAGGAAGGAAGAATCATTTTAGAGCCAGAGAATATTCTGCAAACACGTAATAAGAGGCTGGAAACAAGAGACATTAAGGAATATTTGATCAAGTGGAAGAATCTAAGCATAGAATATTCAACCTTGGAGGATGAAGGATTTTTGCAGCAACATCCAGGATTATTCAATGTTGAGGACAACCTTGATTTTAAGAGGAAGGGCATGCTACGCCCTTAACCTTTTTCTTGTATTAGGATATGAGTAGCCGACTTGTGGCTTAACATATCATGTTATTATATCATTTATATTTTCTCATGCTTAATAGGTCGGGCTTGGTGATGGCCATAGCATATGAATAGTATATATAGGGGATTGTAGGTAGTAGTTCATTATCATTTGAGAATTTGAGTCTTATTATATGTTTTGGAAGCTGCCCCTTTTTGTGGCTAAGCTATTTTAATTGCATATTGAGATCATTATTCTGAAATATTGTGTTATTTGGTGTTCTATTGTTGCTCATAATCTGAATTATACTAGTAATTTCATTGCATAGAAAGAAGTCACAAAATTTTATAGAGTTGTAATGGGATTTCTGGCAAGCGGGCCCAAATAGGCTAGGTATTAAATGTGTCTTTTAGAGGATAAAAATATGGATACCACGGATTGGACATGATCCAATGTTTACCCAAACACAATGCTAGACATAAATACAATCCCATTTTTTAGGGGTTTTTAAGACAACAATGAAATAATATTTAGCACAAGGATAAAGCTCATTATTACCTTTAATACTTTCCTTCCATATTATAAAAATCCAATTCTGGATCTAGGATAGCTTAGACAAAAACTTGTAAAACCTGTAAATGAGGCCAAGCTGGGAGAGATTCACCTATTCCTTCAGAACATTTTGTAGTAGATACTCCTCTATCTTAAACACTAGAGTCTTCTGTGAGGGTTTTAAAAACCTGCCAAAAATTTTAGTGTTATCTTTTGCATTTTTGGAAACCACAATAACAAAGGACTTGGCATCACCTTCACTGTCACCATTCAAATCATCACTTCCAGTTCTAACGTTGTCATGTTCCAGATCATAACTTATGTTATTGCCATTTTTGGAGGGAAAAGGAGAGGAAACTTTATTGGGGTCTCTGTTTTAGATCCATCACCTGAAATGTGACCCATGTCTGAGAAAATACCACCAAGTTTAGTGGTTGTGCCATGAAGGGTTGTGAACCCTCCATTGTGATCTCTAACACCTCTATATCCGTGGCCACTGCCATTTCCCCCAGTAATATTAGGTTGAGGGCACATGCGTTTGTCAAGCATGGAATCCATATTAGGTTCCAACTGATTTAGAGCCATGATGAAAAATATGATAACATTAGTACAATATATATATCTATCAAATCAATTCAAATGTTCATATTTTTGATATACGAAACATATTTCACTATACCTATAATTGACCTAAAGTAACAACATATCTACATGAGGTATCACCATCTTATTGAGAAAAATATAATGATCAGCCATATGAAATTCTAAAATCATTATGGGATAGGAAAATATTCCCCTCACCACCTAATTTTATTTATTTATGATCTAACATTTTTTAAACTAGGATCTTACATAGGGTAAAAAAGGCCAAAGCTTATATATTTAAACAAGGAGAATACAAAAAAGAACCGAACATAACAAGGAAGGAATACCACAAAAATAAACAAGGTAGATGCAAAACAACAACAAGACAACAAAAAAACCCTAGCAAGACAAAAGAGAAACAATAACCAAAGAACAAAATTTCTCTAGGAGGTGGAAGAATTTTTTTTGTACTTTTTGTATTGAAGATTTTTCCACCCTTTAGAATATTCCTCTATCAATTGAACAATTTATATTCCATAAATTGGATGATATTTGTATTTTATGATGGGAGAGGACATCTGCTTTTCCACTTCATGAGTTTGTGGATCAGGATTTTTGATCCTTATAGTTTCATCAGTGGATAACCCTTTAGGACTCATGGGAATAATGGGTTGCGGGGAATCAACAACCACCTACATACTATCATCCTGTGAGGATCTCTTTTCTAAACAGGGTGATTCAAAAACCAAGTTAGATGGGGTGAACACTATATAATGGTCACGTAGATAATATTACAACCAGAAGGGTTTAGGTCCAGTGTGATTAGGTCATTCACAATCAGTAATAAAGTGCCAAATTTTGAAACATCTGTGATACCGCAAAGGAACCCCTTCAAATTCAATATTTTGGACCCATTTTTTGTCACCTATCAAGAGGTTTATCTTAGGGGGGATGTATTGTTATCCATTTTACCCCTGGGTGAAATAGAGAATGGGAAAGGAGTAGACATTAGCTGAACAAGGCCTTCACAAGTGGATATGTGTTTTTTGGCATAATCAAGGTGTTGGTACCCAAATTTAATCTCCTTCAAAGGCCAAGTAGCATCACATATTTGACAGGACACTTATAGGTAGATAGATGATTATATACGTCATTTTGTAGCCGAGCGAGCGGTCTATCTGACTCTTTAGAACATAGGCTTTGGAAGGAGTGGGTAGCACCTTAAAACGATGTGATCTTATCCTAACTATTTTAGGTTGTGCATTTCAACCAAGGTAAGATAACCTATTTCGTAACCTCTTTTGCACAAGTTTTACGGATAAGACCTTGGGAATATATGATCAACACACCAAATCTGAGTTTCACGAGTTGTCACTTTTAGATTATTGAGATATTTTCAAAATAAGGAAAAGGTTACTAACGACATTGGGAACCTTGATTATTTCTGCATGTTTTGGTGGTAGAAATTATGCATTTGCACACGCACAGGACAAACAACAGTAGTACAAGTAGGATTGGTTGTTTTTAAATGAATTTTTGGTGGGAGGTGAGGTAGAATGAACTTGATTTTCCATATCTTTGAGAGCCTTTTACAAAATGGGGAGCTTAGACAACAAAATGATTCAAGATAGCTGAAATGTACCTTTAACCAGAAAGTGTGTTTTAATGGAGGCCCAAATCATCATTGTTTCACAAAAACTATGATATTATAGCACGAAGGCTCGAGTTAGAAGACTCAATGAAACATAAAAATCCAAGATCAATCACACTTGAGGAACACCCAAAGGCTTACAAACAATATCTGTCAATAGATGAAAGAAAAAGTCATTTTAAATCATTTATTTCAATTCTAGATGAAATCTCTTCTAAAAATGAAATTGTAGATGCCACTAAACTATCACAAGGATTGAGATTTTTGTGATTGAGAGGGATTTTGATACAAGATTACAACGAGAATAAGAAAAACCATTTGCAGACGTTCAAAAACAAAGCAGACACAATTTTTCCCATATTCAACACATAATAACTCAAATTTGATTAAACTTATCAGCAGGGGAAAGTTTCTAGAACAATCTCAGAGATTTTCAATGGTTGTACACCCGCAACCACCTTGCCAAGATCAAGTTTAACATGAAAGAGGCATACAAGTTTCTCAACCAGTCCCTCAGAGAGATGAGCTCTATCAAGCTTTTCTCTTAGAAAATAAGTTCAGACCCCTTACACTCTAGCCATTTGCATTTTAAATTCATGTAATTTATAACATTTTTCAACAAAAATTTCCCCCCAAAAATCCAATTATTGCATGCAGGAGTGCTTGCCATGATCCCAATCGAGATTCCCAGAATCATATCAATTAAAATTTGTCAAGTGCTCAGGGGGTGGATCTCTTCGAACATCTCCTGCATTCAACTCCTTCTGGTAGATCACTCTTCCCTCTACTCATGAACCACTTCCACCCCTAATCTATAATATATAGTTCTTTGTGTGCCTGGGAAGGAAAAAAAGGAAGATCAGATGTCATCTTAATGGTAAAATACGTACTAATATTTTCCTCACCAAACGAAGATATCAACAGGTTTTTCACGTGCCAAGGAAAGAAAAATTAGGTCAAATCCGCTAGTCAGATTGTGTATTGGTGAGAGATGTTTACAGACCTTCCCCAAAAAACCAAGATAGTATATTAATGTTCCTCTTCATTTGGAGTGTAGGAGAATCCATGAAATGATAAAAACTCCATAAGAATACGCATCCCCAGGAGCTGCGGAGTTAAAATGGCATAAAAATCAGATATAGATGCACATCTGCCATTGATTTCTATTTTGAATTTTGACTGTCCATGTGGTAGATACATTTTAAAAATGGGCATGTGGGTTTCCTTTATCCTTTTACAAATTTTAGAAAAATGTAAAATTTTCATATTTTTCTCTGCACCTCCTCCCTTGAGAAATGATCCTGACAAGTTTCCTAAGGTTGGTCCCAAAGGAACTATGGCCAAATTCTGCTATTTCACCTCTTTTCTGGAAAGGAGAAAATTTTCCAAATTTTCCCTGCAACTCCGCCCTTCCGATTCTAGTCTCTGATGTGGGTACCAATGGAACCACGCTTCATTTAACACTTTTAACTACTTTCTTCACAAAAGGGAAATTTTCCAAATTTTCCCTGAAAGCCCATACCTCCACCATTGACTAGAACAAAATTTTGACTATCCTTTGTTAGGGCCTGTGGGCCATTTTGATTTTTTAATCCTTTTGATGACAAGAGGCAAAAAAACCAAGTTGCCTCCGAAGTTCCACCTCCCCGCCCGTTTGAATTTTCAAAGCCAACCTTGACCTCCCTCTTATCGGGCTTGTGGGCCATTTTGATATTTTAATCCTTTAAGAGGCAAAAATCCAAGTTGCCCCCAATGGTTTGCTTCCCTGCCTTTTGAATTTTCAAACTGCCATGCGTCAGAATGGAGCATCCTGAGATGTTCCCAAAAATATGAGACCTTGAATGAGTGCAGGCTAACCACGTGTCCTGGCCCAGAAAAAATTGTTTGAAGGCTTAAATCTCAACAAAAGGCGCAATGTGTCAGGCTCCAAGGAAATATCCTTTCGCCATTGAAAATTCTAAGCAAAAAGCAAAGTGGGCGGAGGCCTCCAAGTGTCCTCTTGCCGCTTCTTTAAAATGAAAATCAAGGGTCAGTCCTCAAACATGCGAGGTCCCTCCACATGTCCTAGGATTCTCAAAATATTTTGAAAAAAGACTAAGTATGGGAAGACCCAGTGAAAGCCTTCACATGTCTTCATGGTGCAATTCAAAAATGGTGCTCAAAGTGAAGACCCTAAATGAGGGTGGGCTCACTACGTGTCCCTGTCCCACCAAATAGTATGGGCTGCATAAAATTTTTATCTAATTCTAGGAAAAGCAGTAAAAACCTCCACCTGTAATCCTGGCGCTACTCCAAGGCCAAGAAAAAAGGAAAATATTCAAATGAGTTTCGATATTCCACATAGACATATATTTAAGTTGTGGCGATTCATAAAATTTTTGAAGTGCCCTATCGATCAGCATCCAACCAGAAGAGGCCACATTTCCTGTTGATGCAAGGATGTAAATTTGACTGGGAGAAGCACCCGTCAAACCATAAAACATAGAAAAATGACCATTTGAGCCTAGAGATGAAATTTTCTCCAAGCACAGAGAATTTAGAAATGTTGCAAGGCTCAAATACATTCCTTCGAGCTACATCCATTCATTTTTCTTTAATTATTTAGGGAAAAAATGACGAGGACAACAAATATCGACTATGGAAAATGAAAAAGAACAGGAGAGCCCATTTTTTTAGATGAACAGAGAATGGGAGACCCAAATTATAGACCCTTTTAGATAAATAGAGAAACAAGGAAAAAAATATGGATACATACGTGATCCTCGGCCCAGGAACAGATTGATTACGGAAACAAAAGGAATGCAATGACTTCTCAGGCACAACATGGGGAGATAAAATATGGAAAAGGCCATAAATTGATAGATTTTCAATGGAAAAATGGGGAAAAACTATTTTGAGCACCAACATCGGCTCTGACTCAGGAATGGGAACTCTCTGTGAGTGCCATAAGAACAAAGGTAGACCAAGTGCCAAAAATATCCATTGGGCAAAGGAGTCAGCATGTAGAGCAGATAAACAAAGCCATCTCCCAAATAATGAATAGAGAAGCTAGAAAAAAAAGGTCACCAAGGACAAGAATGAGAAAAAACACAAAAGATAGGAAACAAAAAACAAGTTATACAGTGTACAAAATATGTTTTACCCTTATTTTGGGAATCAGTCCAAGAAATGCTTCAAATTTCTACCATTAATAGGTAGTTTTAGTAATTTCCCATCCAAGTACTTTAATAAGAAGGTATGTTCACCAATCCTAATATCAATGGAGAAAGGGCCCATCCATAATGCATCAAATTTTCCATGCTTTCCCTTATCTTCATGTCTACTATCCCATAACAGCACAAGATCTCCTATGTTGAAAGCTCTTAGGGTGACCTTCTTATCAAACAACTTCTTCAGCTTCTCTTTGCACATTACATGCCTTTGCTAGGATGACCTTCTTTCTTCATCAAGTTCAACAATCTGGTTGATGCGGGCATCATAAGGACTTACTTCTTGATCTTCCAGTTGTATGAATTGATATGAGGATAATTGCATATGCAGGGGAAACATGGCCTGAGTTCCATACACAAACTCAAATGGACTCTTCCCATTGGCTCTTTTAACAATAATTCGGTCATCCCAGACAACAAACTTTAATTGCTCACCCCATTTTCTCTTGTTCAGCTCCAAGGTTCTTCTAATAATCTTCAGCAAATTTTTATTACTAGACTCATCTTGTCCATTCCTTGGCAATTATAATTGGAATCATATGTCAAATTGATCCCATATTCTCTACACATTGCCACCAAGGGTTTAGCTCTGAAGCTCATGGCATTGTCAGAAATAATTTTTACTGGCACCCCAAACCTGCAAATGGTATGGTTTAGTATGAACTCCGTGAAAATTTGGTGTGTTTCTCTCTTGGTGGGGATTGTCTCCACCCACTTTGTGAAATACTCAGTGGCTATAAGAATCCACTTATGGCCAGCACTTGAAGGGTCTGAAATATCACCAATGAAATCCATTTCCTATTGCTTGAACGAGGCTTCAATTGACACAGGCTACAAAGGAAGGGAGCTTAAAGATTTCAGTCTTCCAGAGAAGCCCTTACAACTCTCACATCTTCTAACCAAAAGAGTTGCATCCTTAAAAAGAGTTGGCCACCAATAACCATCCCTCAGGATCTTGTGTGCTATTAATTTTCCAGCAAAATGCCCCCCACAAACTCCTCTGTGGAGATCATAAATTATCTTAGGGGCTTCATCTTTAGTAACACACCTTAAGAGGACTCCCTCAGGGTTCTTCCAAGCTAACCCATAATCAATAATAACATATTTCTGGGAAGCCAACTTAAGGGCCCTTTTTTGGTTCTTACTCAAATACCCAGGGAGGTATAAATGTATGAGATAAAAAATCACATCCTCGTACCACTCACAACTCATCATTTTTTCAAATACATCTACCCTTCCTTCTTCTACCTAATTCACCTCAATAGTTTTCAAGTTGCTCTCACTCATAAGCTTATCCAAGTCCAAACCTCTCACCAACTTCGTGGTTTGCATATCCATGTCATATTATTGCAACTTGCTCACCCATCTGCATCTCTTGCTTGAGACCTCCATCTCTGATAAGATGTCTTTGATCATGGTGTGAGGAACATAAGAAACAATTTTGGAACTCAAAATATAAGGCCTGAAAACCTTTGTTTCTTTCACCAAGGAAAATGCTTGTTTCTCCATAATAGTGTATTTCAGCTCAACCCCCTCCAATGCCTTAATCAAAAATGCAATTGGCCTCTTATCCCATTCATCACCCTTCTACAATAGGACAGATGCAACAGTGTTTTCTGAAGCAAAGGAAAATATTTGGAAAGACTTATTATAATCTCGAGCTGCCAAAATAGGGAAATGTTTTAATGCCTACTTGATCCCACTGAAAACTTGAATGGCATCCTCCTCTCATTTAATAACCTAGTCCTTCTTTAGCATGGAATTAATTGGAAAGGTCAACTTAACAAAGTTTGATATGAACCTTCTGATGAAGTTTATCTACCCAAAGAAGGGCTGAATTCCTTTCTTGGTTCTTAGAATTAGGACCTTGTTGATGGCCTCTACCCTTTCGGGACAAATCATTACTTCCTCTTGTGACACAATGTGACCAAGAAAATTTTCGTTCTCCACTCTAAAGTGACACTTCTTTGGATTGAGTGAAATTCCATACTCTCTACATCTTAGCAGCATCTTTTCCAAGTGCAGCAAGTGATCACCTCGCTTTCTTTCTGGAGAACACAGTCACACATCCCTGGTAAACAACAATAAAATCATTGATGTAACCAATAAAAGCAACATACATCTCTATTTGAATGGTTTCTACAACATTCATTAGACCAAAGGGCATCCTAACATACACATAAGTCCCCCAAGGAGTGGTAAAAGTTGTTTTAATTATTTCTGATTCCTTCACCACAATTTGGTTATAACCAGAGAAGCCATCCAGGGTAGAAAGTAGCTCAGAACCAGTCACTAACTGCAGCATATTTTCCATGTTTGGTAAAGGATAATTATCCTTCATTGATGCTCTATTCAAAGTTCTGAAATCCACACATAGCCTGATGTCACCATTCTTCTTTCTGACTGGTACTAGGCTAGCAACCTAAGAAGAATACCTTGCGGGCTGAATAATCCCTCCATCCCTCATTTTCTTCAGTTCCTCTTGCATTTTAAGATATAGGAGTGGATTGATTGACCTCTTTTTCTTCCTGAATGGATTTGCATTAGATTCCAAGGGAATCTCATGTTAAAATAGATCCTCTCTACATGCCTTTAATTTAGAATAATTCCATGCCATGCAATCTTGATACTTTTTTAGCAATTGGACATAAGATTGCTTTTCCTCCTTGCTGAGATTGCTTCCTAACCAGATCTTCCTTAGTTTCTCCTTTGTGCCAAGGAAATGCTCCTCAATATCCCTCTAGGCTATTATGCATCTGTTAATAATAAGATTAGCATTATCCAAGTTGGAATCAAGAGTAACCATCCCTCTAAGAATGGTATTAGTCTTCATTTGGATAATGCCTTTTCTGAACAAGGTTTCTTTACCCTCTGTTATGCACACCATTGGCTCCCAATCAATACACTAGTTAGCAAACTCCCCTTTGTTCTGCAGAAATATTTTGATCTGACCATCATCATCAAAAACTTGCCAATGCTTAATGTTGTTAGGGACAAATGGCCTTGTTAATACTTCAACATCATATTCACAATGTGAGTACATTACACAATTATCATACCGAGATCCCAATACTGCAAGTTTTTCTACCAAATCATTGAACTTCCTATCATGATGCATAATGTTGAATGAATCAAACATCTCAATGAAATCAAAAACTACATGCTTGTATAGTTTCATCTGCTGATTTTTTGTGGCATACAGTTTTCTAACTTGTTTGACAATCAATTCTGAATCTCCCTTGAAAAGGATTATCTTTAACACCATATTTCCAAGCAATCCTCAAACCTAATAAAAATGCCTCATACTCAACAATGTTATTAGTACACTCAAAGTTGAGTTTGAAGGAAAATACAAACTTATCCTTACTTGGAGAGATCAGAACAACAAGAGGACCATTTCCAAAGTTGGAGCAAGCCCCATCAAATAATAAAGTCCAATGAGAGCCTGCTTGTTCAAGACACTTGCATTCTTCAATCTTGTGCTCTTTTCCATCAGCAAATCCTGCAAAGTTATCAGCATCGACACTTGTGTATAATACTTCATAAGATGCATTGTTGGTATCTTCAATAAGGTGCAACATCTTCTTTTATCCATCCAAACCTAAAAAGGCTGCCCTCAATTGGACATGTCCATTTGAACGCTGCCACCAAAACTTGTAGCCCATTTTCTAGATAACAATATACCTCACTTGGTTGGGTAATCAACAATAACAACATCAAGCATCAAGTTTTTACCTAGTTGCAAGTTACACAACCAGACCTTTCACAAATACCACCACTGGCACTTCTCTGGAGTCCATAACAATACACTTCCCATATGCAGTTGTTACTTTGATATCCAGCTCATTTGTGATTTCTAGAGGCATAACATTACATTATGCCCCTGAGTCAAACATACAGTTGTGTAGCAATTTGTCTGTAATGATCAAATTGGTGAAGAATGGATCCAAATGTAGCTTAGACTCCACCAATGATGTCCCCAAATAAACCTCAGGTGGTTCACCTAGTTCCTTTGACATTGGTGGAGTCTCTAACTCCTCAATGAATGGTGGAGTCTCCATAATATTTATATGTCTACCTAGGGCAATCTTTTCCTCTTTCAGCCCCAAATACCCAAAATCCCTTTTTTTGTGTTTAGGAATCCTAAGAAATTAAACTATTGGAACTGAGATCTTGATCTGACTCCAGACTTAGGCAATATCATAAGGGATAGACTTTGGCAAGGCAGAATTGGAAAGAAGGTTGACACACTCATTAGATGGCACATGCTTTTTGATAGCTTGGGCATGAGGAGGGGTATGATTTTTTTTGGGATAGCAAGGTCCTTGGTAGATGCATCTTTCTTAGGAGCCTCTTTACGAATATTTGAAAGCAATGGAGTTTTTGGCTTTTCCTGAGGCCCTGTACCTTTGATAACCCTACTTCCTGTGTTGTATTTATTTTCTTGAGACAAAACAACATTCATTAATAATTTCCTATCCTCCTCAGAGGGGATTCCTCCATCATGTTTCTTTATCATTAAAGCTCTTAAATATTCAAACTCATTGTTGGGAAATTCAAAAGCTTGCACAGTATCTACTTCTAAAGTATGCGAGGGAGGAAGAATAAGCACCCGGTGAATGCAATCCCAAAATTCAACAGCAGTTCTAGCACTTATTACCTCAGTTAAAGTTTCCCCTTGATGTGATCTCATGGAGCAACCCATCATGCAAACATCATAATCATTATCATCATAATCTTCTTCTTCTTGTTGTTGATCCTCCTTACATGGAGCATGGGGCATGAAACATCTACCACACCAATCAATGACATTTTTCTCCTCCACAACAACAACTCTGGAAGCCAAAGGACAAGGTACCATTCTATTTTCCCTACACTGGGACTGTTTTTTTCCAAATCCCATCGGTCACTTGCCTCTATCATCAGATCTTTGATCATTCCTATGATGATTTGTAAACCTGTCTTGGCCTTGTTGCTTGTGTTGACCTTGTGAACTCTTCCCAATCCCTTTTTCTACCTGGGCTAATTTGTATAATATTTCTTTGATAGCTCCGACCAAATTTTTCACAACTTCCTCCAAATCAGTAGCTTACCTTGTCTGAGGATTTTCTAGGTTAACCAATTTCACACTCTCCCTTTTTGGAGTTTTTCCAATTACGTTGATGTTATTTTCAATTTGCAGAGCCATGGTGAAGGCTTGCCTCAAATTAGTAGGGTTTTTGTCCCTCAATTAGTAAGAAATTTTTTTATCAAATGCATCTAAATATTTGAACAAACATGATTCATCACATAGCCTTAAGATAACAGGAAATCTCCTCAAGGTCTTGTTAAACCTTGTGTTGAAATCATGTACTGACTCATTAGGATTCTTCTTGATGTTTTCAAATTCTGATTGAAGAAACCTAGGGTCAGTTCTATCACCATACTACAGTCTAAATGCATTGTTCATCTCTTTCCAAGAATCAATTGAATTATTTGGAAAAGCTTTATACCAGCCCTTTGCATCCTCTTCCAAAGTATGGATAAACAATTTGATATATACATCTTCATGTTCAATCTCAAAGTCTTCCATCATATTGATAAAAATCTTTAAATGTTGATCACTACTTATAGTGTTGTTTCCTTGGAACTTTGGTAATCTATTTCTTACAACAAAAGGAGGTCTGGGTGGGGTCTAGGCCATATTGTTCTGAGGAGGAGACCCTAGAGAAGAGACAAATTGATAAGGGGAAGAGGGTCTTTGAAACACAAGAGTATAACTTACAAAATGGATATCCCCTAAAGGCCTTATTTCTTCGAAAACCCTATCAAATTTCGAAAAGACAGGGGAAAAATGAGAAGCAAAATTTTTAATATCAAATGAAGGCCCCTCTCTAGTTGGAGAATTTTATTCCACAAAAAGACTACCTGATTCAGAATCACTTGAATGGAAATCTTCAATGATAGGTTGGTCACTTTCATCAACGGGGGATTCTTTTCTTGACAGATGATCTCTAACAACTCTCAAGGCTTTTCTTCCATCTGACTTTGTTTTTCCTAGCTCTAGAAATAATGTCCTAACAGGAACTCTAAAAAAGAAATATCTTCTTCCTTCCAGATATGCAAAGATTAGTAACAAGACTCACTTGATAGAGGTTAAGACACTAGTGCTCATCAAGAATTAGATCAACAGGGAGTCACCACTAAGGATTTCAACCTTAGTTGTGGAAATTCACTAAAATATGATCTGTCAAATGTCTGTCAATACTAGAAACTAGAAATGGAAAGACCTAACTCTTCTTTATCCAGATTTATCAATGAAGCTTAGTTTAATAACTTTAGGAAATGGAAATATTACACATAGCACTTGTAACTTTGAACACTTCTTATAGGCCTGAACACAGGATGATGCTTGAAAAGATGTATTAGCACTTTGAGCATACAAGAATTGTTTACTAGGGTCTGAATATTAACTACAACCGCTATGTCCCTTACAATGACACCAGAGGTGTATTGACGGGTCAAATAGATATGAATGGGAAACAGATCAACAAATTTGTCTCAGTAACTCTAATTAGTTCCTAGCAACAAAAATCAGCTCCCTAGAAATGATGCCAGAAACGTGTTTGTGGGTCAAATAGATACAAATGGGCAACAGTTCAACAAATTTGTCTCAGCAACTCAAAATTTTCCTCGTCAATGGTGCCATAATCAAGGTGTTCGTACCAAAGTTTAATCTCCTTCAAAGGCCAAGTAGCATCATGGATTTGACAGGAAACTTAGAGTTAGATAGATGATGATGTATGTCATTTTGTAGCTGGGGGAGTGGTCTATCTACTCTTTAGCACACAAGATTTGGAAGGTGTGGGTAGCACCTTAAAAGGATGTGATCTCGTCCTAACTTTTTTAGGTTGTGCCTTTCGACCAAGGTAAGAGAACCTATTTTGTAACCTCTGTTATTGAAGAACTCTAGTAAATCCTTATTTTGCACAAATTTTATAGAGAAGACCTTGGGAAAATATGATCAACACACCAAATCTGAATTTCACAAGTTGTTCCTTCTAGATTATGGAGATACTTTCAAAACAAGGAAAAGGTTACTAAAGACATTGAGAACCTTGATTGTTTCTACATGTTTTGGTGGTAGAAATTATGCATTTGCACACACATAGGACAAAAAGGGGTAGTATAGGTAGGATTGGTTGTTTTTAAATGAGTTTTTTGTGGGAGGTGAGGCAGAATGAACTTGATTTTCCAGATATTTGAGAGATTTTTATAAAATGGGGAGCTTACACAACAGAATGCTTCAGGATAGCTGAAATGTTCCTTTAACTAGAAACTATGTTTTAATGGAGGCCCAAATCATCATTGTTTCACACAAACTATTATATTCTAGGATGAAGGCTTGAGTTATAAGACTCAATGAAACATAAAAATTTAAGATCAATCATGCTTGAGGTACACCAAAAGGATTACAAACAATCTCTGTCAATAGATGAAAGAAAAAATGATTTTAAATCATTTATTTCATTTCCATATGAAATCTCTTCTAAAAATGAAATTACAGATGCCACTAAACTATCACAAGGACTGAGATCTATGTGATTGAGAGGGATTTTGATACAAGATTGCAATGGGAACAAGAAAAATCATTTGCAGAAACTCAAAACAAAGAAGACACAATTTTTCCCAGAGTCAACATAGAATAACTCAAATTTGATTAAACTTATCAGTAGGGAAAAGTTTCTAGAACAATCTCAGACCTTTTCAATGGTTGTACACTCACAACCACCTTGAAATGTTTAAGTTTAACATGAAAGAAACATACAAGTTTCTCAAACAATCCCTCAGAGAGATGGGCTCTATCAAGCTTTTCTCTTAGAAAATAAGTTCTGACCCCTTACACTTCAGCCATTTGCATGGTAAATTCATGTAATTTATAACATTTTTCAATAGTGTTTTCCCCTGAAAAATACAAATATTGAGTGCACTAGTGCTTTCCAGGATCCCAATCGTGATTTACAGAATCAGATTTGTAAAAAATTTTCAGGTGCTCAGGGGGCGGATCTCTTCAAACATCTCCCACATTCAACTCCTTCTGATAGATCACTCTTCCCTCTACTTGCCAACCACTTCTTCCCCTAATCAATTAAATCTCGTTCTTTGCATGCCTGTGAAGGAAAAAAATGGAGATCAGATCAATCCCAGAGATCAGATCTCATCTTAATGGTAAAATACGTCCCTAGATTTTCCTCACCAAACCAAGATATCGACAAGTCTTTCATGTGCTAAGGAAAGAAAAATCACATCGAATCCGATAGTCATATTGCATATGTAATGGTGAGAGATGTTTACAGACCTTCCCCACAAAACCAAGATACCAAATTAATGTTCCTCTTCATTTGGTGTGTAGATGATAAAAAAACCATAAGAATACGCATCCCAAGGAGCTCTAGAGTGAAAATGGTAGAAAAATCAGATACAGATGCACAACTGCCATTGATTTCTATTTTGAATTTGGACCGTCCACGTGGGAGATCCATTTAAAAAATGGGCTTGCGGGTTCCATTTTTCCTTTTACAAATTTTGGAAAAAGTTAAAATTTTCACATTTTACTACGCCCCTCCGCCCTTGAGAAATGAGCTTGACACGTTTCCTAAGGTGGGTCCCAAAGGAACCACCGCCAAATTCTTCTATTTCACCTCTTTCTTGGAAAAGGGATTTTTTTTTTTAATTTTCCCCACAGCTCCGCCCTTCCACTTCTAGTCTCTTATGTGGGTCCCAGTGGAACCACGCTTCATTTTACACTTTTAACTCCTTTCTTAGCAAAAGGTAAATTTTCTAAATTTCCCCTGAAAGCTCACACCTTTGACTGGAATTTTTTTTTGACTATCCTTTGTGAGGCCTGTGGGCCATTTCGATGTTCTAATCCGTTTGATGACAAGAGGAAGAAAAATCCAAGTTACCCTGAATGGTCTGCCTCTCCGCCTGTTTGATTTTTCAAAGCCATCCTTGACCTCTCTCTTATCGGGCTTGCAGGCCATTTTGATATTTTAATCCTTTAAGAGGAAAAAATCCAATTTGCCCCCGATGGTCTGCTTCCCTATCTTTTGACTTTTCAAACTACCATGCGACAGAATGGTGCATCTTGAGATGGTCACCAAAATATGAGACCTTGAATGAGTGCGGGCTCACCACGTGTCCTAGCTTGGAAATTTCTTTTTGAAGGTCTATAGCTCAGCAGAAGGCACCATGTGTTAGGCTTCGAGGAAATCTCCTTTGGCCGTTGAAAATTCCAAGTGAAATGCAAAGTGGTCAGAGGCCTCTAATTGTCCTCCTGGCACTTCTTTAAAATGAAACTCAAAGGCCGACCCTCAAACATGCACAATCCCTCCACGTGTCCCAAGCTTCTCAAAATATTTTTAAAAAAAACTAAGAATGGGAAGACCGAACAGAAGCCTCCACGTGTCTTCATGGTGCAATTCCAAAATGGTGCCCAAACTAGAGATCTTGAATGAGCGTGGGCTCACCACGTGTCCCTATCCCTCCAAATAGTACTGGCTGCATAAATTTTTTATCTAAGTCTGGGAAAAGTAGTGGAAACCTCCACGTGTCCTCCCGTTGATACTCCAAGGCCAAACCAAAAAGAAAACCTTCAAATGAGCATCATTATTCCAAGTAGACAGGTTTTAAAGTTGTGGTGATTCATAAAATTTTTGAAGTGCCCTGCCGAGCCGCATCCAACCAAAAGAGGCCACATTTCCTATTGATGCAAAGATGTAAATTTGACTGGGAGAAATGTCCATCAAACTGTAAAATGCTAAAAATGACCATTTGATCCCATAGATGAATTTTTCTCCAAGGACAGAGAATTTAGAAATGTTGCTAGGCTCAAATACATTCCTCCGAGATACATCCCTTAATTTTTCTTCAAATATTTAGGGAAAAAACAACAAGGACAACAAATCCCAAAAGTGGAAAATGGAAAGAATGGGAGAGCTCAAGTTTTTAGATGAACAAAGAACAGGAGACCCAAATTATAGACCATTTCCAAATAAATAGAGAGACAAGGAAATAACTATGGATCCATACATGATCCTTAGCCCAGGAACGGATTGATTACGGCAAAAAATGAAGGTAGAGACTTCTCAGGCACAATATGGGGATATAAAGTATGGAAGAGGCCGTAAATTGATAGATTTTCAATGGCAAAATGGAGCGAAACTATTTTGAGCACCAACACAAGGGATTCTTAAATCAATGGTTATGAGGCGAGAAGAAAAGAAAAGCTCAATTTATCAAGTAGGTTAGTGAAGTGGGTTAAGCAAATTACAAAGGATCTCAAGAGTTCGAGCTTGTTTAGGGAATGAAGGAGCTTCAAATTTTGAAATTTGGATTTCATAGGTGAGGTCGGTTGGAGGTAAGTTGAGGTGAAATTTTGGGACTTGGTAAGTCTAGCAAGTTGGGTAAAAAGAGGGGTCATAAGTGGACGTCATATTGCAAATAACAACATAATATCAACTTACAAGGATTATTAGCAATACATACACTCAAAATTAGAATAAATTATAGTTATATGAATCATAGAATCCATAATCTAGTTTCTAAAATACTTATTTTTTAAAAAAATGGACAATTTTAGCTATATTAAACACTCAAAAGTCAATGACTTGGTATTTTTTTTAAAAACGCCTATAAGATTGTAGTCCTTTTTGCCACGATTTGGATGACCAAAAATTGATATATATTTTTCTCCTTTGGTGAGAAGTTATGTGCCACTATTTATCTTAGGATATATTTTATTTTGTATTTTTTTTAGCAATATTTTATTTTTTATGTTTTTTTTCCGTGAAAGTTGTTTGAAAACATAAACAAAACAGAGCTTTTTCTGTTTTCCTGCCATAACTTCATCAAAAAACATTGAATTTTTTAAAAAAAAAAAATCTATAATTTCACTACATTTTGGATGGTATAATTTTTATCACATTGTGATAAGTGAAACAAAATTTGCAGTCTTAAATGTAGACATAAACATTCATGGGAAAAAGTGTCTTAAAGACCAACTATTAGTAAAAAATTATAAAATGATATTTATCCTATTTTATTCACTTTAAAATCAATATTTATACTACGCTAATGGTCTCCACTATGTGATGGTACCCTTTTTATGACATATTTTTGAATTTTTGGCATAGTTCAAGTCTACAGAAGACTAAATCAATGTTTTATTGATTTTAATGTAAAATTTAGGATTTGATGTCCACTTAATTGTGCCACAAGTTGCTGATGTGCATTAACCTCCTTCCTTGATGCATGTCATTCTACCATCCCCCATTGTTTCCACCCTCTCTTCATGCATCAACGTCACCTTTTGTTGCATGTTAACCTCCTTTTGTTGTCGTGTGTCAACCTCCCCTTGTTATTGTGTGACAACATTTCTTCTTGTCGTGTAAAAATAATTTCCCTCCTCAACGGAAAATATTCCCTTCTTGTCATGTGTCAGCTAGTTGTTTTCATTAGAAAACAACAAAGAGTTTCAGATACAGCCAAAACTTAATGATATCATACAAGGTAGCTCAACAATCGGATTAATGAGGTATGGCACCCCTATTCACCATGCAAGAAAAGTACCATTGAAAAGTGAACCATCATGGCTGCCCATACCTATGTACAAGAATTTAATGAAAGATGTTGGTTGGTAGCTCCTTTTCTCTATATATATGTAGATTCCCCTCATTTGAAGGGGAGGGATTTCGAAATTGTAAAGGAACTCTAGCAAGATTGTTCCAACACTTTCGTGAGTTACAGGCCTCAAATTTATGAATTTTGTGAATAATTCTTGCCTTGTTCATATACTGTAATGGATTGTGCATCATTTTAAGAAATAAAATTAGTGTTTTGTGGCTCTTCTTTCCCTAGCTTGATTTATATTGCATTTCTTTCCTTCTATTATATTTTGTAGGTATATTGTGCATATTATGTTCCTTTGCAGGGCTTAAATTTGTTGTGCTCCATGAGATTAGAGGTTTGAATGTGTTTTGGGATTGTGGCATTTTATCTAGACTCTTCTTCCCCATTTCCCTCAACTTTCACTCACTAGGAATCTATCTAGTCTTGTTTTGGTACTATCTCCTCCCTTAATTTAGGATTTACATTTATGTATTTCTCTTCCTCTGGTCCCTTGGAATTGGTAGTTTAGCAGTAGATCGGCATTGGAATAAGTCAGGAACCACCCTTATCTAGAGGGTTGTCTCAATCACAAAGCTCCCACACCTTGAGACAATCCCATGTTAGTCAAAATTAGGGTTTTGTAATGTGCAAATCCCTAGGTGCTACTTTTCCAACATAACAGTTCTGGCACGCCTTGTGGGAATGAAATAAATATTTTATTTTTTATAAAGATTGGGTGTGTGTCTTTGTGAAATTCTATCTATTTGAGTCTTTTTAGCAACACATCTGGCGAATCCGTCACTCAAATCTGGTGGTTTAAGCAGCCCAAGTTGATCAAATTCATGAGAAGAATCCAAAAAAGGTCAAGAAATAAAGAAGAGGGGCTATTTTTCTATCTACACTTATCCCCAAATAGAGAAATAAGGGGAAGAAGAGCTCAAAGGTCTCCATCTCCACCAAAGAGAACTTTATCATCACCTCCTCCAAGTAGACCCTTTCTTTAATCGACTAGGGTTCTCAGACCACTCAGGATGGCTCATCTACAACCATAAAATAAGCCACCCCCAAACCCATATGAAAATTTCACAGGAAATAGTCCACTTACCTTTAATGCACAAAATATGGTCCTAATAGCAACATTAAAAAATATCCCATACTTCACTGGAGAAAATCACACAACTCCCACATTCAAGACATTGCAAATGTCTGTGCCATACATGAGATTGTTGAGATGGATGTTGTGGTCAAATTATTGGATTATTTTTTCAAAGGAAAAGCATTGTAGTGATTTAGAGGCTTGGGAGCAGGATCGATTCAGAATTAGGATCAATTGTGCAAAACTCTTTGTGTCTAGTTTAGGGAGAGGGCTGACAACTTATCATTTTTGGAGAATATGACTACGGTCAAAAGGGGCACCACCTAAGTAGATGACAGACTTCAATTTTAGATTCCAAAGAACATGGGAAAGGATCCCAGTTGTGGTCAGACCTACAGCTGAAGGTGAATTTCTCTTTTTTCTTAAAGCTCTGAATTCTGATATATCTCTAATGATACAATCTATGGGGGGAGTAACCCTACTAGAAGCTTATTCCATAGTTATTAGAGATAAGAATTACCTATTTTAGGTCGATAAACTCACACCTAGGCCACCTATGCCTCTCTATCTAGATATGGGGAATCCTAATCCTAATTAAATTCCTATAATAGCTCCCATCCCTGGTCCAAGAAATCAGATTTCCAACGAAGCTTCCACTTCTTCTTCTAGTCCTTCAAATGAACTAGAAGAGGTTATGAAAAAAATATAAAAATTAGGAACAATTTGGTAACTCTTCAGAGGCAACAATCTCAAAATTCTAGACCTTATCAGCCTCATTTCCAATCTAATAAACCTCCACATAAGCCAAATAGGCAACCTATTCAAGCTGCTAACTAGAACCAAGGACTACCCCAAGCTACTAGGCCATTCCAAGAATATAACCCTAATGTAGTTTCAACATCTAGGGCCTTGGTTCCAACTCAAAACAACATAGCAAAAGAATATGAATGGTGTTTCCCATGTAGCCAACCACATGATAAAGAAACATGCTTTAATGGTGCTTTAAATCAAGTGTTGATGGTGATTACAGTGGGTGTTCCTCAAGAACCAAATAAAGAAGAAAGTCAGCAGCAAGTAGCTATTCAGGAAGCACCTCTAAATGAAAACACTTGTGCATTGACAAGCTGAGGTTTTCTATGGAATAAATATGTCCCATTCTCAAAGACTGGTCCAACTAATAGAAGGTCTAAGAAAAGAAATATAGAGGAAGAGATTTTGTTTAACCCAAGAAATTTTAAGACTTTTTTCACATTTCGGGGTATTACCAATCCAAGTGAAACCCCACATTCAAGATCACCCCAAACTACATTCTAATCCAACTTAGGTTCCAGTTAGAGAAACCCATGTGCATGATAAATTCATACCAAGTAAAGGGTAGCAGAAGGAGAATCAATATCCTTTTAACATTATTGATCAAATGAATAAGACCAATGTAAGCATTTCTATGTGGGAATCATTGAAAATTCCAAGCCAACAGGATTTGTTACAAGCAGCCATGGAGAGATTGTTAGCATTACATGTGTTGTCCAAGAATCAAGAGAATATTCTCATTAATGCAGCTCTAAAAGAGGGATTCCATGGAGGTCAGCAAGGTAAAAGCATGAAGCCTCACCCATTCTATATATCTTTGGTTATTGGGAACAATCTTATACATAACTGCATGATCGACTCAGAGGCTAACAATTAAGTAATGCTGAAACAAATTTCAGATAGGTTTGGCTTGAAACATGACTTTGTTTCCAAAGAAGTAGTACAGTTAGATGGAACAACATTGGGGATTGTTGGGATCATAAAAGGTTTAAAAATTGCATTACATGTATGTACTAATGTCACAGTTCAACAGGATATATCAGTGATTGACTTGCGACCACTCTTTGCATTGTGGTTGTCAAGAGACTTCACTGCCAAAATTGGAGGCTACTTATCAACATATTGGTCACATATGCTCTTCAGAACAAGGTATGGAGCTAAGGATACAATCCAGTCTGAACCTTTTGTAAATTTCAATATTGAGCCTCATGTACCAATCCCAATCAATGAAAATTTCTCAACCTTTGATAAAGAGGATTTACCAAACACTCAGGAAGCGGATACCAAAGTTGGGGACATCCTAGATTTGACTCTTGATGAATGGGAAAACAAAAGACACAAATATGACCCATACACTTGGAAATAGAGGAGGCTGATTTGGGAGTTTATTGTTTGCATGAGGAAAACACACTACTTCCTAACCTCACCAAACAAGATGATAAGGCTGAGAATGAAGTATGGAAGATATTTTTTAATGGCTCAAGGAGTACGCAAGGTGATGGAGCAGGAGCAATGATTTTTTCACCACAAGGTATGAAGTACTACACAACTTTCCATTTTCATTTTACTTGTTCAAAGAATACCGTTGAGTATGAATCTTTGATATATGGATTGAATTAGGAAAGAAAGAGGGGCATACAAAACTTGCAAGTGTTTGGAGATAGTGAGTTAATTATCAACCTGGTTAGGGGAAAACATGCTGCTAAGAATTATCTTCTCAAAGCCTACAAGCATCAGGTATGGGATCAAATTGATGATTTTGAAGCGTTCAATATTCAAGCCATATCGAGGAAGAAGAATGAGGCTACGGATAGGATTGCAGAAATTGGATAAACATTCGATGTTGTGGAAATTATTAAAAGAGATAAAGTGCAGCCAAATATTGATGTAATTGTTAGGCCAATTGTGCTAAACAATAACATGAGCTAGAAGGTATTTGATAATGATAAACAAATCATAAATTTCTTGCAGGTGGCTGAGTTCTTGGTTAGAAATGAGGGTAAATTGGAGCAATAATATGGTGATCAAGTGGTTCAACTGAGGACAAATAAGCTACCAAAGGGTTTAGTGACTTTAGAGTCAATTTTCAATCCTAATGATCAGTTCTAGAGGGAAAGAGAAAAAATTCAGGTCAAAGGCAAGGATTCAAAGCAAATTTTAGTTGGAGAAAGAAAAACATTTCAAATTGGAAAGGTAAGCACTGAACAAGAGAAATCTGAATTTATACAAATTTGCCAAGAATTTGCAGATGTGTTTTCTTGGAGCTATGAAGATTGTAAACGATTTAATCCTAAGCTAGCACAACACACGATTGAATTGGATTCGGGAGACAAACCCATGATGAAAAAGCAAATGATAGTCAATCCTCATATCAAGCCTCTCATGAAAAGAGAACTGAAAAAACTCATCGAAGCAAACATCATCTTTCCAATAAAGCACTCTTCATAGGTAGTAAATCTAGTTTCGGTTAGGAAAAAGAATGGGGATATCAGGTTATGTGTGGATTTCTGAGACTTGAATAGGTCCTCTCTCAAAGACCACTACCTACTTCCTTCCATGGATAAAATCCTACAGGGTGTAGCTGGTTCCAAAAGGTTCTACTTACTAGATGGCTACTCAAGCTATAATCAAACCACGGTGAAAGAAGATGACCAGTTTAAGACAACCATCACCACGAAGTGGGGCACATATACTTATAGGAAGATGTCATTTAAAATTTCAAATGCCGGACCCAATTTTCAAAGGGTGGTGGATATATCATTCAAAGGATTGATCAATGAGATAGTTCTTGTGTATCTAGATGATATTATTGTATTCTCCAAGAATGAAACAAATCATCTCTTACACCTCAGACAAGTATTCCATAGATGCAAGAGATTCAAAGTGTCTCTATATCTAAAAAGTGCATACTCTTAGCTCATGAAGGAAATATTTTAGGCCACATTGTGTGTAAGGGATGCTTGGGAATTGATTCGGAAAGGGTAGAAGTTATTCGAGCATTGCCATTACCAAGTCATAAGAAGGATCTCCAAATATTTTTTGGGAAAAATTAATTTTGTTAGTAGGTTGTTTCCTAACTTTTCCCATCTTGTCAAACTACGCACACAGATGGTAAAGAAGACCATGGTTTTTATATGGATTGCTAAAGGAAAAGAAATATTTGCATATATAAAGATGGACATTACACTAGCTCCAACCCTCATAAATCCATATTTCTTAAAGAACTTTATTTTATAAACTACCAAGGGCATGGATTTAATATCCGCCATACAGGTTCAACAAAATCAAGAACAACTAGAGCAGCCGACCACATCATTTAGCCAAAGACTTCAGGATTATGAGGTGAGATATTCATTCATTGAGAAGCATGTCCTTGCTGTGAAGAGAAGTCTAAAGGAATTCAAACCTCTAGTGACAAATAACAAAATTCATCTATTAGTTTCACATGTTAGTGTAAAAGATTTTGTTTTGCAAAATGAATTTAATGAAAAGAGAGTTGGTTGGATAACCAAGGTCATGGATTATGATATCGATATAAATGTGACCAAATTAGTTAGGGGAAAAGGTCTGTGTGAGCAGCTAGCTTCTAACCAACATGCTAAATCAAGAGAGTATGCAGAAGCTATTATGATGTTGCTAGGTAATGAAGAATAGGCTACAGGTGGTGTACCCATTCCTGGTTGGACTTGGGATATTCTAAATTCTCTTCAAACGGGTCGAAGTTCTCAAGGATTGAGTAAATCCAAAAGGAGATATTTCAGACTTCATTACATCCCATACATGCTTGTTGATAATATTTTTTCAGAAGGGATGTGAATGGTGTCCTCCTAAGGTGCATCAAGACAGATCAGATATAGAGGGTATTGCATGAGTTTCATGATGGAGAGGTAGGTTGTCATTTTCCCCTAAAACCAACAACTATTAGAACCATAAGGGTTTGTTATTATTGGCCTAATATTTTTAATGATTGTTTCTCATGGATCCATAAATGAAAGAAGTGTGCCTTCTTCACATGTAAAGAGAAGTTATCAGGCCTACCACTCCATCCTATCTCAGTTGAGTAGGATTTCTTACAATGGGGGATTGATTTTATTGGGATGATCAATCCAAGTTCCATCGGGGAAGGTTCCAGGATCACTATGTTGCAAGCAGTTGGATTCAAGTTTCAATAAAAAGATTAGTATCAGGCCATCATTCTTGACTCTGTACCCAATGGATACTCAAGGAAACTGATCTTCCACCTAGTAGGTAGGCTACCCCACAAGTCGCCAAATTGTTATCCAATTTTTCCACTTGATCAAAATTGATCAAACAAGATCTTACATAGGAGAAATGGAGAGGTTGGATTAGTCATGAAGTTCACATTCGATCCTACAAAATTAAGTTACAGTCAGGATTGTCAATGAAATGCAAGATCAATAAAAGATGGCCAAGAGAGTGATGAAGGAGATTAGAGGTTGAGGAAGAAAGATGGAGAAAAGGCTCAATTTTTCAATTTTCACATTTTTGGGACTTCAAAGAAAATAGGAAAAAAATGGGCATGAAATATCCAAAACCTGAAATCCTGAAAGTTTGAAATTTCAAACTTTTAGGTATTCAGTTTTGGGAACTATCAGGCGCGAAGTTGAGAAATTGGCCCAAAATGTCCAAAATCCCGAAGTCTGTAAGTTTGAAATTTCTAACTTTCAGGGTTTCAGAGATCTTGGGAAGCCTACCAGAAATGAAGTGGAAATGCATAAAATCCCGAAGTCCAAAAGTCTGAAAATTTAGACTTTTGGGGTTTTAGGATCTCGTATTTTTTGTGAATCATGCCAAAAAATCAGAGAGAAAAACCTGAAATTTTGAATTTTGAAAGTCCCAAATTTCATACTTTCGAACTTTCAGGGTTTCAGACTTCAGAGTTTTAGAAGTCTCGAGCCCCAAGACATGAAAATTGCACCTCAATGTCTGAATTTCTAAATTCTGAAAGTTCAAAATTTTAGGATTTCAAAATTTTCAGTTTTGGACTTTCAGAAGTCTCAAGTAAATTTTGTGGTTGAATAGTTTTCTACTTCTGAAACAAAAATATCCAAAAGGTGGAATTTAAGGATTTTGGAGGTTGCATTCTTTTCAGAATCCAAAGTAGGAAGATTAATAGTTGTAGAATGACACTCCGACCTTGAGATGCCGATAAATTTTGACTGGATTCTCGGATTTGATCAAGAGGAATTTTTGGAAAACTCTCGACATCTGCTGGACTAAGTTCTTAAAAATGAAAAATATAGTTGACCTTTTTTTTAATGTCCCAAGTTTCTCACCTACCACCATAATGAGGTATGGGATTCCTTTCTTGCCTAACAAGGAACAACACATGGAGGCATGGATTTTGTGGTAGAACCCATCATTGTTGCAAGTGAATTCAATGCATTTCTTTGGTGGTTGGAGTAGAATTTAGAAATTATTTTATCTCCTTGTCTCATTCTTCCTATATATTGTAAGGAGGGGAATTTTTCAAAAGGTTGGAAAATTTTGGTTTTACACCCTCCCTTATTCTCTTGTGTGTAAGTGAATTTTTGGATTTCAAGCCTCCCATCAAAATTGTAATGCAAATCTTTCCACTTAGCCATTATAGTGTACTATATAAAATTTGTGGAGCAATAATACAAGTCTGTGGATGATTTTCAACCCTCTCTTGTGTTTATTTTTCTCTTCAGATGTTTCATTGCAATCTTGGTTATTTGTGCATGGAGGTTGTATTGCATTTCAATGGTTTTTCTTTAATGCAAAAGAAAATGTACAGCATTCCTTTCGTGCATCACCTCTGTTAGTTTAGGTTTATTTTCTTTCATCTTCTTAACCCTAGTCTCCTTGTAAAAGTTAGAGTAGGTTTTAGAGAAGATCCTATACAATTTGAATGTGTGCATATGAAAAGAGGAATAGGAACCGACCTTTATCTGGAGATATTTTTTGATTACAAAGTCCCACACTTTGGGAAAAGCTCCATGTTATGTAATCACACTAATAGTTTCAACCCATCGCATTGCAAACATTCAGAGATGTTGTGAGTATGCCTCAAAAATACCCACAGACCTGAGGTGTTTCCATTGTATCTATGAAAGAGAGAGATATAGAGCAAGTTTAGAACCCATGAAATAATCTCTGTACAGGGTGTACTTTTGAGAGATAACACATAATTTTTCACTTCCACTTGTATACAGAGAGATCCTCAACTATTATAATATTATTGATTGAGATCATTAAAACATTTTCACTACTAATGAATCTCTTCTAGAATACATGGGTATTTACAACCCCTTCCCTTCTTTTCACCATAAGAAGTGATATCCATCATCTCTTAATGCTACCACTTACTTTGAAGAATCTTTCACATCTACTGACAATGTTGATCATCACAATACTATTCATAAATCCTAATGACCCATACATTTAGGATCACTCAACTCATTTCAATGAAGAGACCATACATTATAACCTTGATACACAGGAAAAACCACGAATAATTTTACCATCCACCTCTCTTATGGCTGATGAAGAAAAATATATCAAGTAAGTTCTTCATGAATTTTCTGACAACTTCACATTAAACTATCATGACATGGGAGGGATTGATCCCTCAGTTGCCATTCATAACATCATCCATAATTCTAGTGTAAAATTGATCTAACAGAAAATCTGTAAAATGCACCTGAAATTTATGATTCTAGTCAAAGAATAAATCCATAAACTACTCCATACTAGTTTTATTCATGCTCTCGATTATCCTGAATGGGTATCCAACATTGTCACTGTTATGAAGCTAGATAGCTGGCTTCACTACTACATGGACTAACAAGATTTAAATAAATCTTGTCCTATAGATAGATTCCCATTGCCCCACATTGACGTAATTGTTGATTCTACTACCGGATACAATATGTTATCCTTCATTGATGGCTTCGCGGGTTACAATGAAATCAAAATAAACCCAAAAAACAAAAATAATTTTTTTTTACTACACCATGGGGATGTGTTGTTACACTAGTATGCCCTTTGTCCTTAAAAATATTTGGGATACTTATCAACATGCAATGATGAACATATTTCACATTTACATTAAAAATATTATCGAAGACTACATTGATGATATATTGGATAAATCATGACACTGTTCCACACATGACCAATATCTAAGCATGTTATTTGAACACTTACGGAAATATAAAGTACACTTGAATCCCAAAAAATGTGTTTTCAACATTAGGACTAGTAAACTCCTTGACTACATCATCTCACAACGTGACATTAAAATAGACCCTATCAAAATCAAGGCCATAATTAACATCCCTCCGCCTTGATATTTACATCAATTACGATGATTACTGATAATTCCATCACTCCTAATGGTGATCCACTCCCTTTTACCTACCTCTTAGGGTTATCATGCACTAATAACATTGTTGAATACGAGGGCCTCATCCTCAGCCTTATTATTGCCCAAAAGCTCCAAATTCATACTTTGTGTATTCATGGTGATTCCCATCTTGTTAAAAATAAAGTTAATGATACATATGAAAGTAAAGAAGAAAATTTAATCCCATATAATATGCTCATCAAATATCTCCTAGCTACACTTGAGTCTTGCTCTATTACTACGATCCCTTGTATGGAAAATCTTCATGTAGACGCCATGGCTAGTGTTACATCACTTATCCCAAAAAATATTATTGACGAACAAGACAACCTCATAATCACTCATTTTTGACATCCTCCCCTTTCTACTCTACCTCTATAAGATTGTGTTATCACACATATTCATAACAACCCCAACATGTTTACTCTGATTTATAACTATCTATATCGTCAAACCATTCCTGATGGTCTACCACCCAATTAATCTTGTCACTTATGGCATGAGGCTACCTGTTATTTCATCATTGCAGAATAATTGTTGAAGTGTGCACTTGATGGTCACCTGTTACATTTTATTAGACTTCCCAATATCCACACTTCCATCTCTCAAAATACACAATAGTATGTGTGGTGGCCATTTCTTGGAAAAATCCATGTCATAAAATATTTTTCATTGAGACTACTATTGTTCGACCATGGAGCAAGACTTTCTTGAATATGCTACATGTTGTGATAAGTTCCTAACGAATAACAATATTCACCACACAACACATTGCACCAACATGGCCATTTTATCTATGGAGTTTTGATTTTATGAGTATGATAAATCCAAAAAATTTTGATGGACACAAGTTTATAATTAATACCATAGAGTATTTAATGAAATGGGTGGAGGGTGGACAGTGTTGACTATAACTGGTAATGACAATTGTTCTTTCCTCACTACTCACATCATTACCTGTTTTCACATTCCCCCTGCCATTATCACTAATAATGGATCCTCTTTCAAAAATAAAGAGGTTAGGAAATTTTATGTGAATTTCAAAATCAAACAATCATTTTCTACTCCTTATTACCCATAGGGAAATGGCCAGGCTGAAGCCACCAAAAACATTATTGTCAAAATCTTATCTAGGATTATTGCTACTATTGGGGATAATTTTCATAATCATCTATTTTATGATATTTGGGATTATTGTACTAGAGTGCATACACCTACTAACACCACTCATTTTTCACTGGTTTAGGGTACTCATGCCATTATACCACTAGAACTTGAGATAACCTGGTTGCACGTTTCTCTCAAAGGCATAATTAAAGACAATGAATATCATGAAAATCAAAATTGATTACACGAGTTAGAAATGTTGGAATCTAGTCGTGTTCAAGAACTCGAACATATTTGTGAATATCAATCTTAGATTGCACAAGTAGACAATTGCAAAACTCGTCCTCTCGAGTTTGATACAGGATACCTGGTCTTAAAAGAAAATTAAAAGAACACGAAATCCAAAAATTCACTTAAAGGTGAATTAAGGCCCAATTAGCTCAGACCTTATATCATTATTGATAATCTTGGCAGTCGATTTTATCACCATGTAACTCTTTTGGGAGAACAACTATAGAACCCACTCAATGTCATGCACCTTAAGAGATATTACACATGAAAAAATGCTCATTTCTTAATGACTCACTCTTGTGCTTTGGTTCACAATTGACTATTGAGAGCATACTATACACATGAACCTCACACACTACACACTACCGTAAACACTACACATCACATTCTTCACACATCATGTGTTATTCAAACCTATTTTTCTTGTAGCATATACTAAAAAAATTATGTCTTAATCACTCTACGCATTCACACTCCATTTTTCTTACATCTACTTCTACATGTTGGGCTCATTTCCATATGATTAAATCAAGTTCCATAGTTCATACTCGACTGTTGAGGGCTTCAATATAAAATGAAACTTACCAAACTCATAGATTCAATCACTTAATTAATCACTTACACATTTACTTTCTACACTTTGCGCTTCAATGATCAAATATTTATATTGTACACATTCCAACCATTTCATGATGACAAACTTTCGTGTACAGTTTGTTCTTGACTATTGAGGGAGAAAATATAAATGAACATCATCTCATACATATCCACTTAGGGGCCAAGTGGCTCCTATAATTCACACTTCATTCCATTCTGTCTCATCCACAACATACTTCATATCTTTGTTGTATTTACTCTTTCTTATTTCTTCTTACATGTTCACTTTATTGCACATGCTAGATAGATATATTGTATGTCATTCTCTCTATCATACACACATGTGTGTTAAATTTCCTTCCTATCTATGATCATAGATTATAAATATCTATTACATGTACCATTAATTATTGGCATAATACCTATTACTAGTCCCACAATGTCTCCTGGGGGAATCAACATTCATACATTACATGTGTTGTTGCTTCATTTTGTTTTATAGCACATAATTATCAGATTATACATGCTTTGACATAATTTTTATCTTTCTAAACTGCTAAAAGGTGCTTCATGTGTGGCATTTTTTATGCAGGTCTATTTTCCACCATGGTTTTCTGCTACATTATTTGTGATTGTTTTCTCTGTGTGTCATTGTTTTCATGATTTTCCTTTGTTTTGTGTGCACACTGTATTCTTTTGGATTAATCGGCCTTGATTTTCTTGTGACATCATGAGTTATGTCCCTTGTTTAAAACCCACTTTTCATGATCTATATTGTATCCTTGCATGTTGTCTTGTTTTGGCTTAGATTACACATTATATTCTTGTCTTCTAGCTTACATTTTGCATGCATGTAGTAACACTTGTCTCCTAGAATTTTTTTTTCTTGTGTCTTGGTTTCTACTAAGCATATTTCGTTCACCCTACAGGGCATAGTTTTCAGCACAATGGTTAGTCATCCTTCAAGTCTTATACTCCTTTAGGGATGTCACATGCACCCAAAACAAGGGGGGCATAATTTGGGTGAATCACTCACCCCATAAAACATCATACAGTCATAATTCCACATCACAAAGTACCAATACAAAATAGTAGTCATTATCAAATAGGGCTTAGAATCAGACTTGGGTCCTTAGCAAAACACAAACACCAATTCCCAGACTAGGATAGTAGTACCTAGGTTCCCCTAACCCTTCCCTAGACGCCTATGGCCTGGGGGCTGTTACACAACATTTGGAAGCTCAGAAAAGTCTACCAAACTCCACACATTGGATTTTATAGGGCACACGGTCCTTAGCACTCGACTTGCATGCACTACATAATTCTTTTCACTTTCACATTCGATTGAATTTTTTGAATTGTACACACCATATACACTGGTGCTATACATTATGGGAAGCGATTAAAGGTTAAAGGATAACACCAAACTTTTATCCTTACACTTCTTCCATAACTTGGCATGAGATCGCCACAAAATCTTATGGTCAGCTTAACTACCATGAGATCACCCGAAAAAATTGGTCTTCTACAACATCTACAAGATCCCTTATACACCATTTTTCTCATCATGGATCAGGTACACATGTTCCTTTTTAAGTTTCATACTTCACATATTTTTCTTACATAATTTTTACACATTTTTGATCATATGCATGTGTATTTGACTACTATTTCATTCATGTCTTTTACAGGTCCTTGCTTATGGGAAGCGGTAGTCACATAAAATCAAAAACACTAATCACAACAATAATAGACTCCAAAAATAGGAACATCACCACATCTACACATGCATTTCTACCCTGGTCATTTTTATCATCACTTTTTGCACTTTTTCCATCTTAGCATTCACACCTCACATTTTTCTTATCAATCCACGCTTTGTCTTGTCCCTCAGCACACTCTTATTATTGATCTACATTTTTACCAGGTACACACCTCTCATTTGCTTTATGTTATCAAACTTTCACTCAACAACCTAAATTGTGGGAAAATATAGACACAAAATCATGCACTTTGGGTATCTATTTAGTCGTGATTACATACTACTATTCATATAATTCCTATGTAAGAAACATACTAATCAACCCATGTATTTGGCTACCTTTATTTGATTTTGTTCCTTACATCCTTACTCATTCTACCTTTTATACCTGGACATTTATCTTCCCAGACACCAATGACTAGCTAGGATGCCAACATCATGTGTCGTTGTCCCCTCTGGGTGCCCTTGAACTCAGTATACATTTTCACACTTTTAGGGTCCTTTATAGCCGTTTCAGTATCTTATCTATTTGGTAAACAATATTTTTAGGAATAATTATCAAATTCAAGTAATTGAATCTTATAAATAAAAATTTATATGATCATAATAAGAGACCCAACACTAAACATTAGTTCTCACCACCTAAGGTTGCATCCATAAAACATATGAGAGATCCATTACATACATCTAGCACCATCCACGGGACATAAGGGTTGGTTATTATGCATACACTTCATAGGAACGAAGTTCATTCTATTCCATGTACACATATATTACATTTATTTACATATAGTTATTTGCTTAGTATCAGGTGTGACATGCAAAAGAGCCACCTAGGGAAAAATTCCACACACACACATAGAAGTAAATCGGGTTTGAGAAGTACTTTAGTGCCAAGTTCTATGTTCACCATTTTTACAAATGACGACAATATACCCCTCATTCTCCATCTTTTTTTTACAATTTGATGTCTCTTTGGGGGTTTTGGAGGTCCTTTCTTCATTACAGGTTTCTAGTGACTTCAGTGATCATTGTGGGATCTCATAGCAACCAAATTTTAACAACAATGAACACCTTTCTACCACTAAGAGGTAGTTTTATAAGTACTTCCGTAGACATAGGCACCAAGAAATAGGTCTAGGGCTCCAGCATGTGCCCTTATCGTGCTTCAGGTGCCCCAATCTAGGAAGATCAGCCATTCACACACTTTTCTAAAGCTTTGTATAACGCTTCTCCATCTATTCTCATCTGTTAAGAACTTTGGAACAATCCAAGGATCACTATGAATTAGCTAAGGCTCTTCTTACTCTCTTTGTAAATAGGGTTTCACATTTTATTGCTTAATTTTCTTGGGTTAATTTTGGTACTTAATTATTCATTTATTTACTACTACAATAACAATCTGATTACGAATATATTTCCATAGTTATATTAATCGAGCATGTCCAAATCAAAATCCCCCAAAAATACTTCAAAAGCGGTACATTTAGAAAAAAGAAGGAAATGGTAAGAAGAAGGGAAGTGGAGTTGGAACTAATCAACACTTCAATTTGCCCCATCTCTCGCTAGTTCATTTTAGTTTACTCCTGCCACTGAAAAGTGACTCAACTCTCTTCCTAAAATGCAACACTTCAACTTGAGTTGGAAACTTCATTTGGGGCTAGTTGGAGGCAAATCGAGTGTTAACTCTGTTTTTATCTCAAATGCACAATTCGACCCCTTGTAATTAAAATACAACTATTTAATAATAATCAAAATATTATTACCATAAAATATTTATGAGGGACAAAAATATGGGTTTACATGGAATTTTAACTACTTATTGAATTTATTCAACCTCCCATTCTTACAAAAACTAAGGAAATAATTTCCCTTCTTAGAATAAATTAAGGGAATAATTTTATTTCTTATTTTCTTTCGGCATACATGGGGTAATCATGATCAATTTGACTTGGGCTAGGTATTATCATCTTACCCCCACCATGAAAAGTTTAAAATAACCAAAAATATTAAGAAAAATCCCTCTGCGGGAACTTGGTTGAAAATGATTAAAGTTTATAAAACCATAACTGGCTTTAACCATGGTATAAAATAACCATGGCTAAAACCACCTTGGTCGACCCCTATTTGTTGAGTAGAGTTGAAACCCTAAATGTGTTTCACTTTGCATTTTGCTTTTGTGGCTTTGCTTATGAAGGGTTGTTGAAACCCTTGGAACTTTATGGTTTCCATTGTTATGAGATCGACCTTACTTTGCATCATTTATTCTAAACTCGGTTCTTAGGTTTAATATGGGGTTTCATTTTCATGTGTATGGATTTATGTAACTCGAGCTTTGATGGTTTCTTATTAGGGTTTTTGTTTTTTAATACCAAGCTCACAAATTTTACTCATCTCTCCATTTTCATCAGCTCAAGTTTAATCTTCATTTTTGATGTCATGGTTGTTTATTTGTTAAACCATAACTATGAGTTGTTGGTTAGCTCAGTCATAATATTTGTGTTTGCACTTTTGGAGGCCTCACCCCTGGCTTACTATATCTAGATCAACCCTACTACTACTGAATTTGACTTGTGTATTTGTAGTGCAACATTTCTTATTCCTTTTTGGTAAACTATGCTTTTTATTTAGCATTTCTTTTCATTTTCAATTAATGGGTACTTTAGCTTATTCGAAAGTAATAAGAGATAAAATATTAGAGTAGAGATAAAGTAATAAGGTAATTACTTTATCTCTTCTCTAGACTAAGGAAACCTAAAGTGTGGAAGGTCAAACTGGGAAAGAAGGTATGTAAGACTAGGAAGGCAACATGAAAGAAAACAAAGAGGCCAATGATATTGGTCAATTCATAATTTTCTCTCTTAGGAATCATATGAATAGTAGTATCCGATCAAGACCTAAATATACCCAAACTGCATGATTTAGTTTCTCCACTTTCAGGTGCACTGGAGCAACAAATGGAGCAACTTGGAGCAGCAACATCAAGGAAGGGGATTCATCTTTTAGGGAATGAGGGGTTCCCTTCTCTTCCTTTTTTTTTTAGTTTAAGATATATTTGTATTTTTTTCTTCCATAGTTATATCCCAAGGCTTGTGTGGAGAACTTGTACAAATTTATGTATGAATATAAGAATTTTTTTATGCAATTAATTGTATGTTGGTTTCATTCTTTATAAATATCTTAGTTTTCATAATTGGAGAACATTTAAATATAGATTTCATAATACACTTGCATTTAATCATAAGGAACTTAATAATGAACTATTTTTACCTTTTCTGATCATCTGAAACTAAGAAAAATTTAATAACAAAATAATGATCATCCTAAAGCTACAACCTAGTTCCACACTTAACAATTTATTTAACTCTACAACTTGATTCCCAGTTATTCCTGCATTTTTGTTTTTGATGTATGATGCCATTCCCATCTTCATCAAGACCCTGTAAAAGCTCATAAAGTTCGATGCATGATACTAATGAAGGTTACAATATTGTAATGGCTTCCTATATGGGGATTGGGCATTCTAAAACCTAATTCCCAGGTTTTTCCATGACTAATCATTTTCCCATTCACTACAAATAAGAAACTTGATTTTTTTTTATACTCCTCCACTATGATGACCAAAAATGGTCACAAATAACATTTTACAAGTGATCTACATGATCATATCTCTTCTTGGAATAATTGATGATGTTATCTTGGTGAACTACCATGATATCATTGATTGTATTGGAAAATGTATATTGTATTACTCTTTGAAACATTACATAAGCATTTATGAGATCAAAATTCATACAGAAATATACATAGGTACCACAAAAAGTTTTGTTCAATAAGTTTCAAATATTTCATATTCGATTACTATAACCTAATTGAAGCTAGAGAATATATTTAACATATAGATATAAGTTTGTGATCTTCTAAATTTTCAAAAAAAAAAATCCATGATGAGTAGTGGATAGTTATCCCTTAAAGCCATATTATTCAATTTCATAAATTACATACATAACATGATATCACCATTTTAATTTCTTAGTGGGAAAATGTTGAAATCCCACGAAGAGAACTTGATTGGCTAAATAATGCCTCCATTAATTTTTTTGATCTTTTACTCCATCTTGATTTCCATAGTTGGATTTATTGGAATTTGTTTCATCATCAATTGATTTGCATCAGGATGTAATGTTATTTCATACTAAAAAAAATATTATCTACAAGATTTCATCTTATCAAAGGACTATGTAAGATAATCTCTATATTTTCTCAACAATTTAACAAAAGTATTTTTCTCATCATCCTTCAAGAAGTTTCTAATTGAAATAGGTCTAGGAGACATAGCATTACCAAGCTAACTATTGACCAATTTTTTCCCTTAGGAAAAATTAATCAAACATGACCCTGTAAAGAAGGAAATTGAAGAGTCAGTTTAGTCATGTGAGCCCACATTTCAAAACTAGCAATCCGGTTACAAACAGGATTGGCAATGGCAATCCAAAATGATTCAACCGTAAAAAAAGTAATAGACTCGTGGAAGGCACTACGTGTCATATCAACACAATTCCAAGTGTGAGAGGGAATAGTGAAACTCAAAACCCCACAGTAATTCCATGTGGAGTTAACAATGAGGGACCCGCCAAGGAAGCTCATATAATTTGTTCACTCGAGGCCTGAATCGGCTAAGTATAAAAGGTCCAGTGGAAGCCTCCATGTTTCTCAATGGCACAATGTCAAAGGTGTAACAGAGGAGGAGTCCCAAAACAAGTGCATGCCCTCCACGTGGTTTGAATCCCAAAAACGTTGAATCATCTGTTGAAAATTCTAAATACTGGTGAAGGCCTCCATGTGTCAGTTTAGCACAATTTCAGAGTGAAAATATGGAGCGAGTCCCCAAACAAGTGTAGGCTTGCCACATGGCTAGAGTCTGAAATGGTTTAACCGGTTGTTGAAAATTCCAAACTCAAAATAGACCACAAACGAGGCTACATGTCTCATTAGCGCACCCCCAAGGGTTGAATCCAAAGGTTGTCCCCAATCGAGTGTTAGCCTGCCACATAGTTAGCGACCATGAAAGAAAGCATGCCTAAATCAGCTAAGTACAATAGGGTTAGCGGAATTCTCCACATGCCTTGTATGTGCAACTTCAAAGGAAAAATATGGAGCAGGTTCCCAAATGAGGGCTAGACATCCACATGTCCTAGGTCTAAAAATAGGACACCAATCGTTGAATTGTCCAAGCTTGGGATAGGACGAAGGAAGCCTCCACACATCAGTTCAACCTAAATTTAGAGTTAAAATCTAGAGGTAGTCCCAAAATGAGTGCCATCCTGCCACGAAGTCAAAAGGGGAGGGAAGAGAAGGCCATTGATCTAGGTAAGGAAAGGAGAACTAGAGATAGGCCCCATGTGTCCCTTCGGTGGTATTTCAGGGGGTGAATCCAAAATCAGGTTCCCAAATGTGCACTAATCCTCCACATGTCTCAGGTCAGGCATAATACCTCTAGCGATAAGAGGGGCTTAGGTAGAATAAAAAGGAAACAGAACAGGTCCATAGACGACGCTAGATGTTAGTTCGGCGCAACTTCAGGAGTGAAAGGAGGAAGTTAAATCTTAAGAAAATACAGGGCTTCATGAAGATATCAAGGGGTAGACTCCAAATTCAAAGTATGTTTAGAAAAATATATGGAGAATCATAAAGCCCACCAAGATTTTTAAATGTTTGGATCTTAAAATATTGTGAGAGCCTGCGTTGGGTGCTCGACCCTGAAATTCAAATGACCTCAACTACGAATGGAATAAATATAGGCCTCCATTGTCAAATTTCTCACCCACCTCCATAATTAGGTATTTCTTTCCCAACAAGAAATGGTAATGGAGGTGTAGGTTGTGTAATGAGACCCAAAAATTTCGCAAGTGGATTCAATGCATCTCTTGGGTGGTTGAACAAGAGTCTAGATTTCTTCTACCTCCTCTCATTCTTCCTATTTATTGTAAGAAGCGGAAAATTTCTAAAGGTTGGACATTTTTTCTCTGTACCCTCCATTTGTCTCTTTCCCGTAAGTGGATTTTTGGAGTCCAAGCCTCCCATTCAAATTATAATGCAAGTTTGTGTCTCTTGGCCATTGTAATGCATTGTATCAAATTTTGGAGCAATAATGCATGTCTATGGATAATTTTCAACTCTCTCTTATGTTCATTATCTCCTTTTTGATCTCTCATTATAGTCTTTGTTATTTGTGCATAGTGATTGTATTGTATTTTTTATGGTTTGTGTTTATTACAAAGTAGGTGTTTCATCATTCCTTTGGTGCATCAACATTGTTAGTTTAGGTTTTATTTCTTGCATCTCCTTAACCCTATCTCCTTGGCAAGTTAGAGTAGGTCTTAGAGTAGATCCTCTGCAAAGTGTTTATGTGCACTTGAACAGAGGAATAGGAACTAGCCTTCATCCGTAGAGCTCTCCTGATTTGCAAAGTCCCACACTTTGGGAGAAGCTCCATGTTATGTAATAACATTGAGAGTCTCAACCCATCACGTTAAAAACATTTAGGGGTGTTGTGATTACGCATCAATAATTTTGGCATTCTCATTGGGATGAGAAGTCATATTTCAATTTTATCAAGATTAGGTGTGTGTCTTGGTAAACTTGTAGCCTTTGGAGACTTTGGAACAACACATTTGAAAACTTTTTCACTCAAATCCAGTGGTTTTAGCAGCCCCATTTTATCAAGTTCATTATAAGAATGCAAACAAGGTCAAAAACTAGAGAAGAGGGGATATTTGTCTATCTACATTTATCCCTAGATAGAGGAAGAAGAGCTCAAAGGTCTCCATCTCCACCAAACAGGACATTGTCAACACCTCTTCCCAGAAGGCCTTTCATTCAATCAACTAGAGTTCTTCAACCAATCAGGATGCAACAATCCAACCCCTACGTCAACTTCATTGGTAGCACCCCACTAGCTCTTAATGCACAATATCTAGTGCTAGTTATAGCATTGAATAACGTTCCATATTTTACTGGAGAGAACCAGACAACTTCAATTGACCACATCCAAGGCATTGCAAATGTTTTTGAAATTCATGAGATTGTTGAAATTGACATTGCTATTCAATTATTGACATCCTCCTTTAAAGGTAAAGCTTTGCAATGTTTTAGGAGTCTAACAATAGGGTCTATCTAGAATTGGGATCATCTGTGCACAACCCTTCATAACCAATTTGGAGAAAAAGGGGACAATCTATCCTTGTTAGAACAACTGACAACCATCAAGAGAGATCCTAATGAACAACTGACGGATTTAAACTTCAGATTTCAAAGGACGTGGGATAGGATTTCGTTGGCCATGCGACCAACAACGGAAGGTGATTTCCTATACTTCCTCAAAGCTTTAAATTCTGATATTGCCATGATGATTCAATGAATGGGAGGTATAACTATACTTGTAGCCTATAGTATTTATATTAGAGCTGAAAACTACTTGATTCAAGTTGGTAAGTTAGCACCTAGGCTGCCTATGCTTCTATATCCAGAACAAAGAGCTCCCAAAACTAGCCAAATACCAGAGTTGAATCATATTCCAGTCCCTGGGAATAAAAGAAATAATGAGGCTTCTACTTCTGCAAGCACCTCAAAATAGCTACAAGAGGTTATAAAGCAATTGGAGAACCTAGGAAATGAGCTAGTGATTATCAAGAGAGAACCAGCTCAAAGTTCTAGGCTGTATTAACCTCCGAATCAGTATCAAGCTAGACCCCCATACCAACAAAATAGACCACCAGCTCAGGATGGAAATCAAAATCAGAGCCAAGGGAATCTCAAGTTGCTAGGCCATTCCGAGCATATGATAAAAACGTTGTTTCAACATCGAAGGCCTTGGTTCCAACACAAAACAACATGGCTCAAGAACAATCAACCTCATAATCAATCAATGTGTTTTAATGGTTCCTTGATTTAAACCCTTATGGTAATAGCAATGGTGTAGAACAAGAGACAAGCGAAGAATGAAATAAGAAGCATAAAACAAATTACCCAGAAACACCTCCTAATGAAACCACACTTATCCATTGGTAGGATGAAGATTTTTGTGGTGTGAACCAATCCCCTTCTCAAAGTGTAGCAGCCAATAAATGATCCAAGAGTAGGAATATTAGAGAAGGAGAGTCATCAAATTCAAATGATGCTCAGCCTTATATTACTCCGCAAGGTATTGGTAATCAAATTACAATTCCTAATGTGCAAGGTCATCCCAAACCACCTTCTAAACTAGCCCAAGTGCCCATTGTAACAACTTATGCAAAAGATAAGATGGTGCAAGGAAAGGTGTATTAGAGAAATAAATCATCTCCATTCAACATCATTGAGAAGATGAAGAAAACAAATGTAAACATCTCAATGTGGGATTCATTAGCTATCCCAAGACAAAGAGACCTATTATAAGATACTATGGAAAACTGGTCAACATCAAATCCACCAGGGTAAAAGCACCACAAAATGTCCCACTTTTTGGTATGTTTTATACCTTTATAAACATGAATTTTCAGTTTCATTGATTTTCTAAAGGTAATAGCCACAAAACCCTACACATTCATGAAAAACCATGAACTAAAGAACTGTTTTGTTTAGAGTGTAGAATACATGTATATTTAAAAAAAAAAAATTCACAAAAAATATGGTATTTTAAAAAAAAATTATTTGTATGTTTTTTCTTATGTTATAAAAGAGGTATGAATGTCCCCCAGTATTTTTTTTAAATGAAAAGTTATTTTTTCACCATGAAATTTTAGATATATGTTCAACATTTGAATTTTGAGGTCGTGTCAAATTTTTCGTATTTTTTTTATTTATAGTTTTTTTTAAAGATCAATTATTTAGTAAAAATATTTTAAAATAAATGGCGTACATATGTCTATGCGAATAAATTTTAAGATTTTATATTGAAACTGAGTTATTTTTTCACAGGTAAGAAGAAGACTTAAACATATAGTGTAAGTTTAATTTTTTCAAAAAAAATTGATATAATTTTCTATTTTTTAAATTGGGTTGATTGTGTATGATCGATTGTCCTAAAATACCATATGTTAGCAAAAAATAAAAATTAAATAGTAAAAAAAAAATTAAAAAAGAAAATTATATGTTTAGAAAGATGATAAAATTATGTATTTTGTGTTAAATTTATGTAGTTTTGCTAGTTCGTTAACCCTAATTACATGGCACCTAAGTTGCACATTTTGGCCTAAAATCATCCTCCAAATGGATTTGTTGCCAAAATGTGCCACATAGGGGAATTCACGCGAAGGGGGGTTCATGTGAAAGGGGTGTTTACACAAACACCCCTAATTTCTCATCCCGCCCAACCTCTTACTCAATTTTTTGGGACACAAAGTGGGACATAGAATTGTGCTTTGACCCACCACCCAATCAACAAGACAAGGTACTTACCAATGCACCTGAGCAAGGAGCATTAGATCAAGGAGGCCATCAAGATAAAAATTTGAAGCTCCTTCCATTCTATATCTCATTGATCATAGGAGATAAGTTGATACATAATTACATGATTGATTCGGGAGCAAGTAGCTCAGTGATGCCGAAACAAATAGTTTACTAGTTAGGTACTAAATATAAAGTCATCTCCAAAGGTGTGGTGGAATTGGATGGAACAACCATAACAATGGTTTGAGTAATCAAAGATTTGATCCTCACATTACTTGCATGTACCAATGTAACACTTCTACAAGATGTATCAGTCATAGACTTTTAACTGCTCTTTGTATTGTGTTTTTCAAGAGATTTCACTACCAAAATTGGGGGCTATTTGTCTACTAATTGGTCACACATGTTATTCAGAATGAGGTATGGGGATCAGCCAACAATCAGATCTGAGCCCATTGCAAAGTTTCACATAGAGCCTTATGTAACAAGTCTAATTAATGTAAATTGTTCAGTATTTGATCAATATGATTACCCAAGCACCTATGAAGTAGATACCAAGGTCAGAAGTATTCCATACTTGAATCTCAATGAATGGGCAAACAAAAGGCATGCTTTTGACCCTTATAAAGAAATGGAGGAATCTGAGCTAGGAATCTAGTGTTTACATGAAGATAATCATCCTCTCCCTAGCATTAAGCCATATCAAAAATATGATAATGAAGTATGACAGTCATTCTTCGATGGCTCAAGGAGTAGACAAGGTACAGGATGAGGAGCTATTCTCATTTCACCACAAGGTATGAAATGCTACTAAACTTTCGGTTTCTAGTTTGCTTACTCAAATAACACAACTGAGTATGAAGTCTTAATTCATAGATTTCATTGGGAAAGAAAGAGAGGTATTTAGAACTTGAAATTATTTGGTGATAGTGAGTTAATTGTGAATCAAGTCAGAGGGAAACACGATGAAAATAATGACATACTCAAGAGCTACAAAAATAGGTTATGTTCCCTAATTGAAGACTTTAAAGCTTTTAACATTGTGTCTATACCCAGGAAAAAGAATGAAGATGTAGATAGGATTACAGTTGTTGGAGCAAAATTTGATGTGGTTGACAATATCAAAAGAGGAAAAACATAACCACATATCCATGTGATTGTAAGACTAGAAGTTCCAGACAATAACACAAGTTGGCAGGTGTTTGAAAATGATCAACATATCATAAATTTCGTACAAGAGGAGGCTGAATTCTCTGCTAGGAATCAAGATAAATTAGAGCAATAGTATGGGGATCAAGTAGTGAAGCTACGAACCAACAATATTCCTAGAGATTTGGTGACACTAGAGTCAATATTCAATCCTAATGACCAATTTCGTAAAGAAAAAGTAGACATTAAGGTCATGGGAGATGATTCATAACCTATATTTTTTGGGGAAGGAAAGAAACTCCAAATTGGAAAGGTGACCAATGAGCAAGAGAGATATGAATTCATACATATTTTACAAAAATTTATAGACATTTTCACCCGGAGTTATGAAGACCTGCGAGGATTCAATCAAAATTTGGCACAACATACAATAGAATTGGATCCATAGGCTAAGCCCATCAGGAAGAAACAAAGACAAGTCAACCCACACATTGAGCCTCTAATGATGAAAGAGCCAAACAAATTGATAGAGGCAAGCATTATATTCCCAATCAAGCACGAGCTGGGTTGCAAACTTTTTACGAGTTGGGAAGAGGAATGGAGAAATTAGGTTGTGTGTGGACTTTCAGGATTTGAACATAGTATCTCTCAAAGACCACTACCCACTCACTTCAATGGAACGAATCTTATAGGTAGTATCCCACTGAGAAATATTTTCTCTCCTAGATGGATACTCAGGGTATAATAAGATAACGGTGAAATAAGACGACTAGTTCAAAATGGATTTCAACACTAAGTGGGGCACCTATGCCTACAAGAAGATGTTGTTTGAATTGTCTAATGCCAGGGCCACCTTCCAAAGGGTAAGGGACATGGAATTCAAGGGGTTGATCAACAAAATAGTACTGATATATCTTGACGATATCATTGTGTTCTCCAAAAACGTAGTGGATCACCTTTTCCATCTAGGACAGGTATTTCAAAGATGTAGGAGATTTGGGGTATCATTGAATCCCAAAAATGCATATTCCTAGCTCATAAAGGCAAGATCCTAGGCCATATTATGTCAAAGGAAGGATTGATGATCGACCTAGAAAAAATTTAAACAATTTGAGCATTGCCCTTGCCAAGTCATAAGAAGGTGCTTCAGAGCTTTTTAGGAATAATCAATTTTGTCCGCAGGTTTGTGCCAAATTTTGCTACTTGTGTGAAGCCAATAACACTGATGTTGAAGAAGAGCATTGCATTTCGGTGGACAGCTAAGGGAAAAGAAATTTTTGAAGCCATCAAAGAAGCCATATCCCAAGCTCCAACTCTCGTCAATCCAGACTTCTCCAAGGACTTCATGCTTTATGCCTTTGGTGGTGGGGACACAATTTATGCAATCCTAGTGTAACAAAACAAAGGGGGATCTGAACAACTAGTTTCCTTCCTCAGTCAAGGATTGGAGGACTATGAAGTGAGGTACTCATTCATGGAGAAAAATGTCCTTGTAGTGACCAAGAGCTTAAAAAAGGTAAAACACAGTCTCAAACAACATGATCTAGCAGTTAGTTTCTCAAGCGGGAGTCAGGGAATTCCTTTTGAACAAAGATGTGAATGTGAAACATGCAGGATGGATCACTCAAGTCATGGAATATGACATTGAAATTAAGGCCACTAAGATGGTTCGTGGAAAGGGACTATGTGAACAACTAGCCTCAAGTCAACAAGTTGATGCAAGCAATGGAAATGGAGTTGTCTTGGTACTACAAGATGGTCAAGAAAAAGAAAATGATAATGTGTCTATTCCTTGTTTGACTCAGAATATGATGAAATTCATACAAATAGGCCTATGCCTTCCAAAAATGAGAAATTAAAAAAAGGAGATACTTCAGATTACAAGCCATTCCATATGTCAAATCAATAGTGTTCTACTGAGATGCATCAGAATAGGTCAAATTGAGGTGTTATAGGAGTTTCACGATGGAGAATCCAGAGGTCATTTTTCTCTGCAAGTAACATCTCTCAAGATAATGAAGGTGGGATATTATTGGCCCACGTTGTTTAGTGACTATTACACTTGGATCAAGAAGTGTCAAAAATATGCATTCTTCAAAGGCAAGGAAAGATTAGCAACACTCCCATTGCACCAAATTTCAGTTGACCAACCATTCATGTAATGGGGATTGGACTTCATTGGGGTCATCAAGCCAAACTCAAGCCAAGGCCACAAATGTATTCTCATGGCAACAAATTATTTCACCAAATGGACCGAGGTAGTAGCATTTAAAGAAGCAAACGAGTCTAGAATACTAGACTTTTATGAAGGGATAGTGACTAGGTTCGGAGTACCAACCACTATCAAATCAAACAATTCCTTTGCATTCCTAGGATCCAAGATCATAGAATGGGCTATTAAAAATGGTGTCTACTTGAGCACCTCTTCGAATTATTACCCACAGGGTAATGGTCAGGAAGAGTCCATGAGTAAGAATTTACTAAAAATCATTAGGACTCTAGATGAAAATCAAAGGATATGGCATACAAAGATAAAATCAACATTATGGGCTGACAAGATCACACTAAAGAGATCTATAGGTAATTCCCCTTACAAGATGGTCTATGGGAAGGAGGCAATGCTTCCTATATCATTAGAGATTCCCACATTGGAACTCATGAAACAGTTGGAATTATCTAAGTTTGAACCAATGGAGGCTAGGTATGCAAAGCTAATAGAATTGGAAGAAATAAGAGAAGATTCAATTTAAATGGTGAAAAAATATCAAGCCTTAGTCAAAAGGTGGGTTGATAAGAAAGTAAGAGGAAGGACCTTTTAGGAAGGGGACCTAGTCTTGAAGTGGGATGCAGATCGGGAAAAGCCAGGGAGGCATTCTAAATTTGATTCTATTTGGAGTGGCCCCTACATGGTCACATGATGTAAGAGTAGTAATTCCTTCCAATTGTATACATTGGATGGAGAGGATATTTTCATTCCGGTTAACGAAATCTATCTTAAACGTTGTTACTAAAAGGAAAAGGTTTCACCATTGTAAATATTAGCCTAGGATTTTAATTCCTTTAAGTGCATATGCACAATGTCTTGTTGTAGTGTAGGTTTCAATTTACCTATGTGCTTAGGCATAGGTCTCATTGTTCCTAAGTTGAATCATTGTGTAGTTCAATGTGCCTCTAAAGGTGAATTTATGCCTACAGTCCATTTCCAAAAGCAGGTGAATGCTCCAGGTCAAGAAAACTTTCTACTCTCAGAAAATCTCACCTTCAAGATTTTCTTAAAAAAATTCAGAGTGCAAGTGGTGGAGCAGGCTAAGAGTTAATAGGTCACAAGCATCCAGGCTCGAGGTTTCAACAACAAGATCAGTACTAGGCTATCAATTCCTGACTCCACACCCAATGGATACTTTAAGGCAACTGATGTTTTCACCTATTAGGTAGGTGACCCTGTGATTCACCAAATTATTGACCAATTTTCCCCCTTAGGAAAAAATAATCAAACACGACCTTGCACAGAAGAAAATTGAAGAGTTGGTCTAGTCGTGTGAGCCCACATTTCAAAACTAGCAATCAGGTTACGAACAGGATTGGAAATGGAAATCCAAAATGATTCAACCCTAAGCAAAATAGTGGACTCGTGGAAGGCACTATGTGTTATCTCAGCACAATTCCAAGAGTGAGAGGGAACAGTGAAACTCAAAACCCCGTAGGAATTCCATGTGGAGTCAACAATGAGGGTCCTAACAAGGAAGAACATATAAGTTGTTCACTCGAGGCATGAATTGGCTAAGTATAAAACATCCAGCGAAAGCCTCCATGTGTCTCAACAGTGCAAAGTGAAAGGTACAATAGAGGAGGAATCCCCAAACAAGCGTAGGCCCTCCATGTGGTCCGAATCCCAAAAATGTTGAACCTGCTATTGAAAATTTGAAAGACCGGTGGAGGCCTTTGCATATCAGTTCAGTGCAACTTCAAAGTCAAAATCTGGAGCAATTCTCAAAACAAGCACAATCTCACCACGTGGTTTGAGTATGAAACAGTTTTACTGTCCGTTGAAAAGTCCAAACTCAAAACAACTCAGTGGATGGTGCCACGTGTCTCATTAGTGCACCCTCAAGGGTCGAATCCAAAGATCATCCCTAAATGAGCACCAGCCCACCATGTAGTTAGGGACCGAGAAAGGCAACAAGCCTGAATTAATTAAGTACAGTAGGGTCAGCGGAATCCTCCGCGAGCCTTGTTCATGCAACTTCAAAGGAAAAATTTAGAGCGGGTTCCACATATCACAGGTCTAAAAAGGGGACACCAGCCATTGAAATATCCAAGATCGGGACAGGCCGAAGGAAGCCTCCATGCGTCAGTTCAGCGTAACTTCAAAGTTAAAATCTGGAGGAAGTCCCAAAATGAGCACCATCTCACCACGAAGTAAAAATAGAGGGCATAGCAGGCCATTGAATCAGCTAAGGAAAGTAGAACTAGAGGTAAGCCCCACGTGTCCCTTTGGTGCTCTTTCAGGGGGAAAATCCAAAAGTGGCTTCCCAAATGTGTGCTTAGCCTCCATGTGTCTCGATTCAAACATAGTGCCTATGCCAATAAGAGGGGATTAGGTAGAATACAAAGGAAACAGAGTAGTCCCACAGATGACGCCATGTGTCAGTTTGGTGTAACTTCAGGAGTTAAAGGAGGTAGTAAAATCTTAAGAAAATGTGGGGCTCCATGTAGATCTCAAGGGGTAGACTCCAAATCCAAAGTATGTTTGGAAAAATATTTTGCAAATCATAAAGCCCCCAAGATTTTTAAATGCTTATATCTTTAAAGATTGTGAGATCCCATGTGTGGTGCCTGACCCTGAACATCAGATGACCTCGACTATAAATGGAGTAAATATAGGCCTCCATTCTTGAGGCTGTCACATTTCTCACCCACCTCCGTAATGAGGTATTTCTTTCCCAATAAGGAATGGTAATAGAGGTGTGGGTTGCATCATGATACCCATTAATTTCTTGGGTGGATTTAATGAATCTATTGGGTGGTTAAACAAGAGTCTAGATTTCTTCTACCTTCTTCTTGCATTTTTCCTATATATTGTAAGGAGGGAAATTTTCTAAAGGTTGGACATTTTTCTCTACACCTCCCTTCTTCTCTTTCCCGTAAGTGGATTTTTGGAGTCCAAGCCTCCCATTCAAATTTTAATGTCATTTTTTGCCTCTTGGCCATTGTAATGCACTGTATCAACTTTTGGAGAGATAATGCATGTCTGTGGATAATTTTCAACCCTCTCTTGCATTCATTGTCTCCTTTCCAATCTCTCATTACAGTCGTGGTTATTTTTGCATGGTGATTGTATTGTATTTGTTATGGTTTGTGTTTATTGCAAAGAAGGTGTTTCAGCATTCCTTTGGTTCATCACCCTTGTTAGTTTATGTTTTATTTCTTGCATCTCCTTCGCAAGTTAGAGTAGGTCTTACAGTAGATCCTCTTCAAATTGTATGTGTGCACCTGAACAAAGGAATAGGAACCAACCTTCATCTTAAGAGCTCTCTTGATTCACAAAGTCCCACACTTTGGCAGAAGCTTCATGTTATATAATCAAACTAAGAGTCTCAACCCATCGCGTTGCAGACATTCAAGGGTGTTGTGATTATGCATGAACACTAACCTCTTATTTATCACGGATTATTGATATGTCTCTTTATATTGCCCTATCTGTAATATGATATACTCTCTCTATTGCAGCCTGTCCTCTTGGCATCTGATTATTTTTCTACTTAATTAGCTCTTGCCCCAAGAGAACCTCTTTTCCATCCTTATTTTCAATAAAAGGCTCTAGATCAATAAGTTTATTTTAAAAACTAGTTATACAGTTTATGAACCTCGGAATCTAATTATCATCTTCAAACCCATGCCAATGGTTTATATTATCTGTAATGAAGGGCCTTAAAAGTATCTCGACATCATACTTACAAAAGGGGTCGTCATTTGACTATGAAAAATAGATCCATGACAAACAAGTTGATCGGTAATTGTATTTAATGCTACATCCATCTAAGTTATGTTGAATGAGATAAACAAATTGTTGTCTCTTGAAAGTGCACCTTGTAGAGAGATGGTTGTTGGTGTTCTAAGATTGAAAATTTTATCTCTCTTTCATAGATACCATGGAAACACCTCAGGTCTATGGGTATACCTAATTTGAGGTGAGTTTCTGGTATCAAGGCTGGTTCCTTACTGATGTATCCTAAACTAATTTTATGGGGTTTAAGGGTAAAAGATGATTGTATGATGAAATTAAAATTGAGATGATACACCAAATTTTTATGAGGTATTTGACTGAGTACATGCATAATTGATATGGAATGAATTTCTGATGAACAAATAAATAGTTTTCTGAAGATAATTAAGGGTAAATACTTTGATGTATTGAGGGATAAATCATAACAATTCTGCTAAGTTACACATACACATTAATATGATGCAGAAATTACTGAATTTGCAATAGGGTAAGATGATTAATTAGGGAATTCAACATTCACAAGATTAATGGAAACATACAAAATAATGCAAATAATTTGAAAGGTAGAAATACTTCACATTCAAAGAGAAAAACTAACAGAAAATTGCTTCAGCACTCCTGTATCTAAAATTTATCTCTTTTGCTTTGCTAAGGCACACAATATATAGCAAAATTGATTCACCTACCCTTCCTAAATATAGACTAAGGTTGTACTCACCCATGACCCTATTTTTATCCTTTGTTTAATACTAAATAAAGGAATAATAATAAAGTAAACTAATACAAAGAGGCATTAATAGCCTTTGATTACATATAGTCAAACTAAAGTTGACTGTTCCATTTTTAAGAAAAAGTGTGGGTGAATAATGCTAAAAATAAACCTTGCTTGATGAGCAAGTCTCCTTTTAGGTGCATGGAAATTTGTCTTCTTATTGTTGATGTGATATCTGAAATTCTGATCCACTTGTGAAGGCATGCAAAAATACTCATGTGTATTGAGCAAAAATCAAAATACAATATTTGCAATACATGCAAAAAATAATTCATCCACACATCCACCTGATGAGGACCACCTTGAAGCCAAGTTTCTGATGTTGACATTCATTTGTCTTCTAGTATGGTAACATGATTTATTTTTCCATCTTTTAAATATATCATTTCAAAATATAACACCTCTGTTCTATGTTAACTCCATGTGGGGACCACTCTTAATAGGTGCACTTGTCTTTATTGATTTTGGCCTTCTTGTAAACTTGGTACATTACCATAGTTTTAAACATATATATGGGAGAAATTTGTAAAATACCACCATTTCATACTCATCCACCTTTAACTAACACACGACCATGGTGATTACTTGTCAACTTTTGTATTTTGGAGGGAATAAGGTTATACTTTACCTTTTGGGTGATCATTGTATGAACATGATTTGTTCAACATTTTGGAATATTCGGTGGCGAACTAAAGTTGAGATCCTATTTTGATATGTATAATGTAATAATTTTAATATAATATGGGCTCGCCCCCCCATGACAATGTATCGCCCCTCCACATGCTTTGTCAATAGCATCTAACTCGGGTTGAGATAACTGTAACCCTGGTGGTTTACTTTGAAATTTGGTGCCTTGATTCATTTCGTTGATCTCTTTACTTTTTAATCACAAACCATTGATCTCTAACCTATGGTTAGGGTTTCTAACTTGCATTGAATGTGGTCGGTGACATCTAACCATGATAGTTTGCTTTGATTACTGGAGATTGATCCTTGAGCATTGATCTTCGTACTTGTTGTATGTTGATCATTAATCATTGACCATTGGTTTGGGTTAGGTTAAGCCAAGATCAGGTGGGTGAGTTAAAACAACTTGAACTTCATTCATTTTTCATTTCGCATCTTGTTTGTGGGCGAAGCCCTAACAAAATTTTATCGACACCATTTTATTCCTATGAAGCTTGACTTCTTTACCAGGTTGATTCTCTCAGCTAAGTTGCATCTGTATTTTCTGTGATTGTTTCTTGTCTAGCTCGGCTCTTGGACTCTCTACAAGGTTTTAATGGCCACCATTATTGATTATTTTGAGTTCTAGGTTGGATTTTCTTGTAAGATTTTGGTCAATTTTACCAGTTGCATTATTTATTTTCATCTGTTAATGCAAAGGAGGTCTCTATATTCTTTCTTATCCATCATTGTTGAAGTCTGTGAGCTTGGTCCTTTTGTACAAATGATCATTTGTTGCTCTAAGGCATCTTTATCATCATTATTTTAAGAAACATGTTCGTGGCTTTATGTTTCTATGATCTCGTGACTGCATATTGATCATCCCAAGTTTTGTAAGGTTTTTCTTTGTTTTTTGAGATCTCTTCCTGGTGTTGTATTTTTTACACAATTATTATTTTATGCCAAGTTTAGTTCATTTTTCTTACTTCCTGTGGAGCTAAGCAAGGTTTTCTTAGTAGACATCGTTGTTGGAAATCAATCTCGGGACTTGGCTTTAGAAACCCTTGGTTGGAGTTCAATGCTTTGATTTGTATTTGTTATGTTGAAGGACTTCGATCTCCAGACTATGTAACTGTCATACTGCTTGTAAACAAATGGTAAGTTCGATCTCCTAATCACGACTGTTACTTATCTTTGCCATTTCAACTTCGAAACACTGATACTCGTTTTTCCTTTGCATTTTAATGTGATTTCTGGGACAACATTGATTTCTGAGTTGAAGTTCATTATGGGTTCTCCTTTTGGCTCTGAATTCGATGATCATTCAAGGATTTTCTCATCTTTTTGATTAAATCAATAAGTTTTTTCTTCATTCCCTGATTCTTAGATACCCATTTCGTGGGTTTTTTGACTAAAGTCAAAAACTACATTTTATTCGTCGGATTTACAACTTGAAATTGATTAATAATAGGAAACATGAAGTTCTGAAATGTTTGAATTTTCTTCATCTTTGGAAATGTGTGAGTGTCTATATAATTTCAAATTTTTATAAGGATAAAATGGCTATTTTATTGTTACCTGTATTCATTCCTTTGAATTGTATTGCAATAAATTTGTATATGGACATTTAACTGTCCTGTATGAATGAATGATTTCTCTAAACTTGTATCTGCACATGTATTTTTCAATTTGTGGCTTGAAAAATTGTAACCCAGATTTGGGTATCCCTCGTTTAATATGGGTATTCGGACTTCTTTACTCCTTCATTCAGCAATCTGTTTTGAGGATTAGAATGGCTTCAGGAAAAGTTGAGATCCAATTTTTGTTAACTTAAACTCTACATTCCCTGATTTGATCAAACTTTTCACTTATTTTGTGCTTCATCCTTATGTAGAATCCTTCACTTCAAGATGTTTAATACCTTGGGGTTTGCTCTTCATTTGATTCTGGGACTTGCAGTTTTTGATTCTTTGTTTGGAAATATATGCGTTTGACTCTTCTAGTTAGAACGTTACTGAAGACTTGTATTCTTTCATGTGTAATACTATCTACAATATGAGATATTAAAGGGTTGAAGCACATTTCAAAACTTGTATATATTAAGTTGCACAACTCTAGCTTCCATTAGCATGATTGTGCTTTTGAAATCCTGGATCTACATAAGTACCTTAGGTTATCTGTGTTGGTTCACTTCAACTTTTGTAGCTCCTTTAAATTTTATTATGTTTCATTCTTTCAGTTTTGCACTAATTCAGTTAATCATGGCTCGATGATGACATTCTTCCCACTTACTGTAACATTTGTTCACCATTTTCATTTTGTGCCTTGTCATTTGTGCATTCCTCAGTGACTTTCCGTTCATACCTTGGTCCTTCGTCATTCGGATGAGTGTATTAGAGTCCTCTAAAACTTCTATCTCTTGTTTGATTATGCCGGTAAAACATGATTGTTTAATAAATTGAGCTCTATTCTTAGTTTATTATGATGAATTTGATCTTAAGCTTTTCTTGATCTGATTCCTTGCTTAAATAGATCTAATTCTTTGATATGGTGGCATTCTTGTGCACTCCAATCTACTTCATTTAAGAACTGCACCTTTAAAATGGTTGAACTTTGTAGGATTATATTAAAACTTCATGTTATTTAGTTGTTAAGCTATAATAAATACTCCAAAGTACTTTAGTTGATGAATGACAGTGAGGTCCTTTTCTCTTCTTCTTAAATACTGCATTTCTCTTTTAATATAACTTTGATATGCATGGTGGAAAATTTAAAATGTCCATTTTTATGGTGAAGCCTTGTCAAATTTTTCCTAGATTTCCTTTTATTTATATTTCAACTATAATAGATGTACTTTCTAATTCAGAATACAAAATGTATCACTTTTTATGTTGAAGTTGATTTGTTGTTGGAAACTGAAACATAATAACTGGTACCTTGATTATGAAATGCTTTTATGCTTTTCTGTATCACTTATTTGATTTACATACATCTTTTAAAGCATGTATTAGTTAAGAACAATATGATTGAAAGATGTAAATGTCTATTTTACATGGCGAAGCCCTGTCAATTTTTCTTAGACTTCTTTCTCATTCTATTTCTGGTGTAATCTATTCTCTCTATTTAACTTCGGCCTTTAAATTCTGACTCTTCTTCTTCAGTTGTAATCTGGAACATGTACTTTATTTACAAGTGTCTCCTCTATTCTATAATGCAACTTCTTCTATTTCTAGAATAGTTGTTGAACTTTGAGTTGCATTCTTCCTTCATTCCATCATGTACTTATGACTCATCTGCTTCATGTACCATAAGATGGAATCCTTTGAACTTTGCATTCTTTATCTATAGTGAGGACTATAAGATATGATTTATTTCTTCTTGGTTGCAACCTCTATCTACACACTTGAGAAAATAGTTTAGAAAATATTTAGGCTTTTTGGCCTCTCTTATGTCCATGTTTTTCCCTTTTATTCTCTCTCCTTCTTTCTGAGTGAGTAAATCATGTATGCAGTTGATTCTTCAAGTAATTTATATCTCCTGTTATTAAGATATCCATGTGCACGAATAAGGACAATACAGGAATATAGATTAACCCTGAGCTCGTAACTGATGGTTTTCTCTCTTCTATTTTTAGGTATGGTGCTTTCAACAATGATGATGTATCAACCAAAAGAGAAACCTCCAAGGCAATGATGGGTTCACTCATACTCCTTTATTTTCTCTTTCATGCATGTGTACCTCTTATTTCTATAGTTGTACTTTACTTTCCAGTTACATCCCACGGCTTGTGTGGGAACGTTTGAAATTCCTTATGAATAAAACATTGAATTGTGAAATTGAGTTGTGTATTTCTTTCTACATTTCTACTTTTTGATATAGATTGTATGATGAGCTAAACAACCCAATAATATAATTGAATGTCTTAATCGTGAAGGAAAGAACATTAAAGAATACCTATAACATCTAGTAATGAAATCCGGTTTCTGTAATCTATAGTCATGATTGCTACTCAAAAACCTAACACTTCATATATTCTGCAATTTGGTATCTTCATCAAGGCATCACAGCTGTACTTCAGGGCTTTGTGTTCTTTTGCTGAAGATAGCATGAAATTTTAGACTATGTGATCTGTTATGTTTTGTAATAGCACACATAGCTACAAATTTCATTTAATCATTAATTAATTCAACAGTAACAATATTGCCTAAAAGAATCTCCCCTAGATTAGGTATACTTCATCAATGCTATCCATCGTAACAAAGTTTCGAGTTGCCCATTTTTGCACAAGTGTAAAAATTGTCAACACAAATCTAATGAGTCCTCAAATGTACAATGTTATATTGTCTCATCGTCTCATTTTTGGCTAAGTACAATTTCCTGACCTACTATATAATTATCTCATAGTTTACCTTAACAGTAAGTGTTTACACCCTTTTTAAAATAGGCATAAACAACGCCATGTTCATAACATAATATGGAATAAAGATGAAAATCTAGTTTATCAAACATTTTAAATGCATTCAAAACAATAAATTATTCTAGTATTTATGTCAGATGTGACAAGTTTATTTCAATAAAATTGTTCTAAAAAACTTATATTAAAAACAGTTACATATACTAGTTTTTTATTCAATATCACAATTTATTACAATCCACTTGAAGTTGCAAGCATCAAGAATTATTTTTTATACACTTGTAGTTTTCTTGTACCTAATTTGCAATTCTATTAATACAAGAACTTACCATGCTATCAATCTTGTTAAATAAAATATATGTTGGGAATTTCCAACATTAATTGAATAAGTCAAATCAATATGAATTTTCATTATACTGAAATGAAATGATTAAAGAAGTTGACTACATAAGTAAATGTGGGGCACGGACTAATAATAACGTTATCCTACTCCCTTGCCTAACACATTCATATTATCCATCTCGCCTTAATCAATACCCACATATCCGTTTCTTTTCGTCGTTTTTTTTCCAAAAGACATCATATTCGGGAGAATTTGTCATACTTTAATTCTGAATACATCACATTTAGGAAAAAATCTCACATGTCAATTGGCAGAGTAACCAAACGTAAATGCATGATAATGACCTTATACACTTGTTGTGGAGAACCTTGACAAACCCTTGAATGCCACTATTGATGCTCACTAGTCATCACAACCAAGGCAGCCATTCGTGTCTGCTCTGATATTTTGTAAATAAGAAAGATGAGAGATATGCTAAGTCAACCACGTTGCTTTAATTTCGGCTTTTCCTTATCCATGACAACATCTATGGTCCTCACGATACTTTTTGAAATGGTATTCGACGAAAATGTTATGGAAAATTATAACACTAATGAGGTGACAGTTATATTGATTGGCCTAACTACGTGTATTTCATGGGGTTGGTATTTAGCACTATTTTATTCGCTTAGACTTGATTTAATCTTCACATTCCTTTCAAATCTGAAGTCTTTCTGCTAAGTTACAGCATATAAAACGAATGACATATCTTGTATATAGTCCACCTCGAATTTAGGACCACTTGTTCATTTCAATGAGTGTCTCCTATTTGATCTTTCCCTTCCAATAGGATGATAAAGGCGATGTAGTCCACCTCGAATTTAGGATCAATTGATCATTTCAACGAGTGTCTTCTATTTGATTTTTTCCTTCCAATATGATGATAAGGGCTAGTCTTTTAGTCTCCCCTCTACTAAATTTTATTCATCATTTGTGACCGAAGATGATTGTGTTTCTAAGAAAAATGAACTTATGTATTAAAATGAAATGTTTATCTATTGATGCTCACTAGTCATACACTACCAACAGTGGAAATACTCTAGAGAGGCCTCAAAGTTCACATAATTGTCCACATAGCATGTGCTATTTATATCAATGCAACTAACTGACAATTTAGTCAGTAGATAAAGTAGGAAATGGTTTGGCATATTTTTCTTGAATTTGTTTGGAATTTGTTTTCTATATTTGTAGTTTGACTCTAATTCAAGTTTAAGGTAAGTTTATATCTATTTAACAGATATTCATACAATGTGATGTTGTGTTCAAGTTCTTTTTGGAATGATATTTTTTTTTTAATAGCTTGAAAGTATTAGGTGTTTAGATGAGTTCAATTGAGTTTCTCTTATATGGTTTTTTGTAGATATGATTTTTTGTTAATCCCAACCCATGAAGAAAGTACTAATTCATGAAAATATATTAAATAGAGTCAATGACATGTGTGGGATTGGGGATGAAACAACTGTTGTGAGACCCAATGATTGGATGGTTTGTTCATGTTTGGGTGTCCTAAATTTACGAGTGAGGTGATATATGCTTATGGGAACAATACATCCACAGATGATAGATTGATGTGGATTGATGTAAGAAATTATGTGAGTGATAAGTCTGAATTTTTGGTATAGGAGATGGATGGGAATGAAGGATGGGATGAGCGGGAGGAACAATTTAAAAATTTTGATGGGTGGGAGGAGAGCCTTAACCCTATGATTTTTAATGCCCACATTTTCAACACCAAAATACAATAGTAAAATTATCAAAATAATTTGTTTTTACTTTAATTGTAAGCTACACAACACCACATGGGATCCAAGTAAAGAAACTCGACATCACATAGGAAACTTACATAAACATGAAACCACTCATACAATAGGATAATATAGGGTATGTACCAATGTCTTACTCAAACGACGTAAACCAGGACAATGACCCAATTGCTGTAAGAAACACAGGATATGAATAATCCACGACATGGCCTTTTCATGGTTTACATATTCATTACATTAAGGTTTCCATTGTATGACCTTATAGTTTACAACAAGATTAAACACATAAGGTTTAAAATTTCCTATTTTTCAAAATCTAATTGCTTTGTTTTGCAGAGCATTAGTCTTTAACAGAAAATGCATGGTTGGTTCCTTTCTCCAATTCCATTAGTTATCCATAGCTCATTTGTTTAATAATTTCATTTTAAACAACTATGAGTCTCCTAATATTCAATTCTTATGTTCAATGTTTTTTTCTCAAAAATTGTTTAGTTGACTATAATTGTTTGAAGAACACTTAACATCCTTTTGTTCTTTACAACTAGGATACATGTTTTTGTTTAACATTTTACCTATAGTGGTTCCTTTTGAATTTTCTCGTTTCTCTTATGAAAATATTTTATATAGCTTGATTGTGACTAGGAGTGTATATACACACATGCGACTTCTAAGATTTGACCTACAATTTGTTTGAGAGAGCCATGTTTACTTGGTTTGGACAAGTACTCTCATTATAAGGAGGAAAAATTATCTGTAAGAGAAAGGAAGGTTACTAGATCAATAGAAAACATATCCCGAATTCATTTCATAACATTTTTTAATACTAACAATACATTATTTTAATCTTCAAGTTATTACAACCAACTATGTAGGTTAACTAATTAAGTTGTATCATTCTAGATTCATAATCTATTGCTGCAATTAGGAATTCATATTTTCATAATCATATTGCACATGGAAGGGTACATTACACATGTGTTACCATTATAAAGATTTTTCTTTGAATTTTAAGTGACAAATTTCAAATTTCAAACTACTTTTGTTTCATCATCTTAAGGATTTACTCTCAATAGTAACGGGTTAATTACATGTTCCGACCATAAATTCTACTTCCTGAGTGATCCTAGGTTTGATATATTCCTGTCTTCGTCAAGGGTTCTACTAGATTTTACAAGTCCAACTTGAGTGTAATTTCCTTAACTGACAAGAACTTGGCAACAGTTGAAGGTATCCCATTCTCAAGGCTACAATTTATTATTTCATTAGCATCATTGTTTAATCCACATTTAAGCAAACAAAGCATCTGATCATGCATCATATTTGATTTTTCAATTTATTAGGTTGTTGTATTATTCGTGGACCTCTACTTTGTTCATTTTATGAACACATATGACATTTTAGGTGGTTTTGACATTGCTCAAAGGTGTACTATTTTCGTAGTGGCATTCCAAAGATTAATCTTATTTACCCTTTTTACTAACTATATTTACACAGTTACTTTGGTCCCTTATTAACATCATTTTGGATCAAATGTAATCCATTTAACACTTATGAAACACCTAGGAATTTAATACTACAAGGAGTATGACAATGCACAAGAGAACTCATTTCAATTCTCTTAGACATGGAAAAATAATTGTTTATTGAAAGAGATATATCCTAAACAACCTTATGCATTTCCAAAATTCTCCTAGGAACCTATTTCAATTGTTTGGTAAATATGCAAGTAATTTGACACATAGTCTCCACTAACATAATTTAGATCTCAAAAGAGATCAATTGAATGTACAACCACCAACTATCTCGCTAGGATCTAACCACCCACTAGGGTACCAAGGGAAATCACACACAAGAGGTTTAACCTTATTCAGGATATGGTCATACTTGCAACACCAATACATGATCACTTCACTCGTGCTAAAATGATCGGTTTCACAACATATATGCACCACCTCATAAAATATCAAGGAATTAGTCCTTAATAAGATGTCTTCGGTGCGAAACAAGGAGATGATTAATGACGTCAGTGTATTTTATTAACATGATAAATGTTTTATATCCTAGAAAAATACTCAAATGGGGAAAGGAAGGACAATAGACATTATAATTCGTTCTTTTAATTTCAATATTTTTTATGAGAGGATATTTTCCCTAGCATTTTGGGTGTTAATGAAATAAACCAATAATTAAGATAACAATAGATTAGTTTAACATTTTTATAACATAGGTACAACCTTGATTACAACTTCACTTTCACTCTGACACTATAAAATATAACACATTGGTAATCCCATTTAAAAATATACATAGAACAATTATTCAAACAACAATACCTATCATTATTCTATGGTTATACATGTATTGCATGATGAATATAACTTTACAATGACAAGTCATTAATTACAATATATAAAATCTAGAAAATTCCTCCTGTTTGGAGTACCTACAACCAATGTTGTGTTAGTCCTAGGATTGAGTATTGAAATCCCCTACACTCAAGCATAAATTCCATGCATCCATCATTTCAAACAATCAGAACAAAGACTAGAGAGAGATGGAGAAGAGATAGAGAAGGAAGAAAATATATGATTCATTTTCTTTTCAAATCACCATAATATCCTGAATCAACTGTTCATTTCATTTCAACTCATATATATTTTGACCCATTTTTATTTTCAAAACCCAATCAATATTTTCATAATTATCTCTAGAGAGAGAAATTGGAAGAGAGAGAAAGTATGGATTTCATTTTCCTTTCTATTCATCATATCCTAACCACATACATTATCAAATGTTCATTTCATTTCTAACCCATGAACATTCATAACTCATTTACATTTCTAAAACAAGTCAAAATATCAGAGTTACTTCTAGAAAGAGAATAGGGAAGAGAGAGAGAAACATCATAATTTCCAAAAAAAATTCATACAATAGTTTGATCGATTCGTACTCTATAACATATGGAGACAATATGTACAAGGTTCCATTGTTAGTTAGGAGTCAATAGAAGCCTTAGAAGGTGTGTTTAGCTAAAGTTGCAATTTTTGTGTAGGCTGCCTGAAACATCAAAAGTGCCTACAAACTAAGATTTAAAACACTCGGTTTAAGTTTGATCATGAAGTTTGATAATTCCCTATTACTCTCTCATATATAGAGAATTTACCATGTCTGACGGAAGTTGATTACAACCAGCAGATCTCAAGTTACAAAAGGAACTTCGGGCCAGTTATCGTAATTGCGTCAGTAGCTCTTGTCACACAATGACCAGTGGGCCCCGAAACCCACTTCAAAAATTAATTTCCCAATCCTTTTTTTAGTGAACTGAAGGTGGGTTATGATCCTCTTGTTTTCAGTCTAGAGGTAGGAGGTAGTAATTTTTAGTTTTTCTCAAGCTAAGCAACAACCATAAGCCAAAACCGATCTTGTTTTATTAAAATGACCATGTCACCATAAGTTGTTGATAAGCTAAGGGGGGTTTAGGAATAAGAATTTCAAGAGCATTAAATGATTTCAAAAAAATCCATAAAGGTTCCTTAAGGTTTTACATGTTACCTAGGATCATGCAAGAGTTTCGTTTTGCGTTACATTTGGGTGTGGTGCTCCATGCGAGTAACTTTCAAAATCATATTTTTCTCTCATTTTTTTTTATGTTGATGTTTTGAGAGTTTAAATCAAAAAATATTTTAAAACCATTTTAGACAAAATATAGATCCAAATACATATCAATCAGTTTGCATATAAAAATAATGAGGAGGTATTTGGGTTGAATATTTGTCTCTGCTATTAATCCATAATTTGAATTATTTGACCCATCATGGTATAGATTTTAGGAGGCTATTATGGATATAATTTCTTATCACAATTTCCCCATATTTATATTTATTTAAAGGTAAGCGCAGATAGCTATCAGACGCTCCAACTATCTAATTACAGCTAAATTTCCAATAGTAACATGGGTCTCACTACAGTTAATGCATATGGTTCTCAAATAACATGCTTGAATTAAAATATGTAACGAAATGATAGGTTTGAAAATGTGTTTAAGATGTGTAACTTTACATCTATTTCCTTGAGCCCCAACCCATAACCTTCTCCCTACCAACACTTGACTGTCAAATCACATCTCAGTAATTTATTTTAATATATCTTTTTTCATGGATGGCTAATTTTTAGGGGCACTACATGAGTGGAGCTTCAGGTGGCTGCAATGGTTATTAGGATGAGAAAGTGGGAAATGAACGTTCTTGCATTGGTGGATCCATTACTTTATCTCCTTCCTGGGTTGATGGCACCCCTAATCTCTCTTTTCGTGATCAGTTTCTTGTAAAATACCCAAGAAGGTATGGGTTCAGTCCGATTTGGGTTTTCTCTGGGGTAAGATAAAAAATTTAGTATGTGAGGAATGGGATAAAAGGAAATGGAAGATCAAGGGTTTCCTAGAAGTCATTGACGTGGCTAATGAAACATTCTTTTTAACTTTTGGTCTTGGGATAGATCTTCTTGATGTGCTATCATTCGAATCAATCATAAACCTCTTTCACTGGAATCCAGAGGTATTGGTGGAATGTATAGTTCCCTACTAGAATGTTTGGTAGTGCCTTCCAGCCCTTCCTATTGAGTTTTGGGATCAAGATTTAATCATGGGGATTGTTACACCTTGTGGAGAAATTTTGACCTTTGACCCAACTACTCTGTCTAGATAAAGAATGGTGTATGTTATGTTCTATGTAATTATGACCACAAACAGATATCTCCCTCAATCTATTCTCACCACCTCCTCGGTTAGTACCATGATCCAAATGACAATTTGTGATGATTTTAATTTTTTATTCTCTAGATGTTTACATGAAGGGTATTTTGTTGGTTACTGCTCTAATGCTAGCTCATGGGAAAAAAGGATGAAGCATTTTCCCCAAAATCAGCTCCCTTGGTTATGCCAGATCAGAGGGAACCCTTAGATTCTTAGGTGGTGAAGTCTGGAAATGGCGTCATTTCATTCAGTATACAATAGGCATCGGCTGCCCTTGTTTTTACTCCTCCCTTGCATGTAAAGGATGTAGTGTTAGGGTCAGAGGTGTGTACTACAAACAGCAACACTACAGACAAATATGTGGGAGAGGAGAAGGTTGGTTTCTCAGTTTTGGAACTGATCAGAATCATTGGCAGTTCAAATCAAGTCGACACCATGGAGCCTTCAATTTCTCAAGACGTCAACCTACTTAGGGAAGTGGGCAGCCCTATTCAAGATTTAAATGATTATATAGTTAACAGTGATGCGGGCTCGTAATAATACTTTGACACCTAAAATGGATCTAATTCAAAAGTGGATAGGTTTTTGGAGTCTTCTTGGGAGCTAGAGAAAGTAGCGCTATTTAAGATTGGTCCTGAGGAGGGGCTGAACATACAGGCGATGAACATCATTGTTTTGAATTGAAAGGAGGAGCTCAATGAATATTTTGAGGAAATGAGATGGAAGTGCACTATCGAGCACTTCGCAAAAGGAAGGTTAATTTTTTTTTTAACCATCAAAAAGTTGGCTCTCTCCAAGATTGATCCCAATAAGGTGAATATTCTTGATTTCTAGGAGGGCAAGTGTTATCATGATTACATGAATGCAATATTTGGTGTTGGAGGTTCTAATGACACAGATGAAAGGTGGAATACGATGTGGTAAAAATAAGATAAATGAAATAATACCATTCTTCCCTTAGGTAGAATTAGTAGAAGTAGATTTAAAGACTATATGGGTAAGTGCACCAAATTAGGGGGCCAAAAGGGGGTCTTAAGTGGATGCATTTTTCTAAAGAAAAAAAACTTCAACTTGTACGAGTTTTTTGAAATAGTTACACTCAAAATTGGAAGATGTTGTAGAAATATGAATTGTAGAATTTTGAGTCTAGTTTCTAAGCTACTAAATTTTATTGATAACAGATAAGTTTAAGTGGGTCAAACAACTAAAATACCAACAAATGCTCATTTTTTTCTTAAAAAACGTAATAGAGTGAGTTTCATGCCCCCCAACATTGTTTGAGCACCATTTAGTATTTTTAAAAACACTTTTGTATAAAGATAGCTAGGAGTATCTAGTTTCGGCTCCATTTTCTTTAGATTTTTATAGCAAATATTTTTTTATTTATGAATTTCTAGTCCAAAAATTTTATGTTTTGAAAAATAATAGAGGTCCGACCGTGCCCCCACTAACTACCTCAAAAAAAAATGAAAATTCGATTTTTTTTTTGAATATGTATAGAATTATTCCTAGTATAATTTTTTTTTAAATTCTATCACCCAAAAAAAAATCCCCCATGAAAGATAGACATATTTACACTTTGAAAAATAGTTATAAAAAGGCATAGTTATAAAATAAATAATATGGAAACCTTATATTAGTCAAAAAATTTGAAAAATATATTTTTAAAAATAAAAAATCTTCTCTACGTCGTGGTATATTTTTTTAAAAATGGATCGATTGTTTTATTGTGATTTATCATAGACGAAGTGACATTTTTACATTTTCTTGCAAAAACACATTGTTTGCTGGGTTTGTACAGGTCCATGCCTTAGGCTTGGGGATCCAAACTGGATACCAAGCCTTGAGACATGGCTTAGAGAAAGAGAAAATACAAAACCTAAATGCGTTATAATGCATATGCATTTTTCATTGTTTATATGTTGTGCCCCCCCAACATCCCTTTCATTTCTTTCAAGGGAATTCTGCAAACATTCTATTTTGTCTGTAATTTTCTCTACATTCTTGCATGATTTTTTAGTAGTTCATTTTGTCCCCTACACCACTAGTTGATTTTTTATAATCATGCACAATAAATGTCAAGCTAAGGAAAAGAGGAAAGTCAAGAACAAGACACTGGAGAAATTGTACGAGAAGAGAATAAATAAATTAAAGAGAATGAAAAAAATTCGAGCAAGGCAAGGTACATCCACTATATCAAATGTAGCTAATGGATTAGAAAATGGGGGATGAAATACATAATGAAAATGTAGAGAATAATGATTTTCCAATGAATAATGATATTGAATTGAATTATTATGTTGGTATGGATGAAGAAATTGATATGAATCGAATTGTTGAACCCTTACCTGAGAATCCAAATGTTAACCCCAAAATTTGTATGAAAACACTGAATGAAGAAAGTAACCTTGTAAATGAATATTCACCTCTAAGAACACCTCCTTCCAATTTTTGAAGAAAACCAATTCACTTAATTGAAATTGATGAAAAAATTATAAAACCAATGCCTAACAAAATGTCTAAAAGAAATGCGAGAAGAAAAGCTAGTGGAATTTGAGATAATTACTTTGAGAATTTAAATGACATACAAAGATCTCAATTATTTTTTACATTGATGAAATTAATTAAGATGAGACCTATAATGAAGACCTTGGGGTTAAGAACATCTAATGTTGTTGATCAAAATGTGTCAATTGTTGAAAAAATACATAAAGCATACCAAACTATAGGTGGCAAAAGATGCACCAAAGATAGTAATGCTACACAACATGCAGTTACTAATTGTATAGTAAGTGATAAAACAATTAATAAATGCTTGATTAGAAAAATAAGTAGTGCTTTAAAGCTAAACAGAAAAACACAAATGAAAGCAATAGAGAGACGTAAACGTCTTGAGTCAGTCAATAACACTGACTATTGGGATTTCTCTAGCAGACTTCCACAAAAAGACAAGAATAAATCTGATATTCTACAAGAATTAATTGTAATTTTTTTGAATGAGAACACAAGGGTGTCACCGAATAAAAGAGATACAGTAAAAAGAAGAATAGGTTCTCGTAATCGTGAATCATGTGTAAAAAATTTCTTAGATATGACTCAAACAAAATTTTTCTCTAAGTTTAAGCGTGAAAATCCACAAATTAACATTAGCCAAATATTCTTGTAAATGAGAAAACCCTTTTATGTGAAAATCAATCACTCACGTACCACTTGTTGTTGCAGGCATCATGTTGAATTTTCAATGCATTATGATGTTTTTTTGTCAAACACATCGTTGTTTGCATACTGACATCATGTTGCAAGATTTTGGATGAAATTTCTCAAAAAAATCTTCAAGGGAATTTATTCCAAAAATATTTTGTGAAAAATCAACAAGACATTTTTTTATAACAATGCATGTTTGGATGGAATGTGCAATGTATGCGGTGGCTTGCCAAATATGAAAATTCATATCCATGAGGAGAGTACATATTCAGTAGGAAAAGAATTGGTTGATTTCACTAAATATAAATCGGTGGCATATCAATTAAAAGATGAGAAATAATCTTAGAGGTGTGAGTTTGTTAGAAAATAATTACCTGTATTATAATATATGGTCAAATTCAGAGAGGAAATTTTTTATTGAGTATGCAAGGAACACACATAGAGCTTGATGGTTAGATGAAAAATTCAAGTTAAGCAAGGAAACATTCCCACTTAGTACTATTGTTTCAGTAGTTAACTTCGCAAATAATTACACATTGCAGCCACAAATTGAAGTTCAGTCTCAATATTATAACTCAGTGCAATTTTCTTTCTTTCATGCATATAGCAATCATGCACTCTCCTGAAAGCACTGAGAAATATCGAAAAATATTAAGAGAGTATCATTTCTACATTATTGATGATCAGACATATTCTACAGAATATGTACAAGGATATTTCTAGGTGTTTTAAGCAAACTTGAATGAGAGGAACATTGGTTTCAATCAATATTACATTTGGTTGGACAACTACACATCACAATTCAAGAATGCACAGATATTTTATTGGCTAAGTAGGATGCACAAAGAATTAAATGTACAACATATCTAGAGTTTTAATGAGGTAGGGCATCGAAAATGAGAGCGTGATGGTGTAGGAGCATGTGTGAAAAGAGGACTTGGAAGAGAAGAGTTCAAGTTCAAGGATGGAGCTAAATTTACAGATGTAAAAAACGTTGTTGATTGGTGTGTCAAGAATATGGGCCATGAATCTCAAGAGATATCAACGGTTGTATATATATTTGGTTGATAGAGAAACACCATTTGACAAACTTTGAAGATTGTATGATAGTTACAAGATCAAGTGATATGCACTCATTCCATAGTTCAGATGCAAATGCTTGGACTATTTATACTATGTGCATGACATGTTTTGGTATATCATGCATTGATTTTGAATGGAATGAATGTGAGTCAAAGAAGTGGGTGGATGAATGGACCTGTAGACATATAATTCCACTCGACACACATCAAGTTCCACGAGCATTACAACTTGTAGGGTCTTTAGATCAAATGACAACGTCACCTAAGTTTGACCAAGTCTTTGATTTAGTGCAACAACGTACATACATATATGTAGATTCCATGTTTTAGATTTATAAATTATTAAATGGTCAACTCTTAATGTATTTTTAAATTGACTGAACAATTTTACTTTGTGATACATAGGGAAGGTTTTTACAGTTATTGCAATGGAATTTAACAAAGAGGGAATAGACTACTTCTTGTCTCGTTCTGTTGAGGGGAAAAAAAATGACTTCCACAGTCATTGATGGTGAAGACCTTGAGTATCCCACTAGGTTAGTGGTAGTAACTCAAACTTGGCTTCGATGATATCCTTTCAAAAAATCAAACATTTGGTTGTTTGAAGACTATGAAGTACAATAGAAGATACTTCACTATTCATATTTGGTCCTTGCAAAAAAATATTAAATTAATCAAATATCGAGGTCATCCATCAAACAAGAATCTGTGGAAGGTTTGTGAATTAGATCATGAAGAAGTTCTTACTACTATCAAGAATAGAGTTGATTCTTGTGGTTCATTGAATTGAATTTGCAAAGGTATGTTCTTCATAAATTTATTTTGAATATTTACTTAAATACTTTTGTTTAAATTTTGTATGATTTAAAATTCTATATAATTGATTACTAACATGTTTATGTAGGTTAGTGGTGCCAAAAAATCTTCCACCTTCACGTGGTTGGCACTGTTAGGAGAGAAATTATTATTCTCAAAGCCAAGTGAAGCTAAAAGAAATTAAATATTACAAAGGAACAAGAAACAAAAATTCACATTTCACCACCTAGATTGTAAAAATATCTTATTAAAATTCTCATTTCACCACCTATATTATATGAAAAAAATATATTATTCAAGTGATTGGCAATGGACAACCTTACACTGACTCAGACTGTAATATTTCATGCGTTTGCAACTAGTAGGACAGATAGAGAACAAATGTATATGGATAAAACTATGAGAGACTTTCATAGAGGGCCCCGACATGGAGGTATTGGATATGACGATACATGTCTAGGTGCCACAGAGTCTGAGAAATCACCAATCAAAGATATAGCGTGTTTTGGCCTCAGGGCTCTTAAGGGACTATGCTTGGATGAGGTAGCCCAAAATAATGGGTAGTGTAGGTAACCAAAACAAAACTTCCACTAGCATTCACCTATGATCCCTACATTCCCTATGCTACTTGTGCTTTCGGGCTACCTCATTCGAACGTAGTCTCTTAAGAGCCATGAGGCCAAAACATGCTACATATTCATCAGGTGATTTCTCATAATCTATAGCACAGTGAGTGTAGAGGAGTGTAGGTGAGTGCTAGTGGAGGCTTTTTTTTGGTTCCCCATGCTACCCATGCTTTCGAGTTACCTTGTTCACGTGTAGTCCCTAAAGAGCCCTGAGGCCAAAACACGCTATATCTTTTATGGGTGATTTCTCAGACTCAGTCGCACATAGAGATATCTCATCAGATCTGATACCTCCATATCAGGGCCCTCTACAAAATCCTATCACAGTTTTATCCATCTCCATTCGTTTCTCTCACTATCCTATTTTTTGCAAATGCACAAAATAGTGTACTTTGAGTTAGTGTAAGCTGCTAGATGTTGTATTTTGCAAATGGTAACTTGTGGGACCAAACCAAATATTTCAACACATCGGGGTGGCTAGGTGAATGCTAGTGGAGGCTTTATTTTGGTTCCTTGTACTCCCCATGCTTTTAGGCTACCTTGTTCGGGCCTAGTCTCTTAAGATCCCTGAGACCAAAACATGTTATATCTTCGACATGTGATTTCTCGGACTCTGTGGCACATACAGACATCTTGTCAGATCCAAAAACTCCAAGTTGAATCCCTCTACAAAATCCTCTCTTAGTTTTATCCATCTTAATTTGGTTCTCTCGTTGTCCTATTGTTTACAAAAGCTCGAAATATTACAGTCTGAGTCAGTGTAGGGCTCCCAGACACTGTAGTTTGCAAACAGAATCTCATGGGACCAAACCAACTACACGAACACGTAAGACTAGCCAAGTAAATGATAGTGGAGGCTTTGTTTTGGTTCCTTACACTATCCATGCTTTTGGGATACCTCGTCTGGGCGTAGTCCCTTAAGATATCTGAATGACTAGATTGTCTTAAGAATAAATTTGATAGGGGTATGTCTAAGAACACACGGGATTTATTAATCACCTAGTAAATATTTCTTGTTTAGTTCTAGATGGGATTCAGTTGGCCTATGGCTTAGTGACCTTACATGTAAAAGTTCCTTTAAAAGGATAGGGGTAGTCATCAAGCCTAGTGAAGGGTGTGATGTGATTTCCAAATAACTTAAAATGCCTACAGATTTAAAGGTAATAACATGAATTGGACAGGATTAAACAATCAAAAATCATTGAGTGTCTGAATTAGAATGTCATTGAATCTTGAGATATTCTCAAGCATTGGAGTAATGTATATGGAGAGACATTCTCAAAATATCAACAGATGAAAGGCATCAAATTGTGACGAATATCGATTTTTTAATAGGGGAGAAAACTAAGAAGAATAGAAGAATGTAGTAACTGCATGATAAGATAGGAACCAGTACAAATAGACCATGAGCAAGAATAAGCACAAGTAAGGTAAATACACATATACACATTGATAAATTGAATGAATAATTACTCAGATTAGGTAACTCTTTAGATACATACATTATATAAATATTGATTTCCAAATTTTGATGCATATTATACTTTGAAAATTCTAGTACATGTACAACACCAATAAATGAAAAAATAATCCATAATGTCTCAAATATTTTCAAGTACACATCATATTAGTTTCATTTGAAAATAATATTAGAAATGTAAGGTCTCATACAAAATTATCAAGTTCCAAATAGTATTTTAACGTGCATAATAAATACAAAAATGCCAAAATAGGTCATATACTATTAAGTTCAAATGCCATATAGGTTTACATACAATGCCATACACATAAGTATACAAAAACAATGTCATGTAAGACATATATATTTCCTACTCATGAAAATATATCCCTCTCTCGGCCTTGCTCGAAGAAGGCCCTTCCTTAGACGAAGATGGAGATCTATGAGATAAATTTGGATCGTCTATGACCATGCTTTGAGTCCTCTTCCACTGAATACTTACCTGTAGATGAGCCTGTAAATGCAAACATTGTTTTTTTGTCAAAACTTAATTTATATATGTTTTCAACATGTATTTAAGACCATGCTAGAGTGAAATTATTTACATAAATACAAAAACTTACCGTGAGTTATTGATCACGCCGAATTTCCATCTCACACTCAGATGAGTCATCGGGAGCTCCTGCAGTATGAATGGGGGTATGAAGACAACAAGATGGAGGGGTCCGTGCCCTCGAAGTCAAAATGGACGGGGTTGAAGTTCCCTACATACACATAAGATTAGAAAATCTAACATCATAATTAGAAAAATTAGAACTAAGTACATGTATGTACATAATGACAATATTTTCACTAATTTTATCAATATAGAACTATTTTGTTAACCCCACCATGCCTCTAAATCAAATGAACAGGGTTGATCCCTGTCGCAAATAACTCTTGCATATACACAATGAAGGACATTATTAAGATAATGTAATAATTCTACAATGAAATACATCACTAACATGTAATTTAATATAATATGAATTACACAAGAAATTTAACAAAATTTACTTGTTTGAATACCTCAGTGAGTTTCTTCACAGATGAAATCATAGCGGAAACACCTTTATCTACTTGTCACAGAGATGGTGGGGTGTCTAGTGAATTCAACATCTTTATCAAACATGTATATCACGTGAGTTATATTAACATACAAGAACATACATATATTTGACTTCAAAACTAATATATAAATATGTTTACGTATATGTATATATATATATACATATACGTATACATATATATACATTAGTTTTGAAGTCAAATATATGTATGTTCTTGTATGTTCACACACACTCAAGTGATACATGTTTGATAAAGATGTTCACACACTACACACCCTACACATCTCTGCGACAAGTAGAAATATATATATATATATTATATATATATATATATATATAATATATATATTTGCATGCATGTGAAAATTTACCACAATTAAGATTCTAAATTACATTTTTGAATGTATGTGTATGCATGGTGCTCGTCTACCTATAGTCAAGATGAAGATGTGCCTCAAACGCACGTTGTAATATCAATGCATGTACATGTACAAATACAATTATTTCAAAAATTTAACATAGATAAGTAAATCAAGTATTCCAAACTTTTTGTAACACAAATAATAAAACATAATGGAATTACCTGTGAAGGTGACACCAATGAACTGTAATCCAAAGGTCTCATTCAAAAAGGACATCTGACATAGTGACATTATTTTTTGCACTCTCTAGCACCAACTCCACCAAAATTGGTATGCATGAAATTATCGTCCTCCTCGGGCCCCAAACATATGTTACCACATGACAAGAAAATATGTGGCCTCATGCTATTAATTTTTGAGGGAATACTTTGTGTACCTCTATGAGAATCTAGCTTATAAATATCCCTCGTATGTCAAACAATAGTCACAGATAACCCCTGAAGCACGTCGAGTGTATCAATCTCTACTATCTCCTTCACTCCTGGAGGGGACAGTCTCAGGGTGAGAGGGCTTCTATGTGGGGACTCTACCATGCTGAATATGTGCACATTGTACACCTGGGTCGATCCTGTGCATGATCCTTTTCGTCAGCCCTAGGAAATCTGGGAAATCAAAATAATTTGCGGATCTCGTTGACGATAAACTCGCAATAGAGTTTCCTATAGAAAGTATAGTGGCACCTCATTTGTTATTGCAAGGTGGAAAATCGAACATCATCCACCATCAGTCCCAAAAATTATTTTTAATCAAATTATTACTGCAACTAATGGATGGGAAACTGTTTACATGAAAATGGAATAGGTAAATTAGTGAGGGGGTCCATGAATAAGGCGTATATGAGGTGTTTTGTAATTTCTTTTTTCTTTACATGCACATATGACATTTTTTTGGAATAATAAACCCTACAACCATATCTGTAAGTTTTCTAACGATCAATTTTCCCCGTTGTCTGCGTCAACTTGAACAAGTAATGCCTCGAATTTTTTTGTAAGATATGTCATAGTGGGGGTTTGTAGATTGTCAATCCCTCATTATTTTTATTAAATCATCAATTTCAATTTTGTTTTCAACTATGTGGGCTGATAAATCTTATTGAATACCCGAGAGGATGTTGAGCAATTGTGAGAGGGTTGGGAGGGATAACAGGAATAAAAAGGTTTGGTTGTGGTTGATTCCCATGACCTCTGAACTGTAACAATAAATAAAAAGTGTATTCAATTCAAATCTCTACTCTATAATTATCATATTTCAATGTAATTTTGAGAAAATAAATGTGCTTACCCGCCTCTTCCTCATGTGCCACCATCATCGATTAAGATCTTCTCAAGTGATCCAGAAATGATCCTTTGAGCTTGAGATCCAGCCGAATGAAAAAATGCAAGCACATGGTTAAGCTCTAAAACTCGAGTTTGAGGGAGATAAAATGATAGAGGCTCGGGCCTTTTATTTTCTGTTTATAGTAGGCCTAATGTGTACGCGTTATGTAAGACGTACACATTATGTAATGCTTACACATTATAACACATACACATTATGCCTCAGTAAATCCCAAACTTGAAAATTTAAAATGTGATCGCGTTATAATCAAACGCGTACGCATTTTTCTTTTTTTCAGGTTTTTGTCCATTTTTCGGCCCCAAAACTTTGTGCACTTACCCATATAGATACATGTGCTAATCTTAAATAAGTTATATAATTGTTGGTTCCAGGGATGGCTTTCATTTCTCGGTTGTTGTTCCTTCACTTTATAATAGTTGTGAATAGGTTGTTAATTCGTTGTAATCATGATGAGTTACTGTAATCTATGGTTCATCATCATCCTCTTGCTTTGAACGTGTTTTTCCTGTGAAAAATGGGAGTCAATATATAGATTTACCTTTATTAAAAGAGTATGTGAGTGATAGAATAGTGAAAATGACATCATAAGAATATCTTTCATTGGAATAAGGATGAGAAATTAATATCAAAATTCATGTGTAAGATGTGATATAGGGATGAAGACAATACCAACATTGCGAAACGTTGAAATGCCAATTTTCGATAACAACATTAGGTGATGATAATATTGCTTGAAATAGTTTAGATTGGTCTTCTATATTTATGGACATATGCACATTTGTATTTATATGATTCCCTTGTTTTAATACCCTTGTAGATGTGACAACTAAAAGGATGACTCTTTCATAAGAAAACAAGATTTTCTTCAAAAGATTAAGAGGTTGAAAAGAAGCAACGTTATTTTTCATGAAACAAATAGGTTGGGGGCACCCAGTTAGGATGATGGCACTAAAGCTCTGGCATCCTTGTTGGGTGTTGGTGTCTAAAGTCATGAAATATAAAGTAATTTGAAATATAAAACTGGGATGTGGGGTGTCTAATTTTACCAAAGAGAACTTTTGATAGAATAGATGAGATTAGGAGGCCGAAGGTAGTAGTCAATTACTAGTTTTCTCAATGATAGAGACATCATATGAATGAATAGTATGTGATTAGGACCTCTAACACGATACATTTGTGCATTATTTGTGTGTCCATACTAAGGGCACTCAAAATACTTGATTTACATCTTGTCTACTTTCTATTAGCCATTGCAACTCTGATTTTATTTGTCTAATCTCTATCATCATCTCTTTATGATTCATTAAAATATTTCTTTTACTCCCTAATTCATCATGTCATATTAAAATCACTTATCAAGAAACCTGACTCATTTTCACTAATCTTCTACATTCTTTAACTCGCTCTTTTATCTCTTTTCCTAAGAAAGTTTTTTCCATGATTGTTTCTTCTCAGCACCTCACCCTAGGATTACATGGTCTTTAAAATGGTGCTTCTTCACTCTTATTTTCACCTTCCAAGTTTTGTCTTCTACTTGGGCTTAGCACATACTAGATACTAGTTCTTCTTTCTTTGATCTTAGATATCCTTTTAATACTGGGTTTCTCTCTTGTTATTTTTCGATATATATAATCACTTTTATAATTTTTTCACTGTGATTTTTCCAAAGAACATCACACCTGTCTCTTATAAAAAATTGACATGTTAGAGGAAATTGAGCAACTCTTAGATGTTCTTACATGCTTTGTGACAAGTTATATAAAACGCACACTGTTATTATTATCAATCATACCATAATTCGTGGGCAATTTGTCACAAGTCTAACCAAAACATTTATTTCAAAAAAAAATCCTATAAACAATTGTATGTAATGGTCAAGAATTCCAAGACTTATCTTCTATTTCACCTTCCACAAATGTTGCACTTATGCTCTGAAATGTTTTTAGTGAGCATAACTTCATATATGTCGGTAGTAAACTCCCTTTAGACCTCACTTCTTGGATTACATAGCCCTTCAAAATTACATGTTTTTATTTGATAAAGAGATCAATAAAACCATGATTCATATTGCTTCAATTTGTAATGTGTATGTCCCAATACCCATTTATCCCATTCTATATATGCTACATAATTTTCATATCCTAAAATATTTAAACCCATAAATGAACTTATTCCTTCTTTATTGTTCTTAAGCTAGACCCAATTTCTCACCCTAAATCTCATAAAAAGGTCTAGTGTATAGAAGAAATCCACAATTGCAAATACTTTTGGGTAATAAATTAATATTAGGACTAATAAAATTACTGATATCAAATTTTCCTCCTTAGTAGCTATATGTGAAAGCTTTTATGACTAACTTTAAGATTCTATCCGATTACTCCCAACTTTAAAATTTCTGTCATTATTCTAGATCATATCTTATTAGGCCTAATTAAGGTTTTAGACAAATTTTATAGCTTTGTCCAAGAATTTTCTTAAGGTTGTTAGTAACTTTTGTAACACTCTTAATCCATTTATAACATCATTTTCTAGGAACTGGCTACATAATTTTCACTTAACATGAAAATTGCGACTAATCATTTTTGGTTACAAGATTTTCAGACAATGAGTTTCAACAAGTTTTATCTTACTCTTCACATGCCCTTTTGTTTTTACAGACTAACTAACATTACTAAACTTCAACTTACTTCGATTTCAAAACCAAGTCTAGATTACAACATTCCCATCAATATTGACATTACCTCTAAGGTACCATTAATCCACTTCTTCATAAGGAAGGTACCATAGATTAATCCTCCTTAGTTAAATGTTTTCTTCTTTTTAGTTAATCTTCAATCCTAATAAGGTTAACCTTATTTTAATAGTATTAAATTCATTAGACTATTAACTTAGAGTCCTTTTCAATGACTTCGTAAGGCTTGCTAAGAACTAATAAAGGTTTAACACTCTAAGGCAATTAAATGACCCCATTCCCCATTTACACCTACTACTGAAGTTTTAAAACAACACTTATAAAAATCATTCTAACCTATAAAAAGTAGGTTTGATCCTCCACCCTTAGATAAAATCAATTTTGACTAGAAGATACTAGGGTTCCAATTAACCCTAAAAACCGTTATGAATTTTTATTTAATCTCTTTATTTTGTTCAAGTCTCCTCATTTGATCTATTTTCTTTGAGAAAAAATACAGGTTGGAGAGGAGAAGCCATGGAAGCAAGAGAGGAGAAACTATAGTGGATTCTATAACGATATCAAGCTTAGATAGACTTTAGTTTGTAGTTTTATCATGTTGTTATTACTTTCATTCAAGGATTGTGAGGGATTTCCTTCACCAATTTGGTTTTATTTCAAGCTCATTATGTATTTGGGTTTTCAATTTATGGGGCAAATCCTACACCCTATTATTATAAATGAAAATGATTGTTTTCAATCTACCCTTTAATCAGGGTTACTTTATTGCGAGCAAGATCCATGGGATTTTGGGATCATTTTATTTGCTTAAGTTGGAAAAACTTTCCTTAGATATATTTACAACTTATGCATTTAACATAATAAGAACCTAAAAAATTTGTACAAGCCCAAATCTGAGAAGTTTTCTTCGTAAGTGAATCTAATTAACCATTATAGCCCATTAGCAGACCTGGTTTAACTCAAAGTTGGGACTGCTACCCTTGCCTGAAGTGAACAAACCATGAACCAAACACCAATATTTAGCGATAAAATTTCTGAGACCTCCGCCATTGCTAGTTACAATTATGAGACCAAACGCTAGGCACAGGGTGGTACCCTCATGATTTATGAAAAATAGAATCTAAAAACCTGAGATTTCTCAAAAGCTAAACAGTTACACTATACTGTGCTAAAATGTATTCTGAGCTTAATTTTGTATATCTAGATGGTTATCTAATTTTGGGATTTCATTTCTTATAGTGTTCATTTCAACTTAGTTAAAATCTACTCATTAAGGTGAATTTTCAAATAATCAAACAAGTAATAAAAACTACTTAATGGAATCAGAGTTTCATACCTTTGGTCAACTCTGTCAATTCTTTCAAATTACATGAGTAAAAATGATCTAAGTCTAATTATAACATTGTTACTTTCTTACTACAAAATGCAAAGATTTCCAAATGACAACATAATTCTCAATTTGTTCTCTTGTTCAAACACATTGTATACATAGACTTGAATCCCATATAATAAGAGAAATATATAGAAGGCTCGTTTATATATATTCATATAACAACTATAACAACTTTATTGATACTTTTTAAGTCTATAATGCATATTTTTTCTTAACTTCTACAACTTCTATATCTCCTTCTTTCTCAATTTAATACACTTACAACTTCATAATGAATGATTAAAATTTAGGGTTTCTAACCACTAAAAATCCTAGCCCAATAGTCTTAAAAAACACAAGAACTTTCTATTTCACAACCACCTAAGATTTTCAAATGAGGACATAGTTTCTTTCCCTTATTTCCCAATATAAGTATTCACACATGCAATCTATCTTCTCTTTTCATCAAGATTATTACAACTTTCATACTCAACATTGGTACTGAAATTTGCCATACAAGATAATTTAAAAATGTCAAAACTTAAAGTGGTTGACAATAATACAATAATATAAGCAAAAGGTAATAAAATAATACAAGTTCTTCCATTAGTAACATGGGAATAATATAAATTCTTCTCAAAGGAAGGCTCACAATGTGATCCAACAAAACTCCAAGCTTCATTTGAAACTCCAAGAAAGAGGAGTTCCTCCAATATTTTTTTGATTCACAATAAAATGGGGGGAGAGGAAACACTCTCCACTTAACCAAGATATCCAATGAAGAGGAGAAGCCATCCTCCTCATTAGCCACTGAGCCCTAACCACATTAAAATGTGAGATGATTCCAACACATGGCAACAAAAAAATTCCACAATACTCACAACATATATTTCCCAACCATTCCAACCACATTCAAATCAACTACAACACAAGAAAGAAGAACAACAAAACAACAAATAACAAGGCTTAAAATGAAAGACAAAGGAGCAAGACCTATGTGGAGGCCACTTATGCCTCCCAATGAGAATGGATGCACACCTTAAAGCCTCCAATGAATAGTCTGAAATCCCCTACATAATCTTATGCCTCTCTCAAGTACCCCCTTATACCTCCCACATGCTCTTATGCCTCCCTCAATTCTCTTATACCTTCCTTCATAAAAGAAACAAGTAAGAAATGCAAGAATTCCTTGTATCCAAGGTGGGGTACCCCAACCCAAACTCCCTCTAAACAAGAAAGTAAATCTCTTATGCCTCCCTACAATGAAATCTCCCCATAGTCTCCTCCTACTCCAAACTTGGGCAATATACCCACACCCAAAAATAATTCTAAAGAAAATAATACTCAACACAAGAAAATAAACACAAAATAAAAGCATAACATAAGCAAAGGTAAAGTTCCTACCTTTCCATATTAGAGATTGTTCCGTGAGTAAATCTTCAAGATCCTCAAAACCAAGAAAGTATCCACAAGCTCAAATAATCCACAAGCACTCCCAAAAATCCTCTAACTCTCCAGAAATGCAAGAGCACAAAATTATGAAGTAATCCCCAAACAAGAAAAAGAACTACAATAAATAGAAAAGGAAGAGAGGAGGATGACGTGGCTCCTTGTAGGATGCCACATCACTCATCCTAAACTCCACCTCACAAGTCAAACCTCAACCCCAATGCACCATAAATTGATGGGTGAGAGGAATGAAAAGTTACTTACACACACAAACCAAGCCCACACCCCCCCAAGAACAAAATTAATTACTTGAAAGAAAGTGCAATAAACATTTCACCTTTTTATCTTCCCAAAACACTTAATGGGGTCTAAATTTTACCCTCCAACCCATAGGTAGGGTAGGTATAGCAATTTAAGAGGTATGAAAATTTTTTAACTTGTCCCACAAGCCTTCAAAATTGACCCATAAGGTCGAATTCGAGTTTCCCACGAAGGGTAGAGTGTACAACACTCAAGATCCCAATCATTCAACACATAACACAAAATCTAAGAGTAAAATATAGTCTAATAAATGAACTTCTTTTGGTCACATCTTTAATTAATTTAGGAATAGATTAATTTAACTCTAATTAATACACTTAGACCCATTAAGATAAAGGGGAAAAACATACATCAAAATCTAAATAAATAAAACAAGTAAATTACATCACTAAAATAATCACATACTAACATTAATATAAAGGAAGCTAAAACAAAAGACAACACATGACCCCTTGGTCACAATTTTCCCCTGACCAAATAATTCTAACACACACACAATTACATGTTGTCATGGTGACCCTAGTTGAATTCATCTAGAATTCCAATGTGGTTGGTCTCCAATCCCCTCATTATTTGTTGTGAATATATATATACACCTGTAAAACACACAAATACGTTCTTCTGCCTCGTAGCCGTATTAAAACATCCAAAATAAATAGGAAATTTAAATCTACAATCATCTATATACAAATGAAAATCATCATATAGGGAAAATACATGATGTATCTACAATTTCTAGTCACATTCATCTCTATTCTAATCATTTTTATCCATGTCAAAATGATCACAACATTAGTTCAATTATCAAGGCCTATGCAGTGTGGCAAAAGATATCACATGTCATATATATATATATATATATATATATATAACCATGTCAACAACATATCAACATCAATATAAAATGTCTCTAATGATCCAAATGCATCATATATGAATCGAAAACAACAATTGTCTAGTATCTCTAACATCTAGTATCATGCTAAATAAAAATAAACTACAACAATGTCCATAAGTGTAGTTGACATTATCAAAATCAATAACAAAAAGGTGTCAAAGGGAAGTTGACACTACATCCCCCTCCCCTTAGACTCGAATTCCTCCTGGAAGTCACTAGAATAGGTGTGGAAACTAAACTCATAGTAAAGTAGCATCCTCCCATGTAGCAGCAGTCTCGTCATATCTGTCCCACTAGACCCGTAAACCTAGTCAATCTCTCTGCCTCAAAGGCCCAGAGTCCTGCCCTCTATAATGCAGATGGGATCCACCATCACCTGCCCCTGATCCTACACCTATAATGTGGTCTAATCTAGCACGTGAGAAGGATCATAAATATATCTCCTAAGCACATAAACATGAAACACATCATGGATGCGAGACAAGCTAGGTGGCAATGCTAGACGATAGGCCAAGGGACTGATGCGCTCCAAGATCTCAAAGGGACCCACAAACCTAGGAGAAAGCTTAGAACCTTTTTCGTAATGGATAGGGATCTTATGTGGTTTAACATGAAGAAACACCTTCATGCCCACCTCATAACTACGATCTATCATATGCTGGTTTGCATACTTCTTCTGCCTGTCCCGCGCCTCCTATAATCTTTGCTTGATCAAAAAAACTTGCTGCTCCATATCCTACAATAAGGTTGGCCCAAGAGAAACCTATCCTCTAACCTATCCCAACTAAGAGGTGTCCTGCACTCTCTGCCATAAAGTTCCTGAAAAGGATCCATGCCTATCGAACTCTAGAAACTATTATTGTAGGAAAACTCAACCAAGTATAGATACTCCTCCCATCTCGACTGGTGATCCATAACGTACATCCTAAGCATGTCCTCTAGGATCTGATTCACCCACTCAGTCTGTCCATCTGTCTCAGGGTGATATGCCATGCTGAAATTGATCCTCATCCCAAGAGCATGCTGCAAGGTGGTCCAGAAATGGGAAGTGTACAAAGGATCGCGGTCGCAAATGATCTTTCGTGGAATCCCATGTAATCTAATAATCTCATCAAGATATACCCATGCCACTACACTGGTATTGTAGGTGGTCTTCACTGGAGAAAAATGAGCCACTTTCGTCAATTTATCCACCATGACCTTGATGGCGTCGTGGTGGTATCTCGATGTTGGTAACCCAAAAATGAAGTCCATGGAAATGGTGTTCCATTTCCACTCCGGTATAGCATGAGGAAAGATAAGGCCAACTAGATGTTGATGCTCGATGGTCTTCACCCTCTGACACTCTAAACAACGTGACACAAACTGAGCCATGTCTCTTTGAATTCCTCTCCAATGGTACAACTATCTCAAAGTGGCGTGCATCTTCTTCACCTTGGGATGGGATGAATAAGGTGCACAGTGAGCCTCTGTCAAAATGTCCTGTCTCAAGTCTCCATCTCTAGGAACATATATCCGACCTCTTTGTCTGAGAATACCATATACCTCTAATGAAAATTGATCAAATCTCCCCTCAATTGGCCTCTGGGGCTCAATCTCTAGTCTAGCTGGAAGGTAGAAGTTTTCATGAGGAAGCTGCTACAAAATCCTGCTCTGCAAATCTGTAACTACTAAAGTATCCATAGCCACATGTCTCCATCTTCTCAAAGTGTCTACAACCACATTCTCCTTCCCCTTCACATGCTCTATCTCCATATCGTACTCACAAAGAAACACCATTCGACGCCACTGACAAGCATTAAGATTGGGCTGCGTGAAGAGGTGGTGAAGACTAAAGTGATCAGTCTTGAGTGTAAATCTCTGGATAAGAAGGAAATGTCTCCACTACAATAAGGTGTGCACAACTACTACAAGCTCAAGATCATGAGTCAGATAATTAAGATCATAATCCTTGAGTTTTCAAGACTCAAAAGCAGCTACTCTACCCTCCTGCATCAACACACCTCCAAGTCCTACCAAAGAAGCATCTGTGAAAACGTAGAACTCACCCTGAGGATCTGGCACTGTAAGAATAGGAATTGTTATGAGGCATTCCTTCAGTGTCCTGAAGGCCTGCTCATGTCTATCAGACCAAACAAACTTCTTCCTCTTCCGCTGAAGAGAAGTGATGGGGTGCGCAATCTGAGAAAATTCCTGAACAAATATCCTATAGTATCCTGCCAAACCCATGAAGCTACACACCTCAGTCACACTGGTGGGTTTTGGAAAATCCATGATAGCTCAAATCTAGGGAGGATCTACTATGATACCTTCCCCAGAAATGATGTGGCTCAAATACTGCACTTGTATCTAAAAGAATGCACACTTCTCTAGGTTCCCATAAAGATGTTGCTCATGAAGACACTGAAGAACCTGGCGAAGGTGCTCCTCACATGTACATGTGAGTAAATCAAAATTTCATCAAGGAAAATGAGCATGAAAAGATCTAGAAAAGTCTTGAATACCCCATTCATCAAGCTCATGAACATTATGGGGGCATTTGTTAGACCAAAGGTACTACTGTGAACTCGTAGTGGCCATATCTCATATGGAAGGTGATCTTATGAATATCTACCTCCGTGATCCTCAGATGATGATACCCTGACTTAAGATCAATCTTAGAGAAAATTGTGGCCCCCTTCATCTGATCAAACCAGTCATCAATGCGTGGAAGGGGGGTAACGATTCTTGATCGTTACTTTGTTTAGCAAGTGGTAATCAATACACAGCCGTAGAGATCCATCCTTCTTCTTCACGAAGATAACCAGTGCACCCCAAGGGGATACACTAGGATGGATTAGGCCTTTCTCCAGAAGGCCCTCAAGCTACAACATGAGCTCACATAGCTTGGGAGTAGTCATCTAATAAGCTGCTCATGAGATAGGCTCCGCACCCGAAACTATATCTATGTGAAAATCTAACTCATGTGGGGGAGGTAACCTCGGTAGCTACCTTGGAAAAACATCAACAAACTCTCTCAAAATGTGATGGTCATCAAGGGATGGTCCATTAGACTCATCCTCAGATCTATCACTAACGGTAACAGCATACATCTCATAACCTCATCGCACACACTGATTAAGCTGCATAGCGGAGATGGTGCAAATAGAAACAGGCCTCCTAACCCCTTCTATCACTTAATCCACTCCTAGATCATCTGTACAAGCAATAGTCTTATGGTAACAGTCTACTCTAGCTCTATGTGTAGACAATCAGTCTATGCCCAAAATGACACCATAGGAACCCAATGGAAGGATACGAAGGTCCAAGGAAGTGGTGAAGGGTCCCAAATCCAATAAAAACCCCTTAACTAAGGAGTCTATAGAAATTTTGGCTCCAGAAGCCATCTCAATGTCCCAACTACAACCATACCTAACTGCCACCAGCCTACAATGCTCTATTAAGCATGGTGCAATAAAAGAATCAGAAGATCCAGAATCAAACAATATAGAGGCGGAAATACCACCAATACTAATTGTTGCCTCTATCACGGTACTCTGGTGCTCAGCCTAGTGGTTCTCGACCGCTGGGTAGATCCGATGGCTCTGTGGCATATCTCCAATAGTAGGCTATGAGATATGTGTCTTACCCTTATTGCTAGGGTTCTTTGGGTACTCTCTCCAATGGTGTTCCAACAATGCCACAACCATAATAGTTGTCTAGTCCTCTCCAGTGGGATGCGGCTCCAACCGGTACTCTAGAGGTCTGAGTTGTGGATCTTGACAACCTGGATATCGACTACTGAGGTCTATACTGACAAGCTCTTTTTGACTGAGCTCTCTATGTACCTTGTGTCCTAATGGGACCCCTAGGAGGAGACCCCATACTCTGTCCTCTCTGTGCATCAAATCTCTGAGGAGGTCTATAAGGTGGGCAGGTCTGCTACTGCTGATGAGGTGACTATTGAGGTGGCCTAAAGGAAGACTGTCCTGAAATATTTCCACCATGAGGAGGAGGAACTAACCCCCTTGATCTATTATCCTACATCTATTGGATGTAGCTCCAAACTTTGTCTCTAGCCTGTTACGTCTTCCCCCATGTCACCTCTGTAATATAGGCCTTCTCCATGGCCTCTGTTAATGTCTGTGGGTAGTGAATTCACACCGCACCACCTAAATCCAAATTTAGGCCCCAGATGAACCTGTGAATCCGTACCTGCTCCTCTTGCATATAGTCCACATACTGGAGTAGATCTAGAAATTGAATCTCATACTTAGCTACAATCATTGATGCTTAGCAGAGGTCATGAAACTCATCTATCCGCTGTTGAATAAACCTCCTGGGAAAATATCTACTCCTAAAATGCTCCTCAAAAATCTCCCAAGTAATTGTCTTTGAGTCTACATGGAGCTTCTACTCCTCGGTCCTCCACCAGACTCATGTTCCATCCCTCAGAAGATGGATCACAACATGAGCTTTCATGTTACTAGTACAAGGGTAGAGCTTAAAGCATCCACTCAAGCTCACTAACCATGCCTATGCCTAAAAACCTCCTGTATCTCTAGAATAATGAGATGGTTGTAGCTACAGGATCTCTGTGATATGGTCTAAAACTTACTGACAATCCCTAGGTCTCTCTACATGCTCCTCCCTCTGTCTAGGGCTCCAAGATCTATCCCTATGTCCTAAAATCATGTCTCCATGCCCTCTCTGTGGTGACTCTTCCCTGGCTGACTCCATGCATGGAAGTTCTCTGCCCCATGCTCCTTTCTGTATCAAGGAGATTCCCTAGCCTCAACATATGTTTCCATATCTTGTCTACCAATTCGTCCTCCAAGGGACCCTCCGCATATAGCGACATTGACCTCCTGAAGCATCTGTAAAATCTGAGGAAGAATGGCCACTACAGCCTGATCTGGTGGTGGTATACCTAGGTCTATGTGAAAATACCCCTCATCTGGTCTGCGCCTCTTGCACAGACCAAGGTGAGAGTTAGTTCATCATTTTGGTTTTGTTTCAGTTTTCTATGTTTTCTAAAATTTTGCAATTTTTCAGATAGTGTGGTTTTCTAGATTTAAAAGAAAACAATTTTACACTAGGTTAAAAGTTCATGTCTCATGTTTTCTAGTGTGCCCAAGGGTCCAAGCTTTGAACCCATGGCTTTGATACCAAATGTAACGCCCATCAAAATGACATTCTAAAAACATGCTAACACCTAACACTTACCCCAAAAATTACGACTATTTTTTTTTACAAGATAAAGGTAAGAGGATAAAACAAGTTACAAGGATGTTAGTCCCCTAGGGTACAACAACTAACTCAACACCACTAAAATCAACTTTTCAATTGAAGAACTAGGTCTAGAATAAAGGTTAACATAATATCAATTTTATCTCTAAGGTCCATCAATCCTTTATTCATTAGGAAGGTACCATAGATTAATTTACATAATTAAATGTTTTCTTCTCTTTAGTTAATATTCAATCCTAGCAAGGTTAACCTTATGTTAATTTATTAAATTTATTATCCTATTAACTTAGAGTCCTTTACATTGACTTCCTAAGGCTTGCTAAGAACTAATAAAGGTTTAGCACTGTAAGGCAATTAAATGGCCCCATTCACCCATCTACACATACCTATTAAGGATTTAATATAAACATTTAAAATATCATTTCTACCAAACAAAAGTAGGGTTAATCCTCCACCCTTAGATCAAAACAATCTTGGCCACTAGATCCTAGGGTTCCAAACAACCCTAGAAATCCTTATGAATTTTTAATAAAACTCTTTCCTTTGTTCTATTCTCCTCATTTGGTCTATTTGTTTTGCTAAAATTGTAGGTTGGAGAGGAGGAAGCCATGGGAGAAAAAGAGGAAGAACTATGGAAGATTCTACAAGGAGATCTAGTTTAGATTAGTTTAGATTAAAGTTTTATTGTTGTTATTACTTTCATTCAAGGATTGGGAGGGATTTTCCTTCACCAATCTGGTATTGGTTCAAGCTATGAGCATTTGGGTTCTCTATTTGGGGCAACGCTACCCCCATCAATATAAATGAAAATAATTTTTTTAATTCACCATTTGTATGTTTTATTGCTCAAATCCATGGGATTACTCATTGTTTGTTTGTTGGTGATTATTAGTTAAATTTTAAAGCTTATAAATTAGTATAAACCAGTTAAAATTTTCCCACAGGTGCAGATATGGATCCGAGGAGTTCTGTTGTAAGTGACAGAACCGCCACCCAGAGCAGACCAGTGGTCCTGGGACCGCCACCCTTCCTATGTGACAAACCACGGACCACCGCCCTACTGAGTGGTAGTTTTGAGACCGTCCACCTTAGCCTGAGTGGTGGTTACGGAACCACCGCTCTGCACAAGGGGGCGGTCCTGTTTCTGAAAAATAGAACCTAAAACCTGAGATTTCTCAAAAATTCAAAGTTACTAAAAGGTGCTAAAATGCATTCTGAGCTCAATTTTTGTACATATAGAGTTTCCAGTTTTGAGATTTGATTTCTATTTGTTCATTCCATAGTTAAATCTACTCATTTTTAAGGTATTATCTAATCCAATAAAAACACATCTACTTTACAAAGTCATTCCATTATGTTCAACTAGTCTTCTTTCAAATTCCATGAGCAAAAGGGATTTAAATCTACTTTTACATTGTTATTCTCTTACTACAAAATCAATATTTCCAAATAATAATAAACTTCAAATTTGTTCTCTTGTTCCCATTTTTACCACAACATATATATGTTCAAAATAACTATAACAACTTTATTTTCCATTCAATTTACTATGCATACATTTTCAACATCTACAACTTCTATATTTCCTTCTTTCTCATTTACAACATTACAACTTCACAATGAAGTAACTTTCTTTTTCACAATGCAACTTCCAAATAAACTTTTACACAATATTTCCATAGTTTGATTTTCTATTTCTCTAACTAACACAATATTCTTTTCCAATATATAATACAATTAACCAAGGATGGAATGTAACTTTTCTCCATGAAATTATTACAAAGTCTTCTACTCAATGTGGGAAATAATACAAGAATGCAAGAAAAAGGTAAAATACAATAATACAAGTTTCCTACACCCTAAGTGGGAATACAATAAATTCTTATCAAAGGAAGGTGCACAAGGTCTCCAACAAAACTCCAAGCTTCCCAACTGTAACAAGATAGCTCCTCCAAGATTTATTTGGTTCACAAAAATGGGGGGAGAGCCAACGCTCTCCACCCAACCAAGATATCCAATGAAGAGGAGAAACCATCCTCTCCATTGGCCCCCGAGCCCCAACCACATTACAATGGGAGATAATTCCAACACATGGCAATAAAAAGCTTCCACAACACAAACAAATATTTCACAACCATTTCAACCACATTCAAATTAACAACAACACAAGAAAGAAGAACAACAAAACAACAAAAACAAGGCTTAAAATGAAATCCAAAGGAGAAAGACCTATGGGGAGGCCACTTATGCCTCCCAATGGGAATGGGTGCCCACCTTAAAGCCTCCAATGCATATCTCAAATCCCCTACATACTCTTATGCCTCCCACAAGTACCCCTTATACCTTCCACATACTCTTATGCCTCCCTCAATCGCTTATGCCTTCCCTCATAAAAGAAACAAGAAATAAATGCAAGCATTGGCACCCAACCCAAACTCCCTCCAAACAAAAAGGTAAACTCATATGCCTCCATAAAATAAATCCCAATGGGAATTGGTGCCCACCTTAAAACCTCCAATGCATATCTCAAATCCCCTACATACTCTTATGCCTCCCTCAAGCACCCTGTATCCCTCCTGCACAAGAAGAAAGTAAATGCCTTATACAAGGTGGGGCAACCCAAACTCCCTCCAAACAAAAAGGTAAACTCTTATGCCTCCCTACATGAAATCTCCCCATGGTCTCCTTCCTACTCCAAACTTAGGCAATCTACCCACACGCAACAAGCATTCCAAAGAAAACAATACTCAACACAAGCACATAAACACAAAATAAAGCATAACATAAGCAAGGTAAAGCTCCTACCTTTCCATAGTAGAGCTTGTTCCAAGAGTAAATCTCCAAGCTCCTCAAAACCAAGCAAGCATTCACAAGATCCAACAATCCACAAGCACTCCCAACAATCCTCTAACTCTCCAAAAATGCAAGAGCACAAAATAATGAAGTAACCCCCAAACAAGAAAAAGAACTTCCATAAATAGAAAAGGGAGAGAGGAGGATGAGGTGGCTCCATGTAGGATGCCACATCACTCATCCTCAACTCCACCTAAGAAGTCAAACCTCAACCCTAATGCACCATAAATTGGAAGGTGAGAGGAATGACAAGTTACACACAAACTAAGCCCACAACCCTCTAAGAAAAAAATTAATTACTTGAAAGAAAGTGCAATAAACATTTCACCTTTTTATCTTCCCAAAACACCTAATGGGGTTTGATTTTTACCCCCATCCCATAGGTAGGGTTGGTATAGAAATTTAAGAGGTGTGGTACAAGTTTAACTTGTCCCAAAAGCCTTCAAAATTGGCCCTTAAGGCCAAATTCGAGTTTCCCATGAAGGGTAAAGTGTACAACACTCAAGATCTCAAGCATTCAACACACAACACAAAATTCAAGAGAAAATCAAGTCTAATAAATGAACATCTTTTGGTCACATCTTTAACTAGTTTAGGAAAAAGATTTATTAACTTTAATAAGACACTTAGACCCACTAAGATAATGGGGAAAAACCTACATCAAAATATAAATAATTAAAACAAGTAAATTACATCACTCAAAGAAACACATACTAGCATTAATAAAAAGGGAAACTAAAACAAAAGACAACACATGACCCCTTGGTCACAATTTTCTCCTCACTAAATAATTCTAACACACACAATTACATGTTGCCATGGTGACCCTAGTTGAATTCATCTAGAATTCCAATGTGGTTAGTCTCGAATCCCCTTGTTATTTGTCGTGAATATATATATACTATATATATATATATATATATATATATATATATATATATATATATATATATATATATACCTGTAAAACACAAAATACCTCCTTTGGCCTTGTGGTTGTATCAAAACGTCCAAAACAAATAGGAAATTTAAATATACAATCATCTATATACGAAACAAATCCTCATCTAGGAAATTCCTCATCATTTACAATTTCTAGCAACATCTCTATCCAATTTTCATCCATGTCAAAATGATCACAACATTAATTCAATTATCAAGGCCTACGTCAGTGTGTGAAGGATATATCACATGTCAAAAATATATAGCATATAACTATGTCCACAACATATCAACATCAATATAAAAATGTCTCTAATGATCCAAATGCATCATATATGAATCGAAATCAACAACTGTCCAGTATCTCTAACATCTAGTATCATGCTAAATCAAAAAGCTACAACAATGTCCATAACTGTAGTCGACAGTATTGAAATCAAAGAAAAAGGTGTCGAAGGGAAGTGGGCACTACAGTAATTAAATAATAATAATAATAGTTATGTGTGATTGAGTCCCATGTGGTAATAAGATTTGTAGTTTTCTTTTAGAAATTTGAAATGTAATTTTATTTTATTTTAAGAGTATAATATATATTTTGCGTCAAAAATACTATTATGTAATTTATTTATTTTACATATTTCTAATGTTCATAGTCTTAATGTGAGAATAAAAGAAGCATAAACAATGTGATGTGAGAAGAAAGATGATTTACAATGGATTATAGTGAAGCTATATGGGATTATAGGTAGAATGAAAATATATAATTAGAGAATAATGCCAAAAAAAATGCAATTTTTTTAATGAAAAGGACAATACTTTTTTATATTTTTAAAATTTCCTACAAGTGTGAGTTGGAGAAGATCATAAAAGTAAGAGAAATTATAAGTGTTGTTGAATCATATATACAGAAAACAATAAAATATACACATTGCTTTTCCACCGTAGGTTCAATATGATCACGTTTTCACACTTTTTGCATTTTTTATCTCCACACTCCATCTTTTTATCACTCCATCTTTTTTCTATTCCCTCAACACATTTTCTACATCAATCTACATAGATATCAGGTATGCACCTCTATCTCCTATATGTTACCTAGATTTTTTCTCACTAACATAAAGTGGGGGGAATTGTAGACATAAAATCACACACTTTCAGTCAGTATCTAGTCTCGATTAGATAATACTATTCATATGGTTCCTTAGCTAGAAAATTAGTGATTAACTAATGTCATTATCCACCTTTCATTTCTTTCTATTGTTACTTTCGGTCTTGAACCTTTATTAACCCAATATTGCTTTTCATACTTCAATTTTTAATTTTCTTGAATGGAGTGCCCATCCAAGATGCCAGTGTTAGGTTTCCTTTTCCCCTTTTGGTGCCCCTGTCCTCTTTACACTTTACTTTAACTTTTTTGCATCATTTCTAGCCATTTGATCATCTTATATTTTTGGTTATAGGACTTTTTAGGGTTAATTACGAAATTCAAGAAAAGGATCATATAAATATAAAGTTATGTGATCATAATAAGGGACCAATCACAAAGAATTTATTATCGCTAAATAAATTTACATCCATTTAGCTCCATCACAAGGAACACAAAGTTGGTTCATCTACATCACACTTCATAGGACAAGAGTATATTGTTTCCATGGACACATTATTTAAATTATACATCTATTTACTTGATAACTACTCACAGAGTGTCACTGGAACATGATCAAACTAGGGCACAATTGCACATACACACCTAAAACTACATTGGGTCTAAGATATAGTGCAACACTCAATGATAAGTTAATTAATTTGGCAACTGAGGAAAGTCTGACCCCTTCATATGCATATTTATTTTTTAAAGGTTTTTATGCTTTGTTTGGGGTTTTACAAGTGATTCCTTTATTATAGGTTTACAATGACATTAATGATCTAAGTGTGGCATATACATGATAAGAAGGGAGGGCTTTGCACCATATGGTGACTATGTAAAATTGGCTTCCGAACTTCCCACACTGAATATGACACCCATATTGCAAACCAAGGAACCTTAAGTGCCTCATTCCATCTTCCAGGTGTCCTAGTCCAGAAAAATCACTGAGATCTAAATTTCCTCCTACTCATTTGTAACAGTATCCCATTATTGTTTAGTTGGCCTTCAGTGTGATATGGTCCCGTGACATCTTCAAATTAGCTTATACTCTTCCAACCCTCTTTATACATTAGGGGGTTTCATATTTTTTATTTATTATTTTTCTTGACTTATTTCCTTCATTTATTTATTCATTATTTAATGCAAAACTTGCATTAGATTAGGCTAGGATATTTTCATTTTAGCAAAATCCATACCAATTGTGTAATACTCATGCATAATATTTTCTCCCTCTTTCTAGTTAGAATGTTGATTGTTATTCTTTATTTTAAAGACATTGATAATTTGTAAGAGGAGTGTTTTTTCGAGGGCTTCTTATGAAATTTCTGTTAAAAGGAAAAGGAGGAACATTTTCCTTAGCTGCTTTATTATTCTTTCGTTCAACACTTTTGTTCGACTAGATTTCAACATTTAAATTTTCATTATTTATTTCAAATGAATTTATTGTACTTGAGGAGTTTTTGGGACTGATTCAGCCACTTCTTGCAAATCTGTATTTGAATCTAAATATCCCTTAGTATCAGGGATTAAATGTCCTGGGAGTGCATTTTTACACTAGGTGCTTTTCTTATTTTTATGCGTTTCCATCCCACAATCATAAGTGGTATGGACTAAAGTGAAACATCTTCTTCATTTGAAAGGTACACCTTTATAGTCTAGAGGTTATGTCTGAGTTCTATTTTTACGTTGAACTCAATGATAACATAAAGGTTATTAGATTTGTCAACTTCATCAAGAACTTTGGAATAGGTTGTGTGAGTAAAATAAGTATTTTTGGAGTCAATCTTGAACACGTTAGCGAATACATTACCGATAAAGGTTAGACAGGAAGTGTCAAAAAATTGCAAAACTAAATGAGGTAGTCTAATTAAAACCAGTGTGTAAGATAAAGATTAATTAGTTGGGTTAAAAGAAGGGAACCATGGTTTTATTACAAGGTAATGTGAATGAAATGTCCAAATATTGAATTAAAATACAAAAAAAATCCCTTTACACAAGGATAAAGATATAACGTTCCTGTCAGAAGTGGTATATAGTGTTTTGAAATCCAATCATGAAGAGTTGGAATATTTGGCCACAAACTGTTAAATATCCAAATTAAGGCATGGTCTTGGTAGAAGGATTAAGCTTCAATCAGCTCACCACAAAAATAAACACAATGGTTTTTTGTAGTAGGAACTATGGTTTTGAAACCTATCTTCCCTTGCACAACATCGCAGAAAGATTAATTAATATGTTCTTCATGACCACGCTCTTTTTCAACCACTATACCATTAATCATATTCACTAGATCATGGAAAGAAACATCAACGTGAGAAGGGAAAAAAAACCCTTCCCATTGATCGGTGATGGAGAGAGAGAGGGAGGTCTTTTATTGAAGGGTATATAAGGTTTTCATGGAGGGGAGCCACTGACAACAATAACAACTCGTCCAGGGCTGAAAAAAAAGGATATGATCCATCATCACTACATAGAAACTAACTATCTATAACCTGTTCACCACCTTTGTCACCTATAAAGAGGAGGATTCAATAACTGTAATGTAACTACATGTAATTTTAGCAGGAGTAGACTTCAAAAAAATATCAGGAGAATTCGCAGTAGGAGATAATGCATAAGGGAGAACAAGTCCTCTCTAAGCCCCTCCATCCTCACGGACCTGAGAAAATCCATTGTCTTTTCCATGAAAATCATTCTTCACATAGTTTGATTTAGGTTTGGGTTTTTTAACCATGGTCAATCTTTTTCTTATTCCAAATGGTATCATCACTCTTCAACAACTCATCCAAACTAGAAAATAAATCTAAGTTATCTGACATGTGATTATTGTAACCAAAATCCAAATACCATAGATCACATGGACTCTCTTTTGATAGATTCCATTTTATATGTGATAAATAAGGTATTTCTTCTGAAATCCTTGTTCATGCAATAAACATGGAGCTTGGAGTAAAGATTCAAACCTAATTTTAAATCTTCCTATTATGAACATAGTATTTTTTCTTGCACTCATAAGCATAGTTCCCATAGTTTTTGTAATAGTGACACTACACATGAGACCTATCATTTCTCTGAATAAAAATTTGATTATGATTTTTTTCTTTCTTATGTCCTCTTCCACATGAGTTTTATGAGCCACTACTACGTCTTCTAAATGAACTTATTCCTCTTCCTCTTCCACAAATTCCAAATATATAAGATGCAAAAGCTTGATCTACAATTTCATGTGATATCTTAAACCTTTGCTCATGATTTATTAGTGATTCATATAACTCATAATTCAAAAAATGAATTAGTTCCTTAGTTTCTTCAATAGCACTAACCAATGGATCAAATTTTACAGGAGAACTTAATTTTTTTTTTTCAATAATCCTTCTTTCTTCAATAAATTCACCAATGGATTTACTTTGACTGACTAGGCCAAATATGAAAATAAAGAATGATTCTATGGAATCTAAATATTTTAGTGAGATATGTTAAAAATTACTTTGAAGTCATATTAGCTTGGTAGTATTTACTTTCTCCTTACCTTGATACGCAGCTTGGAGAGTGTCACATGAGCTTTTTTCTTCATTAGGTGTAGGCACTCAATGAAGGATGCTTTGATACATTTATTTATGAATATAGAAATATTTTTACCATCTTTCTTCCATAATTCCTTCAAATTATATTTTCTCTCTGTGTGAGAGCACACTTTATGCACACTTTACGCTACCCATTCTCGAAAATATCCAACACATCCTAGGATCTTAAAAGTGCCATCATGGTTAATGAAAAATAATTGTAATTCTTGTAAAGTGTTGTGTATGTGAACCTGATAAAGACACACCAAACGCAGAAGCATAATTGACTATCAATTTAATGACCTATAAGAAAACAACACTCTGATACTAATTTTTAGAAATTAACAGTCTTTAAATAGTGAACGATAATTTTTTTTTAAAAAAAACATAAATAAAAATAGAGTATTCACTAAAATCAGCACTATTGTACATAAATTGATTTATTCATTTAATATTGTCAGAGCTTCAACTATTTACATTCAGATCTATTCATGTACAACACTATGTCTACATCCTCTTACATTTGTTCTACATCTACATTCACCTTACATAAAATATAAAATAATCCTTCTTTTAAACTTCGCTACAAATATCTGTAAACAAAGCTTCCCAAAATACAAATACATTCCTTTAAACTCTACGCGTATTTTGCATGCTTACAAACATAATATATTTTTGATTTGATTTATCTATTTTCCTAGAGATAACATTTTTTTTGAAAAAAATTGATGTGCATGCTAAAGCTAAACTTATCTTTCCTAAAAACCTATGATAGAAATTACATGAACATTCCAAAACATAAAGTACAAGACCATTTAAAATTATCCCAATCATTTTTAGTATATTCGATATATGGATATGCATTCTTTTTCAAGTTTTTGTCTTGCATAATATTAGGTATGTAACCACTCACACCACATGTTTTATAATTTTAAAAATCCATTGAAAAGGACAAGTATTTTACTAGACTCTCCTTGCACGTTTTTTTGACAAAAATATTTTTACATCATGGATATGCATTCTTTTTCAAGTTGTTGTCTTGTATAATATTAGGCGTGTAACCACTCATACCACATGTTTTATAATTTTCACAATCCATTCAAAAGGTCAAGTATTTTACTAGACTCTCCTCGCATGCTTTTTTGACAAAAATATTTTTAAAAGGCTAAGAAATAAAAAATTTGATATATAAAGGGTGCACTATGAGCAAAATTGATAACATGTTTTTCTTCAGTGTTGAAAGTGAGAGTTTTGTAACTACAAATCATTAATGTAACATTATATCATGTTATCGGTCTTTCTAAAGACACCCATGTCTGATTTTAGGCTTTAAAATTCCTACAAGATTGAGTAGGATAACAAAGCAAAAACACAAACATTTTGATTTAGTTGGTAACTCTAAGGCCGTTTTTTGCTATACTGGTTTTTTATATATTTTATATCATTGATGAAGATAATATTAGAATGTTTGATTTTATTTTTTTACTAGAAGGATTCTTCATTTTCCTAGGGGGAGTATAATATATTCATTCTTTATCATTTATCAAAACTATACATGGAAATAGGGTTTATAAAGAAAATATTGTTTACCAAAGTGAGGTTATTGTTATTGTGAATTGTGGTGTAATTTTCATTTGAGAGTTATTCAATAGTTAGTTAAACAAAAATTTAAGTAGTTTACAAGTATCATTGTTGTAATTATATTATGTTAAATGTATATAATGGTTAGCAGGGATGATGATGCCCAATAGGATTTTTATCATTCATATCAGGTTGTGTTGTGGTTAAGAAGTACAAATATTAGAGGTAGTAGTCTAGGATATGAAGAGTGAATACATAATGAGGTGAGGCTTCAACGAAGGAGTAGATGATATTTACACACTAGATGGTAAGTATCAAATGTATATATAGTACCAACTTACATCTGTAATACATACTATTTGGTGGCATCATATTCTTATGATCTAGATCATCATTCAGACTTTTTAGATCTTGGATGTTTGTTATAGTGATTTACCAAAATATCACTTAACAAACTTTCTTTATACTATTTTCTTATAATTCATAAGTTTATGTGGCATGCACCTCAATGAGATACAGTCATGATTATTTTTCAGTGAATATGTTGTACGATTGGTTGAGTATTGTGTAGTATAATGTTTTATAAAAAAAATTATCTACACACATATATAATTCTCCATGTAGTTTTTTTCTCCCATATTTCCCATGTTTAATGTATGAATCGAAAAATCCAAGGTTCATAAAAATTTAAATTTTCTAAGCATATTGATCAAATAAATGTCTAATACAATCCTAAAATTCCCACACATAAAAATAACCATTTATATTAAAATTAAATTCAACTTGGGATCAATCATTATAGATAAATAACTCTAGGTTAAATATAAAATCATGACACTTAAATTTGGTACTGGTATGTAAAGATATATTCCATGGGGATCCCTAAACTGAACCCTAACAACAAGCATTGTGATTTTGATGGAGATGATTCAATCAAAGGAGTTGTGGGACTATGCCAGTACATGAATAAATATCCATTGTCTTCTTAAATGTGGTTTCAGGGGCTGGACATGACAGGAAACATGGGAAGATGAGCCTTAACCAAAATGGATATTCTCTTTCCCTTAGTGGAAGCTCTAGAATGGGCATAATCGTTAGATTTCTCCCTCATAATAATATTGATGGCAAGGGAGGGGTGGAAAACCCTTACGTGGATGTAGACCATTCCAAACATGGAGACAGTAGTGGGTTTTAGGGGAAACAGTATGGGCTTAACCGCAAATCAGCTAGCCTTAACCATGGTGGCCGTAAACATTTTAGAGATGTTGTTTCAAATACAAGATATGTTAAGAATTATCAATAGGTGAGGAAACCATTTAATCCTACGAATAACACCCATGTTCTCAAACTTGAAGATGCTCTCTCCAAAAAATCATGGATCTGAAAGAGGACTGTAATAAACTTGCTCTCATTTGCTTCTTCAACCACTTCTAGGCTAAACTCTCCTAGCTACATGAATGAATCATAGAAAGATGGAGCTCTAAGATCAAGGGTAAGGTTTAAATTTATCCCTATTCTTGAGCATATTTTATTGTGTTTTTTCATTCTAGTGAAGATTTTCATGATTTCTGTAATTTGTATTGGGTCCACAGGAATCATGGATTCATGAATAAAACCTAGTATCCATCTTTTGATCCAATAAATTGTTTTTTTGATATTTTTCCTATTTGGGTAGAACTTTCATTCTTTCATATAGTGCCCACTCCTCTTCAAAACTGTTCTATCTTGATATTGATATTATTGGACTGATGTTCATACATTTGATTATGATACATTGATCAGTAGATGCTAGATTATACTGATATATGGATTATTGACACTATGATGTTTATGTTTTATCATGATGCACTAGATAGTGATGTTAGACAGCTAGATGCATGTTGATTTCTAGGATATGGATTTTACACTGACATGTTATGTTTTTGAGATGTTGGAATATAATTGTAATCTCATGAATGTTATGGTTAGACTTTGGCATGTGGATGGATAATAGAATTGTTAAATGTTGAATGATGAATTTGGAGTTTATATATACATATATATGTATATTATTTATCAATGTTGTTAATATGGCCGAAAGACTAGAGAGGTATTTGTTTTGTGTAGGAATTTTATCACAAACATCGAAGGGGATAGGGGACCAACCACGTAAGGATGTCGAACATTGAGCAACGAGGCCATATTGACAACTTGTGTAATGTTATTTGGTATAGTTTTTTTCTTGTCTTGTTTGGAAGTCTCCCATGGGGGGTGATTTCACATATGTGGCCATGGGGTGGATTGTATGCCTTTCATTATTATTTTTATGTGCTTATTTATGTTTTTTGTATTTAAATTTGGAATAATTTCTCACTTTATTAGCATGTGTAATTGTTTCTTTATTAGACTTAATCCCTCTTGATTAGTTTAACCGAATTAGAGATGTGACTTATGGTAATGATGTGATATTGTAGTCCTTGTGTAAGATGAATTTATGTTTATTTTCAAGTATTTAACTCCACCCCAAGTTCAAAATTCGGATTTTGACTATGGGGGCACGTTTGGAGACTTGTGGGACAAGCAAGGCTTGTCCCATGCCTCTTAATTTTTCCCAATAACCTTACCTATGGGTTGGGAAGCTCAATTTTGAATTCTTTGTCCATATTTTAGTGTAGGAGAAGGAAAATCATTACAATTTCTCTCTTCCCAAATTTATTTTTGTCTCTGGAAGCATGGTGTGCAAGTTTTGGGCCATGTGGGTTGTCGTAGTCCTTGCTTGTGAATTTATGTTTCTTGGTTTTGATGTTTTGACCTGAGTGTGAGGATGGGGGATGATGAGGTGGAATCCTACATGGATCCACATCATCATCCTCACTTCCCAATTCTATTTATTTGTGACTTTTTGTTGGAATTGGGGTTACTTGCTTATTTTGCTTCTTGTGCACTTTTGGATTTGGGAGCTTTTGGAGTGCTTAGCTTGGATTTGAAGAGGCTTGTGACGTTTCTTCTTGGATCTTGATGGAGAGGTAGGCTCTCCACAATTTTATTATTGTGTTACTTTGTTGTTGTAAGCAATGGTGTGCTTGTTTTAAAGTATATTTTTTCTTGTGATGGTGTTGTGTGGGTTGGTTTAGTAGTTGATCTTAGTTGCATGTGTTGAAAAGGAATTATGGGACCATTGGGAAGCGAAAAGGGAGTTTATGTGAGGCATGTAAATTGGTGGGAGTGTGAATGAGAATCTTTCCTATGGGTAGTGAAAAAGGATTCATGGATTTGTTGATTGTTGCAAGGGAGAGATAAGGAATTGTGTGATTATTCTTGTGCACTTTGAGGCTTAGGGAAAGGCTATCACTTCACTTGGGAGGCATAAGGAGGTGGTCTCCCATATCCCTTGCTCTACTTGGTTTCCCTTGCTCTACTTGGTTTAACTCTCAAAGATTTGTTTTTTGATGTTTATGAGTAAACTTATTAGTTATGTGAACTTAGTGGTGTTGCTTTTCTTGTATTTTATTTTTGTTAGGAAGTCTCTTTGTGATAGTTGTCAATGTTGCTCAATTCCCTCAATGGTTCCTTGGCTGGGGGGGCTCAAGGGCCGTTAAGGGAATGAATTCTTCCCTTAATGGATTTAAGGTTGGGCGGAGATCATTTCCTACTCCCCCTTACTTGTTTTGTGATCTCATAGTGAAGTTGAAGCATGCCAAAGTTGGGGCTACTTGGTGGATAAGAAATACTCTTTGAAGACTTGAAAGTTGATTGTGGTATCCTTGTAATTTATTTCCAAGTCAATTCTTTCCACTTTGAGTGGATGCATTGTAAAAATGGTAAGCGGTGGTAAATTTTTTGTATTCCTTGGAAATCATGTTACCTTGTAAACTCTTAAAGTGTGTGAATTAAGAAAGTCAAAATTTCAAACGTGGTTAGTCTTGTGAAAGCAAATTATCAAGATTGTATTGTTTGGAAGAAAGGAAGAATTGAATGTAGATGAAATGGATATAATTTTAATAATATAAGTTTGCTTCTATATACCTAAGTTAATATACTCTCATTTTCAAAATTATTGTAACGTTGTTAGACTCTATTTTAGGAGAAACAAGTCGTTTGTTGGTTTTCTTTATATTATGAAATGGGATGGTTATTTTGTTAACTTAAAAGATGGTAAAATGAAGGGCTAAACTTTACATGTATTTATAAACTAGGTATAGGGGAGTAGTTGTTAAAATTATAGTTTGAATGGAAACCTTTCATTGTCACTTTGTTTTGTAAGTTGTGTAAAAAGACATATAATTAGCTTAACTTCACATTTGGTGAATTTTACAAAACAAAATTATACCTAAATTCATTTTTCTACTCGAAGACAATTGTATGTAAGTTAAGTTCATAGACCTTGTATGCAATTCTCTCCTATTCTCATTAGTCTAATTTTTACCTACTCTCACCCCTGTGGAGAAATTTAAATAAAATAGATTGTTATTATATTATTCATAAAATAACATTTTAATATACTAATATTCTTATAACCCTCGTAATATAGTTAAATTTTGAAACAGTAATATTATATATATATATATATATATATATATATATATATATATATATATATATATATATATGTATGTATGTATGTATGTATGTATGTATATGTATGTATGTATGTATGTATGTATGTTATATGTATGTATGTATGTATGTATTTAATATTATTATTAGTTATTACTATTATTAATTATTATTAATACTATTATTAAAGTTAATAGTGTATTAATCGAATAGGATTTCATTAAACAAAAATTAAAATAAAATAAAATAAATTTTAAAAATTAAAATGAAATAGATGGCACTTGGGTGGGCCAAGGCTTGTTTTGAGTAGTGCTAGGTATGGGGTGGGGAGGGGTCACCAACTCCGCCCCCCACCCCATTGTTTAATGGGATGGGGGGTGCATTCAGCCACTACAAGACAATGGGTAACATATCCACAATTTATTCACATTTTCATTGTGGATATATTTTTCAAAATTGTGAATCCAATTTTGTGGATGTAATGCCCCCCCCCAACCTGTCAACTTCTTTTCCTTGTCATCCACCGACTGCCTTTATGGCCTTTGCTCCTTTGGTTGGCGTGGGGTTGAAGGTTTCTGTTTTTTTTATTGTTTTCCTGGCAAGTGGGGGGTGCCGTGAAGAAGTATCTGTCTTTGTGCAGCCGCTACAGGGCAGAGAAGTCAAAGCATATCCCAGAAAATCCGTGGTTTCCAGTGAGAGTGAGGTGTGACAGCTGCAGGGTGATCCCAAGGCACCGCCGGTGTTGATCCTGATGTTCTAGATGCACGCAACCTCAACCATGTTCTGTTGTTGCAAAATCCTCGTAGCTGTTTTGAGCGCTTCCAATGTGCAGGTTGTCCACTATGTTGTTATCTGTTCAGTGCGACTGCATCCTCAGACTCGGGTTCTCCCTTCTGGCTATGTTCTCAGATCGACGAAGTGACAGTGGAAGTGTTGCAAGGGCAACGTGTTGGCGGGTTGACCTTCTTTGGTGCTTTGTCCATTCTGTTCTGGTTGCACGCGACCACAGCCATGATCGGCTGTTGCAAAATCTCGCCGCTGTGGTAGAAGAACGGGATAAAAGTTTTTGGTTGAGCTGTCTCACCTTTGCATTTTGGGAAGTCGCTTCTGTCCAGGTGACAGATCTTGCGTGGAAGAAGCTCAGACAAACCTTGAGGCAAGTTTTGCAATGAGGCTGAGATCGTGTTCACCACTGTTCCTTGTTGTTCTGGCCATGGGTTTGTTATGGCGGTTACAGATGAAGCTATCATGATAGGGAGGTAGGCGTGTTACCCCGCATGTTCCTCCTTTGGGTGTTGTATGGTGTGTTCTTGTTCGATGATCCACAGCAACTGCCCGCATCATTAATTTAGCTAGGCTGCAGGCATGTGCAGTAGTAGAAGTTTTGTTTGAGCGCTCCAACCAACGGGTTGTCCAACTTCGCATTGTTGTCTGTTCAGTACAGAATGCATCCTCAAATTCGAGATTCTACTACAAGGGTTCCCCTGCTACCTGCTGGAAGGAAGTGGCGATTAAGTGAACAGCGGCGCTGATCTGGGACCAGGAGACCTCATGGAAATGTAGTATGTAACTTTCACACGACAATTCCTTTAGAGTAAATGCGACTTAGTTGAGGGTTTAACTCGTGATCAGAACCTAATAGAGGCAGAGGCTTGTCAGTATCAGTGATTTTTGAACCTGAAGTAACATGCCCTTGCTGTTGATCGGACAACGGATGCGAGTGCCTCATTAGATAGTGATGTCTATGTGATGTTCCAGCCATCACATGCCTCACAGCCACAGGAAGTCTATGAAGATGTTGGAGAGCTATACGACTTGGATGAGATCAAAAGGGTATTACAGGATTCCTGTCAGATGCAGCAGCTGTTCTTAGAGTGCTCGAGGAATCTGAAAGTTTCCTGGGACCATAGTGAGAAGGCTGGAGACAATTTCTGTGTGGGATTGTGATAAGCCTTTCCAAGAAAGAAGACTCAGAGAGTTTTGTCAGGAACATAAATATATGCTACTGTTGACAATTGGCATCTGCTACGGCATAGCACTCGGTTGTCCATGTTATTTTTGCATTTGCAAGTTATGTGCTTCTGGCTGAGGAATTGAGTAGTTCCTTTATCAAAAAAAAAGGGAAATTGTTCATGTTGCAGATTTCTGGAATGCATGGTGAAGACAGATCACAAGAACATTGGGTCATCTGGAGATCTATGCAAATGATGATAGCAAATGTCTCTGTTTTTGCGATGAGCAAGGTGCAGGAACACTCTATTCATGGTCAAGATTCAAGCCCTTGCATTCCAGATTGTTCAAAAACTTGCCATTTGACAGCCAAGGGTTTATCTCCAAGATTACATTGCTGGATGAAATTGTTTTGGATGAATTGCAGAACCGACTTCCTCTCATCTTTAACGATGTAACACATGGGAGAGGACCTCATGGATGACCCTTTGGTTTGCTAATCAAAGTTGCACAGCAGCTAAGCAATGGGCTGCACCCAGATCTTGCACTATAATCAACGAAGCATAAGGTATGGAACTTGGAGTGACTAAGGGAACTATTCATTTTGACATTCTTCTTTTTTTTTTTCACTTTGGAGAAAGGTATGTCTTTTCTGAATGAAGGGTGGACTGTGATATTTTTACTCAGATCAGATCTGATGTATGGTATGCATCTCTGGGATGAAAAGCAATTCGCGAAGAGTAGGTGGAGATTTGGGAAAAGACCTGATGAGAGTATTGTATGAAGATGGTCTGTGGATGTGCTTCCTTACTCTGTTTTACGATGGGGCGAGGACCTTAGACAGGGATTTCCCTGTTTCAAACATTATTTTTTGGGTAATGTAAAAGTCATCAGGGGAGTGTCCTTGTTCAGTAGAAAGGCGTTGGGGTCTGATTTTTGTGCCATTGATCTATGCTGGCAGGCATAAAATTTTCTATTGGAATTATCACACCTTTCAAGCTACAGCTGAAATGTTTGCACCGAGATTTTGATGTTGCCCCCAAATCTGATGAAGGAAAAGGTTGTGTATCATCATGGTAGATGCCTACCCGAGCCAGGAGCGTGGTGTAATCAATTTGTCTCGTGTCTGAGCTTCAAATCATGGGGTTGGTTTGTAGCTGTTTTTCACTGCGTGATTGTGGCGCTAGCTCGAGCTCGCAAAGCACTTTGGGTTAAAGGCAAGCAACGGCATTGAAACAATCATATGCATATGGAGATGGCGTTTTAAACCAGGCATGTTAAATCTACTCCTTGTAATAGTTTTCTACCTTCTTTCAGTATCTTGAAATGAATTTTCTTTCCTCTTGAATGGCGCCTAGACTAGATGTTTTCGTGGTTGTTTATATCACTGCCTAATTGTGTGGTTGTTCCTTTAAATCTTATTCCAATTTCGCTGATTTTGCTTGGAATGTTCCTTCCTCTCTTATAGCTTACTCTATTTCATATTTGTCTAAATGGGTTACTGCAATATTGAGTGATGTAGTCTAGTTCGTAGGGAAGGAAACAGTATTGAGTTTTGTTTGCTTATATGACTTTCTCTTAAAAAGAATTATGTGATGGTAATTATAATTGAAGGTTACTAAATAGAAGGTTAAGCCTACATACCTCTTTTGGTTGAATAAATACGCATTTCCTATTTAGGGCTCTCTTGTTTTGCTTGAAGGTACATTAATAGTGACGTTGTGTTCTGAAACTTGTTTAAGCCTGTGGGCATTCCTTCCTTTATGTTTGATTAAAAAAAAATGGCATTTGGGGTTTGTTTTAGAACTGTATTTGGTTGACTGTTGTACCTAGTCTAGATGAGGGATAACCTGGCATCTATTTTGACCTCCACGTGTTGAGAGAATTACTATACCTATTTCTTGATGTAAACTCTTGTTTGATTAAAGCAAGGGGAAACATTGTAAGTTTAACTGAATGAAATGTCTACTTTTATTTTATTAAGGGTCGCAAGCAAGCTATCTCTAGCTAGACAGAAACAAAAGTTGTAGGTGAATCCATGGTACTGGACTCGTGAACTCGTTTCCTGTTAGATGACAGCTGATTTCAGTGATAATATCATAGGTGGCTGTTATATTTATCTGTTTGATATTTGCTAAGACTTTTCCTCGATAAGCCCACATGGATCGGGTAAAATTTTCCATCTTTTATACCTTTGGCAAGGAGTTCATAGAACTTCTAGCCCTGACCGCACTGCGTAACCTTCCTGATAGCTATGTGCGTTGGTTCTTGGTTTGTGCTTGTACTCGTGGTAAGGTCTTTTGAGTCTGGGGCATCGTTGGTGTTTTTCCCTCTGCGTATCGAATCCCTTTGTTTTTTTGAACTCGAATACCTTATACTTCAAACTTGGTTACAAAAAGGTCCCATTTTGTGGCCTTGTTAGGGAAATCAATTTTTATTTTAATGTTTATTGACATTGTCTGAATTATATAAAAATTATTAACGACTTTTGGGTTTAGTCTTCCCTTATATTATGTAGAGAAGTTGACGTTTAGGATAGGGTTTGTTGGTAGAATAATGGCCCTTTCTGTGTCTCTTTCGTACGCTTTTGGAAAAGTGGTTTTGTTTTGGTTAACTAGTACTACGTTTTAAGAAATCCGATAAGGAGGTAGTGGTAAACTCCTTGGTTAAAACCAAAACTATAGTTGTGTTCTTTTAAGGGCGTCGAACCCATATTACTTTGAAGCCCCCCCTGGAAGAATTGGATAACGTCATTTTTGCTTCGCGCCTACGATCATAATTAGTACGCTTTGTCTTCTCTTGGACCCCTTTAGTTGGATGGAGTAAATTTTTGGATTCCAATCACGTAACCCATAGCATTACATGAAGGAGATATCAACACTCTTGACTTTCTTGTTCCCAACCCTTAAGGTCTTGCCTTGATTTATGTAATTTTGTTCTTAGTAGTATTTGGACTTTCTCCTTGTTGGATAATTTTAGTTTTCTCTCTCATGAGATTCATATTGGAGTTGTGAGTTGTGTTTTAATCCGTTTCTGAATTTAGAATATTCCTTTCTTGATATTGTTAATTGTTAGCTTACTATTGCATTGTGTAGCCTTAACATGCTCAGTTCTTGCGAACTGACTTTAGTTAATATTTGTGCAGATGGATTATGCGAGTAGACTAGAAGAAAAGAGTGTAAAAGTTTCATCTGTACCATTATGAAGTTCCTTGTAAAAATGTCCAATGTGATGTAAATTGTGTAACATTGCTTGTAAAGAGAGTTGGTATGACCTCTTGCCTTGTATTGTTTGGTAATGGTGAAATAAAGTGTCTTGTTCTTGTGTAGTTAAGCTTGAAATTATCCTTGTGAGAAATGGCATTCAATCTTTACATTGATATGAGTATTGTAAAACTTTGATCTTGAGAATAAATTATTAAGTTAAATCTTTCTAAGACTTAGCGACAATATTTTATAAGTAAAGTAAAATGAGTCGGTTAACCCTTAAAGAAGCTAAACAAAATAATAATTTTATATTCAACAAATAAATGTAAAGGTGATCTATTTGAAATCAAATAATTCCATGAGTGATCAAAATGAAAACATCCTTTGTGAAGTAAACATTTATAAATTGATACCCCTAGCTAAACTAGCGAACACTATCCCTTTGGGGTGAACTCTTAAACAAGCTTAAAGGAAAACAATGGTTAGTTTCTGGAAGATATTAAGATTTAGTAAGTAGGAGAAGACTTTAAGTGAACTACTCTACAGTGTTTAAGAAATTAACTCAGTTGGTGAGATGAATTTGTGCGAACCATATATTGATTCCTTCTGAAAACTTAAGTCATGAGCTAAAGGGTGTCTTACCAAAATTAAATAAACCCTAACCATTTCTTACTGTGGCTTGCCCTAGCCGTGAGTGTGTCATGTGGATTGGACTTTCATGTTGTCTTATCAAAAGAAAAATAAATTGTCCTTGATAAGTGTGAATGTTTCCGTGCTGACCTTGTGGTCTTTCCCGTAACAAATGATTCCAAGTGTTGGTTGTAACCTTGTGACGACATGTTGTGTCGTGTTGAGTCAAAGCAAGTCAAAAAAAAAAAGTTATCCTGTATTTCACTGTGTTGTTCTTGTGTTGGTATTTTTTTGGTGCGTTACATTTTGGTATCAGAGCGTAGTTTCATGCTCTCGAACCTCTGGGCCGAATTGGTGTTGTATGGTGATGTTGCATGGTGGTGGTGGTGTTACATGATGATACTGCATGATGATGATGATGTTGCATGATGATGATTTTATATTGGAAGAGTATTGTGCTTTAAGCGTGAAGTGATTATTGTCGTAATTGATGATATTGTGAACGCACGTGATGTGTATGTCACTTTGTGCGTATTTTTTATCATGTTGATGTGTTGGGGATGAGAGCATTCTCTCTCCTTCTTGTGGATTCTAGGAAGAATTCATGTGTAAATTATTGTTTGTGATGTGTGAAAAGAATTCTAATGTGGATGACGTAGTGTTGGAGCATTGTGGCATATTGTGATATGTGGGTGTATCAATGTGTTGTATGACTAGTTGATGTTAAAAGAAACGAGTTGTATCATGATGTTTTTACCATGTTCTGAAGAAATGTGTGTACAACCATGTTATGAAGTAATTATTGTTATGTTGTGATGTTATTATGTTCATCGTATATATGAGTTGTGTAATATGTAAATGCTTCATGTTGTGATTTTGGGTCATACGGTGAGTGTATGAACCCTATCGTATTGTGTTTGCACCTTGGGTGCAGAATGTGGTAAAGTGATGTATTGCGCCCTGTGAATGTATAATTGTGATCTACCCCGTGTACCTACCATACGTGAGACGTTATGGTAGCTATGTGTGTACCACCATGGTGTTAGTAATGTAGTTACATGTTATGTTGTGAGCCCTTACAACTAACCGACCCTGAGGGAGATCGGTAGAAGATGTGTATGTTAAGAGTGAGGAATGGTGTACCATGGGTCAATAACTCGAGTCAAAACTCGGTTTAGTAGATTACATGTGACTCTTTCCTCTCTCCCTATGTGGTTGTATGTATGCAACCCTAGTGTATCTATGACCATGTTTAGCCTTGTCGAAGGGTGGCGGGATTGATATATATATTTTACGAGCTGAGGCTCGATGTTCTGAGTGCCAACAACTCGTTGAGTACCCCTTTGGTGGCCAGATAAGGCCACAAAGTTATCGTAATGTGACATTATTATAAGTTGATTTTATTCGTAAATTGAGCTTTTACTTTATTTTTGCAAGGACCAGCATCTTTTCTTGATTGCAATGCTTTACAATTTTGGGCATTTCCTTGGTTTGTGGCACTAACATGGGGATTTGATACTAACTTTGGCCATTTGGTCATTTATTTTAGCTTGATTTGGGGTCTTCTTTTAAATTTGGAATTCTTACCGCCTTGCCCTAGGCTTGTACTTTGCCACTTGGCACTTTGACTGGATTGGTTGTGCTGGTTCTAATGTCGTGATGTGTGGAATAGGGTCTTGGGATGCACCATGGATTGGTTGGACCTATGGACCCGCCTTCGTTGTATGGAGGTACGCCCCAAGGGGTACATATGACTAGCGGGTTATGGAGAACTACGCGTCATTATGTCACTTGGGTTAGGAGTGTCCAAACTCTGTGTGTCTTTGACCATGGGGACAATCGGCCCTCCTTGAGGGAGGGCAAAAGAGTTTGAGGGAGGCATAAGAGTTTGAGGGAGGCATAAGAGACTTGAGGGAGGCATAAGAGACTTGAGGGAGGCATAAGAGTTTGAGGGAGGCATAAGAGACTTGAGGGAGGCATAAGAGTTTGAGGGAGGCTTATGATATTTTTCTGTATGGTTGATGTTTTAGGATATATGTTGAGTTATTGTGATGTTTGGTAGTGGCCTTTTGATGTATGTGTTACTCATGTCAGATGGTTATGTGTTGTGATGTTGTGGACATGTCATTGATTCCCTTGTGGACACTATGTACCTGTAGCATGGTTTGTTGTTATGTGAGTCTTTCATTGATGCAAATTGAGGAAATGTCTGGTGGATTGTAGTACTCTTTTGGTTGAGTATTTGGTAGGTCAGTCATTGATGTGTGATGAGTACCTATGTTATGGGAAGTGTGCCTATTCTTTTCTGTATTTGAGTAACCTTTAGTGGTATAATACAATCATGAAGTATATACTTGTGTGCTTGTGAATCTGTAGGGTCTTGTGAACCTGATAAGGTGTTGTGTTAGCAGTTCCTGTTGGGCACCCACAATAATGAATAAACCAAAACTCTTCAAAGATGAAATTTTAAAAGCAATTAAACTAAGAATAATGCTAATGGAAAGAGACTAATGAAATGATGAACAAGAAAGAACTGCCAATCTTCACAGAACATTGAAAGTTAAAAAAAAAATTCTACCAAATGTCCCTAAGGTTACCTTGTGACCATGCTTTAATCAACTAAAATTTTAAACCCTAGGGTGTAATGTCTCCTCTACCTGTCCTTGGTTGCAAATCTTTTCCTTTCCTCTGTGTAATGTCACATCGAGGACGATGCTTTCTTAAGGGGCGGAGAATGTAATGCCCCCCCAACCTGTCAACTTCTTTTCCTTGTCATCCACCGACTGCCTTTATGGCCTTTGCTCCTTTGGTTGGCGTGGGGTTGAAGGTTTCTATTTTTTTTTATTGTTTTCCTGGCAAGTGGGGGGTGCCGTGAAGAAGTATATGTCTTTGTCCAGCCGCTACAGGGCAGAGAAGTCAAAGCAAATCCCAGAAAATCCGTGGTTTCCAGTGAGAGTGAGGTGTGACAGCTGCAGGGCGATCCCAAGGCACCGCTGGCGTTGATCCTGGTGTTCTAGATGCACGCAACCTCAACCTTGTTATGTTGATGCAAAATCCCGTAGCTGTTTTGAGCGCTTCCAATGTGCAGGGTGTCCACTATGTTGTTATCTGTTCAGTGTGACTGCATCCTCAGACTCGGGTTCTCCCTTCTGGCTATGTTCTCAGATCGACGAAGTGACAGTGGAAGTGTTGCAAGGGCAACGTGTTGGCGGGTTGACCTTCTTTGGTGATTTGTCCATTCTGTTCTGGTTGCACGCGACCACAGCCATGATCGGCTGTTGCAAAATCTCGCCGCTGTGGTAGAAGAACGGGATAAAGTTTTTGGTTGAGCTGTCTCGCCTTTGCATTTTGGGAAGTCACTTCTGTCCAGGTGACAGATCTTGCGTGGAAGAAGCTCGGACAAACCTTGAGGCAAGTTTTGCAATGAGGCTGAGATCGTGTTCACCACTGTTCCTTGCTGTTCTGGCCATGGGTTTGATATGGCGGTTACAGTTGAAGCTACAATCTGATGGGGAGGTAGGCGTGTTACCCCCGCATGTTCATTGGGTGTTGTATGGTGTGTTCTTGTTCGGGATCCACAGCAACTGCTCGCATCATTTCATTAGCTTGGCAGTAGGCATGTGCTGTAGTAGAAGTTTTGTTTGAGCACTCCAACCAACGGGTTGTCCAACTTCCTTGTTGTCTGTTCAATACAGAATGCATCCTCAAATTCTAGATTCTCCTACCAGATTTCCCCTGCTACCTGCTGGAACAATCGATTAAGTGAACAGTGTGGGCTGTCTACCAGGTATCACCTGATCACCGGAAACCATATAACTTTCACCGAATTCCAAATCTCTAGAAGTATCTTCTTGACTGTTTGATGGTAACTCATGGAAGAGAACCTCATAGAGGCAGAGGCCTGTTTCATATCAGTATATTGCATGGAAGCACATTTGCCCTTGCTGTTGATGGTAATGGATAGCGAGTGCGTATTCCCTGTGTCAGGTGATTCCAGCCATCTACATGCCTCACAGGCACAGGAGATCTTATGCAGATGTTGGAGAGAACGTCTTGGATGAGATGAAGGTATGCGTGGATTTTTGTCAGATTCAGTAGCATGTGCTAGAGTGATCGAGGAAGGTAAAAGTTTTGGGAGCTCTGTCACCATAGTCGAGCTTTGAGTGGCAATTTCTTTTGGGATCTATGGTAAGCCTTTCCCCTGGGACATTCTCTCAGAGTTGATCAGGAACCTTAATGTATGCCACTGTTGACCCGATCGTACACATAGCACTAGGTTTGTCCACGTTATTGTTGCAATGCAAAGTGTGCTTGTGAGCTGAGGAAAAGTAGTTCCATTGTCAAAAAAAAAGGGAAATGTTCTTGTTGCAGATTTCTGGTAGATGCCTGGTGAAGACAAAGCCAGAACAATTCATTGGGTCCTCTGATTCTTCCAATGATGATATCAGAGTCTCTGTTTTTGCATGAGCTTTGGTGGAGAGGACAGCTCTATTCATGGTCAAGATCAAAAGAACCTATCTAACAGATGTTGAAACTTGCCACCACTGCAACCAAGTTTATCTCCAAGATTATATTGCTAGACAAAGGGCTGTTGTGGATGAAATGCAGAACCGACCTCTCTTCATCTTAAACAAGTGACACATGGAGCCATCATGGATGACCCTTTACCGGTGCTGCTAAGTGAAGTCAAGCTGCTAAGCAATGTGGCTATGAGCATTTGCACTATAATAAGGAAGCATCAGTATGGAACTTGCAGTGATAAGAAGGAATCAGACTTTATTTTGTTTATTTTTTTTTTTTCACTGTTCGAGAAAGGTATGTCTTTTCTGAGATGTGAAGAGGACTGGACTGTGCTATTTTTACTTCAGATCCAGATCTGATGTATTGAGTATGCATCTCTGGATCCAAAAGCAATTCGAAGAAGAGTGAGGTGGAGATTGGGAAAAGACCTGAGGAGAGTTACTGCTGTATGAAGATGGTGTGGATGTGATTCCTCTACTTGTTTGTGGGGCGAGGACCTAAGTCATGGAAGACTTCCCTGCATAGAGGCGGGCCTATTTCATATGGGGTAATGGTCATGAAATCATCAGGGGAGTGTCCTCTGTTCAGTGGAAAGGCGTTGGGGAATGTTTCTTGTGCCCTTGATCTATGTTGGCAGGCATAAAATTTTATATTGGAATTATCACACCTTGCAAGCTACAGATGCAATGTTTGCACCGAGATTTTGAAGCTGCCCCCAAATCTGATGAAGAAAAAAGGTTGTGTATCATCTCGGTAGATGCCTACCCGAGCCAGGAGCGTGGTGTAATCATTATGTCTCGTGTCCGATCTTCAAATCATGGGGTTGGTTTGTAGCTGTTTTTCACTGCGTGATTGTGGCGCTAGCTCGAGCTCGCAAAGCACTTCGGGTTAAAGGCAAGCAACGGCATTGAAACAATCATATGCAAATGGAGATGGTGTTTTAAACCAGGCATGTTAAATCTACTCCTTGTAATAGTTTTCTACCTTCTTTCAGTATCTTGAAATGAATTTTCTTTCCTCTTGAATGGCGCCTAGACTAGATGTTTTCATGGTTGTTTATATCACTGCCTGATTGTGTGGTTGTTCCTTTAAATCTTATTCCAATTTCGCTGATTTTGCTTTGGAATGTTCCTTCCTCTCTTATAGCTTACTCTATTTCATATTTTGTCTAAATGGGGTACTGCAATATTGAGTGATGTAGTCTAGTTCGTAGGGAAGGAAACAGTATTGAGTTTTTTTTGCTTATATGACTTTCTCTTAAAAAGAATTATGTGATGGTAATTATAACTGAAGGAGTACTAAATAGAAGGTTAAGCCTACATACCTCTTTTGGTTGAATAAATACGCATTTCCTATTTAGGGCTCTCTTGTTTTGCTTGAAGGTACATTAATAGTGACGTTGTGTTCTGAAACTTGTTTAAGCCTGTGGGCATTCCTTCCTTTATGTTTGATTAAAAAAAAATGGCATTTGGGGTTTGTTTTAGAACTGTATTTGGTTGATTGTTGTACCTAGTCTAGATGAGGGATAACCTGGCATCTATTTTGACCTCCACGTGTTGAGGAGAATTACTATACCTATTTCTTGATGTAAACTCTTGTTTGATTAAAGCAAGGGGAAACATTGTAAGTTTAACTGAATGAAATATCTACTTTTATTTTATTAAGGGTCGCAAGCAAGCTATCTCTAGCTAGACAGAAACAAAAGTTTGTAGGTGAATCCATGGTACTGGACTCGTGAACTCGTTTCCTGTTTGATGACAGTTGATTTCCAGTGATAATATCATAGGTGGTTGTTATATTTATCTGTTTGATATTTGCTAAGACTTTTCCTCGATAAGCCCACATGGATCGGGTAAAATTTTCCATCTTCTATACCTTTGGCAAGGAGTTCATAGAACTTCTAGCCCTGACCGCACTGCGTAACCTTCCTGATAGCTATGTGCGTTGGTTCTTGGTTTGTGCTTGTACTCATGGTAAGGTCTTTTTTTTGAGTCTGGGGCATCGTTAGTGTTTTGCCCTCTGCGTATCGAATCCCTTTGTTTTTTGAACTCGAATACCTTATACTTCTATCTTGGTTACAAAAAGGTCCCATTTTGTGGCCTTGTTAGGGAAATCAATTTTTTTTATTTTAATGTTTATTGACATTGTCTGAATTATAAAAAAAATTTATTAACGAATTTTGGGTTTAGTCTTCCCTTATATTATGTGGAGAAGTTGACGTTTAGGATAGGGTTTGTTGGAAGAATAATGGCCCTTTCTATGTCTCTTTCGTACGCTTTTGGAAAAGTGGATTTGTTTTGGTTGCTAGTGCTACGTTTTAAGAAATCTGATAAGGAGGTAGTGGTAAACTCCTTGGTTAAAACCAAAACTATAGTTGTGTTCTTTTAAGGGCATTGAACCCATATTACTTCGAAGCCCCCCCTGGAAGAATTGGATAACGTCATTTCTTGCTTCGTGCCTACGATCATAATTAGTACACTTTGTCTTCTCTTGGACCCCCTTTAGTTGGATGGAGTAAATTTTGGATTCCAATCACGTAACCTATTAGGATTACATGAAAGAGATATCAACACTCTTGACTTTCTTGTTCCCAACCCCTTAAGGTCTTACCTTGATTTATGTAATTTTGTTCTTACTAGTATTTGGGAATTTCTCCTTGTTGGATAATTTTTAGTTTTCTCTCTCATGAGATTCATATTGGAGTTGTGAGTTGTATTTTAATCCGTTTCTGAATTTAGAATATTCCTTTCTTGATATTGTTAATTGTTAGCTTACTATTGCATTGTGTAGTCTTAACATGCTCAGTTCTTGCGAAATGACTTTAGTTAATATTTGTGCTGATGGATTATGCGAGTAGACTAGAAGAAAAAGAGTGTAAAATTTTCATCTGTACCATTATGAAGTTCCTTGTAAAAAAAATGTCCAATGTGTTGTAAATTGTGTAACATTGCTTGTAAAGAGATTTGGTATGACCTCTTGCCTTGTATTGTTTTGGTAACGGTGAAATAAAGTGTCTTGTTTCTTGTGCAGTTTAAGCTTGAAATTATCCTTGTGAGAAATGGCATTTAATCTTTACATTGATAAGAGTATTGTAAAACTTTGATCTTGAGAATAAATTATTAAGTTAAATCTTTCTAAGACTTAGCGACAATATTTTATAAGTAAAGTAAAATGAGTCGGTTAACCCTTAGAGAAGCTAAACAAAAATAATAATTTTATAATCAACAAACTAAAAGTAAAGGTGATCTTTTTGAAATCAAATGATTCCATGAGTGATCAAAATGAAAACATCCTTTGTGAAGTAAACATTTATAAATTGATACCCCTAGCTAAACTAGCGAACACTATCCCTTTGGGGGTGAACTCTTAAACAAGCTTAAAGGAAAACAATGGTTAGTTTCTGGAAGATATTAAGTTTTAGTAAGTAGGAAAAGACTTTAAGTGAACTACTCTACAGTGTTTAAAAAAATTAACTCAGTTGGTGAGATGAATTTGTGCGAACCATATATTGATTCCTTCTGAAAACTTAAGTCATGAGCTAAATGGGGTCTTACAAAAATAAATAAACCCTAACCATTTCTTACTGTGGCTTGCCGTAGCTGTGAGTGTGTCATGTGGATTGGACTTCCATGTTGTCATGTAAAAAAAAAGAAAAAATAAATTGTCCTTGATAAGTGTGAACGTTTCCGTGCTGACCTTGTGGTCTTTCCCGTAACAAATGATTCCAAGTGTTGGTTGTAACCTTGTGACGACATGTTGTGTCGTGTTGAGTCAAAGCAAGTCAAAACAAAAAGTTATCCTGTATTTTATTGTGTTGTTCTTGTGTTGGTAATTTTGGTGCGTTACATTTTGGTATCAGAGCGTAGGTTCATGCTCTCGAACCTCTGGGCCGGATTGGGTGTTGTATGGTGATGTTGCATGGTGGTGGTGGGGTTACATGATGATAACTGCATGATGATGATGATGTTGCATGATGATGATTTATATTGGAAGAGTATTGTGCTTTAAGCGTGATGTGATTATTGTCGTAATTGTGATATTGTGAACGCACGTGATGTGTATGTCACTCAGTGCGTATTTTTCATCATGTTGATGTGTTGTGGATGGGAGTATTCTCTCTCCCTCTTGTGGATTCTATGAAGAGTTCACGTGTGAATTATTGTTTGTGATGTGTGAAAAGTATTCTAATGTGGATGACGTAGTGTTGGAGCATTGTGGCATATTGTGGTATGTGGATGTATCAATGTGTTGTATGACTAGTTGATGTTAAAAGAAATGAGTTGTATCATGATGTTTTTACCATGTTCTGAAGAAATGTGTGTACAACCTTGTTATGAAGTAATTATTTTTATGTTGTGATGTTATTATGTTCATCGTATATATGAGTTGTGTAATATGTAATGCTTCATGTTGTGATTTTGGGTCATACGGTGAGTGTATGAACCCTATCGTATTGTGATTGCACCTTGGGTGCAGAATGTGGTAAAGTGATGTATTCCGCCCTGTGAATGTATAATTGTGATCTACCCTGTGTACCTACCCTACGTGAGACGTTATGGTAGCTATGTGTGTACCACCATGGTGTTAGTGATGTAGTTACATGTTATGTTGTGAGCCTTACACTAACCAACCCTGAGGGAGATCGGTAGAAGTGTATGTTGAGAGTGAGGAATGGTGTACCATGGGTCAATAACTCGAGTCAAAACTCGGTTTAGTAGATTACATGTGACTCTTTCCTCTCTCCCTATGTGGTTGTATGTATGCAACCCTAGTGTATCTATGACTATGTTTGGCCTTGTCGAAGGGTGGCGGGATTGATATATATATTTTACGAGCTGAGGCTCGATGTTCCGAGTGCCAGCAACTCGTTGAGTACCCCTTTGGTGGCTAGATAAGGCCACACAGTTATCGTAATGTGACATTATTATAAGTTGATTTTATTCGTAAATTGAGCTTTTACTTTATTTTTGCAAGGACCAGCATCTTTTCTTGATTGCAATGCTTTACAATTTTGGGCATTTCCTTGGTTTGTGGCACTAACATGGGGATTTCGATACTAACTTTGGCCATTTGGTCATTTATTTTAGCTTGATTTGGGGTCTTCTTTTAAATTTGGAATTTTTACCGCCTTGCCCTAGGCTTGTACTTTGCCACTTGGCACTTTGACTGGATTGTTGTGCTGGTTCTAATGTCGTGATGTGTGGAATAGGGTCATGGGATGCACCATGGATTGGTTGGACCTATGGACCCACTTCATTGTATGGGGGTACGCCCCAAGGGGTACATATGACTAGCGGGTTATGGAGAACTACGCGTCATTATGTCACTTGGGTTAGGAGTGTCCAAACTCTGTGTGTCTTTGACCATGGGGACAACCGGCCTCCTTGAGGGAGGCAAAAGAGTTTGAGGGAGGCATAAGAGACTTGAGGGAGGCATAAGAGTTTGAGGGAGGCATAAGAGACTTGAGGGAGGCATAAGAGTTTGAGGGAGGCTTATGATATTTGTCTGTATGGTTGATGTTTCAGGATATATGTTGAGTTATTGTGATGTTTGGTAGTGGTCTTTTGATGTATGTGTTACTCATGTCAGATGGTTATGTGTTGTGATGTTGTGGACATGTCATTGATTCCCTTGTGAACACTAGGTACCTATAGCATGGTTTGTTGTTATGTGAGTCTTTCATTGATGCAAATTGAGGAAATGTCTGGTGGATTGTAGTACTCTTTTGGTTGAGTATCTGGTATGTCAGTCATTGATGTGTGATGAGTACCTATGTTATGGGAAGTGTGCCTATTCTTTTCTGTATTTGAGTAACCTTTAGTGGTATAATACAATCATGAAGTATATACTTGTGTGCTTTTGAATCTGTAGGGTCTTGTGAACCTGATAAGGTGTTGTGTTAGCAGTTCATGTTGGGCACCCACAATAATGAATAAACCAAAACTCTTCAAAGATGAAATTTTAAAAGCAATTAAACTAAGAATAATGCTAATGGAAAGAGACTAATGAAATGATGAACAAGAAAGAACTGCCAATCTTCACAGAACATTGAAAGTTAAAAAAAAATTCTACCAAATGTTTCTAAGGCTACCTTGTGACCGTGTGTTAATCAACTAAAATTTTAAACCCTAGGGTGTAATGTCTCCTCTCCCTGTCCTTGGTTGCAAATCTTTTCCTTTCCTCTGTGTAATGTCGCATCGAGGACGATGCTTTCTTAAGGGGAGGAGAATGTAGTGCCTCGTTGCAATTTACCTTGCTGAGCTGGCGGATGGGTGACATCCATCGACTGTCACTTCTTAAATGTCCTGTAATGCTCCTTTGGTTAGCGAGTGGGGTTGAAGGCTTCTGTTCTTTTTATTGTTTTCCTGGTAAGTGGGGGGTGCCGTGAAGAAGAATCTGTCTTTGTGCAGCCGATACAGGGCAGAGAAGTCAAAGCATATCCCAGAAAATCTGTGGTTTCCAGTGAGAGTGAGGTGTGACAGCTGCAGGGTGATCCCAAGGAACCGCTGGCGTTGATCCTGGTGTTTTGGATGCACGCAACCTCAACCTTGTTCTGTTGTTGCAAAATCCTGTAGCTGTTTTGAGCGCTTCCAATGTGCAGGGTGTCCACTATGTTGTTATCTGTTCAGTGTGACTGCATCCTCAGACTCGGGTTCTCCCTTCTGGCTATGTTCTCAGATCGACGAAGTGACAGTGGAAGTGTTGCAAGGGCAACGTGTTGGCGGGTTGACCTTCTTTGGTGCTTTGTCCATTCTGTTCTGGTTGCACGCGACCACAGCCATGATCGGCTGTTGCAAAATCTCGCCGCTGTGGTAGAAGAACGGGATAAAGTTTTTGGTTGAGTTGTCTCGCCTTTGCATTTTGGGAAGTCGCTTCTGTCCAGGTGACAGATCTTGCGTGGGAGAAGCTCAGACGAACCTTGAGGCAAGTTTTGCAATGAGGCTGAGATCGTGTTCACCACTGTTCCTTGCTGTTCTGGCCATGGGTTTGTTATGGCGTTTACAGATGAAGAAATCCGATGGGGAGGTAGGCGTGTTACCTCCGCGTCCTTTGGGTGCTGTATGGTGTGTTCTTGTTCGAGATCCACAGCAATTGCCCGCATCATTATTTTAGCTAGGCTGCAGGCATGCGCAGTAGTAGAAGTTTTGTTTGAGCGCTCCAACCAACGGGTTGTCCAACTTCATTGTTGTCTGTTCAGTACAGAATGCATCCTTAAACTCGAGTTCTCCTTCAAGGGTTCCCCTGCTACCTGCTGGAACAACCAAAACGAACACATCGCCCTCTCCAGGTATCACCTCATCACCGGAAACCATATAACTTTCACTGAATTCCAAATTTAAAAGTAAATGCGACTGGTTGGGGGTTTCTCCTGATGGCCTAATTGGGGCAGAGGGGTCGTATGGTGGAGTGCTGGAAATAAAATGCCCTTACTTTGATGGTAAGGATAGCGAGTCTATTCCCTGGTCATGTATTCCAGCCAACTACATGCCTCAAGCCCAGGGTCTTACGGAGATTTTGGAAAGGGACTGGATGGATTTGTATGCGTGGATTCCTAGAGGGAGTAGCTTTTTAGGGTGCTGAGGAATCTGAGATTTTGGGAGCTTTGGATGTCGGCTTTGAGTGATTTCTGGTGGGATCTGTGGTGCCTGCCAAGAGAATTCTTGAGAGTGATCCCAACATAAATATAAGCCACTGGAGACCCAATCGTAAACATAGACTTTTTGATGTTATTTTTCTCTCAGAGTGTGCTTCTGGCTGAGGATTCGAAGTTGCTTTGTCTAAAGAACTCATGGCAGTAGCAGGAGACGCATTGAAGACTATCATAACAACATTGGGTCCTCTGGTTCTTCCAATGTCAGAGCAGATTCTCTTTTTTTGCTACTTTGGTGGTGAGGAAGCTTTTCATGGTGAAGATTAAGCCCTATATTCCAGATTTCAAACTTGCATTTGAGCATTTTTGCATACATGCTGGGGGAAGGGCTGTTTTGGATGAATTGGAGAAGAATTTACAGCTTTCCGAGTGGCACATGGAGCCATCAAGGATGACCCTTTACCAGGTTGCTAATACGTCTAGCAGCTCATTGTGGTACGAGCTTGCATATTCACGAAGCATAGTTTGCTTTGCAAGGGAACTATTCAGGAGATCTATGCAATGTTGGAGAAAATGTCTTGGGAGATGAAGGTAGCAGGATATTTCTCAGATCCAGAGCTTGCATTGAGTTTGTTCATCCAAAACCGATTCGCGACAGTGAGGGTGTTGCCAACAGACCTGATGAAATTTATTTATGAGATTCTCTATTGCTTCCTTACTTGTTTTACGATGTAACTCATGGAAGAGAACCTCATAGAGGCGGGCCTGTTTCATATCAGAATATTCATGAAACACAATTTACTCTGCTATTATATGAGCTTCTTCAGCGTGTCACCAAGCTGGCAGCATAAAGTTTTCTGTTGGAATAATCACGCCTTTCAGGCTATAGCTGAAACGTTTGCACCGTGTGTTAGATGTTGTCCTCAGTCTAATGAAGGAAAAGGTTTATTGGTCATCACGGTAGATTCCTACCCGAGCCAGGAGCATGGTGTAATCAGTTTGTCTCGTGGCCGAGCTTCAAAACATGGGGTTGGTTTGTAGCTGTTTTTCACTGCGTGAATGTGGCGCCAACACGAGCTCGCAGAGCACTTTGGGTTAAAGGCAAGCAACGGCATTGAAACAATCACATGCATATGGAGATGGCGTTTTAAACGAGGCATGTTAAATCTACTCCTTGTAATAGTTTTCTACCTTCTTTCAGTATCTTGAAATGAATTTTCTTTCCTCTTGAATGGCGCCTAGACTAGATGTTTTCATGGTTGTTTATATCACTGCCTAATTGTGTGGTTGTTCCTTTAAATCTTATTCCAATTTCGCTGATTTTGCTTGCAATGTTCCTTCCTCTCTTATAGCTTACTCTATTTCATATTTGTCTAAATGGGTTACTGCAATATTAAGTGATGTAGTCTAGTTCGTAGGGAAGGAAACAGTATTGAGTTTTGTTTGCTTATATGACTTTCTCTTAAAAAGAATTATGTGATGGTAATTATAATTGAAGGTTACTAAATAGAAGGTTAAGCCTACATACCTCTTTTGGTTGAATAAATACGCATTTCCTATTTAGGGCTCTCTTGTTTTGCTTGAGGTACATTAATAGTGACGTTGTGTTCTGAAACTTGTTTAAGCCTGTGGGCATTCCTTCCTTTATGTTTGATTAAAAAAAATGGCATTTGGGGTTTGTTTTAGAACTGTATTTGGTTGACTGTTGTACCTAGTCTAGATGAGGGATAACCTAGCATCTATTTTGACCTCCACGTGTTGAGAGAATTACTATACCTATTTCTTGATGTAAAATCTTGTTTGATTAAAGCAAGGGGAAACATTGTAAGTTTAACTGAATGAAATCTCTACTTTTATTTTATTAAGGGTCGCAAGCAAGCTATCTCTAGCTGGACAGAAACAAAAGTTGTAGGTGAATCCATGGTACTGGACTCGTGAACTCGTTTCCTGTTAGATGACAGCTGATTTCAGTGATAATATCATAGGTGGCTGTTATATTTATCTGTTTGATATTTGCTAAGACTTTCCTCGATAAGCCCACATGGATCGGGTAAAATTTCCCATCTTCTATACCTTTGGCAAGGAGTTTATAGAACTTCTAGCCCTGACCGCACTGCGTAACCTTCCTGATAGTTATGTGCATTGGTTCTTGGTTGTGCTTGTACTCATGGTAAGGTTTTTTTTTTTACCCTGGGGCATCGTTGGTGTTTTGCCCTCTGCGTATCGAATCCCTTTGTTTTCGAATTCGAATACCTTATACTTCAAACTTGGTTACTAAAAGGTCCCATTTTGTGGCCTTGTTAGGGAAATCAATTTTTTTTATTTTAATGTTTATTGACATTGCCTGAATTATATAAAAATTATTAACGACTTTTGGGTTTAGTCTTCCCTTATATTTTGTAGAGAAGTTGATGATTAGGATAGGGTTTGTTGGTAGAATAATGGCCCTTTCTGTGTCCCTTTCGTACGCTTTTGGAAAAGTGGTTTTGTTTTGGTTAACTAGTACTACGTTTTAAGAAATCTGATAAGGAGGTAGTGGTAAACTCCTTGGTTAAAACCAAAACTATAGTTGCGTTCTTTTAAGGGCATCGAACCCATATTACTTTGGAGCCCTGGAAGATTTGGATAACGTCATTTCTGCTTCGCGCCTACGATCATAATTATTACGCTTGTCTTCTCTTGGACCCCTTTAGTTGGATGGAGTAAATTTTAGATTCCTATCACGTAACCCATAGCATTACATGAAGGAGATATCAACACTCTTGACTTTCTTGTTTCCAACCCATGAGGTCTTGCCTTGATTTATGTAATTTTGTTCTTGCTAGTATTTGGACTTTCTCCTTGTTGGATGATTTAGTTTTCTCTCTCATGAGATTAATATTGGAGTTGTGAGTTGTGTTTTAATCCATTTCTGAATTTAGAATATTCTTTTCTTGATATTGTTAATTGTTAGCTTATTATTGCATTGTGTAGCCTTAACATGCTCAGTTCTTGTGAACTGACTTTAGTTAATATTTGTGCAGATGGATTATGCGAGTAGTCTAGAAGAAAAGAGTGTAAAAGTTTCATCTGTACCATTATGAAGTTCCTTGTAAAAAAAATGTCCAATGTGATGTAAATTGTGTAACATTGCTTGTAAAGAGAGTTGATTTGACCTCTTGCCTTGTATTGTTTGGTAATGGTGAAATAAAGTGTCTTGTTTCTGTGTAGTTAAGCTTGAAATTATCCTTGTGAGAAATGGCATTCAATCTTTACATTGATATGAGTATTGTAAAACTTTGATCTTGAGAATAAATTATTAAGTTAAATCTTTCTAAGACTTAGCGACAATATTTTATAAGTAAAGTAAAATGAGTCGGTTAACCCTTAGAGAAGCTAAACAAAAATAATAATTTTATAATCAACAACTAAAAGTAAAGGTGATCTTTTTGAAATCAAATGATTCCATGAGTGATCAAAATGAAAACATCCTTTGTGAAGTAAACATTTATTAATTGATACCCCTAGCTAAACTAGCGAACACTATCCCTTTGGGGTGAACTCTTAAACAAGCTTAAAGGAAACAATGGTTAGTTCTGGAAGATATTAAGTTTTAGTAAGTAGGAAAAGACTTTAAGTGAACTACTCTTCAGTGTATAAAAAAATAAACTCAGTTGGTGAGATGAATTTGTGCGAACCATATATTGATTCCTTCTGAAAACTTAAGTCATGAGCTAAATGGTGTCTTACCAAAATAAATAAACCCTAACCATTTCTTACTGTGGCTTGCCCTAGCTGTGAGTGTGTCATGTGGTTGGACTTCCATGTTGTCTCGTCAAAAAAAGAAAAAAATAAATTGTCCTTGATAAGTGTGAACGTTTCCGTGCTGACCTTGTGGTCTTCCCCGTAACAAATGATTCCAAGTGTTGGTTGTAACCTTGTGACGACATGTTGTGTCGTTTTGAGTCAAAGCAAGTCAAAAAAAAAGTTATCCTGTATTTTACTGTGTTGTTCTTGTGTTGGTAATTTTGGTGCGTTATAGTGGACTCCACCCACAATTTGTTTGTGAAAATGTAAAATGTGACAAAATCCACACTAAAAATGGTGAAAATTCCACTATTTAAAAATTGTATTATAGTGACAATTTGAAATTGTTATAAATCTACAATTGAAAAAAATGTAATAAATTTCACATTTGATTCATAAATTCAAATTTGTGACATAAATCTAAAAAATAATTAATGTTTTAGATCCAAAATTTTAAAATACTAACTATTTCTTACACTTTTACGCAAATCACAAAATTAAATTAAATTTATATATATATATATATAATTTTATATTTTAGAAATGTTAATATAATTAAATCTATGAAAAAACATGAATTATTTTTTCATTTTCTTAAATGAAAATGAAAAATAAATAGAATTATTAAAATTTTATTTTAAAAAACTCTATGGACAAATGTATATTGAATCATAAAAGTGAGTGGATAAAATCAAAAATTGGGAAAAAATTATTTAATCTTTTTGCGTGGACTCAATTACTTATTTTTAACAAAGGTAAATTCTAAATGTGCGGAAAATATACTAATATACTAAGTAAAAAACAAATTTATGTTTTAAAATATCAACCGTGCCTAACCTACCCAGTAACTACATATGTTGTTCTATTCTTTAAAATGCCTCTTTCTTTTACTTCCTACGGGGAAACATCGAGAACAATAACAAGTAGTATTAAAAATTTAGGGGAGTGCAGTCGAAATTTTATAAATAGAAATTTATTGAATTTTAATGCCGAACTAGATTTAATCCTTCCGTCCTTTTCTCTATTTCTTTTTTACTCTGCACTTTGAATATAATCTTAGAAATGGACATTCTACATTAAAGAAACAATGCTTTGCTGTTTCTAACTTAATGGAATAGCTGCAAATCTAAGCGTTCTCACTACTCACAATGAAGCAATGCAACTTCGATTTTACAAGAAAAGTAATGTTGGATGCAAATTTTAAATAAATATTCAGTATAAGCTTTCAATTGATGAAGTAAATGAACAAGAATAAATTAGAGGAAAATCTGGAAACTTGGGGCTGTGCATCCATACAGAAATTCATGAATAGTTAAAGAGCTAATAATTCCAATCTAGCTAAGCAGATAACTCTCCTACAGAGACTCAGACATTCAAAATCACCAAATTCAAATTACATTTATTTCCATCATCGTTTCAAAATGGTTCATGAAATATCATTAAATTGAAAAACATATGGGGGCAAAATGCCCATGTATGTAATCGTGCTCTTACAATTTCACAATTACAGCCGCCAGGAGTCAGAATTGTCGATAGAAGAAATAAGATTCAGTTGTCAAAAATGTGGCAATGAGTTACGAAAGTAAAGAAATGAGACAGTTCGACAATTGTTGGATACTATATAATGGATAACATGGCCATTGAGAGCAGATCTACAAAGCCTTCGTGAGCATTATGATCTAGATCTGCAAAGCCATCGCTGAGAACTATGATTTAGATGTGTAAAAGATACTCTTTCTTTACAACAGTGCAGTAATTTTGATACAACCTGTTTGGTAATCTTCTTTTACAAGAAAAATATGACAAGCTATGAAACTTCTACAAATGAAATCAAATCAACTGGTTAACAAATGACAACTTTTAAATACAAATTCTGAGTGGCGCTAAAACTTAAATCACCCGTACAACCCCAAATAATTGCCGAGTCATCCGCGCTACCCTCCACCAACTCCAGTACACTTTATTAAAACCTATATAACAGGGCCAGTGATCCACGTTTCTCTCAAAGTTTCTAACGAATACAGCCTCTCGGTTTAGCAAACTATTTTGAGTATTATTCGTGTTTTGTGCACTTCCACAAATGTATTGTTTCCAACTGTTAAATTTCCTAATAAATTTGTAATATTGTAGTTCTACATATTTTTGTTTAATATATTAACAGAATGTAAAATCCACATTTTATAGCAATGTATGAGTTTCAAACGTGTATATTGGACAATATTTATCAAATAAAAGCTATTAATTATTATAATTTTACCCTTAAATTTATTATGGAATGTAAATTTTAATATTCAAATTTTACTTAATTAAATTTTATTTATATGAGGTTACACATTTGTAATATTAATAAAACTAGCCATGTAAATTATTAATAAGAACATATGCTAGGAGTTGCATATTATTTATGAGAACAACTTAAAAATTACAAATAATATAATGTGTTCAAATTTTATCATTATAATTTATTAAAAATAAAATAATTTTGTAGATTAGTTAAGTTTATTTTGGATATGGTTTGTCGAAACATGTGTTTTGGGTGTTGTTAAATTGTATTTTAAATTCATTTGAAATGTGGAAAATGGGGATGATCATATGATTTTGTCATAATATAGTGTGAATAATTCACAATTTCATATTCAATAATTATGATATTCTAAAATATCGTTAATATTTGATCAAAGAAAAAAATTATTTTAAATAATGTACAAATCTTTTACAATATCCATTCTTTGTGGATAACCTTGTGGATAAAGGGGGCTATTTATAATAGTGAGCGACTCCTCCCCACCCCCTTTGGATTATTAAAACATGGTTACGGTGGGAGCGGAGCCCCCACCAATATTACTCACAATTAATAAACCTTGTCATGGCTTGTGACCGTGTTTCCTTTTCTCTGTGCAGTCTGCGGGTTTTCACAACCACGACCCTATTAACACTTTTAACATTTGTAATATATATACATGTGTATGTTTTTTTTTTATATATATATATATATATATATATATATATATATATATATATATATATATATATATATATATATATATATATATATATATATATATATATATATATATATATATGGATGTGTATATTCACCTTCGTTATGAAATTTTAACTTGGATATACAAATATACTTTTATAAATTGATACTTACGAAACTTATTTTTGTATATCTATTTTTATAACAAAAGGGGAGAGTATTCTTGATAAACCAAATTAAGGGAATAATTTAGATCCTTTGATGAAATGTAAAATACCCAAATGGGTATTCCTTTAAATCTTTCTTTCAATAAAAATTAAAAATCTACAATCCCTTGGATAGGGTAGGAGAGAAAACAATGAAGATAAAACAAATAATATTGGGGAGATGTGTATAACCATCCCCCAAGCTTTCAACCTCCTCAACCATGGCTTCCTCCTTCCCCATACTTTTCTTTAACATAAAAAGCCAATAAGTGAGAGAGAAATGAGCTAAGGAAAGATATAAAGACCTTCTTAAGGATTTTTAGGGTTTCTTTGAAATCCCCTCATCCAAAGGTCCATATTTTTTTTATCCTAGGGCCAAGATTTTCCCCTACAATAGTTAGGTGAGGTTAGGTGTGGTGATCATTTTATCACATGGGCGCCCCTTTTGAATGAGGCCACTTGTGTGGGGTGCAAGTTAATTTAATTGTTTCTATTTTCTCTAAATTATTTTTAGTAGCTCCTTTTCTCTCAAATGTATAGACTTCATTTATTTTTATTTGATTTGAATTTAATATTTATGTAAATGGAAGAACCTCTAGACCTTGGAATTTAATTAATATTTTATTGTTTGACCTTAGAAACCAATGTAGTAAATTAATGTTGGATTAATCGAATGAAATATTTAAACCCAACCATAGAATTTTATATTTCTTGTGTTTAATATTATTATGTAAATAACCTTGTGAAGACCGGTTATTTACTAATGGTGTAGCTAAATGTTGCATTTATCATTTAAATAAAAAATATTCCATAATTTTTCTATTATAATATTTACTTGGCTTCAGGTTTCGTGCAAAATTTTTTGTGGGAGTCACACTTCCCCTTAAGATATGGAATGAACCTTGCCTTGAAGTCAGTGGGAACAATTTGGGGATTTTTAAAAATTGGATGATGTCATCACCCAACAACTAATACTACTTATGCTTGAATATTAGTGGACTTAGACATCTACCTCAATCTCCCTAATAAAATCAACTTGCAAATTGGAGAAAGATTATAGACACAATAGTTGGACTATGAAAGAATGGATTTCTGTTGTTATAGATGCTTTAAAACTAGTCATTTGATAAAAGATTGTGGTCAATCTAAGCGCAAAAGAGTGGGTAACATGACATGCTGGAAGCATTCTCTTCCTTCTCACGTCACCGTTAATGCCCCTTCTTATCATGTTGATTAGTCTCTTTTTTCTTAAAAGTTCCTCTCAAGGGTTGAAACTACTCTTGTTATTTACAAGTCCCTTCCTCAAGTGTCTCTTCACGTTACGATCACTTTTTCACATGTCCCTTGAGTCACTTCAGATATTTTTAGGGAGACAGAAAAACCCTCTTCCCCTTCTAAGCTATTTTTTATGACACATTTAATAAATTTAAGTTATTCTCCCATGCGGTATTGTACCAGTTGACAAATCATATATGTAAAAATGTACGGTTGTCCAAAACGAAAAAAATAAATTATTCCAAGATACATTCAGCCCCTCCTCATATCTCTCTTAGATCTCATTATTCTTTATTGGGTTGATATTATTTGGTGCAAGGAAACAGTATCTCATTTTTATTTAGTTGGTTTTATGTTTAATCTAGGTGTTAACCTAAATCTTATTCTAGAGTGTTATTCTTTTGTTGCAACTTGGCTACTTGATTCTATTTTTATACTTTCATTCTTCATCAATGTATATTTTCTTTTGGCCTTTTTTTTCTTGGGTAGGATCCTAAACAAAAAATGTGTATCCTTATAAAAAAAATATTAAATAATGACATGTACTAGTTGCTAACTGTTATCTCTTAAAAGTGCACCTTGTAGAGAGATGGCTGCATGTTTTCTAAGCTTGCAAAATTAGTCCATCTCTTTTATAGATACAATGGAAACACCTCAGGTCTGTGGGTATATCTATTTTGAGGTGAGTCTCCGGTATCAAGGCCGGTTCCTTTTTAATGTATCCTAAATTAGTTTTCTAAGGTTAAGGGTAAAAGGTGGTTGTAAAATAACTAAACTGAGGTGATACACCAAATTTATATGAGGTCTTTGACTAAGTATATACACAACTAATACGGAAAGCATTCTTGATACATGAGTCAACAGTTTTCTGTAGATTATTTAAGGTCAAACACTTTGTTGTACTAAGGGAAAATATCACAACAACGCTAATAAGTTAACATCCACATTAAAATTATGCAAAAATTACTGAATTTTCATTTACAAGACTAATAAAAACATACACAAGACTGCAAATAATTGGAAAGGTATAAAATACTTCACACTCATAAGGAAAAAACTAGCAAAAATTGCTTCAGTATGCCTATATCCAAAAATTCCCCCTTTGTGCTTTGCAAAGGCACATAATATATTGCAAAATAATTTTTTACCCTCTTCCTAAAAATAAACTGAGACTTGTACTCGTCCATGCATTCTATTTTTCTCCTTTATTTAATAATAGATAAAGGAAAAAATAGGACATGCAATTACAAAAAGGCATTTAATAGACTTGATTACAATACAGTCAAAATGAAGTTTCTATTTTTAAGAAAATAAGGTGAATAATTTGTTAATAATAAGTTTTCTTGCTAGGCAAGTCTTCTTCTTTGAGCATGGAACTTTGTCTCCTTATCTGTTTTGTCCTCTTTTTAGTGATCATTGCATGTTTGATGGCACTTTATATTATGGAGTTGGACTATTGTCGAACTTTTACAAGTCAAAATGCAATGATAATTTGAACGACGCATGGGTTGGCCCCTTCTGAATAATGAGTCAGCCCTTAGCATTTGGAGGAGATATTTAAACTTTACCCTAACTAGGTTTTCCTATCTTCTCACCACTTATATGCATTTGAACCTTGGTCGGGTTTAGTTATTTGATTGAGAACCATTGATCTCTATCCATGATGAACCTGTATTGTTGATCTTTGACTGGAAGTTAGGGTTTAACCCTATAATTAATTTGGTTGGTGGAATTGACTGTGGTTGTTTGTTTTGATCCTTGGCATTTGATATTCATCCTTTTGATCTCGAGCTATTGATTATTGACCCTTGGTTAGGGTTAGATTAAGACAAAGTTCTTGTGGGTGAGTTAAAACACTTGAACTGATCCATTTTTCCCACATTGCATCTGGTTTACAGGAAAATCCCTGGAAATTTTTTTTGAGCCATTACTAGATTTCTATTGAGCTCGGCTTTACTCTCAGACTGATATTATGAATATATCTTGCCTCTACATTTTTAATTATTCTCTATTGAGTTTGGATGTGTTATTCTTTGGTCTCAAGTGAGTTTTCTGTAACACGGTCGCCACTTTTTAGATTTGAGCTCTCGGTTACTCTTTCTCGAAAGCTCTAAAAGTGTGAAGGCTTCGCACACTTATGTTGTTTCTTGCTCTTTTATGAGTTCTGTTGCAAGTTTTTTTTAGGATTCCACCATTGATGAAGCTTTAAAGCTCAATTACTTGTGAGTTTGGATCCATTCTCGTGATCTCTTGATACCCATTTGGTTTATGTATTATTTATTTTGGCTGCGAGTGCTTTTTAAACATGGCTGAGAATGTTTTGAAGCTTTGAGCTTGGTTTTTGAGGTTTGTTGGTTGTTCATTTTACTTTGAGCTTCTCGCAACTCTTTTGGCATGGGATTCGAACTCAGTTTGCGTTGTTTTGAGTTTCTATTTGGCCTCTCGAAGGAGTTCATGAGCTGAACTTCTTTTAGCTTATGTTTTTACAAGCTTTTGAACTCTTTGTAACCCTTTCAATGTTATTATTTTGGTTGCAACCACTATTGTTTTCGAGTTGATTGTGTAAATGGTGATGAAGTCTAGTAAGTTCTTGATCTTTGAGCATGGTAATAAATTTTTGTTGTCACCTCTACTTTGGAATATTGATATTCATTTCTTCCTTGCATGCTCTGCTTTTGTGGTTTGGCCTTGGTCATCTTCGAGTTGAGAAACCCGTTCTAAAATTTATGATTCTTCCAATTTTTTAGCTTCAAAGACAATAAGTGCTTACTTATTACTCTGAGCTCAATACCCAATAATGGTTTTTCATTTAAAGAAATAATCTTTACTTTTGAAAACATGGGTATTTGTAGGTTTGAGTTTTCGAGAAACTATTTAATTCTTAGGTTAGATAACCTCTTTAAAAGATATGTATAATGGTTTTAATATGCATTCTGGTTCTCATTCTGTAAATTTTACTCTTCTTCTTACAGTCACTTCGTTTGATCTGTGAATAATTTTTGTTCTGAGATCTTGAGTTGTATAATTGATCAATTGTTGTATTGTAAACTTGTTTTCCTTTTCTGTAGCTTAGTTGTAGTCTGAATGAATCTTCTTCTGGGTATTTGTAAAAAAATGAAGAGAAAGCTTCTGTTGAACCAGATCTGTACCTTCTTGTTTATATTGATGGATTTCTTGGTAGTTCTTTTTAAAATAATTGTTGTGTTTTAAACTCTGTAAGCTTTGAAAATATATCGGTTTTGTGCATAATTATAAATTGGGTGACCAACTTTGTAGGCCATAAAACATTTTTGCTTTTTGAAAATTGAAAAACTCTGTTCTGTTTTGAATATTAAAACCTAAAGTAATTGCTAATGTTCTATCATGTTTATTTTCTTAAGGGTTTCAAATGATACAACTGTTCTTTGATTGTTATTTTATTAAAATGGGTTCTATTTGGAAGAAATTCTTGTAACATGTAGTTGCATTTGTATTCTTGGACTCTGAATTTGATTCTATAATTGAATATTGAACTGAAATTATCAACTGCAATAGAAATGTATTTATGATATTTTGTACTTAAGATGCCTTTGTACCTTGTAAGTGGCTTTATAGAAATTACAAGTTGTTCTTAATCCTTTTTTGATACTATTTTCAGGCATAAGCCTTGATTCAGATGTTTTGTTAAGATTTCTGTAACTTGTTTCTTTTACTTAGATGTTTTATTTCCTTGATAGTAATATTTCTGGGATGTTGAAAAATTTAAAATGTTGATTTTTCATGGCGAAGCCTTTGTAAAAATTTTCAAGAATTCCTTTTTCCTTCCAATTCTAGATATAGTAGTTATAATTTCTTGGTTGAGAATACATAAAGTAACACTTTTCTATTGAAGATGATTAGGTAAATAAAAATGAAACCTCATAACTATTTATCTTGATCATGGCGTGTTTTTCTGTTTATCTGTATCACTTACTTGATTTACATAATTCTTTTAAAGCATGTAACAGTTGAAGAAAACATGATGAAAAGTTGTAAATGTCCATTTTACAAGGAGAAGCCCTATCAAAATTTTCCTAAAATATTCTCTTCATTTGGTTTCAGTTGTAACCCTTATTTTCAAGTCAATTTCAGCTTCTTTAAATATGATTTTCTCTCTTAGTTGCAAATTGAAAAGTATACTTCTATTTGACAGTCTCTTTTATGTACTGCAACTTCTTCTATTTGTAGAAAATACTGAATTTGAGTCACCTTATTCCTACTTTCCAGCATGTTCTTAAAATTTGTCTATTTCTTCTTGACTGCAACCTGTACCTGTACACCTAAGAAAATAGTTAGAAAAATACTGAGGATTTTTGGCCTCTTTTGTGTCCATGTTTCTTCTTTTCTTTTCTCTTTCTTCATTTTGAGTGAGTATAACATGTATGCAGTTTGATCTTCATGTAAATTATATCTCCTATCTTTAAGAGATTCTTATGCATGAATTAGGACAGTATAAGAATATGAATTGATCCTTGAGCTTGTAACTGATAATTCATATTTTCTCCTCTTTTTAGGTACAGTGGCTTCTACAATGAAGATGAAGAAAGAACTGTTGTATATATCTTTCCCCCCGAGTAGATATAGACAAGTGGAAGAATCTGGAAATCAAAGAAAATTAGAGTGTCGACACAGAAAAAGTTACGCTTTAGCACACAGAAGTGGCGCATGACACGGAGTGTCAACATAGAAAAATTTGTGCTTTGGCGCACATAAATGGAACATGACACGGAGTGTCGACACAGAAAAATTTGCGCTTTGGCACATAGAAATGGCGCATGACACAGAGTGTCGACACAGAAAAAGTTGCGCTTTGGCACACAAAAATGGCGCATGACACAGAATGTTGACACAGAAAAATTTGTGCTTTGGCGCACAGAAATGGCACATGACACGGAGTGTCGACACAAAAAAAGTTGCACTTTGGCGCACAGAAATGGCGCATGACACGGAGTGTCGACACAGAAAAAGTTGCGCTTTGGCGCACAGAAATGGCACATGACACATAGTGTCGACATAGAAAAAGTTTCGCCTTGGCACATGTAAGAGGATGTCGACACACACATGGATGTGCCAAGGCGCACCTTCAGGAGGCGCAACATTTTGAGCACTGATAGGAAGCAGACCCTGGCGCAGATATTCAGATGGCCATAACTTTTGACTGGGAGCTCAGATTCATGCAAGGTTGAACTTTTTGGAAAGCTTACGAGGTCCTCTGTCCAACTACATTATTTGGGTGAGAAAAAATTCTTTAAAATTCAAAATACAGTTCACCACTTTTGGGTTCACTGGGGTTCTCACCTACCATCATTATGAGATGAGTTAAGTGCATTCTGGAAGTGGTTGGGGTAGATTTCGGATTTCCTCTCTCTTCCCTCTCTCATTCTTCATATAAATTGTAAGGAGGGGCTTCTTTCTAAAGGTCAAACATTCCTTTTTTGCCCCTCCCTTCTTCTCTTTGGCAGGCGAATTTGTGGAGTTTGAACCTCCCATTTGAAACTGTAATGTGACTCTACCTCTTGGCATTTTTTAGTGTATTGTATCAACCTTTGGAGCAAGTAATGCATGTCTGTGGATGATTCTCAACCCTCTCTGTGTTCATTTTCATCCTCCTAGTCTTTCACTGCAAATTTTGTTACCTGTGCATGATCTTGCATCACATTTGAATGGTTTGTGTTTATTGGAAAGATAGGTGTTCTTCATTCCTCGGTGCATCACCTCTTTGTAAATGAGTTGTATATTTATTTTTGTATTTCATCTTTCTGTATGGATTGTATGAGTAATATAACTAAATGTCTTAATCATGAAGGAAGAGCAATAAGAAAACCTGTAACATTTAAATGATTTGTATATTTCTTTTTGTATTTCAACTTTCTATATGGATTGTATGATAAACTAAACAACTCAGTAGTATGATTGAATGCCTTATTCATGAAGGAACACCATTAAGACAACTTGTAACATCTAGTAATGAACTCATATTTCTGAAATTTGCACTTATGTTCACTATTCCAAAACTTAGCATTTCTCCTATTTTGTAATTGAATGTCTTCATCATGAAACAACGTAGCTTTCCTTTAGGGTCTTGTGCTCTTTTGCTGAAGATAGTCATGAAATTACAGACTATGTGATGAGTTATGTTTTGTCACATCACACATAGCTGCAGATTTCATGTAATTATTTCACATTAAATCAACAATAAAAAAATAAGATTAAAAAACCTCCCCTAGCTTAGGTATACTTTACCAATGTTATCCATCGTAAAGAAGTTTTGAGTTGCCCATTTTGGCACAAGTGTAAAATATTGTTGACATTTTTTGTGATCTTGTTAGGGAAAGCTACTTGCTAGCTTATATACCAGTTCCTTGTCTCCTTGTCCGTTGGGAATGGAGTCTAAACATGTTACCAGAATATAGGTTTCCGAAAGGTCTAACCCTTCTAAAATGAACTAAAAATGGGAAAAGATCTGGTAAACCAGATCACGTGCATGAATGCACTTATTTAATTGAAAAACAATACAATGTGCAGAAGCTGCACTTATTGAAGGAAAATCCTACTCTAACAATCACTATAAGATTTTCAATAATAGTCTTTGAGAAATATACCATTCATAAGAATGGCAATTTCCTCTCCATTCAAGCTTCAGAGAAGCTAAAAAGAATTGTGTTCTTTGCTAAGCTGAAATCATGTAAGGACCACTCCAAATTGTATCAAATTTCACGTGTCTTCCTGGATTTGCACGATCAACATCCCACTTTAACACAATATCTCCTTCATTGAAGATATTCTAAATTTGGATTTGTTATCAAAATTCTTCTTCATCTATTTCTGATTCTTTTCCATGTTTAAATGAGCTTGATATCTTAGCTCTTATAACTCCATTAATTCTACATAACAAACCTGTAATGGTTCACTCTCAAGCAACTCCATTTGATGCAGCAAATCTAATGCAGGTAACTCAACTAAAGATTGGAATTCTTAGTTTCTCTTCCATAAACATGCTTGGTATGGTGAATTTCCAACTGATTTCTCTAGGATTCACTCTATTAGTCGAAAAGTGTTGAACTCATCTTCGAATGCAAAACTCTCTGGTTATCTTTGAGTCTTCTCCTATTGATTTTTATAAGATTCTTATTAGTACTTTCAGCTAAGCCATTACCTTATGGATAATAGTTAGATGAAGAATTTAGAGTAAATTCCATGATTGACATAGCCCCATCTATTACCTTTACACTGAGAAATACTAAAGAAATTATCTGATATGATAGTTACTGGAACACCAAATATACAAACCATACCTTCGTAAAAGGATAGTATCAAATTTCATTAGCATCTTTCAAGTCTCTTGCTTCAGTCCATCATGTAAAATAGTCTATGTAGTAGTTAAAATCCACTTATGTGTTCCTTGTGACGAAGGTGGGTTTATCATGCCAATAAATTCAAGACCCCACTACATAAAAGGTTGATCAACTGAAATAGGTTGTAAAGGAAGGAAGCTAAATGTTTTTTTCCAAAAAAGAAAGCACATTTTTACACTTTCTGATCTATTCAAAACAATCCTTGAATATGCTAGGCCAATAGCAACTAGCTTTCATTATTTTTAAAGCTATGGTATGTGCTGAGAAGTGACCTCCTACAGGTCCTTCATGGAATTTTGATAGTAATTTCTAAATTTTATCATAGTCAACACATCGCAGCAAGATTCCATTTATATCTCTTTTGAACAACACACTATCAATAAAGATATAGGGGACAACTTGTAATCTAAAATATCTTCATTTATTATTGTCCATACCTTCTGGATAGGTGCCATGCTTTAGATAGTTAACCAAATCCATCATCCATCTTGATTCCTAAATCTCTTGAGCAAGTTAAGGTTCCTGATTTTCTTGTTGGACCATGATGTCTAATTGCTGATACGCAATTTCAGCATGCCATTTTGAATCTTTAGGTTCTACATCTTGTCGTATTTCCATATCAATAATTAGATGTTCACATAAGCCTTTACCTTGAACTATCTTCAGGAACCTGGATATCAACATCATATTCCATAACCTTCGTTATCTAGCCTGCTCTTTTCTCATTTAATTCTTTATTTAACAAGAAATAGCTTTCACACTTGGATGAGAAACAAGAACATGAATTTTATTGTTCAAAAGCATGTACTTAAAATTCTTTAGTCCTATGACTACTGAAATTACCTGTTTTTCAAGGAATGTGTACCTTGTTTCGTAATCATGCAAGCTCTGTCCCAAAGAAAGCAATAGGCTACTCAATATTTTCATCATTAACCTGAGTTAGTATGGCTGAGATTGTTTCAGCTCCTGCAAGTGCATACATTGTAAAATATTTATCAAAATTTTATTTGCAAGAGTAGGAGCCTGAGAGATAGATGTTTTGATTTATTCAAAACCTTCTCTCCCTTCATTGGTCCAAGAAAAAACTCTTCTCTTTCTTTAACATAGATGTCAACGGTTTAACCAATGCTGCAAAATTTGGAACAAATCTTCTAACAAAGTTGATTTTTCCAAGAAAAACTTTGTAATTCCTTCTTATGATGAGGTAATGATAACTATGATATGGCTTCGATCCTGAAAAGGATCAATTGCTAAACCTTACTTAGAAACAATATGGCCAAGTAATTTACCTTGATGTACTAAAAAGATAGACTTCTTGGGATTCAAAGATATTCCAAACTACCTACATAACTGAAAAGTATTCCTTAAATGCATTAGATGTTCACCAAAATCTTTTGAAAATACAGTAACATTATCTAAATAAACAAGGATGCATTTATTTAACAAGTTGTGAAAATCCATGTCCATTGCACGTTGAAATGTTGCACTAGCATTTGAAAGACCAAAAGGCATTCTTTTGTAAGCATAAGTACCCCACTTGGTGGTGAAAGATGTTTTGTACCTATCTTCTTCTCGGACCAAAATCTTGATTGTATCCACTGTAACCATCTAGAAGAGATAGTCTATCTGAACCTGAAACTGTTCTCAAAATCTGATCCATATTTGGTAGTGGGTAATGATCTTTTAATGAAGCTTTGTTAAGATCTCTGAAATCCACACATAATTTGATTTCTCCATTCTTCTTCCTAACAGGAACAAGATTTTCTACCAAACTTGAATTCTTAACTGGAAAGATAATACCTTATTCAATTAACTTGTATAGCTTTTTCCTCACAAGAGGTTTATTCTGGGATTTACAGACCTTTACATTTCTACCTAACTGGTTTAGAATTTGGCTACAATTCGATAGTATGTTGTGCTAAACTAGGATCAAACCCTTTCAGGTCTTGGTATCTCCAAGTGAAGACATCTTTAAATTCTTTGTAAAGATTAATAAATGATTGTTTTTCTGTTAAGGAACATACCTTTCCAAGAAATAAATTTTTCCCTTCATCAACTGAAATTTCTTCGTAGTTATCAGCATGTGTTGACATCTTGGTTTTATCTTTTCTTAACTGATCATCAGTACTGAAGATGTCCTCTAATGTGACAAGACCTTGAGACAATTTATTTGTCTTTAGTTGAACAATCTGGTCACTGTATAAATGTTGTAGTTTATCCTGATTTACTGCAGTAAAATTCAGACTTCTTGCTACAAAACCTACAGATTTGATCGTCATTTTCAAAAACGTGCCAATTTAAGTCGTTAACAGGTATAGAAGGTCTAATAATTATCTTTATATGAGGCTGAATTTTTTTTGTTCTCTATCTGTTCCAACAACTTCAAAACTAGCACCAACTATGCTGCAAGTCTATATGCATGCTTATTTTTAGTTCTACGAATGGACTGAATATTAATAGCTTCAAAATATTCCATTAAATCTGAAACTCTATGTCTTCAAGACTTCATTAATAGATTCTTAAAAAAATTAAAGCTCTTACTTGATTAATAACCAACTCAGAATCACCAAAGATTTGTAATGTGTTGATACCTCTTTTTCTAGCCCAAAGTAAGCCATGAATTAATGCTTCGTATTCAGCTACATTGCAAGTGTATGAAAATTGGAGACTCAAAGCTAAGAAATACCTTTTCATTTGTTGGGGAAGTGAGCATCAAACCTTCTCCCTGTCCTTTTTTGTTCTTAGTTCCATCAAAATGAAGCTTCCAAATCCCTTCTGCTGAATTTTCTGTTTTGGACAGCAAGGGAAGTGGTGTATTTTCTTCATGCATACAATACACACCAAACAAATGTTCTTCAACTTCCTTAAAAGGATCATGGGCATGTTCTTCAACTATATTTTCATCCATAAACATGTTAGAAACACCATCTAAAGCTGAAACCTGAGCTACATCATCAAAATTAGATTGATCTAAGGTGAACTAATTAGCCACTTCATTTAGAGAATGAGGCTTAATGTGAAATCTGGCCAATGGTTCTGAATTGATAGTAACCATGGTGCCATAACGTGTAGTGAAAAATAGAAAAGATCGATCTGAAGAGAGATAACCTCCTATCTTTGTTGTGAAGTCTCTACATAAGCATAAGGCAAAGTATGGAGGTAAATCTACAACAGTAACATCTTGTAGAATAGAAAATTTGGGTAAGCATGTAATGTTACCTCCATATTTTTTATCACACCAACTATATTAGTTGTAGTTCCATCAAGTTGTAAAACACTCTTTTCTATAGGCTCCTACTGCAGGCCCAATTTTTTTGCAATTGCTTTTGGCATAATTATGCTACTTGCACTGTTGTCCACCATGCAGTTATGAACTAGATGTTCCCTAATAATTAGTGATAGATAAAATGGTGGTGGATTCTTTATATCATGAGAATTTAAGACTTTCTAAACCATCCATTTAACCTCTTTCATGTAGTCTTGTTCAAACATTCCAAGGACCATGTCTACTTTTTGAACTTCCTTTTCTACTATTTTGGAAGAAATCTGCAGCTTAGCTAGTTCATGAGAAAGTAAATCTTTCTTATCTTGGAATACTTAGGGCATTACCCACATTGAGATGTTAACATTATGCTTTTTCATTACATCAACAATGTTAAAAGAAGCAACAGTTTTAGAGACTGATTTAACTACTTTAAGCATAGGCCTTAGCAAAAATTGATTCTTCTTCTACAGTACCTTTAGATATCTGAGGTATAAAAAATCTTCTTGGATCAGGCTGTACCTATTTTTGCTGATCTTTACCAGCTGGAAACACTTGTTATTTTTTGTGGGATAACAGCATGACTATTAGCTAGTTTTGGGGTTATAGATGTTGTATTATCAGTAACAGTGGGAAGAACAAGCCTATTTTTTTGTTTTTTACTTTCAGCAGCCTTTTCTTGAGCTCTAGATAGTAACTGTAATGAAATCATCCTTATTAAAACTGACTAAATTATATTAGCATGCTTTCTGAACATGAGTTTCTTGCTGCCCACTCTCCATTTGAGGCATGAAGAATGCTTCAAATTGAGGTTGTGCAATAAGATTTAGATTCAAAAAAGTATTTTGGAAATTTGCAGTTGAATGAGGCTAATTGCAAGGTTGGCACCACTCTTCTGTAGTCATGTTAACTGGAGCTAGAGCGTTAGATGAACTAGGATCCTTTGGGTCAAATTGCCTTTGTTGGTAAGGCTGCCTATAATTTTTTATTATGTTGGTGAGGCTGCCTATTTTAGCTGATTTTGCTGATTTTTCCTTGATAAGGAGCCTCATAAGGTCTACTAGGTAATGCAAGCCTATTCTCAATTAAAGTCAACTTATTTCCCATACTTTGCAAAGCTTTAAACATGTCATTTGATGGAAATGCAACAATAGGTTCTATGATTGTAATAGGTTGTGGGATATGGGCTAAATCTACCAAAAAAGTCATTGAAGGTCTTGGTGCTAATTTTCCATCTTGAATAAGACTATTTTCAGCTCGGATGGCATTATCATAGGCTGATTGGGAACGTCTCTCCTCCGATAGACTAAATCATAGTTGAAATATCACTGTTTAGTGCCCTAAGATAATAAAGAAAAGTGTGATCATCTTGCCCCTTGACACTTGCTGGAATTCTTTCCCAAGTTTTGGGAAAACAGATGTTGAAACTTGACATAAATTCATTGGGAGCTCTTTTAATGGTAGACAGTTGTTCTATAAGAGATAAATGATCTGAATTGTCTTGAAATTGTTTCAGCAATTTATCACCTAAGTCATCCTAAATTCTTATGCATCCAATCTCTAGATTTCTATAACATTGCAAGGCTTGTCCTTTAAGAGATGCAACTAAAAGTCTCAAAGCTACATTCTCATGAGTAATATTATGAACTGCACATAAGGCTGTGACATCTTTAATGTGCTATGTAGGTGTCACCTGATTTTCACTCAGTGAACGATGGCAAATTTTTCATGGAAGCATTAGGGATGTCATGGTAAACTGGGATTACTAATGGGTCTGCCATTAGTAAAGGTCACAAAATTCCTTTGGTGGTTGAATAGCCATTAGAAAAATTGGGATGTTAATAGAGAAATTGATTCATGGTGAAGGAATGTTAGGAGGAGGGTTATCAAAACCAGGTCTATTATAAGGTAAAGTATTACCAACTCTTCTCCTTCTAGCAGAATTCAAAGGTAAAGAAATAAACTCAGAAGGAATTCCTGTTACTGATGATCTTGTAGTCACTTTAGGCTTGGAACATGTTGCAATACTGGTTTGAAATCAGCTTTATAGGAGTCTCCAAAAGATTATAAAATCTTTAGAATAAATTTCTGCAGCTTGCTCCCGAAACTAACTTTTATTTAGATATAAATCTGTTGTAGATCTGATGTAGAATTTGTAACTTACATACAGATATGATTCGTTGTTCCACTGGGCATGCAAAAAACTATTATCTCTCGAAAGTGCACCTTGTAGAGAGATGGTTACTGCATGTTTTATAAGCTTGCAAAATTGGTGATCTCTCTTTCGTAGATACAATGGAAACACCTCAGGTCTTGAGGGTATACCTATTTTGAGGTGAGTCTCTGGTATAAAGGCTGGTTCCTTTTTGATGTATCCTAAACTGGTTTTCTGGGATTTAAGGGTAAAAGATGGACTGTAAAATAAATAAACTGAGGTGATACACCAAATTTATATGAGGGCTTTGACTGAGTATATGCACAATTGATACGGGAAGGATTCTCGATGCACGAGCCAACAATTTTTTGTAGAATATTTAAGGGAAAAAAACTTTGTTATACTGAGGGAAAATATCACAACAACACTAATAAGTTAACATGCACATCAAAATTATGCAGAAAGTATTGAATTTGCTGCAGGGTAAGATGATTGGTCAGGGAATTTGAATTGACAAGACTAATAGAAATATACACAAGACAACAAATAATTGGAAAGGCAGAAAATACTTCACACTCAGAAGGAAAAGATGGCAAAAATTGCTTCAGTACTCCTATATCCAAAAGTACCCCCACGTGCTTTACAAAGGCACACAATATATAGCAAAATATAAATATTATACCCCTCTTCCTAAAAATAGCCTAAGGCTTGTACTCACCCATGCATTCTATTTTTATCCTTTATTTAATAATAGATAAAGGAAAAAATAGAACATGCAATTACAAATAGGCATTAATAGCCTTGATTACAATATAATCAAATTGAAGTTGATTGTTTATTTTTAAGAAAAATAAGCTGAATAATTTGCTAATAATAAGTTTTCTTTCTAGGAAAGTCTCATTCCTTGAGCATGCAACTTTGTCTCCTTCTCTGTTTTCATGTCCTCTTGTGAAGTGATCATGCAAAAAATCAACTCTCTATTTGTGAGTAAAATATTTGCAATACTTTTACATATTTGACAAAATCCAAATGATCAACAGTGGGGACCACTTGTCTATGTGCACATGCTCTAATGTTGACATCCCTTTGGCTTTTAATGGTCACAAGGGTGATATTCTAAATCATCTTAGCTCCTTCAATTAGGGACCACCTTTGCACTTCACCATGGTTTGGACACCTTTGTGGACTTAGCAAACATAAAAGGGTTCCATTTTTACATTGCACATGTCACTGATAGTCTCACCATTATTTTTGACTAAATACACACATAATATATACTTGTCTGTGAGTTACATTGGATAATTTATAGTTTTGCAGATTCACCTTTTCGGTGATCATTGACATGGTATGATGGCACTTTATATTATGGAGCTTGGATCCTATAGTCTTTGATCTTTTACAAGTCAAAATGCAATGATAATTTGAAAGATTTATTGGGCTGACCCTTGGTTAGGGTTAGAGTCGACCCTTGTTATTTGGGTGATATTAAAACACCCTAACTAGGGTCCATTCCTATCCCACTTTGCATCTGTATATGCGGGCGAAGCCTTGGTCAGGTTTTTCTTTGATTGAGAACTTGATCTCTGTCCATGATTGACCTGTACCGTTGATCTTTGATATGAGTTAGGGTTTACCCTATTCAATTTGGTTAGTGGAATTGACCGTGGTTGTTTGTTTTGATCTTGGAGATTGATCCTGTAACATTGATCTTTGTCCTTCTGATCTCACCATTTGGATTATTGATCTCTCGGTTAGGGTTTCTTTGAAGCTCTAAAGTTATGAAGGGTGAGTTAAAACACTTGTCATCCATTTTTCCCACTCTTTTCTGAGTTCTGCTGCAAGTTATTTTTTTGAGATTTCGACGCCATTGTTGGATTTCTAAGAGCTTGATTTACTCTCATACTGGTATTATGAATCCATTTATTTCCTCTACATTTGTGGTTATTCTCATTTGGTTTCTGTGTTATTTCTTTTGGCTATGAGTGAGTTTTTAAACATGGCTGCCAATGTTTTGAAGCTTCGAGCTTGGTTTTGGAGGTTTTTTGGCTATTTTCGTTTTACTTCAAGATTCTTACAACTCTTTTGGTATGGGATTCAAACTTGGTTTGTCGTTGTTTTGAGTTTTATTTGGACTCTCAAAGGAGTTCATGAGCTCGAATTCTTTTAGCTTCTGCTGTTGTGAGCTTTCAAAGTCTCTGTAACCCTTTCTGTGTTATTCTTTTGGTTTTAGCCATTGTTGTTTTCAATTTGACTGTGCAAATGGTGTTGAAGTATGGTAATTTCTTGATCTCTGAGCATGGTAATCGATTTTTGTTGTCACCTCTACTTTGGAATATTGATATTCATTTCTTCCTTGCATGCTCTAGTTTTGTGGCTCGGCCTTAATCGTCTTCAAGTTGAGAAACCCATTCTGAACTTGATGATTCTTCGAGTTTTTTAGCTTCAAAGCTAGTAAGTGCTTACTTATTACTCTGAGCTCGATACCCAATAATGCAGTTTCAATTAAAGCAAGAATCTGTGCTTTTCAAAACATGGTTATTTGTAGGTTCGAGTTTTCGAGAAACTCTTTAATTCTCAGGGTAGATAACCTCTGTAAAATTTTCAAGATAATGGTTTCAATATGCATTCTGATTCTCATTATTTAAATTTCATTCTTATTCTCACACTCACTTCGTTTGATATGTGAACAATTTCTATTATGATATCTTGAGTTGTATAGCTTATCAACTATTGTATTCTAAACTTGTTGTCCTTTTCTGTAGCTTGGTTGTAGTCTGAATGAATCTTCTTCTGGGTATTTATAAATAATGAAGAGATAGCTTCTATTGAAGCGGATATTTACCTTCTTGTTTATATTGATGGATTTCTTGATAGTTCCTTTTAAAATACTTGTTGCATTTTGAACTCTGTAAGCTCTTAAAATATATCAGTTTTGTGCATAATTGTAAACTGGGTGACCAAATTTGTAGGCCATAAAACATTTGTGCTTTCTGAAAATTGAAAACTCCCCTTCTGTTTTGAATATTCAAACCTGAAGTAATTGGTGATGTTGTATCATGTTTATTTGCTTGAGGGTTTCAAATGATATAGCTGTACTTTGATTCTTATTTTGTCAAAATGGATTTTGTTTGGAAGACATTCTTGTAACCTATAGCTACATTTGTATTCTTGGACTCTGAAGTTGATTCTGTAATTGAATATTGAACTGAAATTATCAACTGCAATAGAAATGTATTTATGATATTTTGTACTTAAGATGCCTTTGTACCTTCTAAGTGGCTTTCTAGAAATTACAAGCAGTTCTTCATCTATTTTTGATACTATTTTCTATCATAATCCTTGATTCAGATGCTTTGTTAAAATCTTTGTAACTTTTTTCTTTTATGTAGATGTTTTATTTTCTTGATAGTAATATTTCTAGCCCTGTTGAATGGCGAAGCCCTTTTTTCCATAATTCTTTCTTCCTTCTATTTCCAGCTATAGTAGTTGTATTTTCCTGGTTTAGAATACAAAAAGCAACACTTTTCTTATCGAAGTTTATTAGGTAAATAAAACTAAAACATCATAAATATTTATCTTGATCATGTGCTGCTTTTCTACTATTTTATGTATCACTTACTTGATATACATAATTCTTTTAAATCATGTAACAGTTTAAAACAACATGATGCAAACTTATAAATGTCTATTTTACATGGCGAAGCCCTATCAAAATTTTCCTAGAATCTTCTCTTCGTTCTGTTTCAGCTGTAACCGTTATTTTCCAGTTAACTTTAACTTCTTGAAATCTTATTTTCTCTCTTAGTTGCAAACTAAAAAGTATACTTCTATTTTCCAGTCTCTTTTCTGTATTGTAACTTCTTCTATTTGCAGAAAATACTAAATTTGAGTCACCTTATTCCTTCTTTCCAGCATGTTCTTAAAATTTTTCTATTTCTTCTTGACTACAACCTATACCTGCACACTTAAGAAAATAGTTAGAAAAATACTTAGGCTTTTTGGCCTCTCTTGTGTCCATGTTTCTTATTTTCTTTTCTCTTTCTTCTTTCTGAGTGAGTATAACAAGTATGCATTTTGATCTTCAAGTAAATTATATTTCATTATCTTTAAGATATTCTTATGCATGAATTAGGACATTATATGAATATGAATTAATCCCTAAGCTCGTAACTGACAGTTCATCTTTTCTCCTCTTTTTAGGTACAATGGCTTCTACAACGAAGATGAAGAAAGAACAAAATATGGAAATGGAGATGCTTCAACTAAAGAAAGAGACCCCCAAGGAAATGACATGTTAACTCATACTCCATTACTTTCTCTTTCATGCATGTGTACCTCTTATTTCAATAGTTGTACTTTAATTTTTAGTTACATCCCACGACTTGCGTGGGAAACTTTTGAAAATTCCTTATGAATAAAACATTGAATTTTGAAAATGAGTTGTATATTTCTTTTTGTACTTCATCTTTCTATATGGATTGTATGATGAACTAAACAACTCAGTAATAAAATTGAATGTCTTAATCATGAAGGAAGAACATTAAGAAAACCTGTAACATCCAGTAATGAACTCTGATTTTTGCAATCTACACTTATGTTCGTTGCTCCAAAACTTAGGATTTAACCTATTCAATGATTGAATGTCTTCATTAAGAAAACACAACTGTCCTTTAGGGCCTTGTGTTCTTTTTCTGAAGATAGTCATCAAATTGCAGACTATGTGATCTGTTACGTTTTTTAATAACACAAATAGCTATAGATTTCATGTACTTATTTAACTAAATTAGTAGTAACAACATAATCTAAAAAAACCTCTCATAACTTCGGTATACTTTATAGATGCTATCCATCATAACAATGTTTTGAGTTTCTCATTTTTTGCACAAGTGTAAAAAATTGCCAACACTAACTTTATTAGGTTTGAAAACCTATATTAGGATCAATATCTGTTAGAGATTAAGAACCAATTATTAAAGTCTTGTATTACCTTAATTTCTCATATATAGTAAAATAAAATAAAATTATAAGTTTTCATGTTGTACTTCAAATTTTTTTTTAAAATATTTAGCAAACTTACATAGCATTTCATTATCATCATTTCTTAACGTTCTAATTTGGATTTATTAATTCATTACAATATTTTGAAATAAAGGTCCAAAAAAAATTTGAGTATAAATTATATAATTAGTATTTGTATGTAAATTTATGTAAACTTTAATAGAAATAACCTAATTACATCAACCATGAGAGATGATTTAAAGACATCCTAACATCACCTTACAAGTAATATGATAGTATTCATCGTGACCAAATGGATATACTAATTCAATCCTGTATTAATAATAGTCTAGCATCAACCTAGTGACAAATTAAATGTGAAACATTTGTAAAACAAAATTATTCAAATTAAGTAATCCTTCCCTTCATCATGTTCATGTAAGAGAAAATTAGAAACCCATCCTTAATCATTCCAAATATTGCACTAGCATCACAATCATCGATATATATTAGGCTAGTTTCATGTTTAAAAAGGTTTTGTCAGATATTTTTTGACATTTTTTGCACCCCATGCGAAAAAGGTCAAATCGAAACTTTGAAGTTTCTCATATTGGTCAGTTTACGAGTTTGGCTATGTTTGGGTCAACCACCTCAGATTAAGATACATATTTTAATTGTTTCATTTTGGACAGTCTTGGAAGTCACATTTGGATCAAAACTACAACTTGGGTATATTTTCATAACGCCACGCCTCATAGATTCAGCTATTCCATTTTTTTACCCTCGTTAGAACTATGCAACAACCGTAAATGACCATCACAAAGCCCTGAAGAAGGAAGAAATGAAAGCATGTACCAGACATGATGTTCTTAAACTGCAAACTAGTTGGCAGGTTTGAAGGACAAGGTACATTTTTACAAGTAGTTTGTATTTTAAATGAGGGTCAATAAGGTACACTTGATTTTAATTTATTTATATGATTAAGTGAATTATTGAAGTTTTTTGAGTTGTATAAGTTCATTTACTATCCATACAAATGGAGAAAAGTACAGAAAGAAAAGACATACATCTCATTACACAAAAATGTTTTCATTTATTCATGAGGAATAATTGTGCATATTTTTCTCACACAAGCCGTGAGAAATAACTGAAGAAAAGGAATTCATATACTTATGAAATATAATATGTAAGTAGGTAAAGGAAACCCGTCATTGCCTTGAGGAGGTGTTATTTAGTTTTTTAATTGTTGCTCCAGTTGTCCTCCGTAAACTGTATCACCTAGGGAAAAGAACGGAAAATGGGTGTAAATGTTGAGCTCTGGGTTTGATTTAACTCATTATATTTGAAAATTCAGAAATACATGCATTCAAAAGTGCAATTAACATATGAAGTAAGTACAATTTATTGAATTTGTAGGTACATTGCTTGATAAATTAATCAAGATTACAGTCATATTGATACAAGTTGAAAGGCTATCATAGCAAGGATAGAGTACAGGTGGCAACTTACTGAACATAATTTTTTAATGTCAATAGATGAACTCCAATTTAAGATTTCAAGAGAAAGTACAACTTTTCACAAATGTAATTATGGTGGCACTCCATTTTCATGTAAATATGATCCTATAGTACAAAAGATAATTCATAAGCAGTAGAAATTATGAAGTGTTTCAAGTGATCTCAGATTGCAAGACCATGATCAAAATATAAATCATCCCAACAAGTGATAGTAGCTAAAGAGAAGAAGTTCGAAGTTCTTTTAGTTACAATATTTTATAGAATGCCATCAATGCTATCATATCAGTTATTGCAGATATATACATCATTAGAATTTCCATTTCATACAAAATCAGCAAGTGAGATTATAGGTGTCTTATGCCATACTATCTTGATACACATGAAAGAAAGATTAGAAGATACAAATTTTCTACAAGATGAATACATGGTTACAGAACTCATAATAGCACTTATGATTCCAACTTAAGGGGTTCATATCTAGAAGTTTGCATGATTTACAAAATCCAAATGAAGCTATGAATGTATTTCAGAATGGCTAACCCTCAATTTTCAATGAACCAGATCTTAGCCATACATTCAAATTATAGGTCAGCAACAAGAATACAGAAGCTGTTAAGGTCAACTGAGAAAATAAGACTCCTAGAATAGGACAAAACCTCATATACAAACTAAGGATGACTTAGAACTCAATGGCTAGCAATGCACAAATTTCCATGAATGAATCTTAATTTCAGAATTTTAGGAATATTCCTTTCAGAGAGGTTGCAAAATAGGAAGCTTGACAAGTGATATGACCAACATGTTGTTATTTTCAGAATGGTAAAAGAAAGAATCATTGCACAGTCAAGGTATTTAATTGAATATTTCATCACCTAAAAGGTGAGCATTCAACCAATGTGTATCATTATAGCTCATAATATATCAGAAGGGTAGAAAAAATGATATACAATTACAGCTCATTGAATCATTACTTTTCACAAGAATCATCTGTTTCATTGAAATTTTTGTTACACAATTACAAGAAATGGACTGAAATTACTAGCTAGAGGAAGTGATATAGGTCCATCACCCAATAAAGAGTTCTAAGTAAGTTGTTCTCAGTTAAATTTTTTTATCAAAACCAGGATAACTAACTCAAAGGAGTAGAAGCAGATCATAGGTTATAGTTAATATAACTTGCAAGAAGAGTACAATAATCTTCATAAAAAGTTCATATGGGAATATCACCATACTATAACTCATACAGTGAATCATATAAATTAAGCACACAAACCATACAAATACCCCGATGCATAAAAAGTGATACATTTGGAATTTTTGAAGATGGTTTCCAGATTCATCACTCTCAATTATATTAGTCCAGAGTTCACAAGAGTATGCATAAATGGAATGTTGTTGGAGATTTAGTTTTTCCTAATTTATATGCCAAATTATGAGCTTGCATTACAACTTGCTACATGTTTCCACCAATAACATAGGTTTGAGGATGAGTTCTGAGGAATAACTGGTATACAATATTATTTGTAAGTATTAGATAAGTTGGGTTCAACTTGTGAAAATATTTGAAATCCTCAAGTGCCAAAAGAAATGGATAAACAAACTCGACTGCTTCACTATATATGAACACAAGGAAATAGTGAAAATTACAATACAAATTAGGTTTTCAATCATGCAAAGTCAGAATGAAGCATGGTCATCAAAAAACATAAATAATAGAGCCAAATTATGGCCAAATCATCTAAGATCACCCAGAAGATTGGTAGAATTTCAAGGCTTTCACTCATGGCAAGAGAAGCATAGCTTTTAAGTCCAAGTGGCCTTTGAGCAAATCCAATCCATACTCAAACCCTTGAATAAATTTTCTAAGACTTAGCACTCATCCATAAAAGTAGGATTTTTAAATTTTGGCTCAGAAAACATAAATAACATCCATATAAATCTAGATGAGCTCAGAAACAGAGTTATTCTAGCACTTATAAAGAAATATACTCACCTTCATGCCAAAAAATATATGAATTATGAGAGATCACAACGCAAAATAGAATATACAAAGAAATATAACATGCATCAAGAAGTATAGTAAAAAGGAAATTTCCATGACAGTGTGCATATCTGAACTAAAGGGTGTGAAACCGTAAATGGGTGTTGAAAAATTAGAGAAAATAAGGCCAAATCCACATTCCAAATAGTAAAGCATGCATTAAAAACAAATTACGGAGCCCACATTTCAGTGAATGAGTCCTACCAGTCAAAAAACACCATGAACCCAGATTGATCGAGAAACTCAAAAATTCTCACATCAGAAAAATTGGCATCGTGATCAAAACAATGACCAGTCTAGAGATGTCCAAGAGAATAGAATTAATGGCCTTTCATAGATCATCCTCAGAAGGAATCCCAAAGGAAATGCTTCCCATAATGGGAAAAACGAGCTAGCAAAGTGAAGATTTACTTTTCAGGAAAGCTTGGGTAACCCATAAAAATATGGGTTGAGAAAATTTGTAAGCCTGGAATGAGCTTCAAATGAATCAAAACAACATGGTGCCAAACATATCTTATGGTCACAAAAATACATACCACCAACTTCGAGATGAGTGCACCAAATGGAAACTCATGCAAAAGAGCAAAGTTCTACCAGATGCATAAAAGAATCTTACCAGTTTTAAGTTCAGAGAATTTGAATCATTGATCTCCAATGTTTAAGAAACATTTGATCAAGCAAAGAACTGCATGGAAATTACATAGTGAATAAAATGGAACTTACAAACCTCATCCTTGTAAATTTGATCTCATAGAAAATACAACTCATAAATGGTGTCCACCTTCACAGTATGAGTAATGGAAAGGATTCCCAGATGGGGTATAAAAATGGAGCTGATATGAATACTCCATTCACTTCAAAATCACAGGCTTAAAATACATGAGAAATTATGGGATCACCCCCAATTTTAAGAAATTTCTAACAAGCAAGCTCACATTTCCACAACGATGGATCATGTTTTACCAACCACAACAGGTGGCCGATGTGCCCTAATATGAAGATAGCAGAGAGCTTCAAAATAGTACATAAATGCTCATGGTGGCAATCATTTCTCAGCTCTTGAACAAAGAGGCTCTCAAATGAGCAATATCTCAAAGATGTAATACAAAAGCAAACATTAATGGTGGCTAAGCAAAAATTCAATAGGGCTTCGCTATCACTCAAGGAGTTTGAACTTAACATAATGAACAAAATGGTTAGGGTTTGAAACTTTTCTCCCTTAACTCATTAGCGAGTTTCAACTCAACTTAACCGAGAGATCAAAATAATACCAAGTGTCACAAGCATCAGAAAACCCTAATTGTAACCAGATGGGGTTAAGTTTCCACCGAAGAGCCACCATAAAAAGCTCAAGTGGTATGGTCCATCATGGAGAAAGGGTTATTTACACTCAACTAATGACCTTATGTCTAATGCCATGACTATAGTTATATCTGACCTTAATAAAGTGCAAAATCGAAGTATATGCATTTCTCAAGCTTAGTCCACACCAATAGATTTTCCAGAGGTCCAAGGAACTTGGTCCATACCCCATAATCAAATGCCGACAATAGTCAATTACTAGAAGGTGAACAATTCCAAACAAATATACAATACATTATATTCCAAATGGTGCATGTCAATGACCAAATATTTCATGCTTTTGAAATCAAGTATATATACCAAAGGTAAATAATCAATTGATTATTATTCGAATTATCATATGTGATTTCACACAGTCAAATGAAGGGCCACTGACCATGGGGTAGATAAGGGTGTCCAAGAAACAATGAGTATGAAGGACTTATGATTATCTTAATCTTTCCAATAGTCTCATACCATGAGGAGTTGAAATGGGAAGAAAAGATGCATTACTTGGCGTGTAACACATGTGTGTCAACTCCATAGGTACCAGGATAGAGCTATTTTGCTAAGTATTTGGGATTAAACAGCATTAACTTTCATTTGCATAGGAGTCAATTTTACATACGACCACAAGAAGATAGAGGAGATGTCAACATCAAAACTTGCAGGTGGTCCCTTAGGACATGGTTGAATTATTTTTGCTACAAGTAATGCAAATAAAAGAATTATTTTGTTCACACAGAGATGTTTTTTTTTTGCATGTGCACCGAAGGGGCATTATTAAGGTGCTAATTTATCTAATTGCAAGTGGATCAGGTTGTAGATGTCACATCATTAGCTACAGGATAGAGAAGAAGTTGCATGCGCATATGAGAAGACTTTCTCATCAAGCAAAGATTATTATTAACTAATTTATTCATCCAACCTTGTTAAAATAGAACAGTCAATTACAATAGTTTGACTGAAATGTATTTTTGTAACCAAACCTATTAATGCCTCATTATATTATTATGTTTATTTTTTTCCTTTATTTATTCATGATAAAGGATAAAAATAAGATGCATGGGTGAGTACAATTTTTAGTCTATTTTTAGGAAGGGTGGGATGAATAAACTTGCTATATATTGTGTACAATGGCAAAGCACAAGGGAGTGGACTTTTTTAGCCACATAGGATTGTTGAAGCATATTTTGCCAGTTTTGCCCTTTGAATGAGAATTGATTTATGTCCTTTCCAATTATTTTGCAGTGTTCATGTATACCTTATTATTTCATGTGAATGTCAAATTCCCTGATTAATCATCTTACCTTGCTCCAAATTTAGTTATTTCTACATATTATTAGTGTGCATGTTTATCTTAATAGTATTTTTGTGAATACTCTTGCCGTGGGGAAGGGTCCTCATGAAATTGAAATAGCACATGACCTCCTGAATATTAGCAGTGCTAGTCCCCGGGATGTGCATATGGAGAGCTCTACAAAAAGGTTGGAAGCCTTAGAAGCTGATATGAAGCTGCTGAAGGATGAGGTTAAGAACTTGGCAAAACAGAAAGGAAAGAGGAAGGAGGAGGAGGAGGTGGGTATTGATAACATCCAGATTGAAGATATCTACAAGAAGCTGAACTCCTTAGACTCCCATTTAGGGAAGGCCAAAACTCGTCATGATTACAATATGGCCATTTTTAGTGTGATCGAGGAATTCATTGAGCAGCATGTCAGAAGTGTCTCCAATCTCAGCGGAATTCCTGCAACAGTTTGGGGCAATGATAAGGAAAGCGAAAGGACCATTGATCAGTTGGATAAGACTGAAGCTGCCCACATGACAACTTTGGGAATGTTCAAATCCTGGAAGAACATCAAAACTAGCATTGAAAAAGCTGCCAAGAAGTAGTTGTAGGTGCTTTAGCTGCTCTTATATGTTTTTTTGCTATTTTTTTGCGGTCTCTTTGCTACTTTTTTGCAGAGTTTTTGTTGTTTTGTCTTGATTGAGTAGTTGTTTCTTGGCTACTTTGGGCTTCATTGTCACACTTGGATTCTGATCCTTTTTTTTTTTCTGGTTTTCATTCCTATTCTGGCTCCTAGGCCCTCTTTTGTACACAAGGGTATAGTCCCTTTCAAAAAATTATTTGCCAATAATAAAAAAAAAATAGTATTTTTGTGAATCATTCCCTCAATACTTCAAGTGTTTTTGCCTTAATATTTTTCTGAAAACTATTGGTTTGTGCATCCAAAATCCATTCTCAAATTATTTTTGCATGTACTAAGTCATTTCCCTCAACATGTTTCGTGTATCACCCCAGTTTTCAATTCATTTATAGTCATATTTTTACCCTCAAAATGCCATAAAATTAGTTTAGGATACATCAAAATGGAACCCACCTTGATACCAAAGAATCACCTCAAAATAAGTATACCCACAGACCTGAGGTGTTTCCATTGTATCTATGGAAGAGAGAGTTCCAGACCAGGCTTAGGACACTTGCAGTCATCTCTCTACAGGGTTTACTTTCAAGAGATAACATATTTTGAATACACTTTATGATACATTTAAGAGTAACATTATATGATAATACTTATTAAAAATAACATAAAAAATAACTTAAAAATAGTATGAATAAATATTGTAAAAAAAAGAGGCATAAGGATGGGATAACCACTTGTTGGAAGTATGCCCTACCTTATCTCTTTTTAGTGAATGATAACTTGGAAGGTGATTCTATTCCAATTATTGACTTGTATGAATCAGTTGATTTAGTACCTAAAATAGAAGTAGATGAAAACATGGAGCCAAAAAATCAATTCAAGGAGACTTATCCTCATGAATCACTTGGGGTGATTACCAAGAGTGGATATTCTACCTCTCCATCAAATAATTTGTTTCTTATAATTAATTCCTTATAATTTTTCATTCCATGTTTCCTTGAACGTGATGATGTTAGAAGCAAGGATGAGTGGATGGTTTTCCACAATAGGAAAATAGGTTCTTCTAGAAATCTCTCATCTCCTATAAATATGTCTCTAAAATCTTATTTATCCTAATTCTAGTGGTAATATTTATATATAATTTTCTTATTTTTGAGATGCATGGAAGTTATCTTCCTATTTCTGTGTTTTTTTGTGGTTATGAATGTATCTAAACATTATGGCCTTTGTTGTAATAACGTTGAGTCCCTAAAAAAAATACACCATTTACCAATAACTAAAAAATGCATAAATATTAATTTACTAAAGGATATTATATTTTTGAAATTACTAATATTGTTCAAACAATGTGTGCTTCCCTAACCCTAATTGTTTTCTTCTTGTTTTCGGTAGAGGTAGCAACAATTTTTATATATATGGGGTGTGGGTCTAGATGCATCTATCAATGATGCCAATGTCCGCCTACCGAGAGGTGATAGATATATTGTGGGAAGCGAGGTATTTGGAGCTTCCCCTGTTCCTGTGAATGGTGACAGATTTGGAGCAGATCTAGTGTTGTTTCACCCTTATACTATGCCCCCTTATGGTTATGGTGCGGTTCCGACTAGAGGTTCGGTCAATGGTAGTTTGGAGGTCGGTTTGGTGGTTGGTTAGCTAAGTGGATATGTGAATGGTGGGAAAGAGGTTACTGCCCTTCTCACCATGCTTTAAGTTCCTTTGTAAAGGGAAATATTTCTTTGAAGGAGGATATGCAAAGGAATTTGGAACCAAATCCTCTTGCTTCTATGAATAAAAATAGGGGAACATGGTTTATAACGGCACTTCCTCTACTAGACAAACTAAAAATCCTTTGGCTTATGCAAAATCTACCCAGTGAGTTTTCTTTGGTGAAGAGGTGGTCCAATCTGAAGATTTTTTCAAGTAGAATGGTTTGATATGTAGATTCAACAACTTCTACCCAGGCCTTCCTATACTTCGTGATTAGATATCAAGGTATTGGGCTCCGCTCATGGAAGGTAGGTTGGATATCTACAGTGCCCCTCAAGTTCTCACTCCCTGAATTAATAATCAATTTGGTGATTAGTTCATGACTGGAGAAACTTAAGGGGATAGTACCATGAATTTATTTAAATTAAATCAAAGTGACTTGGTTGTTTCCCTTGGTGACATCTTTCCCTTGGTGGTAAGCTACAAAAGACTCAAAAAACTAGTTTACCACAAATACCCTCACCACTTTGTTTTGAGATAGTATGGTGGATATTAGTAATCTAAGGATATTCGAAATAAATTAGGATAATTCTTATATTGGTCAATTTCTCAAATACTTGCATATTATATTGTCGTCATTATTTCGAACAAACTAGCCAGACTTGAGAGGTTTAGTGTGAGACCCAATTTTTGTATTCTCGTTACCATTACTTCTTAATCATCATTGTTGTGATGAATGTTATTGAGATGGTCATATTATGATGTTATAGATTAATGGATCTTGTTTTTATATGATATGTAATAATGGTTGTGATTTTGAGTCACATATTACTGACATTTGGATCGTACTTTGATGTACCATTGGTCGAATAGATATGGCTAAATTTTATTGATATTTTATAGCCATGTTTTCATCATGATTTATATGGATATTTATCATGTCGATCGTATTTGAGGTTTTCCTTGAGTGTGCAGGAATTTCTAGGTAGCACCACTTGGCGAACGTGAGACTCAATTGTAGCACTATAAAGGATGTCAAATTGTCTTTCCTTTGACATTTTCGCACTTTGGTGCACTTTGGGTCATTTATTGAAATTTAGAGTTTTTTTTTAGTCTCACATTTATTTTATTGCTAACCATTTTAACCTTGAGCACCTTGGTGAGATTGGTTTTACCTAATCACTCACCTAATTGGGTTTGATTGTTCTAAATTGGTATTTGAGGGTAAGTAGGGTTAAATGGGTATGTTAATAATGGTAACCTTATTTTGGTAATCTTTCGGAGTTGTTAATCATTTGGATGGGGACCATTTTCCACCTTGGATATCCTACTTATTCTTCTAAACTTGAAATTTCCCAAAAAGGGCATTTTTAGAGGGTTGTATGGAAAAGGGAAGTTCTCCCTTACACTAAAAAAATGTCCTTAGGACCTAACCTAGGGGTGGGGGAAGATTTTTGGAAACCCAAAAAGCATATTTTCCACTTGACCTTTCTATTGTCACTATCCTAATCTTGTATTTTTTTTACTGGGTGGATTGGGATTTTGGATGTTGATTTTAGAGGCTAATTCAATTTTTGTCCCCCTTGTTAATTTATTTCTTTGGGGAGTGTGGAAAAGGACTAGGTTGACATAGACGATTGCTTATTTGGAAGGATGACACATGTCACCCTCCCATGGGTTTGAGGGTTGGAGAGATTTTCCTATTTCTTGGGGAAATTTTATTGTTTGGGGGATTTTTGGGTGGGGAATTTTGGTGGAGAGCTTGGGAGCTTGAGGAGGAGAAAATTGTAGGAGCTTGAGGAGTTAAGCATGCGAGTTGAAGTAGGTCTCACTCCTTCATGTTTATTTTTTAAATAACTTGTTGAATGTGAATGTGTATGTTATTATTATGGGTTTTTTTTGTTGGGTTTGGTTTTGGGTTCCTTGAACTTATTTTGGGTACTTATTTTGGGTTTTTATCTTGGGTTGCCAATTTCATTTTGGTTTAATTTTCTTCTCCGCTCTATTTGGGAAGTGTTTTGTGGAGTAGGACTTTGTTTGGGAATAGACCCTCATCTTCATGGCTTCTTGGGGAAGCCATGAATGTCTTTCCTTTTACAAGATGATCAAATGGAGTTGTTTGTTGATGGTTTGAGAAGACTAGTGGAGATCCTACTTGGTGGTTATCTAAGCACATTTGGTATTATGGTCCTCTTTTCTTCCCCATTCCTAATTTGTTCATTTTTTCTCGCTTTTGGTGAATTTTAGATGTTGGATAAGTTTTCCTTGCTTTCCCTTAGTTATTCTTGTCTTAGTGTTTTGGAAAAATATGGTAGTTATCACCTTGGCATTCCTTGTATCATGCTACACGTCTTTCCCATGGGCTTGAGGGAGGCTAGCATACATGTCCTTTGGGAATAGGGCATGTGATGATGCCTATAGGTTGGGAGGTATATCAAGCCCTCATTTTGGTGATGCTTGGAGCTTGTTGATGGTGAAGATTGGAGCTTATTGGGAGGGATGGATAAAAATGTTGTTCCCTTCATGCATTTTATGTTATAAAATTATTGAAAAATGTAAAGAAAGAAATAATGTAAGTGAATGTATTAGATGTGGGGATTGCATATTAATTTCCCTTGGAAATCCTTGTTTTGTAAGCAAGATTTGTATGTGAAAACAAAAGAGATCTCTAATTTCTTGTTCTTTATTTTGTGAGCGAAAGAAAAGTGAAATATTTGCATTTTCTATGTACTTTATTTAATCAAAATATTATTTTAGAATTATTGCAAACAAATAATAGTAGCTTCTATATATGGATTTATTCAATTGTGATAATGGATTTACATGTTAAAAAAATATAAAGTACTGTGTTATCCCCAATAATAAGATAAAATCCGTGACTTATAATTGGTAATGAAGGCAACCTTCTTGCACACATTATGTATTTTTTATCAATATTTCCTTGATATGACAATGAAATTTTAGGGTCTACAGGTTATAGATACTTTAGATTTATCCTCATCCTGCACACCATTATCAATATTATTTTCATGAGAGAAATCTAATGTAGGAAACATAGGGTTGTAGAGTAAAGTTAATCTTTATATTATTTTAAGGGCATTTGATATATATATTCCTTAGAGATCAAATTTCGATTGAATAGATATGTTAGGAATCATATAGCTTTAAAATATGTGTATCTTCAACTTTTTTTCTCCACATAATTTATAGCAAAAAAAACTTGAGTGGAAAAAAATAGACCCATGTCAAACAAACCCCCTAATGGATTACGCGCCTTTCATTTTCCTTGGATAATAATTTCAAAGAAATAGTTTCAGAACTGATCGTATATTCTATGTGATATTAGGTTTTACTATATATGGGAAAAAAAATGGGTTTGGGGTTAGGATGGCCTAGCCGACCAAACCCCCAACCGAGCCCCAAACCCCACTACATGAAACATGCTCCCTACATGGTGCAGTTCCATAGAATTGTTTTATCCAGTCCCTAGTCATGTCCCCCATGCAAAATTTATCCTCGAACAACTACATATTTTGTGAGCTTGGATTCATAAACGCAAATAAATTAATAAATAACTACACCTGAAGAGTGGCTTCTTTGGTATGAACTTGATCCTTAAACAAAAAACAAAAAAATTACATTTAAATGATCCATGTCAACTCAGAGATTTTCCATAAATTCACTAAGTCATGGCCACCCTAATTGGGCCTTAAATGCTTCGTTTTGAGAATGAGAGATTTAAAATAACAAAATAAAAGAAAAAATATTAAAAAAAATCTGTAAACGACAATGCTCTCCTTCGTGAAGCTGAAACATGTATAAAAAATAAGAGAATAAAACAAATCAAGAAGAATGAAAAGTCTTATAATAGAGGATAAGGATATATGTGGTAAAATTAGGCATTCTCAAAATCAATGGTGTAGGATTATCTCAATCCTAGGGCTTAAATTTTGCCCAGGTTTTCCCTTTTGTAATGTGGTCCTCCACGTAGTCTTTTTCCCTCTTCAAATTTCGGTAGAGTATTTTTTTATTATTTTAATGCTCATCCATAATGGGTTAAGTTATGTCATCAATACATGGTCTTGGATTCCTCCTTTTAATTATTCCCCTTACTATATACGACGTGTAATTTGATTCACTTTTTTTGGAAATTAAACAGTAGGTATGTACCTGAGGTTTTTCTCTTTCTCCACATGGAGTAGTTTCTTAATAAATAAATAAATAAATTTAAGTGATAAATTTTTTTAAAAAAAATTATTTGGTATATGGTGATGAGAAGCACTATTAAACAATTTCCAACTCACTTAGCATCTATGATGGAAATATTAACTTTGCAAGTATGGTCGTACCCCACCAATAAACACCAATGATATGAATTAAACATATATAACATATGTTTCATTGTAAATAAAAGGAGATTTTGGTGTAATATTTATCATCATTAGTCGAATTAATGAGAGGTATGAAGAATATCTATTAATTTTAATAATTTTAAAATCAATAAAAAATTGTCCGGTTGTTTGTTATTCATCCTAGATTACCTATCTATAAGGTCGATATTGCGAAAATGTTAAATGTTGAGTTTTATGTTAAATACCTTAAGGAACCCATGATATACAAAAGGAAAGATGACATGCCGAAGTCTATAGCCTTTTGGAGTTAGGAGGATTAAGCATGACTAATAATTTAAACTAACCTTTTGAAATTTTGTTTAATATGAGTTTCTTTCATATCCGTAGCGGAAAGCGTATCAAGTCTAGCAAGGACTCTGTAGTGCCCACTTCCCTTTGACACCTTTTGATATTGATCATGACATTGTTGATTATACCATGGAAATTTTTATAGTTTTGATTTATTATGATGATTAGATGTTAGAGCATGGATTATTGCGGAATCTGATTCATATATGATGCATGATGATTATTAGAGACATTTTATATATTTAGGTTGATATACTATCTGACATGGGTACATTATAGATGTGTTCAAACATGTGATATTTGGATATTTTGAGTAGACCTAGAAAATGAAAATAGATGATGATATAGTTGTTGATGAAATTTTAAGTGACACTGTTGATTCGCTTGATGATTGTTGTCATTCACATATATATTGATGACTTTGGAAGTATATTATATTCATTTGGATGTTTTGATGCGGCCAATATGCCGAAGGAGGTATTTGTATTTTTGTAGGTTAAAAGTATCAAAACAAACATCGAGAGATTGGAGACCAACCACATTAGAATTCTAGATGAATTCAAAAAGGTCACCATGGAAACTGTATTTGTTTGTGTGTGTTTGTGTGTTAGGGATTCCCATGGCAGGATAGCCTTAGAAATGTGACCAAGGGATTTTATGTATTTTTTTATTTTATTTAGTTCCTTTGTTAATCTTTGCATGTGTTTATTTAAGTGACGTGTTTACCCCTTTCATTATTTTTTAATTGCGGTAAATTAATTTGAGTAATAATATTGTTTAAAAATTAATTAATCAAATTGGGTCATAAGAAAGTAATTATTAGAGTTGTTGGCCTAAAATTAAAGTGTTGTAAGAAATGTCTAAGTGATGTGTAATTTGATTTTGGAGTATGAAACACTCCATATTCTTTGAAATTCGAATTTTCCTTGGAGGCTGATTTTGGAGGCTTGTGGGACAAGTTAAACTTGTCCCATACCTCTTAAATTTGTATACCAACCTTACCTATGGTTGGAGAGTTAAATTTATCCCTTCTTTATGCAATTTTGTAAGTCAAGTTGAATTTTTTTATTGCACTTTTCTTACATGTTTAATTTCAGTCATTATGGGGTGTGGGTTTGCTTGAGTGTGTCAGTAAAACTGTCATATTATTCACCCACCTATTGATTATGCATTGGATAATGAAGTTGAATTTTTTTTTTGGGGTTGAAGATGTGTGATGTGGCATCCTACATGGATCCACCTCATCCTCTTCTCTTACTTATTCTATTTATTCGAATTCCATAGCTTTTTTTGGGTTGCTTCACTTTTATCACTTCATTTTGGGAGACTTATTTTGGTCTTGAGAGATCATGCGTTTGGAGAAAATTGGAGATTGTTGCATGCTTGTGGATTGTTGATCTTGGAATTTTTTGCATTGCAAAGCTTGTTGTTTTGGACTTGGGACAAAATCCATCATGGAGAGGTAAGAGCTTGGCTCTTGGAAATTCTCTTCTTCCCTTTTATGAATACGTAAATATTTGAATGTTTGTTTTTGTTTGTTTGGTGGTTGGGTAGATGGCTTAGGGATGGTGTAGGATAAGACTATGGGGTACTCTTGAGGGAGGGATAAGTGTTTTGGGGAGGTATAAGTGTGGAGGGAGCTGGGATATGGGTTCCACCTTGTAAAAATAAATAACTTGCATTTTTTTACTTGTTATTGGGTTCCATAAGAGGTTGGGGAGGCATATGGAAATGTGAGGAATAAGGGGTAATTTGGGGAGGCATAATGGTATGTCAGGGATTTCAAATGATATGTATTTTGGCGGTTTGTTCTCAGGTGGTGATAACCATTTCCCCTTTGGGAGACATAAGTAGCATCCCCTATAGTTTCTTACTTCTCTGGCTTGCATGATGAAGCCTAAGTCTTGTTTGTTATTCTTTAATGTGGTTGCAAACTACATTATGTTTTGGACTATTTTTTTAAATGTGAGATTACTTGTGTGTTTGTGGAAGCCTGTTGTTGAAATGAGTTGAAACACATCTTCTATTGCATTTTGGTTGGGGCTCGGGGACCAATGAAGAAGGATGGCTTCTCCTTTCATTGGATGTCTTGGCTAGGTGAAGATCATTGCCTTTCCCCTGCCTTTGTTCTGATCAAATTGAAATAAATGGAGGATCTTCATGTTGTTGTTTGGGAGAAAAGTAAGAGATAGTTTTAACAGTCCTTGTTGAGATTATTATTTATTGTAACCCTTTTCCACTTTGAAGTGGATGAGCTTGTATATTACTGGCGATAGAAAGATGTTTTGTTATGGCTATGAAAGTTGAAATTCGAAATGTGAAAGAGATGAATTTGAATTAATGTTTTTGGAATATATGAGAAGGAAATTATATTATGTATATTGAAATTGAGGAATGAAATAACAAAGATGTAAAGAAATCATTTTTGAATTAATGGAAGTTGTTACCTTATTCAAATGATTTTGTGTTCATTGGAAATATGTGTTTGTAATGCATTATGAAACCTTTATTTGGAAAAAAAATAAAAGCGCATATGTATGTTGAAATGTCATGATGCTCAGTTTTGCATAAATGAATGTTTGGAAAATCTGAAGTTGTAAATTGGAATTTGAATACCTTTTTTGAATCAACGTAATAAATTAGAGTGTTTTGGAATGAATTTATTATTGAAGTTGGTAAATGTAAAAAAATCTATTTGTTTTGGATCGTTGTTAGATATTTTCAAACTGGAAAATGTTTTTATTCAAAATGCACAGAATGACCCTTGAAATAATGACTAAGAAAATGAAACATTAAATTGAACTTAGTAGGAATAAAATGACCCCAAACAAGCTAAACCACTTAATAAATGGTTAAGAATCCTTTCAAATCGAAAAAAGGCAAAACTGCAGTCATTTTGCTATCAAAATTGAGAAATTTTGAATTAATAATCAATCCACAAATAAACCCTTGCAATCCATCCTAAATTCCTCTAAGATAAAACCCCCATTACTGTTTGACATGTTGAGAAAGGAAGGAGGTAAAATTAAACAAAATTTTATAAGTCAAATGTTACTATTTTTCGTTTTAAAATCCTGCATAGCGTTTTCTCAAAATTAACCCTTAAAACTTTATCCAAATTAAATTTTTAATATTTATGTGCAAAGAGGACGTTGATAAATTTCTTAAAAGTCCTTGTTTGCCAAAAACGTAGCTCCCTATTTAAATTTTTGGCCTTCTGAAGTTTGAAGAAGAGGAAAAGCCTCTTACATGCCTGTCTTGTGCACCCAGAACCTCTTGCGTGCCTGTCTTGCATGCCTAGAGCTTCTTGCACACCTGTCTTGGTTGTGCATGACAAAATATGCATCTTACAATCCCGTATTGCACATCTGGGAGATAATGAGTCTCTTCCGTGCCCGTGTTGTGCACCCGGGAGAATAGGATTTTCTCCCATGCCTCTCTTCCATGCTCGGAAGAAAGGTTCATTTCCACGCCTCTTTTTCACACTCGGGGAAATTTTCTTCCATGCACTCCACAAGAACATAATATATCTACGCTAGGGATTAATTTTTCTTTCTTGGTGTTGTGTAGGATGTTTGATAACTGTTGTAATGGACTCTAGAATTTTTGTTGGGAATACTTAAAAAAATTGTTCCTTAAATTTTCCTAACTAAACCTAGGTTATTCTTGGTCTCGAGCGGGGGGTATTTGGGAGGTGTTACATTTGGTATCAGAGATATGGGTTCAAAGCTTGGACCCTTAGGCACACTAGAAAACTTGAGACATGAACTGTAAACCTAGCACATTTTTAAATCTACAAAACATCCTTGTTTTAAAAAATTGAACAAAAATACGTATGAAGAAATATTACATTACTCTGTTCATTTGAACTACAAAAATAAAAATCATAATAAAATAATAAGTTGTTTGAGTTGTTGTTCTTGCTTAGTGGAATTTTGTCTAAACATGGGTAACTAAGGATGTTAAATTAAATTGATTTTTGTCAACTTCTAGTGTAGTGGAAACTTGGTTCTCTTTTGAAAATGTGTAGTTTTACAAGTCCTAAATCTTGATTTAAATCTATGATGCTTTAAAACCTTTTAAGACCCTTCCTTATTGGAGTGCTTTGAATGATAAATTATATGGTGTAATTCTTGTGGTTGGACAATAGTGATTGTGATCTGGGGTTGAGAATATTTTATTAAAAGTTGTTTAGAGCTTCCTTCCTTCAGTGGTTAGGAAAGATGGTCTGGTTGTCATTTTTTCCATTTTGTTACCCATATGGGAGAGTGGACATGAAGTATGAGTTTTGTTTTGGACCCAATCTTGCGTATGTGTCCTTGGAACTGATCTTGAGGCAGAGTAACCCTATTGGTGGCCATAAAGGGCTGCAGAGTGAATGTGGTGTTAACTTTTATGTTTTACATTCATAATCTTGTGTTATTTTATCAAGGACCAACATCTTATTTTATGATTGGATTGAGAAGATCTTAGGCTCTTTTAGTTATTTATATTTTTGCGAGAATTTTTAGACTTTGCAATGTGGCTACTTAACCATTTTCCTAGATTGTAGAGATTTGTTGTATTTTATTTTGATTGGTGACTTGGAGCTCATTATGTTGTTGGCTATTTAGCTAAACGTTACGTAGTTCCTTCTTGCATGATGATGAGTTGGTTCTATGCTTCATTTATCGTGACATTTCGTTGTATGGGAGTACACCCTTGGTGTCTTGAATGTCTTCTTAGGTTCTTAAATTTATGCCTTGGTTTTGGATGAAGGGAACATTAAGGGTGTCTAGGATTTTAGACTGAATTTTTTGTTGCTCGACCTTACTAGATAGAGAGCTCGTTGTGTTGTGCATTATAGTTGGCAGTCTGTTCGTGGTGGTAGTGATTCTCTTAAAATCAGGTAAGATCTTGAACCTCGTTAGAGTAGAGGTGTTTAATTGTGGGATGATGAATAATGTTAGGATCGGGTTGCTTTTGGCTAGCTCTGAATGTTGGTGGAAAAGTGTGTCTGGTAGTGGCTTGTTTTCAATGGCATGCTAAGTTTTATCAGGATTTCATTATTTCTTTATATAAAGTAGTGACTTAAGGGTTGTATGCATATTGGTAATTATGGTTAGAATTAATCCCATTTGAGTATTGTGTGTAAATTAAGTGTTTTTGTTTTCCCTCCTTACCTATAAATAAGCATACCCTTTCCTTAAATGTTTTAAGTTACTATGAATAACACTCTATGACCGATTAATTTTGAATTACATCGAGACACTTATGGATGCTTTGAGTATTTTGGACCATGCCACTAGAGATATTAGTGTAATTAGACCTTGATGATGGTATTTTATAATGTGATCCTTCATGCGAAACTATATAACTCTTGGTCGTAAAGCCGTGTTGAATAGATAGCTGATTGAATGCTTACATTTGATGCTTTCTAGCGAGTATGTGGTGTTCTTATAGTTAAAATATTTCCTTGTCATTCTGATTGCTTGGTTGATGGTATCTGGCGGTAATATGGGTGTAGATTTGAAAAAAATTCTTTTCTTATCATGTGAGTAAAGTGTTTTCGCCAAAACAACAAACATTGTTAAACCCTAGTAGATCAGTAAAAGTAATTATGCTTCTTAAATGGGCCTTCCTTGTAACTTCTTTTGAGAAATTGTAGAACCCACTAGGAATGTGTTAAGGTACTTGTAATTAGTGGAAAAATATCAAAATATTGTTGTGATCCATGTTGATTGATTGTTTCCTAATTCTTACAAAATTAATAATGTGTTGCTATGTTGAATGCCTCTTATTCCTTTAGAATTAAAAATGTGATATGTTGTTTTCCATATAAGTAATAGTGTGATATGTTTACCCTTCCTTCTCATTAAATTTTTAAATGACAAGCTGACTCACCCAAACATCATAAAACTATAATTGAGGAGTTTTGGCTTAGAAGCTTAACAAATAAACTCAAACATAGAGAGAGAAAATGGTCCTTATTTTAACCTTGGTAGATTAATAGAAGAAATAAAAACCATGTAGAAGAATACAAAGGGAAAAAAATTCCATCTACCTCCCCTAGGAGTAAGATAAACACTTTTTTATCTTTTACTCCTTTACAAAACGATGAGATATCATGCCCCCTTAGTGGTCCTTATAGCACAAACTTGTGATGTCTTAATAGGAGAAAGTTTAATTATGAAAACTCGTAAAGGAATGTGCTTAGCAAATGAAACTACAACTTTTGAATTATTTAGTTGAGTTATAAAATAAGTAAGATTTATGTGTTGTGAGTGCAATGTATAGTTGAACTTGTGGTTTTTTCACCTACCTGGAATTGTGAAACACCTAGTGGTTAGTAATGTGTTCTAGTTGCTTAGTACTTTCTTGTTCATAGATGTATGTGCCTTTCTTGTTGGAGTTTTGTGTAATCATACCCTTATCGTCCCATAGCTCAATGAGTGTGAGTTGTGGTATTTTTAGCTTCAGACTTACCTCTTTTTTGAGAAGCAACCTCCTTGCATGTTGTCTTGTCCATGGAGACCCAAGTTATTGTAATTTTAAGGAAAAATATATTAAGGATATGACATAACTGTGGGAAGTCTTATTTTCTTCTTGTTCTTCTTGAGACACATTGTTGTTGTTACCTCACTTGTCAATGGGAAGGAAAGCACAAGATGTTTTCATAAGTTGTTACTCACTTTTGATAGGATGCACCTTGGATTGTAGTTGGACCCAATGTTACTTGTTCTTATCCCTAGAGACCTTGAGTGCTCTCTAATGTTACGATTTATGCTTGTGCTCTCTTTGTGGTTATTCTAAGCTTGATCAGGAAATAAGATAAATGAATCCCATTGTATTATTGAGAATGGTACTTCTTGATTTGATATGTTAGTTTCTAGGGGGGATATATATATATATATATATATATAATATTTTTCTAAATGGTTGACATTTCTGGATTTGGTTGGTATGGTGTATTTGATTCTTAAAACAAAAGTGCAGAAAAAAAAATCAGACTATAAGAAACATTGTGGCCATGGAATTGTGTAATTTTACCATGAAAGTTTGACTATACCCTATTGAGTTATAGAATTGTTTTCCATAAATAGTTCCTCGATTATAAATGCTTGCTAATTTAGGTGTCCTTCCTTGTTGATTAATCTCATCTTGTGTGACCTCAAATTGTGGGAACTTGAGTAAACATGTCTCTCATACAAATTTTTGGTCTTTGTTGATTCTGCTAGCCTTTCCTAAACAACGAACTATGAAAGCATAATTTAACCCTAGTGGAAACCTTAATTTATGTTACTGTATTATGTTGTATTCCTTGGGAAAATATGTGGTCTTTCTCAACTCATGGAATTCTTCTTATTATTCATCTACATGGTGATTACTCTTAACATTCTTTTGAACTCTTCATATTATATTTTTATGTGTTGTATCTTGTTTTATAGCGTAAAGTTACTCTCTAGATTTAAATGTTCAAAGGCTTGCATACAAAAAGTTTAAAACTCATCCCTTACAATATCCCTACTTATTGTTGAATTATACTAGACCAAACTTGGGTTCTATAGACCCACATTGGTTTGAAGCAAGCAATCCCGTAACGGAGTGATCCTTTTTCTATTGCATTTGTTCCCATCTCTCTTTCCTATGACTTCAAAGAGGAATTCGATTCTAAGGGGAGGGGGATGTAGTTCCCACTTACCTTTGACACCTCTTGATACTGATCATGACATTGTTGACTATACCATGGACATTGTTATAGTTTTGATTTAGTATGATGATTAAATGTTAGAGCATGGGTTATTACTGACTTTGATTCATATATGATGCATGATGATTATTAGAGACATTTTATATATTGAGGTTGATATATTGTCTAACATGGTTACATTATAGATGTGTTCAGACATCTGATATTTAGATATTTTGAGTAGACCTAGAAAATGAAAATTTATGATGATATAGTTGATGAAATTTTAAGTGAAACTGTTGATTGACTTGATGATTGTTGTGATTCACATATATATTGATGACTTTGGAAGTATATTATATTCATTTGGATGTTCTGATGCGGCCATGAGGCCGAAGGAGGTATTTGTATTTTTGTAGGTTAAAAGTATCATAACAAACATCGTGGGATTAGAGACCAACCACATTGGAATTCTAGATGAATTCAACAAGGTCACCATGGCAACTGTATTTGTTTGTGTGTTAGGGATTCCCAGCAGGGAGGTCACCTTTGACAAGTGACCAAGGGATTTTATGTATTTTTTTCTTTTATTTGATTCCTTTTTTAATGTTTGCATGTGTTTATTTAAGTGATGTGTTTACCCCTTTCATTATTTTTTAATTATGGTAAATTATTGTGAGTAATCATATTGTTTAAAAATTAATTAATCAAATTGGGTCATAGAAAGTAATTATTAGAGTTGTTGGCAAAAAATTAAAGTGTTGTAAGAAATGTGTAAGTGATGTGTAAGTTGATTTTGGAGTATGAAACACTCTATCTTCTTTGAAATTCGAATTTTTCCTTGGAGGCTGATTTTAGAGGCTTGTGGGACAAGTTAAACTTGTCCCATACCTCTTAAATTTGTATACCAACCTTACTTATGGTTGGAGAGTTAAATTTAGCCATTCTTAATGCATTTTTGTAAGTCAAGTTGAATGTTTTTATTTCACTTTTCTTACATGTTATAATTTAAGTCCTTATGGGGTGTGAGCTTGCTTGATTGTATAAGTATAACTATCATATGATTCACCCACCTATTCACTATGCATTGGAGAATGAAGTTGACTTTTGTGTTGCGGTTGAGGATGTGAGATGTGGCATCCTACATGGATCCACCTCATCCTCTTCTCTTCCCTATTCTATTTATTGGAATTCCTTAGCTTGTTTTTGGGTTGCTTCACTTTTATTACTTCATTTTGGGAGACTTCATTTCGTCTTGAGAGATCTTTCTTTTGGTGAAAATTGGAGATTGTTGCATGCTTGTGGATTGTTTATCTCAGACTATTTTGCATTGGAAAGCTTACTGTTTTGGACTTGGGACGAATTCCATCATGGAGAGGTAAGAGCTTGGCTCTTGGAAATGTCCTTATTCCCACTTATGAATATGTAAATGTTTGAATGTTTGTTTTTTTTGTTAGCTGGTTGGGTAGATGGCTTAGGGATGGTGTAGGAGAAGACTGTTGGGTACTCTTGAGGGAGTAATAAATTTTTTGGGGAGGTATAAGTGTGGAGGGACTTGGGATTTGGGTTCCAACTTGTAAAAATAAATATCTTCCATTTATTTACTCATTATGGGGTGCCATAAGAGGTTGGGGAGGAATAAGGAAATGTGAGGAATAAGGGGTACTTGGGGGAGGCATAAGGGTATGTCAGGGATTTAAAGTAATATGTATTTTGGTGATTTGTTCTCAAGTGGTGATACCCATTTCCATTTTGGGAGACATAAGTAACATACCCCATAGTTTCCTGCTCCTTTGGCTTTCCTGATGAAGCCTAAGTCTAGTTTGTTATGCTTTATGGGGTTGCAAACTACATTTTGTTTTGGACTATTTTTTAAAATGTGAGATTACTTGTGTGTTTTTTGAATCCTGTTGTTTTCATGAGTTGAAACACATATTATATTGCATTGTGGTTGGGGCTCAGGGGCCAATGAATAAGGATGACTTCTCCTTTCATTGGATGTCTTGGTTAGGTGGAGAGCGTTTCCTTTCCCTTTCATTTGTTGTGATCAAATTGAAATAAATGGAGGATCTTCATGCTATTGGTCAAGAGCAAATTAAAAGATAGTTTTGACAGTCCTTATTGAGATTATTATTTATTATAACCCTTTTCCACTTTGAATTGGATGGCCTATTATATTACTAGTGATGGAAAGATGTTTTGTTATGGCTATGAAAGTTGAAATTTGAAATGTGAAAGAGATGAATTCAGTTTTTTGTTTTTGCAATGTATGAGAAGGAAATTGTATTTTGTATATTGAAATTGAGGAATGAAATAAGAAAGATGCAAAGAAATCATTTTTGAATTAATGGAAGGTGTTACCTTGTTTAAATGATTTGGTGTTCATTTGAAATTTATGTTTGTAATGCATTAGGAAACCTTTGTTTGGAATAAAAAAAGTGAATATGTATGTTGAAATATCATGATGCTCAGTTTTGCAGAAATGAATGTTTGGAAAATTTGAAGTTGTAAATTGGCATTTGAATACCTTGTTTGAATCAACTTAATAAATTAGAGTGTTTTCGAATGAATTTTTTATTGAAGTTGGTAAATGTAAACAAATCTATTTGTTTTGGATCGTTGTTAGATGTTTTCAAACTAGAAAATGTTTTTATTCAAAATGCATAGAGTGACCCCTACAACAATGAATAAGAAAATTAAACATTAAATTGAACTTAGTACAATTAAATTGACCCCAAAAAAGATAAACCACTTAAGAAATGATTAATAATCCTTTCAAATCGAACAAAGGCAAAGCTGTAGTCGTTTTGCTATCAAAATTGAGAAATTTCAAATTAATATTGAATCCATGACTAAACCATTGCAATTCATCCTAAATTCATCTAAGAGAAACCCCCATGTCTGTTTGGCATGTTGAGAAAGGAAGGATGTCGAATTGAACAAAATTTTATAAGTCAAATGTTACCAGTTTTTATTTTAAAATCCTAAAGAGAGTTTTCTCAAAATTGACCATTCAAAATTAATCCAAATTAAATTCTTAATGTTTTATTTCCAAGAGGATGTTGATAGATTTCCAAAAATTCCTTGTTTGTCAAAAATGGAGCTCCGTATAAAAAATTATGGCCTTCTGAAATTTGCAAAAGAGGAAAAGCCTCTTGCATGGGGGTGTTGTGCACCTGTTTTACGTTCTAAGAGCTTCTTGTGTGCACAACTTGCGCACCCATGAGAAAATATTCTTGCACACCCATCTTGCATTCCTTGTCCCATCTTGCATGCCCTGGAGAGAATGAGTCTCTTCCACACCCGTCTTGTGTGCTCAGGAGAATAAGAGTTTCTCCCGCACCTCTCTTCCATGCCCGAAAGAAAGGTTCATTTCTGCGCTTGTAGTGCCGACTTTCCTTTGAAACCTTTTGATACTTATCTTGATAATGTTGATTACATTATGCATATTAATACAATTTTGATTTGGAATGATGTTAGATGTTGGACCATTTATTATTGTTGATCTTGATTTAGTTATGATACATGACGATTATTAGACACACTTCATATGTGGATATGATATACTATTTGACATGGATATATTACGAATGTTGTTCGGACATGTGATTTTTAGATATTGTGAGTAGATCTAGAAAATGGACATTATATGATGATGATATAGTTGTTGATATAAATTTTAAGTTATATTGTTGATTTCCTTGATGTTGCTTCGATTCATATGTATAAATGATTTTGTGATTATATTTATATCATGTTGGATGTTCTGATATGGCCATGAGGCCGAAGGAGGTGTTTTTTTTTTGCAAGTTAAACTATCACAAAAAACATTAGGGGATTGGAGACCAACCACATTGCAATTTTAGATGAATTCAACAAGGTCACCATGGCAACTGTATTTGTTGTGTGTGTTGTCTATTTTTTTAGGGATTCGCATGGGGTGGATTACCTTTGAATGTGACCAAGGGGCTTTGTGTATTTTATTATTGTGGTTCCTTTTTACTATTTTTTGCATGTATTTATTTTGTGATGGATTTACCCCTTTCATGATACTTTTAATTGTGGAGAATTAATGTGAGTAATCATATTGTTAAAATAAATAAATAAATCACATTTGCAATATAAGAAAATAGTTATAGAATTTGTTGAATCCTGTATTAAATGTGGTAAGTGATGTGTAAGTATGTGTAAGAGTTGTGTAAGTTAGATTTTGGAGTATGAAACACTTCACCTCCTTGGAAATTCAAATTTGTCCTTGGAGGCTGTTTTTGGAGGTTTGTGGGACAAGTAAAATTTATTCCATATCTCTTAGTTTTATTTACAAACCATACCTATGGTTGGATGGTTGATTTTAGACCTTTTTAATACATTTTGGGAAGACAAATTGTAAATTTCAATTGCACCCTTCTTACATTTTATTAAATTCATCCCTCTGGGGTGTGGGATTTTTTGAGTGTGTAACTTTATTTGTCATATTATTCACCACCTCTTTATTTTGATTTGGAGAATGAATTTGAATTTTGTGTTGGAGTTGAGGATGTGTGATGTGGCATCCTACATGGATAAAACTCATCCTCTACTCTTCCCTCTTCTATAAATTGAAACTCCTTTCTCTGTTTTGGGTTGTTGAACTTTTGGAATGCTTCCTTGGGGTGAATTTTTCCTTGGCTGTTTGGAGCTCTTGTTGATTTTGGAGGAGATTGGAGAGCATTGCATACTTGAGCATTGCTTATTTTGGGACTATATTTTGGCATTGAAAGATTGTGGTTTTGGAAAAAAATCTACCATGGAGAGGTAGGAGCTTAGCTCTTCATATATGACTTTATTTCTTTTTATGTTTGTGTGAATGGTGAATGTTTTGTGTGTTTGTTGGCTAGTTGGATATAGAGCCTAGGAATGGTGTAGGAGAAGGATACGGGGAATCCATGTGGGGGGCATACGGGAATGCCAATGGCATCAAAATTCTTGTGGAGGGAGTTTGGTATTGAGATCCACCATGGAAAATAAATAGCTTACATTTCTTACTTTGTGGGGGGCATAAGGATATGTGTGATGATTTATGTTGGCGGTTTGTTATAGGTGGATACTCAATTCCCATTGGGAGGCATAAGCAGCTTCCCCCATAGTTCTTGCTCCTTTGGCTTGCATGATGAAGCCTGAGTTTTGTCTTAATGTTTCAATGTAGTTGTAAACTGCTGTTTTGTTTGGACTATGTTTTTAATTTGAAATGTGCATGTTGAAAGATTGCTTTGTGATGTGGAAGCCTGTTGTTGTCATGAGTTGAAATACATTTCTTATTGCATTGTGGTTGGGGCTTGGGGACAATTAAGAAGGATGGTTTCTCCTCTTCATTGGATGTCTTGGTTAGGTGGAGAGCGTTGCTTTTCCCTTGCCTTTGTTGTGATCCAAAAGGAGAAATTCATGTTGCTGTTTTGGAGCACAGGAGAAAGACAGTTTAACATTCCATGTCAAATAAAATCCCATTGTAACCTTTCCCACTTTGAAGTGGATGTATTGTAAATGTTTTGAAATGGAAAGAGGATGTATGGATTATGAAATTTGTAAAGTGAAATGAAAAAGAGATAGACTATTTTTTATTTGAAATAATTTGAAGGAAATGTTATTTGTATGATGAATTTTTGGAAGGAATAAAAAAAATTGAAATTTGAAATGTAAAAGAGATGTGCTTTGTATTCAGTTCTATTATTAGAGAAGAAAGACATGTTTTCTATATGCTATATTTTGAAAATATATATACAAAAAGAATTATAAAAGATTCATTGAACTTATGGAAGTTTCATTACCTTGTTTGGAATGGCATTGTTATATTTAAAATTATGTATTTGAAACCCCAAGTTGGAAAACTTGAAGAAGGCAGTATGTATGAAGAAAATGCATTGTCCTGTCTTGTTGAAATGCATGCTTAGAAAAGAACAAAATCTACATTTTTATTGAAGGAAAGATAAATACTTTAAAGTGGAATGGAATGAATTCAATGTTGTTATAGTATAGAAAAACGCATAGACTAATCCTTATTTTGAATTGTATAAACTCCATCTTTTATTCCACTTTATGATTGTAAATTTTTTATCAAATATTTATCAGAATGACACTACAACATATAAAAAACAAATGAAATATTAAGTTGATCTTAAGGTGATTAAAATGATTCCAAGTAGACTTAAAAACTTAAGGAAATATTTTAAAACATTGCAAAATCGGGCCCAAACCTTTTCACATTCTTTTAGCTATTAGAAGTTGTAAAAATTTAAATTTGAAATCAATCAAGAAAAATTACCTTCCAATGCATCCTAAATCCTTCTTAGAATAATCCTACATGTTTATTTGGCATGTTGAGTGAAGGAGAAGATCAAATTTGAATAAAATTTTATAAGTTTAAATAGTTTGCTTTTAAAAATCCTGCACAATGTTTTCATAAAATTGACCCCTTAAAATTTAACAAAATATAAAATTAATAACACTTTTACAAACAGTGCATCAAGAGCTTTCCAGAAAGTCCTCATCTTACCAAAACTAAGCTCTCTATCAAAATTTTTGGCCTTCTGAAGTTTTCTTCACTTGGCGGGCCATTGGCCTGAATTTTTCCCTTGGGACTTACGAAAATTGTTTGGAAAATTTTAAAACTTTTCTCTGCCGGCCCATAGCCAATGAGAAGCTAGCACGTGGCCTCAAAAGGAAATGGTGGAGATGTGGCACTATTTTTCTTCCTTGGTGCTTTTTAAAAAATTGGAAAATTTTCTTAGTTTCCTCTACTGGCCCACAATCCCGCAACTAATGAATGCCTGCCACATGGCATGGCGGAGGGGCAGAACTCTTGAGACCTTATCCTTCTTGATAAAATTTTTTTTTTCAATTTTTTTTAATTATCCCCGTGGCCTCGCACTCCCTCCCTTGCCTTGGAAAAATATTTTTTGCAGATACATGGGCCCAGCCCTTTTTACCCCCCTTTGAAAAAGATTTCCAAACATCTCCGCCGCCGCACCTTCCCTTGTTTTTTTTTCCACTTTGGCTTGGAGGGCATGACATGTCCCTAAGGACTTGTCGGGGCACATGCAAAAAATTATTTTTTTCCCCAGCCTGGGAAAATTTCAAAAAATTCTCCCCCGTGGCCCGCCAACCTGTCCTTTTTCACCCCTAGGCCCACAGACACGCTCTTGGGGGAAAATTTTCACCCCAAGGCCCGTCAACCCATAACTTGAGTTTTATAAGGAGTTATGAGGAATTCTTTATATCAATTGAAAGCTGAGGAAATTTCATATCCAGTGGGAATGATTTAGGGAATTTTTGAATGTGTTAAGTATGAGAAAAATAAAGTTGAAACTTTAAACCTGTTAGAGAGTGGGTATGGTGATAATTTACCCTCTGAACCTAATTGAAAATTCTAACCCTTAATTTTAGACCTTATGACCTCTAATTATTGTTAATAAAATAAAAGTATATTCTAGTGGATTAGAATTATTCTGGAACTTACTAGTGACAGTTGTTGCCTTGTAACTTGGTTGTAGACTCTTTTAACCCAAAAAAAAATATTCCATAATTTTCTAACTAATCCTAGGTTATTTCTTGGGTCTCAAGTGGGTTGTTTTTAACGGGCATTACACTCAAGTGGTATCAGAGCAGTGGTTAAAAATCTTGGACCATTGGGCACACTAGAAAACTTGAGACATGAAACTTAAACTTAACACACTTTTAAATCTAGAAAACAATTTAGTTTGGAATTTTCATATTTTAGTAAACATGGAAACTGAATAAAACTTAGAAAGATGGACTAACTCTCACCTTGGTCTGTGCAGGAAGTGTAGATGAGATGATGGAACCTTTCACATAGACCTAGACTTACCACCACCATATCAGGTTGTAGTAGCCATCCTACCCCAGATTTTACAGAATCTTCAGGTTATTAATGCCACTCTACGCGGAGGATCAATAGGAGGATGTGCATCCAGACATGATAGGGACATTTCCATTGAGGTTTAGGTATCTCCTCGATCCAACGAGGAACATAGAGGAGAGATCTCCCATGCAGAGTCATTCAGGGAAGAGTAATCATAGAGGGGACAGGGTGACCGATTTTTAGAGCAAAGAGAGAGGTCTTGGAGTGCTAGGCTTAGGGATGAGCATACAGAGAGGCCTAGAGGCCATCACACCAAAATTATAGATCACATCAAGGAGATCTTGAAGCTTCGAACCTCACATTATTCTGGTGACACAAGTGGGTTTCAGGAAAGGACCTGACTAGTGAGCTTGAGTGGTTGCTTCAAGCTTTATCTTGTTCTAGCAACATGAAAGCTTGTGTTGCGATCCATCTACTAATTGATGGAGTAGCAGTATGGTGGAGGACAGAGGAGTATAAGCTCTATGTTGATTTTGAGACAGTGACCTAGGAGCTATTTGAGGAGAGATTCAGAAGCAGATATTCGACACAGAGGTTCATATAGCGGCGGATAGATGCGTTTCATGACCTCTGATAGGTAACTCTTTCAGTAGTAGAGTATGAGAGAAGATTTTTAGATCTACTCCAGTATGTTGAGTTCATGCAGGATGAGTAGGTGTAGATTCATAGATTCATCCGGGAACTGAATCTAGACATTAGAAGTGTAGTGTGTATCCATTGTCCATATAGATTATTTGAGGCCATCGAGAAGTCCTATATAGTAGAGCAGACTCGGGGAAAGACCCAGCAGCCTAAAGAATGAGTCCGATGTCGCATACAGTAGATCGAGGGGGTTAGTACCTCCTCCTCATGGTGGCCAGAGTTTTACACAGTCATTCTTTAAACCAAAATAGTAGCAGCAGCAGTAGCACTCCCACCCACCTTCTAGACCTCCACAAAGAGTTGATGCACAGAGAGGTCGGAGTATGGGCCCTCCTCCTAAGGGTCCCATCAGGACACAGGGTGGAGCTAGAGCTTAGTCAGCGGAATCTCTCCAGTAAGGACCTCAATAGACCATAGTCAGATCATCAAGATCCACAACATAGACTTCCAGAGCACCTACTAGAGGTGCTACTCATTTGGGGGGATCAGGTGGTTGTTTTGGTTGTGGTGTTACTAGAAATTTTTGGAGAGAATACCCACAGAACCCTAACAAAAAGGGTAAGACACACATCTCAAAGTTGACTATTGGTGACATGGGACATAACCATAGGATTTACGCAATGGTCGAGAACCACCAAGCAGAGCATCAGAGTATAGTCATTGAGACTGCAAGTAGCATTGGTGGTATTCCTACCTCCATCTTACTTGATTCTAGTTCTTTTGATTCTTTTATTACACCATCTTTAGTAGAGGGATGCAGGCTGGTAGCAGTTAGGTAGGGTCATAGTTCAGATGTTGAGATGGCTTCTGGATCCAAGATCTTTGTATATTCCTTAGTTAAGGAGTGTGTGGTGGATTTGGAAACTTTCACCACTACCTCAGATCTCCATATCCTTCCTTTGTGATTGTATCGAGTCATTTTATGTATGGATTGGTTATCTTCACACAGGGCCAAGATGGATTTTTACAATAAGACTATATCTTGTGTAAATGATTTGGGAGTTGAATCAATGATTTCAGTGGTCAGGATACCCGTTTCTATTCGCACCATCTCTACTATGCAGCTTAAGGGGTGTGTGCGATGGGGTTGTTGGATGTATGCTATTACAATAAGTGACCAATCAGAGGATGGGTCTAGTGGACCATCGCTAGATGATCACCCCATTTTGAGAAAGTTTGGAGATATATTTCCAGGGGAGCTACCAGGGTTACCACCCCCACGAGACATTGATTTTCATATAGATCCAATTTCGGGAGTAGAGCCTATCTCAAGAGCACCTTATCAGATGACCACCCCCAAAAATTTGTGAGCTCAAGTTATAGCTTGAGGGTCTTTTGGAGAAATTCCTTATCCATCCTAGTGTATCCCCTTGGGGTGCACCAGTGATCTCTGTGAAGAAGAAGGATGGGTCCTTGCAGTTGTGTATTGATTATTATGAGTTCAACAAAGTAACGATCAAGAATCGTTATCACCTTCCTCGCATTGATGACTTGTTTGATCAGATGAAGGGAGCCACAGTTTTCTCTAAGATTGATCTTAAGTCAGGATATCATTAATTAAGGATTATAGAGGCGGATATTCATAAGACTGCTTTTCATACAAGATATGGGCACTATGAGTTCACAGTGGTGCCTTTTGGTTTGACTAATTCCCCCGCAGTATTTATGAGTATGATATGGAGATAGAGCATGTGAAAGGGAAGGAGAATGATGTGGCAGACACTCTCAGTAGATAGAGACATGTGGCTATGGCCACCTCAATGAGAAAAGACTTACGGAGTAGGATTCTTCAGTAGCTTCTACATTGCAGTTCGAGGAGAGATCGAGTCCCAGAGACCACTCGAGGGGAATTTTGATGGTTTTTCCTTAGAGGTAGATGGTCTTCTCAGGCATAGAGGCCAAATTTATGTTCCTAGAGATGAAGGATTGAGGAAGGACATCTTTGTAGAGGCACATTATGCACCCTATTCAACCCATCCCGGGGTGAAGAAGATGCACACCACCTTGAGATAGTTGTATCGTTGGAGAGGACTTCAGAGAGATGTGGACCAGTTCACGTCATGATGTTTAGGGTGCAAGAGATTTAAGGCTGAGCATTAGCATCCATCTAGCCTTATCTTTCCTCATACTATACTAGAATGGAAGTGGGACACCATTTCCATGGATTTCATTATTGGGCTACCGATGTCAGGTTATCACCATGATGCCGTCATGGTCACGGTTGATAAACTGACAAAATTGGCTCACTTTTCTCTGGTGAAGACCACTTATACACCTAGAGAAGTGGCACATGTATATTTAGATGAGATTGTCAAGTTACATGGGATTCTGCGGAAGATCATTTTTGACCTTGATCCTTTGTATACTTCACATTTTTGGACTACCATGTAGTATTCCCTTGGGACGAAGATCAACTTCAGCACAACATATCACCCTGAGACAGATGGATAAACTAAGTGGGTGAATCATATTTTAGAGGACATGCTCAGGATGTATGTGATGGATCAATAGTCTAGATGGGAGGAGTACCTGTACTTAGTGGAGTTTGCCTACAATAATAGTTTTCAGAGTTCTATAGGCATGGCTCTTTTTCAGCATTTGTATGGTAGAGCGAGCATAAAGAATATCTCTTAGCTGGGGCATGCTAGATGACAGATTTTCTCTTGGACCAACTTTGTTGCAGGACATGGAGCAGCATGTAGTATTGATTAGACAGAGACTACAAGAGGCATGGGACAGATAGAAGAAGTATGTAGATTGGCATAGGACCGACCGTAGTTTTGATGTGGGCATGAATGTGTTCCTTAATGTTAGGCCACATAAGAGCCCTATCCATTATAGAAAAGGTTATAACTTATCTTCTAGATTCATTGGTCCTTGTGAGATCTTGGAGTGTATCTCACATACATGATGTGTTTCATGTTTCAGTTCTTAGGAGATATGTTGCAGATCCTTCTCATGTGTTAGATTAGACATCAATGCAGGTGCAGGATCAGGGGCAGGTGATGGTGGAGCCTGTTTACATCATAGATTGTAGGACCCTAGGCCTTCGAGGTAGAGATGTTGATCAAGTTCAGGTGTAGTGGGACATATATGATGAGACTAAAGCTACATGGTAGGATGCTACCTTATTAGGATTTCAATTTCCACATTTGTTCCAGTGACTTCTAGGAGGGGATGGGAATGTAGTGCTCACTTCCCTTTGACACCTTTTGATACTGATCTCGATACAGTTGATTACATTATGGACACTATTATAGTTTTGATTTAGTATGATGTTAGATATGGGACCGTGGATGATTCTTGATCTTGATTTAGTTATGATGCATGATGATTAATAGAGATACTTCAAATTTGGATGATGATATACTATTTGACATGGATAGATTATGAAATTTTTTCAGACATGTGATTTTTGGATATTGTGAGTAGATCTAAAAAATTGACATTATATGATGATGAAATAGTTGTTGATATAAATTATAAGTGATATTTTTTATTGCCTTGATATTGTTGTGATTCATATGTATAGATGATTTTGTGATTATATTTATTTCATGTTGGATGTTCTGATATGGCCACGAGTCTGAAGGAGGTATTTGTTTTTTGCAGGTTAAACTATCACAACAAACATCGAGCGATTGGAGACGAACCACATTGGAATTCTAGATGAATTCAACAAGACCACCATGGCAACTGTATTTGTTGTTTGTTTTTTATATTTTTTAAGGGATTCCCATGGGGTGGATTACCTTTGAATGTGACCAAGGAGCTTTGTATATTTTATTAATGTGGTTCCTATTTACTATTGTTTGCATGTTTTTATTTTGTGATGCATTTACCCCTTTTATGATTCTTTTAATTGTGGAGAATTAATGTGAGTTATCATATTGTTAAAATAAATAAATAAATCAAATTTGGGATATAAGAAAGTAGTTATAGAAATTTTTGGGTCTTGTATTAAATGTGGTAAGTGATGTGTAAGTATGTGTAAGAGTTTTGTAAGTTAGATTTCAAAGTATGAAACACTCCTCCTAGGAAATTCGAATTTTTCCTTGGAGGCTGTTTTTGGAGTTTTGTGGGACAAGTAAAACTGGTCCCATACCTCTTAATTTCATTTACCCAACATACCTATGGTTGGAGGGTTGATTTTTGAGCTTTTTAATGGATTTTGGGAAGACAAATTATAAGTTTTAATTGCACTCTTCTTACATTTTATTAAATTCATTCCTTTGGGGTGTGGGCTTTATGGAGTGTGTAATTTTATTTTTCATATTATTCACCCACCTCTTTATTGTGCTTTGAAGAATGAATTTGAATTTTTAGTTTGGAGATGAAGATGTGTGATGTGACATCCTACATGAATCCACCTCATCCTCTTCTCTTCCCTCTTGTAAAAAATTGAAATTCCTTACTTTGTTTTGGGTTGTTGAACTTTTGGAATGCTTCCCTGTGGCAAATTTTTCCTTGGCTTTTTGGAGCTGTTGTTGATTTTGGAGGAGATTGGAGATAATTTCATACTTGAGCATTGCTGATTTTGGGACTGTATTTTAGCATTGTAAGCTTGTCATTTTGGAACAAAATCTAGTATGGAGAGGTAGGAGCTTATCTCTTCATATACTTTTATTTCTTTTTATGTTTGTGTGAATGGTGAATTTTTTGTGTGTTTGTTGGCTTATTGGGTAGAATGCCTAGGAATGGTGTAGGATAAGGATATGAGGAATCCATGTGGGGGGGGGATAAGGGAATGCCAATGGCATCAGAATTCTTGAGGAGGGATTTTGGGATTGGGATCCACCATGGAAAAGAAATATCTCACATTTATTACTTTGTGGGGGGCATAAGAAATTTTTTGGGGGCATAAGGAGGGATTATAGGGGGCATAAGGATATGTGTGATTATTTATATTGGCTTTTTGTTACAGGTGGATACCCAATTCCCATTGGGAGTTATAAGAAACTTCCCCCATTATTCTTGCACCTCTGGCTTGCATGATGAAACATGTGTTCTATCTTAATGTTTCAATGTAGTTGTAAATTGCTATTTTGTTTGGACTATGTTTTTAATTTGAAATGTGCATGTTGAAAGAATGCTTTGTGATGTGGAAGCCTTTTTTTTTCATGAGTTGAAATACATTTCTTATTGCATTGTGGTTGGGGTTCGGGGGCCAATGAAGAAGGATGGCTTCTCCTCTTCATTGGATGTCTTGGTTGGATGGAGAGTGTTGCATTTCCCCTGCCTTTTTTGTGATCCAAAAGGAGAAATTCATGTTGTTGTTCTGGAGTACATGAGAAAGATAGTTTGACAGTCTATGTGAAATAAAATCCCATTGTAATGTTTTCCACTTTGAAGTGGATGTATTGTAAATGTTTTGAAATGGAAAGAGGATGTATGGATTATGAAATTTGTAAAGTGAAATGAAAATAGATAGACTATATTTTTTCTTTGAAATAATGTGAAGGAAATGTAATTTGTATGATGAATTTTGGGTAGGAATAAAAAAAAAGTTGAAATTTGAAATGTAAAAGAGTTGTGCTTTGTATTCAGTTCTGTTACTAGAAAAGAAAGACATGTATTATGTATGCTATATTTTTAAAATATATATACGAAAATAATTAGAAAAGATTCATTGAACTTATGGAAGTTGCCTTACCTTGTTTAGAATGGCATTGTTAAATTTAAAATGTTGTATTTGAAATCCTATGTTGGAAAAATGGAAGAAGGAAGTATGTATGAGGAAAATGCATTGTCCTGTCTTGTTGAAATGTATGATTGGAAAAGAATAGAATCTCCATTTTTAAAAAAAAAATAGATTAAAGGAAAGATAAATAATTTAAATGAGAATGGAATGAATTCAATGTTGTTATAGAATAGAAAAATGAATAGACTAATCCTTGTTTTGAATTGTATAAACTCTATCTATTATTCCATTGTATACTTGTAAATTTTTTATCAAATATTAATTAAGCCAACCCTACAAGCTAGAAAAGACAAATGAAATATTAAATTGATCTTAAGGTGATAAAAATGATTCCAAGTAGACTAAAACACCTAATAAAATATTTTAAAACATTGCAAAATCAGGCCCAAACCTTTTCACAGTCTGTTAGCTGTCAGAAGTTGTAAAAATTTAAATTTGAAATCAATCAAACAAAGTTACCTTCCAATGCATCCTAAATCCTTCTTAAAATAACCCTTCATGTCTGTTTGGAATGTTGAGTGAAGGAGAACATCAAATTTGAAAAAAAATTATAAGTTAAAATTTACCAGTTTGCTTTTAAAAATCCTGTAAATTTTTTTAATGAAATTGACCTCCTAAAATTTATCAAAATATAAAATTACTAACTGTTGTGTAAAGAGGGCGTCGAGATATTTCGAGAAAGTCCACGTTTTCCCAAAACTGAGCTCTCTATAGAAATTTATGGCCTTCTGAAGTTTTCTTCACTTGGCATTAAAATTTTAGGAAAAAAATTCCTTGGCGTGCCAGTGGCAAGAATTTTTCCCTTGGGACTTATGAAAAAATTTCAGAAAATCTTCAAAATTTTCTCCACTGCCCCGCCGACCCGTAACCAATCGGAAGATATGACGTGGCCTCACGAGGCAATGGCGGAGACATGGCACTATTTTTCTTCCTTGTTACTTTTAAATTTTTTTGGAAAAGTTTCTTAGTTTTCTCCGCCGGCCCACAATCCTATAGCAAATGAATGCTTGCCACGTGGTATGGCGGAGGGGAAGAACTCTTGAAACCTTATCCTTTTTGAGAAATTTTTTTTTTTCGAAAACTTTTGTAATTATCCCCGTGGCCCCGCATTCCTGCCCTTGCCTTGGAAAAATCATCTCCAAAGACATGTGGGCCCGTGCGCGCAACTTACCCCTTTTTACCCCCTTTGGAAAATTTTCCCAAACATCTCCGCCACCGCACCTTCCCTCGTTTTTTTTCCTGCTTTAGCTTGGAGGGCGTGACGTGTCCCTAGTGGACCCATAGGGGCACAAGAAAAAAATTGGTTTTTTTCCCCGCGAGGGAAAATTTCAAAAAAATCTCCCTGCAGCCCACCAATCCGCCCTTTTCTGAAAATTTTCACCCCTGGGCTCGCAAGCTTGCTCTTGGGGGAAACTTTTCACCGCAAGGCCCACTAGCCCATAACTTGAGTTTTATGAGGAGTTAGGAGGACTTCCTTATATCAATGGAAAGGTGAGGAAATTTCCTATCCAATGGAAATGATTTAGGTAATATTTGAATGCATTAAGCATGAGAAAAATTAAGTTAAAACTCTAAGCTAGTTAGAGAGTGGTTATCGTGATATTTTACCCTCTGAACCTAATTGAAACTTCTAACCCTTAATTTTGAACCTTATGACCTCTAATTATTGTTAATAAAATAAGAGTATATTCTAGTGGATTAGAATTGTTCTGGAACTTACTAGTGACAGTTGTTGCCTTATAACTTGGTTGTAGACTCTTTTAAACAAAAAAAATTATTCGATAATATTCCTAACTAATACTAGGTTGTTTCTTGGGTCTCAAGTGGGTTGTTTGTAATGGGTGTTACAACACCTCTCTTCCACACCCGAGAAATTTTATTCTGCATGCCCCGCAAGAAGATAATCTATCTGCACTAGGGATGACTTTCTCTCTCCTAGTGTTGTGTAGGATGTTTGATGTAATGCGCACTTAAAACACACACACTAGACAACACAGTAAAATAGAGGATGAATTTTTTTTACTTTCTTTAAGACAATAGGACACTACATGATTTCACAAGGGAATACAAAAAACTAACGACATGCTTTACACAACATGGACCCACACCGGCAACATGTAAACATGAGACACATACTTAAGACATAATGGTTCGTCCATAGTACACACTCATAGACAAAGAATTCCTATTGTAATCTCTTTTTGAATCATGTTTTTTTTTGCTATAAGTAAGCTTAAATCCTTAGCTTTTCCTAAAATATTGATGTTAGGAGAATCCAAAATTCATGTTTCCTTTGACAAAAATTTCCCCTACCTTGTTAACATTAATCTAAAGTAAAAACTGATTATTGGGTGAAAAGAGTTTTCTTCCTTTACTTGATTAACTTATTCATTTGTGAGGAGGACATTTAATTACTCAAGGCTCTTAATTTCATCAATTTGTTTACAACATCATATTTATAAACATACATGTTTTACCATTTCAAGCGGTTATTTTCTATAGTACATGATTGTCTAAATCTTGGATTCATCTTTAAGATCTCATTAGTTATTAATCAGGATTTTAATGGGGCGAAGAATCTATCCAAAAATATTAAAGGTTTCACTTCAGTTTCACTTGAATAAATTGACATAAGTATACAAATTACATTTTCAATGGGTGAGAAAGATTGAAGAGTTTCTTAATCAAGTTCCTTTTCCTTATTATAAACTTATCATCTTACAAAATCTAATCATTGATTTCACCTTAAGATCGTTCTAATGACTCACCACAATAATATAATGTTGATTAGTTTAGTATATATATATATATTTACTAGATTCAATACATAGTACTCTACCAAATGACACACGGCCAAAGGTAACTAAAAGTTATGTATCTTGATTCAAGTTTAGATAGTTGTTATCCAAAATTCACCCCCCAGGGTAATTTTGATAACATGCATCAGAATATTCAAGTCCCAGGAAAATTGATTGTTTCAGAGCAAAAATCAGGTTTCTAGGGTCCCTTCAGGGAATTTTCTAACTCTCCTGTCCAGGTTGAAAAGAGAAAGCTCTGAGAAAACGCAGCAAAAAAGTTGCAGAAAGCAAGTAGGTTGATCCTAGAAAAATTTGTGAAAATCGGCTAAGTCCTAGTCCTAGAAGCATTTGGGACAAGTGGGACAAAAAGGCGCGGATCGGCTGAAATGAGCACAGGCGGCCTCGGAAGCAATTGGGACATCTGGGACAAAAGTACGCGGCGGGCGCGAAAAGCCGATCTGGCCAAAAGAAAGAAAAAATTGGCTAACTGCTGAGAGGGTCGCCTTTGGGACAAGCGGGACAAAAAGACGCGAACCGGCCGAACCGGGCGAAATGAGTCAAGGCAGCCCGAAACAGTCTGGGACGCGCGGGCCAAAAGTACGCGAACCGGCCGGATCGGCTGAAATGAGAACTTTTGTCCCGGAACAGTTGGGACAAAAGGGCGCGAACCGGCCGAACCGGGCGAATTTGTCCCAGACGGTCCGAAAGCAAATGGGACATATGGGCTGCGAGTACGCGAACCGGCCGGTTCGGCCGAAATGGGAAATTTCAGCACTGTGCCAAATGGGACAAAGGGACGCGTGGGACGCGAAAAGCCGAAGCGGCCGAAGGCAGAGAAGAAAAGTCAACATTTGACCCGTGGAACTTCAAACGGCCATAACTTTTGACTCCGAGCTCCGATTTTGATAAAATTGGACTTTCTGGAACGAGCACGACGTCCTCTACACCACAAAAACTGGATTTATTATTTTTAATGAGGGTAGATATATTTAAATAAAGGAAACATATTCGGCTCCAGTCAGTTAATGCTCTTTCCCGTCAAATGACAGAAAACTCCTGCCAGGCCCAAAATAGCTGCCCGCACTCAGAAGGCCATAACTTTTGCATTTCTCAACGAAATCGCACAAAATTGGTACTGTTGGAATCATGGTTCCGAGCCCGATGCATAGAAATCAAGAAATTCCATATTTGATCAGAAATTGATTGAGTTTGTTAAGGAAACATGGCTGGGTTCAGAACAGTGTTTTATTTGGTAGCTGGGAGTGCAATTAAGAGGCATGGTCATCATTCCTTCTCTGCTGCAGCACATGGGACAGTATGGGGAGCCTTTTACAAGTAATGTATAACCATTCCACTCAATTTAATGCCTCTTACAGGTGGTTGAAGGACAGATTTCGGGATTTCCATTTTCCCTTCTCTTCTCCTTCTCATTTTTTCTATAAATTGGACTGTTGGGATCATTGTAAGGGGAGAGGTTTTAGGTAGCAAAGCTCTGTCAAAATTGCTTTATGAAGCCAGTGTGTTGTAAGCCCTTGTAGTGGACTCCTTGCATGGTGATCCAGTCCCTTATTTTGTAATAGATTGAATTGTGCATATGCATGAAGCAATAAAATATCAGTTTGTGGATGTATCTTCCCCTGCTGTGTTTCCTTGCATTCTTCTTGCCCCTCTAATCTTTCTACAAGTATATTGTGTCTATTTATTATGTTCTTGCAGGAACTCATTATCATTGTGTGTGCTTGGAATATTGCTGTGGATGCATTTTGCTGGATTATGGTGAACTGTCATCACCTCTTCTAGTGTGCACTTTGCCTCTGTATTTCACACATTTGGAAATTACTCTCACACCCTCTTTTTCTGGTGTATCACCGCTTTAGTGTAGGCTTTCATTTTATGCATTTTCTCTCCCTGGTCCGTTGGAATTTTAGATTAGAATAGTTAGCCTGCCTACATTAGAGTAGATTGTGGCAGGTAGTTTAGGAGCAAGAACCAGCTTTCTCTGGAGGTCTATCTCAAGTAGCAAGTCCCACAACTTGGAGATAGTACCCATGTTATCCAATCACACTGGATGCTTAGAGTGATCAAACAAGAGAAATCTGATCAACATCCAGGGGTGCTGTGATTCGGTGATAACAGTTCTGGCACGCCGGGTGGGACCTTAGAGGTCTTTACTTTCATTGCAACAAGATTGATGTGCACTTGTTGTGAGGTCCAGCTTTGAAGGAAGCTTTAAAATCACACATCTGGCGACTCCCAAAGAGGCATAATCCGCTGGTTTCTGTAGTCCAAGCCTGGTGAATATATGAGAAGAATACAGACCAGATCAAGAACTAGGGAGGAAGGACTGTTTATTTATCTACACCTATCTCCAGGCAAAGAAAGAAGGGGAAGAAGAGCTCAAAGATCTGCATCTCCACCTAATAGAACTTTGTCTACACCTCCACCTGGTAGACCTTTTCTCGCATCAACAAGGGTTCTCAGGCCAATCAGAATGGCGCAACCACTAAATCCCTTTGTCAATTTCACTGGCAGTAACCAACTTGCCCTCAATGCACAGAATCCAGTTCCAATTGCAGCATTGAAGAACATTCCATTTTTCACTGGAGAAAATCATACCACTCCTGGTGATCATGTCAAAGACATTGCTAACGTCTGTGCAATCCATGAGATAAACGAAATGGATGTGGCTATCAAACTGTTGGCATCATCGTTCAAAGGGAAGGCATTGCAATGGTTTAGAAGCCTTGAAGCTGGTTCTATCACAAATTGGAATCAGTTATGCATAGTTCTCCATGAGCAGTTTGGAGAGAAGGGAGACAACTTGTCTCTTCTAGAGCAATTGACAACTATCAAGAGAGCCCCCAACGAGCAGCTGACTGACTTCAACTTCAGATTTCAAAAGTCTTGGGATAGGATTCCAGTGGCAGTCAGGCCAACAGCAGAAGGTGCTTTTCTATACTATCTTAAAGCTTTGAATTCCGATATTTCTATGTTAATTCAATCTATGGGAGGCACAACCTTACCTGCTTCTTATAGCATTGCCATTAGGGCTGAAAACTGTCTTATTCAAGCTGGTAAGCTAGCTCCTAGGCCCCCAATGCCATTATACCTAAGTTTGGAGAGCCCAAGTACTAGTCAAGCACCTATCTTAGCTCCTATTCCCACTCCTAGAAATCAAAGTTCAAATGAAGCTTCCACTTCATCCTCTAAGTGCCCCAAATGAGCTTCAAGAAGTTATGAAACAATTACAAAATTTAGGTAATGAGTTGGTCACACTCAAGAGACAGCAAGCTCAAAGTTTTAGACCTTCCTATCAGCCTCAAGCTCAACCAAATAGGCAACCATATCAACCTCAAAGACCACCCAATCCAGCTGCAAATCAGAATCAAGCCAAGGGGCCTCCTACCAACAGACCATTTCAGCCCTATAATCCCAATGTTGCATCTGCATCCAGAGATTTGGTGCCAATCCAAAATAACATGGCCCAAGAGTATGATTGGTGTTTCTCGTGCAGTCAGCCACATAACCAATCAATGTGCTTTAACGGTGCATTAAATCAGGCTCTTGATGGTGCAAACCATTGGTGGGTCGCAAGAGTCCAGCCACGAAGGAGATCAGCAGCAAGGGGCACCTCAGCAAGGAACATCTCCGAACGAAACTACTCTTGTCAATTGGCAGGCTGAAGATTTCTGTGGTATGAATCAAATGCCCT